>JAJTUV010000163.1:642500-1285000 GCA_021653895.1 Mastomys natalensis | reverse complement strand
TTTCCATGTTTAGAACAAGACACATAAAAGAACAGTGATCTGTGTCATTTCTCTAGAAGTCATTTTCATAATACCAGAACCTAACCTGTTAGGAACAGGTCGAAAAGTTTTTCCAAATTGGTTAGGAAGAGAGAGGGAAAGGGATGGGGAGGGGAGAGAGGGAGAAAGAGAAAAAGAGCAAGACAGAGAGGTGGGACTGGGGCTGGGGAGGAACAGAGAGGGGATGGGGGAATGGGAGTGGGGGTCGGAGTAGGGGGACCAATGGGGGGGGTGGGAGGCAGAAAGATACAGAGAAGGAAGGAGTGAGATCTGTTAACCTAGAGTGCATGCTGGGCACCTGTAGCCTTGCTTTGAAGACTAGAAAGTTCCTTAACATCTCTGTGCCTCTGTTTCCTCATTTGAGCAAAGAAATCATTGTGTTATAACTTTGTATACATAAAACTCTTAAAACTTTCTTAGCACCCAGAACACATTCAAAGAAGCTAACAGGCAACACTAATGGAACATTAAAGGAAGCTAACACAACCTCTGATGGCTTTGAAAACATTTCAGAGACTTGAAGGACTTCCTTTCTTCCTTGTCCCTTCTGTAGGCCATCTTTCTAAGCACCCTGAGCCGGAACGTGATATGTAGCTCCAGCGGTGGCCTCCTGCCTCGCTTCCCAAGTTCTGGGATTACAGGTATGTGCCACTACATTTGGCTGGAGGCTGGGCTATTTTTGTTTACTAAGAGCATTTAGTGTATGGAAACCATTAACAAGTCTTCTCCTATAGCCCACATGATAAACTTGGGCATGAGGGTGCATGTATGTGTGTGTGAGTGTGGAGTTCACAGGTCAACACTGGATGTCTTCCTTAGTTGGGATCCACCTGTCTCTGCTCTGCAGTCCTAAGGTCACAAGTCCCCACCAGCATTATCCATGTGAGTGCCAAGGATCCACGATCCAAGTCCTCATGCTTAGATGGAGCTAAGCTGCCTTCCCATGTGACTTCTCGGTGTTTTGCTGACATGCCTGTAGCTGAGAAACACACACCACTGAGACCTCCATATTAGCTCAGCTTTAGAAATCCACATGAGCTCTCCTTACATTAGACTAATACACACTGAATTTTGCATGAGCTCATGATGGTCATACTGCACTGCATTCAAAGTATTATCAAAAGCATTTTACCATTTCAGAAAGTCACCTCACCCATGCCGGAAGCTGCTGGAGTGGTTTCATGGGAGTCACTTTGTGTTGTGGACACTGTGTATCAGTGGAGCCTTGTAACCGGGGTGTGACATCTCATATTCTGCATATTGAAGTACACATCGATTTATTATCATTAACATATCTCTTTTATGTAAAAGCACTGTGCTGATTACCCTTTGATATGTCTGAGTTGAGTTATGTTCATTAATTTTTATTCAGAACATTAAAGTGGTATCAAGAAATACTTGCTATAGAAAAGGAGGTGTAGGCTAGAAGATGCAGCAGGTGCTAGAGTACTTGCCTAACTTCACGAGGCTATGGACTTCTACCACCCCCACCACGTACAAAAGCAGGAGTCATTCATCCTGATGTGTCTGAAACCATGGATTACCCAACCCTCGATCACCACAGTCACAGAAGTCTGATTCTAGAAACTGAGCTCCAAGTCAAAAAAATTGAAACGAGATGAGGGAGGTCACATGTGGTCTAGCCTTGCCTCTGCTGTTTATAGATACCTATGTTGTACTTAGAGCTTATTGCCTATACGTCTCTCAAGGATACTAATTTGTAGTCCATGATATCAGTCCTCATCTGGGTCTGCTGTGCATGCCTGTGATGTCAGTTACTGGGAAGATAGGGCAAGAGGATGAAAAGTCCAAGACTGTTATGGGGAACTTAGGTAGACTATGTCTCAAAATAAAAAAAGAAAAGGGAAGAAAAGGCTGGTTGAAGGGGCGGGATGAGAGACATTGGTGCTCTGGCCAGGGAGGGACTCTCTGGAGAAAGGCTGCTCTGGGCTGAGTTTGTATCCTGTTGTAAAAGTGTTAGAGATAAGGTCCTTGGCTGGAGGATGAATGTGTGCTAGGTCCTGGAGGGACCACAGGTGTGTGAGTGAGCAGAGCTTTGTGGGAGGAGAAATGGGTACTTCCTTGTCCCTTTCAGCTGATCAGTCAATCAAACTTTTAAAAGTCTCTGTCGAATACTAAATAAACTTAAGAGGAAAGGTCATTTTACATTTTCTAAACTTTTCTCTCCCCATCTGGAGGCATTACAATCAGGAACTGCCTCTTTTCTAGAAGTTTCAGTTCTCCTTTGAGAAAGATGGAAGACCTCCTTCACCTTTCCCACTTCCTGGTTTGTCAAAGGCTACCTCCCATCCAGCTCTAGGACTCACACTGCTGGGGGGAAACCTCGGACAACGGTCCTGAGCTTTATCATCTGTTCTTACAGAAGGAAAAATAGCCAGTTATTTCCTGACATGGACAGAGAGAAAGGGGAAGTCTGAGGGTCTCAATGCTGTAGGTTGTGTTCTCAAGGCTCAGACAGGAAGCTAGATGGAGTCACAGCAAAGGTCTGTATATGTCGTGTGTAGAAGAAGGTTATATTTCCATCATGGGGAATGGACTTAATTTTCCTGTGTGGCCTAGTCAGCTCGGAGAGCCATATACTGTAACCAAGTGGTATGTGAGCAACAGAAACTTGGTTTGTACTTTGAGAGCCTAAAATTCCAAGATGAAGGTGTCCATAGGTTTGGGTTGAAGACTTCTGTCTTCTTGTCTGACATGGTGGCAGCAAAGCAAGGCTGGCTGCTCTCCATGGCCCCACCCTTAGGAAATAATCTCCCAACAATCTTGCCCATAATGCTATCACATTAGGGGGTAGCAGTTCAGCCTGACTTTTGAGAAGGCCACAAACATCCAGCCCGTGAAGGTGGAGTGGGCCTTGAGTTTGAGTTCATCCCATTAATAGATTCACATAGGTCATTAGTGAAAGTCTAAGGCAAAATAAAGAGCCACTAAAGCTTGCAGGCCTTAAATCTGTGATAAGCTAAGTGCGCTGTCATGCCATTTCCCAAAGAGTAAGATTTCTATTAAGTGCTAAGAGAACAATGTAAAAGTTGGGAAGGAAGGAGAAGAGAAGCAGGCGGAAGTGCCGGGCGAACTATTCATTAGGACTCAGAGCTATGTGTGCTGTATGTGAGAGATAAATGGGAGAGCCTTGCCTTCTCTTTGATGGTCTGCAAAGCGCTTGTGTCCCCTTTTCCCCTTCTTTCCTGCTACTGAGACCAAAACAATACCACCTGCTAGGAAAGAGAAAAGGCTAGAATATATGTCAACATCAGGATCATTGGATGCTCAACCTGAATAGGCACTGCAGCTGGGGAGCAACTTATAAATCTCCATGGGTGATCAGCTCAAACTGCTAATGACACTGAAGAGTGAGTCAGTGGGAGCCAGTGGGCTGCCAGGCATCAAGTAAACAGGAAGGGAAAGTTCTCTTTGCAGTAAGTTAACAGAGCCTGTAGCCCTGAGCAGCTGGGACCTTTGTGGAGAAAGCTGTTCCTTGCCAGAATGGCTGTGGGAGCCGAGCTCTGTGAGAAACTGACAGAGACCTTGGGCTGGAGGAGACCACAGAAATCTGAGGGAGCTCTTCAGATGCTAGTGTGCCCGTCCTGGCTGCTTTCCTCAGATTTGTCCCCTCATGGTGTGAGTCAAGGAGATTGGGTCTGACTCCATGGGTTGCTCTTCTAGGGCATTGGTGTGGAGCAGGACAGTGGAAAGGGGAAGGGGAATGGGAGATCCCACCCCCTCTTCTCCCTTTTTAGCTGAACATCTCCCACTTCTCCATTGGTTGCTAGGCAGGATGACTGTAGTTCCAGATTCCACCAGATGACACTGCAACTTGTCTCCAAGCTCCACTGCCTTGAGCTCAAAGCTTCCAACCCTCCAAGTCTCTGGATTTTTCTCTGTCCCCTGGTGAGCCTCTTGGCTTTCATAGCTTCTTGGCTCTCAATTCCCCTATGCAATCAATTCCTCTGCATTAGTTATTTTTCTTGCCACTAAAACCAAATACCCAAAAGAAGCAATTTAAGTGACGGGAGGAGGGGGTATTTTAACTCATTCTTTGAAAGGATACAGGCTATCATGGTGGGGAAGGATTAGTACAGTTCATGGCAGTGGGAGCATGTGGCTGGGACTTCTTACATCTTTGAAGAAGCAGCTGAGAGCTCGCACCAGAATTGCCTCACCGTAACTCTCAAGGCCCACTTCCCCAGCCATCTACTTCCTCCAGCAAGCTGCCATCTTCTATAAGTTCCAACTCTCGCAGAATGGCACCACTAACTGTGACCCAAGTATGCAAAAATGTGGTTCTGTGAGGAACAGTGAACATTCAAACCATCATAATCCCTGGAATGAAAGACCTTCTGTTCCCAATTCTCTGGTGGCTTTGGTTTCCTGGTTAGGACCTTAGGAAATGGTCAGCTATGATTTGAGGAGAGACGGGAGGGCTAGCATAGGGCAGACATTGCTGGGAGAGAGCCATTGGCAAGCAAGACAGCTGAGCATGTATTAGGCTTTGGAGCTACAGAACCAAGGCTTCAAGGAAGACTGTGATGAAGGAATGTCTGGGGAGAGGTCAAGGTGAAAGACCTTGGAAATGGAGGTATCAAGGGCAGGGGAACCATGTCTGCTTCTGACTCAGTTTAGAAGTAGCCATAGTGGGGCCAGCGAGAATGCTCAGTGAGTAAGGGCGCTGGACAGAAAACCTGATGACCTGTTTGATCCCAGGGTATGAAAAGAACCTAGGATGCCAAAAGAAATCAAAAGGAAGAACAGACTCTAGAATATTGCCCCCCGACCTCTATCTATCTCTAACACACACATACACACACACACACACACACACACACACACACACACAAAACTGCAGTCATACCCATCAAATTCATAATACTAATAACACAAAAAAGAAAGAATCCAAGTGTCATGGTGGTGTCTGTGAATCACGGATCACTACGGCACACTTGAGCTTTGTCTTATGCATGTACCATGGACCTGGCTTCAAATAAAACAGACAATAGTGTGGTAGTGCCACTGATGGAATGTTCCTTTCCCATTTCTACCACATCGAATTCCCACTAGGACAAATGTATACAAATGACTCATTATAATTTCCCTCATTACTGGAGCCAAGCCACTAGGGCCTCGGCTTAGAAATGCTAAGTGACGAACACAGAACAAAGCCCAGCACCATAATGCCATTTTTAAAACATGAAGGATTTCCAAGAGAACCTTTGTTGTGCCGAAAGAGCAGAGGCTGCCTGTTTAAGCCACTCTGCTTTCCCTTGTAGAGCCTGACAGAGTAAAGCAATCAAAGTAAGCCTTAGTGGCTGCTGAGGTCATCGCTTGTCCGCCACTGACATGCTGAGTTGGTCGCAGGGCAGAAGATATGGAGGAAAGAGAGTAGAGCCCTGGAGACTTCAAGATGCCAGCATCCCACCTGTTGCTGTGTCCCGAGGAGACAACAGGGACAGGACATTTACATCCAGTAGTACCAACTCCCATCCCCATGCTGAGACTTGTGTCACAGGTATCAGAGATGACGATGCGAAAAGAATGTTATGTGGGTTCAGGTCCTTGGCGGTTGTGAGTTTTTAATGCTGCTGTAACACAGTGTTTCATTGCAGGCTTTACTGTGCCAGGCACCACCGATGTGTGGATGCTTTTCCAACTCTGTAGAACACCAGAGGTTAGTACTGAGGGTGCTGCTTGGCTGGCTGTGGTGTGTGGAAGAAGAGCTGACATTAAAATATCAGGACAGAATGGAATGGTGGAGTCTTGTCATAAAGTCCTGGCTCACTGACTCCCCTTTCACCAGCAACATGCTGGAGTTTAAGAACATGCCATTGCTACCCTGCTATGAAATGTGGGTATTTCTTTCTCTCTTCACTGATGTCATTAAATCCCTCACCAAAAGCAACTTAGTGAAGGCTACTCATTGGTTTTCTCAAAGCTATGCTAAAGGCAAAAGGAGTGTTTATCTTGGCTTATAATTTGACGGTATAGTTCATCATGGTGGGGGGGCATGCTGGCAGGACATTGAGGAATCTGGGCACAGCATCTCTGCAGTCAGAAAGCACCCACCCAGCACTCACGGAGCACCTCACATCCATCTGTAACTCCAGTCCAGGGATCTTTTCCTGACCTCTTGAACTCAGACACGCACATGATTTTATCATAAAATGCAAGCAAAATACGCAAACACATAAAGTAAATCTAAAAAAAGTAGAAAAAATCTAGTTGGGAACCCATCCTATCATGGCTGCATAACAAGTCATACTAAATCTGGTGGCTTTAAAGAGTAGGCATTTTATTATAGCTTGTGGTTTGGGAGTGGGAATTCAGGCAGGGCTGGGCACTCCATGTCAAGTGGGTCTAAACCTCCTCAGTTTTCCAACTCTAGAAAGGCCCTTTCAGAGTTTACACATGTTAAGTATCCTAATGGTTGTTTTTAGAGGTTCTGTCAATTGACAATGGAGATTAGCATCATAATGGGCCTCTAAAGCTCCCATCATGAGCTCCATCATGTAGCCCAGAAAAAAGCAAGAGTGGCGGTTTGAGTGCTCCTACCAACTGATGTTTGGAGAGGGGCAAGTAGAGACAATTCCAGGAAGCTGGTCACAACAGCCCCTCTTGCTAGCCAGATGCTTCACGGAACCCTAACCTGCATAGATATCTGTCTATCTTGAACATCACAAACCATACTAAAAAGGCCATGGAGAGATTTTAGTGGACATTTCCTAGTGGAACCTAGCCTTCAGACAGTTCCCCTGGGGTATCAGTACCCTGGATGAATCAACCCACTGGCAAAGGAAGGGTTTTGAGTGGCTTCCAGCAAATGCCTCATGAAGCACATCAGTCAGTTCAGCCTTGCCTGATTGCCTGACCCACAAAACCACGAGCCATAATACAATGGCTGCTACTTCTAGCCACCTTGCTGGTGTGATTGGGTTATGCAACAGCGGTTAACTGGACACACTTTCTAACTGGTATATTTTTTCTAATCAAATCACCAATGTGACTTGATAAATGGAACTTACCAGTTCATCACACTTTCTTGTCAACAGTATCTCGAGCTATCGTCTTTGGGGAACCTCCAGTAATGTGGGGGATGTCACACACAAAGGCTACTCTGGGAACTTGAGACTCTGATAGAATAATGATGGGATTGCTGTAAATTAGGTCATTGTTTCACAAGGCATTTTGCTGAAGCCAAAGCATCAGCCACACCTTGGTATTTGTTAGGAATGCAGACTCTCACATCCTAGGCCAGACTCCAATTAGAAGCTCTGGGAGTGTGCCACAGCACACATATAAATAAGCCCCTTGTGATTTCAACGCACAAGATAGATAGAAAATCTTTTGGAAAATGTAATGGCACCTTACCTCATGAATCCCCGAGTAGCCTAGCATTTCTGGGCATCGACATTAAGACAAGGTAATTCTTTTTTTGTTTCCGTAATTTCTTGGGAATTTAGCTACATCCCTTGGCCTCAACTCAGTAAATCCCAATGGTACCATTTCACCTGGTTCAACCCCGCAAATCACACAAGACATTAAAAAAATTTTCCCCCTGGAGGCCCTGAAATCACCCCAGTTTGTAAATCGAAACCTATGGCACAATGTTTTAAAAGGGTCCTCAGGATTTGTGGAACTCAACAGGCAGGAAATAAAAGTTTCCAAAAATAACTGTCACAAGAAAGATGCTTACATCCATTCCCCTAGATGAGGGAACTGTGTGTCCCCAAACATGGTGGGTTTGGGGTAAGGGGCCCAATCCCCAAAAAAATTAACTTGTGAGTTAGGGTTACATGGACAACCAAAGACCTCGTGTCAAGGGGTTAATTCATTGTATGTTATACCTGTGAAAATTGTCTAGGCTTTGGTGGGTACTGGAGCCAAGGGGTACCTAATAAACAGCATTCTAAAAGCAAAAGGGTAAATTTGGACAACAGGGGCAGCTGTAGAAACCCAAACAGGAAGAGTGGAGACAAGCTGTCCTATGGGGGGGGAATCAACTACACCCAAAAAACTTCTTCCAATCAAAAGAATGTTCTGGGGGGACTAAATTCCGGGCACTCCTGCATACCACCATTAAAGAGTTTCAGCTGAAGTAGCAAACTGTGAGATGGTCAGAAGGGAACCTGTAATGTTGCCTACCCAGTTTAGGCTTCCTGTGTGCTAGAAAAAATTTTACAAAAGCTACCCAAAGGACATGAAAAGGTAAAGTTTTGTCAACAGCTGATACGAATAGGCTCTTTCTTGCTGCTTTAGTCCTTGGATGCATTTTTTAGCATCCCCTTCTCTAATGGTACCATGACCAATTTCCAAATCTCGGGAAAGGAGTCAACAGTACTCTTCAGGGACTTTGCCCCAACATTACCTTACAGTCACACCCTTGTCATAGGTGATAATCCAGGGGCTTGAATGTTATCACAATGTGTTATCATGTCGTGAAATCATCTTATTAATGGATGACATGTAATAACCTTGAGTATTTCGCAGGTTTTTTTAAAAAACGAAACTAAAAAAACTACAAGGACTTTTAAAAAACAATGAGATGAGGGGATGAATTCCACCAAAGGCTGGGACATGTAAAAGAAATCTAGAGTCTTTTTCTATCAAAGAGTTAAATAAGACAAACTTCATTTAAGGAACAAGAGACTGTCAATTTAAGAAAATTAATCCTTTCCAAACACTGGAACTCAATTACCAATAACCAACCAGGGGACAGCTTACAAGGGGCTCACAAAAGGTAACACCTTCCCCACTCCCTCTGTGTGTACCTATACTCAAATGCACATAGCAGAAACACACACACACAAAATAAATAAGCTTTTTAAGAATTCAATTTTTAAAAATTGTAAAGAAGCCACCTAGCAAAATTAAAATTCCTCCAGGACTAGCCCTTCTGGAACTAGAAAATGTCTCAGGTTGCATTCCTATTCTCAAAATTTTGGGGCAAGCACATTTTCATCAATGTCAGTTAACTGATATTATTTACATGCTTTTAAAAAGCAATGGATGTTATCATCATCATTTTTAACAGCTTAGCAAACTAGGGCACAGTCAAAGCTGTCATCTTAGGGTTTTATTGCTATGGAGAGATACCAAGGCAACTCTTATAAAAAACACATTTAATTGGGGCTGGCTTACAGTTTCAGAGGTTCAGGCCATTATCATCATGGCGGGAAGCATGGCAACGTGCAGCAGACATGGTGCTGGAGTTGGAACCGAGAGCTCTACATCTGAATCCACGGTACAGGAGGAGACTGGAATTCCAAACTATGTGGAACTTAAGCCTAAGAAACCCCAAGGCCCACCACTACAGTGACACACTTCCTCCAACAAGGCCGCACCTGTTAGAGGACTTCCTTTGGGACTGTCAGCTCCTGGATAATGACACGGAGCTTATATTTGTTAGGAAAACCAAATCCTTTACAGCTAGGCTTGTTTCCCAGCTAGCTTGTAACTTATTAACCCATTTGTTCTAAGTTCTGCCATATGGCTATTAGTTACCTCGACTCCTTTAGTCCAGGTAGGCTTCTTTCTCTGAGTCTCCCTGGCGAATCCTCCATGCTTGCCCTTTTTCCAAGAGTTCCTCTCTCCCTCTCTGGAAGTCCTGCTTCCTTTCTTGCTTTTGCTTATATAGGCCATCAGCTTTTTATTTAAAACCAATCAGAAGGTGAAGAGGGAAGTTACAAAACACTGAGACAGTGACACTTTACAAATAACAAATCTGGCCTATAATCAGATCTCCTGCTGGTTCAGAAATCAACATTATTATAACACAGAGACAATCTTTATATAGTGCATGAAAACATCACTCCAACATACTCCTACTCCAACAAGGCCACACCTCCAAATGGGCCAAGCATTCAAACACATGAGTCTATAAAGGCTAAACCTATTTAAACTCCCTGACCCCCGTGGGTTTATAGCCATAACATTATGCAGAAAGCACTTAGTCCAACTTCAAAATCCCCATAGTCTATCACAGTCTCAACAATATTTTAAAAGTCCAAAGTTTAAAGTCTCTTCGAACTCTGTAATCTCTTAAATGTAATCCTCTATAAAATCAAAATCAAAAAAGCAGAACCACATACCTCCAACATCACAGGATATACTTTATCATTCAAAAATGTCATAATTAAGAAATACTTAACCAAAAACCAGCTGGGCAAACTCCAAACTCTGCATCTCCATGTCTGATATACAACTAACTCCTTTCAGCTTTGTTGACTGCAACACTATTTTTTCTCTTGAGCTGGTTCTACTCCCTGTTAGCAGCTTTCCTTGGCAGGTATCCCACAGCTCTGGTATTTCTAACATCTTTGGATCTTCAAGGTAATTTCATCTTCACAGCTTCTTATGCCAATGACTGAGATCCACCCATGTTCTTCTGGGCTCCTCCAAAGGACTTTGGTCACTTTCTTCAACTCTGCTCTGTAGCACTCCAGACTCTAGCTGACTCTACTCCGCTACGGCTGCTGTTCTTGGTGGTCATCTCATCCCATGATACTGGCATCTCCAGTATGCTGAGATCTTCCACTGAAACTAGGCTGTGCTTTCACCTATAATTTCTCATAGGCTCTCTTCATGGTGCTAAGCCTTACTTCTTTGCATGACCCCTTACTTCTTTTCAGTTCTGGGCCATCAATTGCCACTGAGGTTGCCACCTTCACCAATAGTCTTTTTTGGCCTCTCACAAGCCAAGCCTCAGCTACTCTCCATGACCCCTTCATGCCTTCAAAACCAGTACCATCTGGGTGATTCTTACGTATTTCTGAGTCCAGCTGCCTGCATGAGATACAATCTTAGCTATGTCTGGAACACAGATTCTTTGTGCTCTCAGAAAATACTTCCCAGAAGATTTCACCTTAGTGTTGCTGGTCTCTTCTTAATCACTGCTAATTTCTTAGCTCCAGATAACCAGCATCAGTTGTCCCAGAATCCCTTCCATTCTTGACTCTAAAGCCACATGGCCGAAGCTACCAAGTTCTGCTGCTTGCTGGGGCTGGAACATGGTCCTCTTGTTCTATTACATCATCACCAGCTTTCTGATTTCAATGATTTCCTTCACTGCCAAAGCTTGGCTGTCCTGAGACTTGCTCTGTAGACTGACCTTGAACTCAGAGATGCGCATGCCTCTGTCTCCTGAGTGCTGGGATTAAAGGCATGAACCACTACACTGTACCTAAGGTTTTCTTTACCTGGAACTTGCTATATACCAGGCTGGCCTTGAACACAGAGATCTGCTTGCCTCCTCCCTCCCTTGGATTAAAGGTGTGTACCAGGTTGCCTGAACCTAAGCTTTTCTTTAATTTCTTATAAGTTTCTTACAAGACCTCATAAGTTCTGGATTGTTAGTTCATTCCAGATTTTAGTCAAATTAACAACCAAGAATAGCCATCACAATTCATACCTTGTCAATTTGACACACAATTATATTTCTTTATGTACAAATGAAATCAATAATCAGGTTGGTCATTATGTCTAACATGATATAATTATCCCTTGTACAAATATAAATATATAAACAATAAGCTTAGCCTTTTAACCCAATTAATATCCTTAAATACAGGATTTGGTGCCATTGAACTTCCTGGTGCCCCTTTTAATCTTTGAACCATATTATTTTATATTTTTTATTTTCTCAGTTTGCTCTATGTCTAATTAAAAGCCTTTCAAAAGAATGAACCATAAGACAGAATCTATGATAGGCTGTTTTGAGATTTCCTTTGTCAATGCAATTAAGCTAAATCTCTTCACTTTAGTCTCAGGCAGAATCTGTAGACAAGGAAAAAATAGCTACATTCTTTACCAAAATATCACAAGAACAGTCTCTAGACCACATATCAAAATTCTTCTCCTCTGAAATTTCTTGAGTAAGATCCCCACAGTTCAATCATCCTCAGCACCAATGTCTTCCATGCTTCTACTAGTATAGCCCCTCTTAAAGCATTCCACTTCTCTCCAAAGTCCAAAAATCTACATTCCTCCAAACAAAGCATAGTCAGGCCTATCACAGCAATATCCAACTCCTGGGACCAACTTCGTCTTAGTTAGAGTTTTATTGCTATGAAGAGACACCATGACCAAGGCAAGTCTTATAAAGAAAACATTTAATTGGGGTTGACTTACAGTTTCAGAGGTTCAGGTATCATTATCAATATCATTATCATTATGACTTCTGCATGGCAGTGAGCAGGCAGACATACTGCTGGAGGAGTAGAAAGTTCTACATCTTGACCCAAAGACAGCCTGGAGGATACTGGAATTCCACACTATATGGAGCTTAAGCATAAGTGACCTCAAAGCCCACCCCAAGAGTAACATATTTCCTCCCAAAAGGCCACACTTCCTAAAAGTGCCATTCCCTGTGGGCCAAACATTCAAACACTGGAGTCTATGTGGACTAAACCTATTCAAACCACCCACAACTGGTTTTGTATGAACCTATTGACTAAATATGGATGCTAAATTTTAACATGTAAAGTATAAATGAGAACTATGTGGTTTTTAAGGTGAATAATCATAAGGTTAGACATAAGATATTTAATGTGGTATATATATAGTCCTTTGAAGAAAGGGTTTGTCAACCCAGTGATCTTAGGTTTCTAAGGCTAATTTCTTGTATGCTCTAGTCTCCAGTGTAGGGTTAGAGAGGGGCCTTATTTTCCTAACAGTGTTTCAGTAATATCAGCAGCTAAGCCATAAATAATATGAGTGGTAACCAGTCAGTAACCTAAGGAAATTTTATAACTTAATCATTTGAAAAAGGTTATGGGTCACATCTTTTACCATCCTTCAGATGAGAAAGTTGAACCATAAATTCATTATTAAAAATTAAACATATAGATAATACCACTAAATTATATATTCTCTACTGTCTTTATAAAGATTATTAGTTAGAAAATTTTCAGAGTTCATTATGAAATTATATATTGGTGTAAAACTTTAGTTTTTAGTGAAAAATAATAATAATAAACCCAAATGCTGTATTTGTGAGTCTTTGGTAGGTTTTAAAGCCTGAACAACCATTCACCAAATGAGTAAAGACGGGAGGATCACATGATTTCCAGCTCACTCTCTGCTATGGAGTGAGGAGAGGTCTATGGCAGGAACTGCCCAAGCAACCACACAGAAGGACCACAGTTGCCTGCAAATGAGGTCCATAGTGCTAGAAGCTTGGTGTTAATTTTCAGATTCATTGATATATTATTAGTGTGCAAAAAAAGCTTTCTTTTTTGGATACTGGACAGACTGTACATTGATTCATGATGGTTCCAAAAAGCACTAGGGGGCAGGGGCAAGGGCAAGAGCAGATATATATGTGGATAAAGTGTATAGGAAAAAGATCAAGTTCATCCTAAGGTGGGTGTCTTAGGGTTTTATTGCTGCGGTGAAAATACCATAACCAAGGCTGGAGAGATGGCTCAGCAGTTAAGAGCACTGACTGTTCTTCCAAAGGTCCTGAGTTCAATTCCCAGCAACCACATGGTGGATCACAACCATCTGTAATGGGATCTGATGCCCTCTTCTGGTGTGTCTGAGGACAGCAACAATATACTCATCATAAAATAAATAATAAAATAAACAAAATAAATAAATCATATATATCATACACAACACACACACACACACACACACAATATATATCA
Organism: Mastomys natalensis; assembly: GCA_021653895.1. Taxonomy (NCBI): domain Eukaryota; kingdom Metazoa; phylum Chordata; class Mammalia; order Rodentia; family Muridae; genus Mastomys; species Mastomys natalensis. Next base: position 1,271,303 of record JAJTUV010000163.1, on the reverse strand, counting down.
GGATAGGAACTCAAAAAGAGCAGGAACCTCGAACTGGAGGCAGGAGGTAATGCATAGGCCATGGACTACCAGCCCAGGGATAGCAGCACCCACAGTGGACTGGGCCTGCCTCTTTGATCACTAATTGAAAAAATGTCCTACAGCTGCATTTCATGGAGGCATTTCCTGAACTGATGCTCCTTCCTCTCTGATGACCCTTACTTGTATCAAGTTGACATACAAACCCAGCCAAAACAGTGGGCAATCATCCCACTGGAGATTATAAGGGGTACACTTTGCCATCACAGGAGAGCACCCTGGTGGTGGATATGGCCAAGGCATACTTTGCAGACCACCACTGGGGAGTTTGCTCTGATGGTTTAAATTACGAAGGCAATCTACTTTTGGGTGACAAAAATGGGAATCTATAAAGCATATCTCTAATAAGGTGGGTAATGTTAAACAGTATAGACTGCCTAGGGACCATGACACAATTATATAAACCATCAAGGAGTCAGAAATGGTAGAGATTATTCACCCAGTCCAAAGCCTCTCAAAAGTCCAGTATGGCCTCTAAAGGAGTCAGGTGGCTTCTGGAGAATGACAGTGGGTTAGAGAGTTAACTAAAGCATCCCCCAACCCATGCCTCTGTGTACAACACTGCTCTCTAACTGAACAATTGACTCTGTAGTAGGGTCTTCTCATGCTATATTGGCCTTGCTGATGACTTTTTTTTTTTCATATCATCTTAGCTACTGGATCCCAAGCCTAATTTGCATCTACTTGAAACCATCAACAGAGGACCTTCAGGATCTTACCAAAGGTTCCCGGTTCCCTTCATAGTGCCATGATTTGAAATGGGATAGTGTCCCAGGACCTGGCTTCTAAAGTCTATAGAAAGGTTTCTTTATGTTGATGACATCATGCTAACCTGGTAGTGTTTTCTCAAAGGCAGATAGGTACACCAAAAGGAAGGAGGATGGGAGATGAATGAGAAGAATCCACACGAGGTGAGGCTGTAAAGTTCTTGAGAGTATTATGGTTTGGTAAAGGGCATATGATGCTTGACAAAATTATTTTGAAAATTCTACAACAGCTGTGCCTATAAATATAAAAGATAAATGTAATAAAGTCAATATAAACTTAAAAGGTATGCTTCAGTCCCCTGGGAATATGACAGACTTTTCTAAACACACCTCACCCGAGTTGCACATCATCTGGACATCTTGATAAACAGGGCATCAGTTGTCCTCCAGCCACAGGGGCCCCAGGTGACTCTCTCTACAGTGGAAGCCTGGGCTTGGAACTTAGTCCATTTCCATCAATGGCCTTGAGCTCTGGTCCCCTGTATGATTGTCATCTCCCAGTGTCCCTCGGACTCAATCGACACAGCACAACCATCTATAATATGATCTGGTGCCCTCTTCTGGCCTGCAGACATACATGCAGACTGTATACATAATAAATAAATAAATCTTTAAAAAAAAGTTTCCAGTCCATCACACCATATCCACCAGCTTCAAGCTGCCTAAGCTAAGGTTGCACCAGATTGACAATTGGCCTCAAGACAACTTAAACATTTAAATAACCACTTGCTCAAGGATAAAATAAAGAGCATACAAATTTCTGCTACTTCAATAACCCTACCATGTGTATTTACACACACCACATACACATATATACCACATATCCATGTGTATTAACTCACACTTATATTACACACACATATATCACACACATAGACATACCATACATATTCATATACACAAACTTACACATAGGCACACACAACACACATAGAGACACACACACACATACATACATAGACACACAGGCTCACATACAGACACACACACTACATACCACACACATACACACACACCTACCTTTGGATCAATTTTCATAAGACAATCTCAAACCACAACTCATCCTACCCCTTGAAGAGACTTGTCACTAATATTATATATTCCATTCAAGTAGAAGTTAACAGAGAGGGGCGTGGTGCTCATGCCGGGCGGTGGTGGCTCACGCCTTTAATCCCAGCACTTGGGAGGCAGAGGCAGGCAGATTTCTGAGTTCGAGGCCAGCCTGGTCTACAGAATGAGTTCCAGGATAGCCAGAGCTACACAGAGAAACCCTGTCTCGAAAACCAAAAAAAAAAAAAAAAAAAAGAAGTTAACAGAGGATGATAGTCAATGCTCCAGACTCCCTGGTCTTAGCTGACACAGATCTGTCCAAACCAGTTCAGGAGAAAGCTCCTATAGGGCATGTACCCTTGCCACATTTATCTTTCTATGTCCTGGCTGTGCATCCATTTCTTACTCCTTTAGCCAGAAAGTAAACAACTCAAAATAGCTTCAGGAAGTTCCTGAAACTGACCAGATTCACTATGTTCTTCTCTCCCAAGTGTAAACAATAAAGACTGCTGAGAGTAACTCTCAGACCAGGCAAGCTGCAAAGAAGTCTCTGAGACCAGACCAGTTGCTTAAATAAAGCAGAAACCAGCTGAGCAGCCAGAAGAGGTTTAGAACAGTTGAGTCATTTGAAAGGGACACTTTCCAAACTGTTGAGCTGCCTGCAGGCTGTACAGTGTATACCAGGTCCCCAGATTTTGTGAGCTGATGAGTTTTGGTGAAACAACTGTCTTTGAGTCACTTCTGCTCCTCTAAGTAACCCCTCACCCATATTTCTGCAAGTAACCTCAATAATGGACTTTGGTGGTATCTGTATTTTGGTCCAGCCTGGGCCCTCTATCTGGGATATGTTGTGTCTCCCAGGAAAAGCCTTGTCACACAGTACCCCCACAGTGATAACCTTTGTGAAACATGTATACCAAGTAGGCACTAAACTGGAGATTCTGATCAAGGCTGTAGAAATAACAGATCTGCTTTAGGAAAAGATTCACACAATTCCATAAATTAGTCAGAAAATTTTCTAATTCTTAATCTTTCCCAAAAGAATGAAGACTATATAGTTTAGTAGTCACAGACACATGTATCACCTTTTAATAACAGGTTTATGGTCCAAACTTTTTTATCTGAACAGGAACAATAAAAGCACCTGATACAAAGTTTTGGAAAGATTGAGTTATAAATTGTTAAGTCAATGGTCTTAACATCTTAACCCATAGCACTTAAGGTCTGTAACTGTTATCAGCGAAAACACATATAATAAAAAGTATGGCCGCTTAGCTCTGAAGAGGAGACAGGAGTCTGAATGAAAATAACTTAGGGAGGCAGAAAGATCACTGGGTCTTTGGGATCACAAACTTTTTCTGTAATGGTCTGTATACCAGCACTTTATACTATAAACATGTAAACATGTTAAAATATGTCAGCCAAGGCTATAACCTCATCTCTTCACCACAAAATCCAATAAATTTTGTTTGCTGCACTTTACATTTGAGAATTGAAACACTATTCTTAGGTTACAAAACCATGGGAAGATAGCTCGGATTTGGGCTTAGTTTGCCCACCAGCTAAGAAGATGCTAACACAGCCAACGCTTTCTCAGGGCAACATAAAGAAATGTTAAATGACTAAAACTAATGGGAAATGTACTTCTTGGTTAACTGTTCCCTGGATAGCTCATTCAATGGGTTATTACAGAAATGTACATTTCACACCTGTCAGATGGACCGTCCCATCAATATTTGTCGAGCTACACTTGAGTTATGGTGTAATTTAACTCTGGAGTGTCTGTGTTGATTTGGGGGGCAGGGAGAGTATAGAGGACCATGAACATTGACTATCACAGCCATTCACTATTATTTTATCAGGCCTGTGGTGGTTTGAATGAAAATGGCCTCCATAGGCTCATAGGGAATAGCATTATTGGAAAGGATTAGGACTTGGGGCCATGTTGGAGCAGGTGTGGCCTTGCTGGAGGAAGTGTGTCACTGGCATTGGGCTTTGAGGTTTCAGAAGGTCAAGACAGGTGTAGTGGCTTACTGTCTCTTCCTAATGCCTGCTGATCTGGTTATAGAACTCTCAGATACTTCTCCAGCACCATGTCTGCCTGTATGTCACCCTGTCCCCCACTGTGATGACAATGGACTAAACCTCTGAACCTGTCAGCCAGTCCCAGTTAAACGTTTTCCTTTATAAGAGCTACTATGGTCATAGTGTCTCTTCACAGTAATGGAACATTCAGTAAGACAAGGCCCAATTTGCCTTTTATGCTTATTGTTTGTGTTACAAAATTTGGTGCATATATATTTATATCTGTAAGATCTATGTGATAACTCTTTCCTTTATTAATTTAGAGTAGCCACCTTCATCTCTTTTGATTCATCACAGTTTGTAGTCTATTTTATCACATATAAGAATAACTATTCTAATTTTTTTTAAAACTTCACTCAGTTAATAGTTTAGTTTAGATCATTTGAGTTAATGTGTTTATCTCTTTGCCAATAAATGTTCTTACTGGAGATGCAGATAGTTGGATCTTGATCTTCAATCTGGTACTCAGAGCCTCTTCATTGGTAAATCGAGACCATTTATAGTTAAGGTTATTATTAACTAAGAAATGTTTACCAATTCCTGCAATTGTTTGGTTTTTCTTGTTCATTACATTGTTTGGTCCTTTTGTCTCAATAGTATTAAAGGATTACTAATTTTTCTTGTTATACATGATGGATTGATTCCTTCCTAATTCTTTCTTGGTCATCTACTCCTCTCATGAAATTTATTTTTCCTGTTCTCTCACTACTGGGACTTTTGTTCTTAATTCTCTGGTGATAGCGCTCCTTTAAGTATATTCTGACTAGGTGATCATGGACTACATTCATTTGTTTGTCCTTAAAATAACCTTATTTCTCTGACAATTTTAAATTTCAGTTTTGAGCTAGGAGGATAGCTCACTCAAGAACTGGTCTTGAAAGGGCTGAGGACCGGATTGATCTCCAGAACTCATATTAAAAAGAAAACACTATGTGTGGTGATACCTGGCTATAATCACAGCATTTGGAGGCAGACATTGGCAGAGCCCTGAAGATAGTCACCTACTTGGCAATCTCCAAGCCAAGTCAAAGACCTCTTCTCAAGAAAGTGTATTTGGAGGAGAAAGGGTTGGGGGTGGATTTTGAAAGAGGAGATATTGATTAAAGCTTATAAAATTTCAGACAAATAGGAAGATTAGGTTGTGATGAATCATTGTGCTACATGACAATGTATTTCATCTTTCAAAATAGATGAAAGAGAAATCTAAATGGGAATAGTTAAGGCTATACTAATAGAAGTAGTTACTAACCTATTTCAGTCAGCCAACATTGTAAACATATATCAAACAAAATTTTCTACTCCACAAATGTATAGTCTATATCTATGAGAAATAAAAATTCAAAGAAGCAAAAAACAAAAAGTATGTAACAAGGTGTGCTGGCTAGTCATGTCAACCTGACACAAACTAGAATTATCTGAAGAAAGAACCTCATTGAGAAAATGCTTCCATAAGATCCAGCTGTGAAGTCCTCTGGCAGTGGCACAGCGCTCTAGACTCTGGAGTCATCCTCTCTCTGTCTCTCGCTGGTTCGGATCCCTTGCTTGTCCCACAGTTCACTATGGGGGAAAAAAAAAAAACTTTGCCGGGCGGTGGCGGTGCACGCCTTTAATCCCAGCACTTGGGAGGCAGAGGCAGGCAGATTTCTGAGTTCAAGCCTGGTCTACAGAGTGAGTTCCAGGACAGCCAGGGCTACACAGAGAAACCCTGTCTGGGGGGCGGGGGGAGATCCAGCTGTGAGTCATTTTTAAGATTAGTGACTGATGGGGAAGGGCCCAGCCCTAGTGCTCGTGGTCCTAGGTTCTGTAACAGAGCAGATCAAGCAAGCAATGAAGGAGTAAACCAATAAACAGTGACCCTCCATGACCTCTGCATCAGCTCCTGCCTTCAGGTTCCTGTCCTGTGTGCGTTCCTGTCCTGACTTCCTTCAGTGATGGATTATGGATGTGGAAGTGTAAGCCCAATATACACTTTTGGTCATGGTGTTCTGTTACAGCAATAGAAACCCTAAGATGCAAGGGTATGATAGTACCTTTACTAGAATTTGACTGTTAATACTTAACGATAATATGTCATATATAAATAAATACAAATATCAAATATGCATTAAAGAACTCTGGGAGTGATTCATAACAATGAAGTTTAAAAAATTAAATAATCCTGTTGCAGGGTTCCTTCCTGCCTTAGACCATTTATGTTTCCAGATGAAAGACACACACATAGCCTTTATATTTTAATATGTCTTAAGCAGCACAATAGCTGGGCAGCTGTCTACTCTCCATGCTGTTAGAATCTACCTTCCTATCTATAACCCAACTGTTTCATCTGAGTTGTCCTTAGTTTCAGTTAGGCTCCCTTAGCCCACGGCGGCTCTCTCTGCTCTCTCTGCTTCTCTATCCCATGGCGGCTCTCCTCCCTCCTACTTCCATGGTGGCTCTCTTTCTCCCCCTGCTCGTTCTTACTCTTCCATGGCTGCTTCTTTTCTCTCCGCCTCTCTCCTGCACCTCTTCTCTATCTCAATGGCTGCTCTTCTTCTTCCCCTTCCTCCTCGTGGTCCCAAGCCCGGGAAACCTAAACCCCGCCCATGTCTCTTCTCCCTAGCTATTGGCTGCTGGAATCTTTATTTACCAATCAGAATTAACTGGGGGCAGGGTCCCTCAGTGCAGACTCCAAATCTTGGAGGCCAGCACTTAGCATTACAATAGACAGTAAAAGACAAAACCTCAACATAACAACTTTCAGTAAATTTGTCTGGGGAGGGAACAAAGAACTATGGAGAACATTTTATCTGAATACAATATTATGCTCATTAAAAATCAGATAACGTAGGTATCTTTTCCATATAACTTTTTCTGTATACAGAATCATGTAACTTATGTGCACCCCTATAGTTTACTAACCCATTGCAAATAGTGTATCTCATTTCTTTTTTTTTTTGGTTTTTCGAGACAGGGTTTCTCTGTGTAGCCCGGGCTGGCCTCGAACTCACTCTGTAGACCAGGCTGGCCTCGAACTCAGAGATCCGCCTGCCTCTGCCTCCCAAGTGCTGGGATTAAAGGCGTGCGCCACCACCGCCCAGCAGTGTATCTCATTTCAGTACTACAATTGACCTTAAAAGTGTTGCTCTACCACCTATAGAGAACTCACTGCCCTTGTCTTGTCTTATATTTGATTGTTTTAAATTACATTTGATCTTATTCTACTGGGTAATACAGAATTAACTCATAATTAATGGAAGTGTAGTTTGATATTAGCTAATGAGAAATACAAATTATGAAAATTTGATTAAAAGAACATGTAAAGTAGTCAGAAACATAGTCTAATGTTTTGCCTACTCCAAAACACCTTCCACTACAACCAGGGTTGAGTTCACCCAAATATAAACAGTATTGCTAGACTGCAGTGAATTTCATTTAAAAAAAAAATCAAAAAGAGGCTCAGCAATCAGAAGTATTGCCTACTTAGAACAGGAATTTGTTAGTACAGTCTCTGATCAGGTATTTCTAACCACACTGTCTTTGAGAGGCTGTGTTTATGTCCTCATTCCTCAGGCTATAAATGAGGGATTCAGGGTGGGAGGTGCAACTGTGTAGAACACAGCCAGAATAATATCTGAAAAGGAGAGAGAATCTGAAGCTATATTTACATAGGCAACACTACCTGATATCACATGCAGAATACAAGTGGAAAATGTTTTTGATACCTTGCCTTTGGTTGGAAACCATCTGGTGGTAGAGAAAATGTACACATATGAGAGGATGATTGCAGCCAAGATTATTACAATGGTTGCAATGAAAACCATGTCTCCAGTCTCCTTGAGACCTGGAGGCCTAAGAGCCTTAAGAGCTGTGGAATATCACAGAAAAAAAAAAAAAAAGATGAAGTCTATTAGCCCGAAGCATGGTAATGAGAAGGTTGCAGCTACATGCAGGAACCCAGACATCATTGCACTGAACCATGACACAGCCATTATTAGGATGCAAGCACCTTGACTCATGAACTCATAGTGCAAGGGCCAGGAGATGGCCACATAATGATTATCGGACATCATTGTAAGGGTGGCTGTCTCAGTAGAAGCCAAGTCCGTGAAAACGAAGGCTTGCAGAACACGTCCAAGGAAAAAAATGAAGATGTCGTTCAGTACAAGGGTTGATAATAGATATGGGAACTGTGACAGAGATGTAGCAAAAGTTTGACGTAGTCAACTTTCCTAGAAGTACATTGAGGCCGGCAAGATGACTTGCATTATGTGTTATTCCCAGATCCAAGGGTCCCCAAAGACCACCAGGAGTTGAACTTGCATGCAAAAGCAAAGAGTCTTTATTCCAGTTCGAGCTTGGCCCTCAGGTCCCTCTGACATAGCTAGGTAATGCAGAAGACTCCAGGCATCTAAGGTTCAGCCTTTTCATTGTGGTTACAGCAGGGTGAGGGACTTATCTACTTGGCAGTCACATAATTGGCTAACAGTGATTTCAGTTGGCTTAAGTGATCTATCCATATCTGTTTACAGCCTCTGGAATGTTAGGTATTTACTGGTGGTGGCCTGTCTGGGGTGGTTCCTTCCTGGAACAGTTTGTAGTTTTTCCAGTAATCAGAGTTTAACCCAAGGACAGGGCCTAGTGTATAAAATAGAGTCCTGGTTACAAGATGGAGTCTGTCTTGTCAAGTTGGGGCCTTTCATTCCCCTTTTCACAAGTACATAAGGAAGGCCTAATCATGGGACTTTAGTGTCCATTATTTTTGGGTCCAAGGGTTGACGTTGAGACCTGAGAACCATCAGTTGAACGTCACTAATCCGTTCTCTAACAAACTTTGTTAACATGTTTAGTATGCAAAGCCTGAAGTTAGTAAGAGTTATGAGTGGTAGTAAGTGTATAACAAGTGGTCCAGCAAGGGTAGATAGCAAGGTAGTTAGCCAAGGGGACCCATTAAACATGCTTTCACACCATCCTTGATATTGTTCCGTTTCTAATTTTCTGTCCTGTATTCTCTGTCTTAGTTCTGCTATATTTTCCCTAACTTTGCCAGTCTGGATGCTTAGACACAACAGTCTTCTCCTTTTTTTTTTTTTTTTTTTTTGGTTTTTTTTTTCAAGACAGGGTTTCTCTTTGTAGCCCTGGCTGTCCTGGAACTCACTCTGTAGACCAGGCTGGCCTCGAACTCAGAAATCCGCCTGCCTCTGCCTCCCAAGTGCTGGGATTAAAGACGTGCGCCACCACCGCCCGGCAACAGTCTTCTCCTAATTCGACACATAGTCTACCTTGCCATAAGAACAATAGATCTAATTATCTTCTATTCTGCAACAAAACTTCAGCCAGTGAAGAGAATGATTTTTCTAAGGCAGACATTGATTTTTCTAGTCTCTGAACATCCCCATCAATAGTCAGCCTCAACGATTTGTAATGAGCATCTTATAATACCAGAGCAGAGGCTCCAGTGCCTATGGCCCCTGCAATATCTACACCTAAGAGGGTGGGCAGGACAATGGCAGTTATGGGTTCTCTTTTGCCCAGGAGCAAGATGACTAAGGACATCTTCTCCTGAGTGATACATTATCCTTGGGATGATTTGTACCAGGACACAGAAGTCAGGGGAGGCCTGTAAGACTCCAGTGGGAATTCGTGGAGTTAGACCAGAAGAACATGCCCACTCCTTGTTATCAGGAGGAACCAAGTACCCTGAACCTGTCCAAGCTACTGTGGTGTTACATAAGTGGGAGTATCTCAGGCACACAGACTTCCCTATACAGAGCCCTTGTCTAGAGAACAACTGTAAAGTAATCTGGCTGAGACCTGCTTGCTGCCATCTGCAATGCTGAGGTTCCTGATACTCCGTTACAGAGGAGTTAAGGGCTATTCCATCATAATATGGGGAACTGGCATCCAAACATAGGAACAGTCCTCAGTTAGATCTGTGTGAGACTGATTAAACGGTTGGTAGGTGGCTTCAAGATGTAATGGGTCAGGGTCTATTAGGGAACTCTCTGTGGGAGGTTCAGATATGGGTTTGTCCATGCCACGTGGTGCTGTTGGTGGATAGGATTGTATGGGCCGCAGAGGCCAAGGCCTAGGCATATAGGTGTGGGTTGTGTAGCTATTTGCTTATCTAGTTTGATTGTAAAGAGGCTGCAATAGTCCTTTTTTCCCAATCCATCTTCATCGTAAATTCAGAGCCTCTAGGTTTTTCCCAATTCCCATCTGTTCAAGTCTAAAAACCTAATGAGGTCGGGATTGCACTGCCCAGTATCCCTGGCTGATGTGGTCATCAGACTTTCAGCTTACTCGAATGAAGTCTGCCTTGACAGAGGGATCCCATCAAATGTGTCCCATACTCACAATCCCAGGAGGAGCAGAAGAAAGATTCAGCTCCCCCACATTGTTACCACTAGGTTCTTGCGGTGGTTTTTGTACCCAGGGCAAACATAGATGATGTGTATTGAGGAATCCATCAGCCCAGGAGATTCAAAGTATGTTAGCCAGGTCAAAGTGGAGGTTGGGGAGCCAGGTATTGGAGGGGCCCAGTCTTGCTCTGTTGATGGAGAATGTCACCAGCAGATGCATCCTCAGAGTCCAGGTTAGGCTCCAGGGCTGTTGAGAGCTAGAACCAGGGAAAGAGCCAGCAACTCCTGAAAGCAAGATGTAGACAGCCCATGTCAATAGGCTTAGGAGCGCTGGAGCATGAGTTTTAGTGGTTTCCCTTAGTCTCAGGAGATGCGCCATTGTGTGGAGACGTCCTCTGGGTCTGAATGTGGGTCTGTGAGACAGGCATTCGTGTGATGTATGTAGAGGATGGATGGGTGTTGTTAGGGTCCAGCATAGGGTCCTTTCCAGCAGGGCTCTAGGGTTTGCTTCCAGTGCCTTCACAGGAAGATCCAGTCTCCAGCAACAGTGGTAGGGAGTAGGAGGTGGTACAGCCTCATAAATAGCCTGCAGGTGAGATCAGAGCTCCTTTCCGGTGTGGGCTAGATGGTCAAGAGGGCCAAGTAAGTCGCAATCATCATTTTTTAACTAACACTTCAAATTTTAGATAAGGTAAAATGGGAGTGGGTCTTCCAAACATGGTTTCATAAGGGGTTTATGGGACTGCGTAAGGGTATTCTGGTTCTTGGCTGGGCATGGGCCTAGAACCCCGAGACTCCAAGGGAGAAATCCTGGTGCAGGAGTATCGGCCACGCCCCCAGAACTCAGGTCCTGAAAAGCAGTCCAGTCTCCATGGACCTACATTGTTCAGTCACGAAGGCCATTACAGCCCTCCCAAAGTGCACAGGTAGAGGGTGTGACTACAGGCCTCAGGCCCTAGGATTTACATACTAATGAAGGTCAGAGGGCGGAGCCAATTAAGCATTGCCCCCAGAACCTCCCCCTTTCTCCCTCCCTACTTAACCCAGGTCTGCCCTGAGTTTGGGGGTGTACATCCAGATCCATCTACCATCAGCCATGACAGTAAAGCCTTTTGGAACCAAAGACTTCCGCATATCATTGAGGCCTGCCAGGCCTGCTGCCGCCGAAGCCTGCAGCCTCTGGTACATGGGACCTTTCTCCGGTAAGAGAGACAGGCTGCCTGGAGGCCTCCAGGCAGCCTCCACCTCGCAGGTCCCGGGCTGCTGCCGCGTGGGCCCGGGCCCCCGCCGCTGCCGCTGCCCCCAGGTTTTTCCCACAGGGGTTTAACAAAATAAAGGGGTGTGTTGCAAACTCTATAGAGGGTGAAGGGGAGGAGAGCCACCCAGTTTCGGGCAGTCTCCAAGTTTTTGTTTTTGTTTTTGTTGTTGTTGTTGTTTTTCGAGACAGGGTTTCTCTGTGTAGTCCTGGCTGTCCTGGAACTCACTCTGTAGACCAGGCTGGCCTCGAACTCAGAAATCCGCCTGCCTCTGCCTCCCAAGTGCTGGGATTAAAGGCGTCGCCACCACCGCCCGGCAGTCTCCAAGTTTAATTTAGTAATTAAATTCATCTGTCCTGAGCTTTGGGCCTGTAAGCACAATATAGTTTCCAATCTGCCCCAGTGGCTTTAGCCATCCTCTGTGTTACCTGAGTGGGTGAAGGCAGGTCCCTTGTCAGAGCTTAGGAGGGCTGGCATTCCATACCTGGGAAGCACCTCTAATATCTTCCTGATCACTATTTGTACCATTTCATGCCTGGTGGGGCAGACCTCAGTCCATCCTGAAAAGGTGTCTACAAGCACTAGTAGGTACCTGTGACCATATTTCCCTGGCCTTACCTTGGTAAAGTCCACTTCCCAGTGGGCGCCAGGTTTGTCACCCACACCTGGATCCTCTATTGTTTTGTTGATTCTCTGCATTAGTGAGCTTACAACCCAAGCATTTGGAGGCAGTCTGTTCAATCTGGGACCTGAGGTTAAGGGTCTTTAGGTCCACCTTTCTTATCAGGTCCTCAGTTTTCTTGGTGCCCAAGTGGGTTGTCTGGTGCATATGCTGGAGCAAACTGGCTGCCAAATTTCTGGGCAAGATTATTTTACAGTCTCCAGTGATCCACAAGCCATCCGCTTATGGGACATAGACAGTTTGCGAATAGAGATAACGTCGTCTTTAGAGTGTTCAGGCTTATCTGGTAGGATTGGAGTTTCTGGGTCAGGCAATTGAAAAGATAAAGCTGTTCTAGGATTGAGAGCTATTGTCTTGGCTGCCAAATCTGTCGTAGTTTCCTTTTGGTGGCCTAGGCAGTGTGTAATAGTCAATTTCTTTGGAAGCCAAAGAGTCTCCAACAGAATTAGCATCTCCACTTTGTTTTTAATAGTCTTTCCTTCAGCCATCAGGAATCCTCTCTCTTGGTCCCATGGACATACGGGCTATCTGTATAAAAGTTGAGTCTTTTGCCTTTTCCAATTTTAGGGCTTCTGATAGGGCTATAAATTCGGCCCGTTGTGCCAAAGTGCCGGTTGGCAGGGTGGACGCCCATTTAGTTTCTGAGTCTGCTAACACTGCCGACCCTGCATACTTTTGTCTAGTCACAAACAAAGCTGCTACCGTCTGTAAACCAAGTACAGCAGGCTTTGGTAGTAAACCAAGGGTAGCAGCAGGCTTTGGTAGTGAGTCATGCATGCGTTGTTCATCCATCGATCTGGGGATTGAGAACCCCTCCAATGGCATAGGGAGTGGTAATGTGAAGTTCGTGCCCTAGAGTCAATTTGTCCACGTCCTTGACTAGCAAGGCTGTGCAGGCAATAGTTTTCAAATGAGGAAGCTATCCAGAGGGCACAGGGTCTAATTTCTTTGAAAGGTATGCCACTGGGTAATTCAAGGAGCCTAACATTTGAGTGAGCTATGCCTTTGCCTTTGTCTATATATAGCTGGAAGGGCTTGGTGATGTCAAGTAGCCCCAGTGCGGGAGCTGTTAATAAGGTCTGTTTGAGTCTATTCAAAGTGCCTTCCTGGACTCCATCCATTGGAATGACTCTTCCTTGGTGGCCTCATAGAGGGGTTTTGCCAATTCTGCAAAATTAGAGACCCAAAGGCGGCAGAACCCTGCTGACCCCAAGAATTCTCTGACCTCCCATCTTGTGATTGGGGTGGAGATCTTCAAAATGATCTCTTTTTGGGCCTCCGATCGCCACTGTTGGCCCCCCCTTTAGAATGCATCCCAAGTATGTTACCTCTTGTTGGCAGATTTTTACCTTCTTAGCAGGATGTCTGTCCCATAGCCTAATTTCCCCAGTGCCATTAGCAGGTCCTCAGTACTCCGTTGACATTCTTCCATGGTCTCTGCTGCCACCAAGAGGTCAACTACATATTACAAGAGGGTGATATTGGAGTGTTTCTGCCTGTACTGATCCAGATCAGTGGGGTGGGGGGTAGTGGAGAATCTGCTAATATGGCCAGAAGGATCTTGGCCAAGTTTAGAGTTTGCTGCTCGCTGGTGGTAGGCATAGCTCATAACTGTTTCTTTTCGGGTGTTTCTCTGTTGTTGTATACTTTGAGCAATTCCTGCAAACTTTTACCCTAGCCATCTAGTCTATATAATTTGCACCTAATATCAAGGGCAGCCTGATTTACAAAGGCCATGATGTCTGTTGACTTATTATCAGGTGCCTCTGGATCTAGGGACTGGTAGGTGCAATAGGCCTCCAAAATCCTTCCTAAAAAGGCTGCAGGTGATTCTGGCTTTTTTCCTGCTGCATATTACATACCTTGGCAGAATTAGGTCAGTGTGCAGCCACCCTGAGACTCTCATTAGAATTTAGTTGTAGATCCAAAGCCTCTCCTTACCTTCTGCAGAGTTAAAATTCCAGTCTAGTCTGGTCAAGGAACAGCTTACATCAAGCAGAGCTTGGTTAGTAGTAGGAGTCCCATTTGTTCCCAGAACCAATTTCTGGGCCTCATTTAAAATCCTCTCTTCCTTTTCCAGCAGCCGCCAAGATGGCGCAGAAGAAGAAGCGGACCTTCCACGAGGTCACCTATCCTGGCGTGGGCCTCGACCACCTGCAGGAAATGATCTATAAGCAGATGATACAGTTCTACAGAGCGCCCGCCAGAGCGCCTGAACCGCGGCCTGCGGCGGAAGCAGCACTCGCTGCTCAAGCGCTTGAGAAAGGCCAAGAAGGAGGCACCGCCCATGGAGAAGCCCGAGGTGGTGAAGACCCACCTGCCGCACATGATCCTTCTGCCGGAGATGGTCCGAAGCATGGTGGGCGTGTACAATGGCAAAACCTTCAACCAGGTGGAGATCAAACCGGAGATGATTAGACACTACCTGGGCGAGTTCTCCATCACCCACAAGCCCGTGAAGCACGGCCAGCCCGGTATCGGTGCCACCCACTCCTCCCGATTCATCCCTCTCAAGTAGCCGAGACCAATAAAGAAAGACTGGTGGTTTTGAAAAATAATAATAATATAAAACAAAATAAAATCCTCTCTTGCTGCTCGGTAGTGAAGCAAGTGTAAGAGCTGTTGGCAGTCATCCCAGGTGCGCTGTTGGCTAAAAAAATGACAGAATCTAATAAGTCAACTAATACAGCTGGCATCTCTGAGAACTTAGGGTTCTGGAGTTTCTAGTTATATAGATCACTAGTGGCAGAAGGCTAGTATTTCATCAGTTAGTTCCCCTCATCATCTTGGGGCCTATTGCCCTCAAAGGGAGAAAGGTGGACTCAGCCGCCGGCAGTGGAGGCAGCTGTCATTGGGCTCTCCCTCAGGTGTGAGGTGGGCTCACTCAGGAGCCCATCCTGGGGCTACAGGTTGGGGCCCTCAGTGATACCCTAGTGGGGGTAAGAAGAGGAAGTTCTCCTCAGTGTCATCCTTTAAGATAAGATAAAGATGGGCCATAGGGTAAGTTTCAGGTTTTCGTTTCTCACCGTTTTCCAGGGCAAATATGGCGGTGCTTGGCTGCTGTGGCGACAGCAGTGGCTTGAGTCATTCTGGTGGGTCTTGGACCAGATCCTGCCAGGTGGTGATGTTGTCTGGGTAGTTCAGACGTCCAAAGATGATGTCCTTGGTCCTAAAACTTGTGGGCAGGTGCCAAGTCCTCTCTGGGGGGCCAGCCAATTGTTGAAGGTTGGCCATTCATTCCTGCAAAAAAATGTTAGTTTGTCCTTCACACCTAATCCTAGACTCTAGTCCTATTTTAGAGTCCTTAAAATGGTCTAAGAACAAAGTTAAATGAGTGGTCTGAGTCTGTCCCATGGCATCACTCACAAATAAGTCAGAGAGCAAACAGAAGGACAAAAGACAATAAAGTTACTCAATCGTCCTGGCAATTGGACATAAAAACAAAGGGAGAAGACGGTCTCACACCAAATGCTTTGGGAGTAACCAGTTTCATCTCTTCAAGTCTACATAGGGGATCAAATCCCCTATGTGCGGGTCTGGGACGTCTCCCAAGTCCTTTGGCTCAGGGTTGTCCAGTGTATCTGCCTGTACTGTTTGCAGCTCGTGTACAGGGTGGAGTGCTGAGACACCAAGACAGAGGACAAACATTCAGACACTTATCAGCTGGGTTTTGACTCAACAGCTCAGGGGTTCTGGAGGGCAGGGCTTGGGGATCTTGGACAATCCCCCAAATATTATGCCCAAATCCAAGGGTCCCCAAAGACCACAAGAAGTCGAATTTGCATGCTTGAGCTTGGACCCTCAGGATCCTCTGGTGCAGCTAGGTAATGCAGAAGACCCTGAGCACCTAAGGTTCAGGCAGCCTTTTTATTGAGGTTACAGCAGGATGAGGGACTTATCAACCTGGCAGTCACATAATGACTAACAATGATTTCAGTTGGCTTAAGCAATCTATATCTTTCTATAGCTCCTGGAACTTTAGATATTTTCCTGCTGGTAGCCTGTCTGGAGTGGTTCCTTCCTGAAACACTTTGTGGGTTTTCCAGTAGAGTTTAACCTGAGGACAGGGCCTAGTGTTTAAAATGGAGGCCTGATTACAAGATGGAGTCTATCTTGTCAAGTTGGGTCCCTTCATTATGTGTTAACTGGCTGTGTCCCATGTTTTGGGGGCCAGCTGTTGTATGCAGGCTAGGGTCCAGCTCTGGTTCTCCATCCTCTGCTTCTTCCCTCTCAGGGTGTCCAGATGCTGCTGCACACTGAGTGGGCTGGAAGGATGAAGCAGGGTCTGGAATGGGTAGGGTTCTGCAGGATCCTAGTCTGGCTGGCAGGAGTCAGGGAGAAGCCTTCTCTGAATATCTTAGTATTACAGCTCCTTTAAGAGAAGGCCTTCTCTGATGGTCTTCTATGAAACAGCTCTCTTACACAGTCTCAGCTTGTGTGCATACCTTTATTTGGGGTGAGCTTGTGTACATACACTCTATTCAAGGTGAACCAGAGGTGTATATGGACCTTGGAGAGTAGGAGGGAGTTTTCGAGGTAAATGAAAATCACTGGCTAGAGTTTAAAGTTCTGTGAATGCCTCTTTGTATGAATTCCAGGAATCCCAGGTACTTGCTGGGTGGTTCTTATCGAGAAAAGAGGAAGGGAAAAAGAGGAAGCTGAACTTATAGGTCTTCAGAGAACTACTAGACCTTTCCCAGGTAGAGGGTGTGGGGAGTCGGGATGCCCAGACAATGTCAGAGAAGGGAATTGCCTGATGGTAATGGGAGTCCTTCTTTGGTGCCAAGCTCAGATGAGCTATCTGGTCACGGCAGACTTCAACCTTAACCAGCAGGGTTTCCTCACAATAGCTCAACAGTTAAGAGCACTTGCTGTTCTTCCATAGTTCCTAAATTCAAGTCCCAGTAACCACATGGTGGCTCACAACCATCTGTAATGGGATCTGATGCCCTCTTCTGTCTGATGCCCATTTCTGTCATGCAGACATAATGCAAATAGAGTGCTCATATATGTGAATAAATACATCTTTAGAAGGAAGTACATTGGGGTTTGCAGATGAGCATCCGGAGTGGCAAGCATAACGATTAGGAGGCTGCCTATAAGAGATGCCACATAAACTAGCATGTAAACTAGTGAAAATAGAAAAAACTAAGCAATCTAAGCCTTCCAGGAGCCTGGGAGTCCCATAAGGAGAAATCCAGTGCTGTTCCTGTCATTGGTAGTTATTCCATTTATTCCTGAGGAAGGAAGAGATTACAGGGGTCAAATGCGGCTCCCTGAGGCAATTCAGATTGTGATAATTAAATAAGATTGTGCATATGGGAATGTAGAATTCTAATCAAATTCCAAGGATGCAACACATCTCGATAAATACATTCAATTATTTGAGGAGGATGCAAGAGCTATACACAAAAGGAAAATAATAGGAGTCAATGAATATGCATGAAATAATCAACAAAAGTATATGGCACTAACCAAAGAATGCAGAAAGGGACTCATAATTTGGGGAAATTCTTAGAATTACTCCCACTTATTGAATATGCACATTTCTTTATTTTGCTGCATATTGCTTGTTCATAAGCCAAACTATAGCATGGCAAATGCTTTGCTACAGTTCAAAAGTTCAGTTACAACACAGAAGAGCTGGTGTTAGTAGTGTGCAAATATTCTTTATTTGAAGTCACCTTTCATGGGAATGTTGAGACACTTACCACAAGCATACTGATATGAGCCTAGCATCTCATTGTAGGAGTAATTATGGAATTTAAAACATAAGCAGAGAATATAGCTGAATTCCAGGTGGATTCTGGTGTGACCAGCAGCAGAAGAGGGGACGGAGAAAGTATGAGACTGGGTATAGCAGAAAGACAAACTGATCTTGCTTTGTATTTCTAGAAGAAACTCAGAACAGATGTGAGCTACATTCAAAGAAGCACATAAATTAGTTTTAGACTTGCATTTTTAAAAGAAAAAAAAAGGATTTATTTATTTATTTTGTGTATGTGAGTACACTGTCGCTGTCTTCAGATACACCAGAAGAGGGCATCAGATTCCATTACAGATGTTTGAGCCACCATGTGGTTGTTGGGAATTGAATTCAGAACTTCTAGAAGAGCAGTCAGTGCTCTTAACTGCTGAGCCACCTCTCCAGCCCTAACGTTGCATTCATAAAGAAATCCATCTAGTTAAAAAGCAGTGGGTCGAAGTGATCCCCAATGTGATTATGGTCAGATGCGGGTGAGCTGGAAACAGGTGCTTAAGTCAGGGGACTCCTTTTGGTTTATGATGTGAAACAGTGAGACTGAATAAGATTGAATGTGTAGTCAGGACACCTGGTATGTGAAGGACCTATAACTATTAGCATCTTTCACACATTTTATTGTTTTGGTTTTGAAAGGCCCCCAGATAGGGGAGACCCCCACTCAAGAGATTACGACCACCCAATGACTCACGAGACACTCATCTTGATGCAACCAGCATGAGGTTTAATGATTCCAGTATACTGGGGTTCCCTCGCATGCAAGCAAGAAGAGAGAACCCCGAGTTTGAGCTAAGAATAGCTTTTATAGGATCTAGGGGTTAGAACAGAGAAAAAGTGACTAGGCACAATATGATTGGCAGAACAATGTGACTTTTAAACTGATTGGTCTTTGGGGAATGAGGTGGCAAGGACCTCCCTCGTCTGTCTATGTGCTCTGGCCTTCCTCACCCACAGGCGGGTTCCCTCCCCCAAGGTCTGAGGAATGTTAATCAGCCTCTCCCTTCCTCCTCTGAATGTTAATCCAGCAAGTGTCCTCTAAGGAATGTGCCCCTCCCGGGATGTGTTCTGGGACAGAGAGATTCTTTTAACTTAAATTCAAACTGAGACCCGAAAATCCTACATTTAGGCCCAAAAGTCTTACAGTTTCATTTTGTTTAGTCCTACAAATGGTATCTGAGGTTAGTTCCCACTTGGAAGTGTGGGTAAACCAAACTCTAAAATATATTTTATCTCATCAGTTTATAAAGCAGTAATTTATGTACAAGAAACGGTACCTGTTTAAGTTATAAAGTCAAAGGAGTTTGGGAAGTTGTATGTGTGTATACAACTACCACTACAAACAGCACACTCGTGCCTCTTCATGCATATCTTCCTTGGTCCATTTCTCCAGGCAGCCATGGTGTGCCTGCCTTTCTAGAGTGAGTTGATAATAAATCAGAAGAACTAAGGAGGTGAGAACTGGTGTCTTCACACTGAAAATCTTTGTTCCCACTGGCCACAGCTCCCTTGTGCTGATCATCTGTGTACTCTCTTGTATCCTGAGACAGACGCAAACAAAAGGGAGAGAAATGCTTGCTATAACAAAGACTAGCCTTAACTCTGGGTACTTATGTTCAGTATGCCTCATCAAGTCACAGCTGTCTAAACAGTGTTTGATCAGATGTAATGAATATTATGGTGACATTAGTTATAGCATCTGTGGAACCCTTAATGAGAGGCCTAGCATGCAGTTGAGAGAAGGCATCAGAACTACTTATTATGAATCTTTTCACAATTCAATCAATACAAACATTTTAATATGTTCAAAGAACATTCCTTTTATTAATATACACACACCCCAAACTTTTACCACTGGAAAACTAGCCTCCAAGTAAGGATGTATATTCCCATTTATCCACACTGATATCAGTAGCCACAGCTTACTGTCAGGTTCCATACCCGAAAACTCCATAAGGGCAATCTATTAAAAATAAGTAACATGTTTATGGTTCTCTTTCACAAACATAGAGTACTGCACATAGACTGGTTTCTGTTGACCTGGGTCATCAAACAGTTCTGATTGTTCAAATTTAAAAGTCCTGATCTTTTGTCAGAGAAACCTGTCTACCTTTTTATTTAGCAGATAGTATATATAACCTATAGAATCTATCTATCTATCTATCTATCTATCTATCTATCTATCTATCTATCTATCATCTACCTATTTATCTATAACACACACACACATAAGAATGACTTACAGGCTGTGGTCCAGCTAATCCAACAATGGCTACCTAAGTACAGAAGGTCCAGGAATCCAGTAATTGATCCGTCCATGAAGCTGCATGTCTTGGCTGTCTTCAGTGTGTGCCAGAATCTTGAAGAAGTAGGCTCTGATGCCAATGAGAAATGGACTTGATAGGTAGGCAGGAGCAAGCAGGCAAAGAATAAAAGCTTCCTTCTTTTATGTTTTTATAGGCTCCTAGCAGAAGATGTGGGCTAGATTAGAAGTGGGTCTTCCTACCTCAAAAGACTTGGATTAAAGGTGTGTCTCCCCGCCTCAGAGATATGGATTAGAGGTGGATCTTTCCACTTAAAATTAAGCAAAAATCCCTCAGAGGTGTGGCCTCCATTTTTGGGTTCTAGTTATTTCAAGATGTAGTCAAGTTGACAACCAAGAATAGCTATCACAGTGACGTCAGCTCTTAGGGTGAGATTGAAAAGATCCTGTCATTCTCCAATCCAGCAATATAATACAGTGAGCAACATGCCTAGCTTTTACCTTTTTATGATTTTGTTTATAGTCTTTGCAAAGCAACAATGGTCAATAGCTGAGGTCCAACGAGAGGGATTTTTCACAATTCTGAGGTCTCTAGAGGTTAAGATTCCTGTTGTTTACAATGCATTCCTTGAGAGAAAGAAGCAATTAATCCCAGTGGATAGAAGAGATATACCTTTTGTGATGCAAGACAGAAGAACAGAAATTAATTGAATGGTATAACATTCCTCATACCTAGAAGGTAAATTAGAAAACCTACTTGTGATGGTAGTAAAGGGAAATGTAGTTAATGTTGTGGTCTGCTCGTCCCCAGAATAGCTGTAGCCATTTTGTTCCCTGCCTGCCAGCTATTTCACACTGCTCTAACATGCCTGCCACTCATTGACACGGAGAAGTGACTTGGCTTAAGGACATGCTGATCACACACCCTGTTTTGTTCTCTGTGTTCTGAATGAGGTTTGCTCATCTTAAGAAATTCCACAAAGCTTTACGTAGGGCCCATCACATCAATGTGAACTTATTATATCTAAAATATCTTGAGTCAGAGTTGACCATTGGGCAACCCTTCCTGCACCTACAAATGAGCTCGCTATGGTTTTTATGGCTGACACTGATGAATGCTCTTAATACGCCAAAAAGTTACTATTATAATACTCTTGCCCTCTTATCTCAGTGTTCTGAAATTGCCCTGTTCACCACCCATCCACCACCCCCTTACCTTACTCAGCACCAATCAGCTTAAAGGTTAGCTGATAATACTTTGCCTAGTAAGCCAGCTGCCGACATCCCCGCCCCCCACCTTTAAACTTTTGAGCCTGGGTTTTCCTATAAAACGTCTACTCTGAGAGCAGATAATTAGGCTACCCCAGTCCTTTTTGCGGTCCTGGATGTCCAGTATTAAGTGCACATTCAATAAACTAATTTTGCTTCACTGACATCAGTGTTTGTTTGGTCTGAGTGGCGATTCCTGAACCCCAATAGTTAAAATTTATACTTGGAAAATGTTTACTTCCATATTTGATATTTTTATATTAACATTCTTTCCTAGTATTTGTTATTCTCTAGTTAGTGCTTGCTAATATAACTCTGCTCTTTTCATGTCCCTTCCTGTCTCAAGTCAAATACATGTGAAGTATGAGGTTTTTTTTTTTTTTTTTTTAATGAAAATTGAATTTGTCACTTTGTTTTTAGACTTATCTATGGCTTTCTTTGATATTGAAGCCAACACTTGACACAGCCCACATGTATGTCTCTAATTTAACTGTCTGTCTCATTAGATGTTACTCCTTACCCATATGAACTGAGAAGACACAGCTGCCTCTTGTATGAAGCATTGATTAAATATTTTCTCATTGTTGGGCATGGTGGTGCTGACCTTTGATTCCATCACTAGGGAAGCAGACTTTTAAAAAAAGGCCAGGCAGTGGTGGCGCACTCCTTTAATCCCAGCACTTGGGAGGCAGAGACAGGCGGATTTCTGAGTTCAAGGCCAGCCTGGTCTACCGAGTGAGTTCCAGGACAGCCAGGGCTACTCAGAGAAACCCTGTCTCGAAAAAATAAATAAATAAATAAAATAAATAAAAATAAAAGTTGCCTTGGCCATGCTCTTCAAAGCAATGAAACCCTAACTAAGAACATGGTATCCTTAAAACACAGAGAAAGATAAGCACATTATAAGATTAAATTAACAAGGGGCTAGAGAAATGGCTAAGGAGTAAAGAGGGCTTGCTGCTTTTCCAAGGGCTGATTTGATTTGAAATCTAATTTGATTCCCAGCACCCATATGTTGACTTATAACCATCTACAATTCCAGCTCCTGAGGATCTGACGCCCTCTTGTGGCCTCTGTGGGCACCAGGCAAGCAAGTGTACATAGGCATACAACCCTGGCAAAACACTCATACACATGATTTTTAAAAATTACTTTAACTAGACTAAAAGTATATATTTCTATAGACCAGACTGGCTTTGAACTTACGGAGATCTGCCTGCCTCTGCCTCCTGAGTTCTGGGATTAAAGGTGTGCACCACCATCACCTGGCTAAGCCTATATATTTCAACTGTACATTTGGAATAGTTCTTCTTTTTGTTCAAGAGTCCTCTACTTACTTTGAGTTTATTGATATAGTAAATTGGAAATTGCTTATATCTATTTTTCTAAACACCAACTTTAGGGGCTTCTGTTCAGGAAACAAAGTATTTATTTTTGCTATAAGGAGTATTTAATGATGTGTATAATAAATTTGTACTCAAGTTATATACTCTAAATTCCAATTTTGAAAAACAAAATCATGACCCATTGCTTTTTAAAAGAAATTATACAAAAGATAACTTGTGATAACTCACTGCACTATGGGTTCTTGGGCTTTCATATTTATTCCTGTTCTTTTCCAAAAGGGAGTGCGCACACAGTCACACACACATTCTCTCTCAC
Source organism: Mastomys natalensis (assembly GCA_021653895.1). Classification (NCBI taxonomy): domain Eukaryota; kingdom Metazoa; phylum Chordata; class Mammalia; order Rodentia; family Muridae; genus Mastomys; species Mastomys natalensis. The sequence goes on along the minus strand of JAJTUV010000163.1, from coordinate 1,248,095 downwards.
TCACAACACACACACACACATTCACACACACAACACTCACACACATACTCACAGACACTCATACATACACATATTCACAATACACACACTCACACAACAGTCACCAGTCTACACAAATTCATAATTGCAATATAGGATGTATTTTGTGTTTTTTAAATATATTATAACTTATTTTTTAGAGATTTATTTTTTAAAGATATGGGTACTTTGCCTGCATATATGTATGTGTACCCCATGTATGCCTGGTGCCTGAGGAGGACAGAAGAGGGTCAGATCTCCTAGAACTAGAGTTATGAATGGTTATGAGCCACCATGTAGATGCTGGGAATCGAACTTGAGTCCCCAGGAAGAATGACAAGTACTCTTAAACACTGAACCATATCTTTAGTATTATAAGCCTTCAGCCATGAGTTCTAAGTGTTTAAAAAACTCGGACTTACTGTGACCTTGCTAATCTCAACCACAGCCCTCTCTTGATTTGCTAATATGAACTGGGATCATACCGAACCTAAACAAGCAAGTTTCTTTATTTCTCTCAAGCCAAGATAATTATAAAGAAATTTCACAGTATTGTTTGAAAAGAGTCGTGAAGAAGTTCTGGCCCTTGTTGTCACATGAGTTGATAATGATATGTGACTTCTTTATGAAGTTTCCAGAAGCTGGTAAAGACACTCAGCATCCAGATACCTCAAAACAGAAGCAGGGACAGTTTACCTCCAATGTCCAAGGTCTTTGATCTCTTTAGCCATAGGTTCCAATCGGCTCCTAACACTTTTCCACTTTTGAAATGTCCATTCTTTGTGAAATATTATGTCTCAGATATTTTCTTACAGTCCCAAGAGCAAATGAAGACATCATCTTCCATACTATCTGCCATGGTCTTTATGTGCTCATTACATCAAAAACAAAGACCCAAATGTCCAGTAGAGAAAAGGAAGGGATAAGTCCAGATGTACTGCACCTTCATTAGAGATAGTTCTAGAAGCCTCTGTAAGCATTTCATGATGTGCTCCCAGGACAGCTGCTCTAGCCTTCTCCACTCATGTACCTAAACTTGGGGTGAGCTTGACCTAATTAGTAGTAGTGAGTTCCTGCTGGACATTTTGCATCTGTTGGGCAGTCATATCCAGGATAGGTGTGGTGGGTGGTAGTTTTGAGTTTTGTCAGGCAGTATCTGACTTTGGAGCCTTGGCTGGTAACAGTCACTGTGTATACCAGGCTTGCCTCCAACTTATAACAGTCCTCCTCCTACCCCTGCCCCACAAGGCCACTGGGATTAAAGGTGTGTACCACTACAGCCAGCAAATATAATGATTTTTGCAGTACTGGAGATTGAATCCAGGGACTCATGAATGGAAGGCAAGCATTCTACCAATAAAGCTCTATCCTCAGCCCCAGGTTAGTGCTTCAAGACAGAATTTGGATTGTGGTGCCCTGACATTCTTGGGTGTTCTTTGGCCTTTTACATCAATCAGTTATGGTCCCAGATTCTAACCATCAAGCCTTGAATTGTGATGCTCTTTGGCCTATCCAGTACCATAAAAATAGGGACAAGAAGACAGGTGTGGAAGACAGGTGTGGTGGAAGACAGGTGTGGAAGACAGGTGTGATGGCACATGTCTGTGATCCTAGCACCCAGGAGCCAGAGGCTGGAGGACCACAGAAACTTCCAGACCAGTCTGGCAGACATAATTAATCCAGGCCAGCTTTCTTAGTTAGGGTTTCCTATTGCAAAGGTATACCATAACCATAACAGCTTTTATAGAGGAAAACATTTAATTGGGGCTAGCCTACAGTTTAGAGGTTTAGTCATGGCAGGAAACATGGTGACATGCAGGGAGACTTGGTGCTCAAGATTTTGCTAAGAGTTCTGTATCTGGGTTAGCAGGTAGCAGGAAGAGAGCCAGCCACTGGGTCTGGCTTGATCATTTGAAAACCCAAAGCCCAGCTCCCAGTGGCATGTCCCCTAACAAAGCTACACCTCCTAATTCCTGTCAAGTAGCACTGTTCCTTAGTAATCAAACATTCAAATATATGAGCCTATGTGGGCCATGTCTATTCAAAGCACCACACCAGCCAAGGCTACATAGCAAGAAAGAAAAAGGTTAAAGCAGGAACATAGGAAGATAAAAGCAAAAAAATTAGGAATTCAAAATAATCCTGAGTTACATAGGTGAGTCTGTCTCAAACCTGATCTATGGACAGAGACTTTGTCTTAGAAAAACAAAATAAATTGACGAGAAATCAAACCAAAGATAGATAAATAGATATCAATAATAAATAGATGATAGGCAAACAGATTATAGACAGATGATGGATTGATAGATCAATAGATCAACAATAAATACATGATAGGCAAACAGATAAAGAAATGATAGATAATAGATGATAGATAGGTGGATAAATAGTTAAGCAGACAGATAGATGATAGACAGATCTGTGCCTCAATCTCAGTATAAAGGATGAAGTGAGAGTCAGTGTCACACAGGAGACGCTCATGAGATCCTGTCTTTCGTGTCCACATCCTGAGCCACAGCCACCCTGGCCTGATTCCTTCTGTGTGGAATTCCAGCTGTCCGGGCTCAATCATCCAATGAATCTGGTCCTTACTTGATAGCTGCTCATACATGCTGATCCAGTACCAGGCAAAGGCTACTGAATATGGCTCTCGATGCTGGATCTCAACCCTCCGTCATGCTCCCCTGGAGCATGTTCTCCTCGAGTTCTGTGTCTTGGTTGACTCTCTAGAAAATTTACAGTATCTGAGTCTAGTCCAGTCATCTCTTCTTTAGCTGCTTTGAGTGGGATTTGGATTTTATATGTGATGCCCATCATTTTTTCTTTTAGCATTGTGTGTGTGTGTGTACATATACATGCATGTGTGTGTGCAACTGCCCTTGGTTAGGTATTGAACCTGAGGACTCCTACTTCCATTCTATGATTTGCACTTGAAGGACCTTGGTTATAACAAGTATTTATAGTAGTTAAGTTCCAGGCCAACCAGGACTACATAGTAAGATGCTCCCTCTCACACAAAGCCCAAAACACATATATAGACACTAAATATATGATTTCTTAAATGAATCAGAAATAAATGACGAACTGAAGGCTAAAACAAAAAAATACCAAATTGAAGTTAGAACAGCTAAAATTAAGATTTAACAGAACACCCTGACACAGTCCACAGTCTGGGCCTTTCAAGTATGTGTCTCACTTAAACAGACACTTCTCACTTCACAGACTTTTAAAGCAATCGCTAGGAATGGATGACAGAAATTAACTTTTATCATCCATGGACTTCAAACACCTCTCGATGAATTTGAAAAGTAAAATTGGGGTGAAGGGGAAAGGGGTGAGTGGAAGACTAACCCCTGAACGGAAGCCAGCTTAGAAAGTCAGACAGAAGAGCACCGGAGGCCACGTAACTGTCCCAGGCAGCCATGCTGAGCGCGAGGGTGGGCATGCCAAGCATCGAGCAGATCTCAGCCTTCAAATCCGCAAAGGTTCAAAGGGAGCCGATTTCAATCAGCACATTTCTTTAAAAGTTTATTTTATTTTTAATTATGCGGATGTGTGTGGGCCCAGGGGTGTATGGCATGTGAACCTGTGAATACAGATGCCCTTAAAGGCACAGAAGAGGTTCTTGGACCCCCACGCTTATCCCCAGAACCAGAGTTCCAGGTAGTTGTGAGTCCCCTGACAAGGCTACTGCAACCAAAACTCATGAGTGTTCTTAACTACTGAGCTATCTCCCTCTCTCCTACATGGCACATTTTTTTTTTTTTTACACGAATCCAGACGTCTAGTTTCCTCTACTTTTGGTACCAAAACAGGCACACCCATCTGTGACTGAACTGAAAGCTACTAAGCCCCTGAGTGTCCTTGTGTCCATCTCTTTCAGGACCCTGTAACCTCTCTCCTCAGACATGCTGTCCTTGACTGCAGAATGTTGCCTCTGAGTTTGTTTACGTTTTTTCCCTTTTCCCTAGCTGAGCGTGGACAAATCACTCTACACTGTCCAGGATCCCTTTTGCTGTGACTAGCTGTGCACTTTGCCCAAATATAATAGAAAAAAAATTGTTGCTTTGTGAAAACTGATGTTGCCGCCCTACTTCATTAGCTCAAGTGGAACTTACTTTATTAAGGGACACAGCGACCCCCCCATACCTTGCCCATCACTTGCATCTTTACCTCAGTTTCTTCTCTCCTCAGATGCCCTTCCATCTGCCAGCCTGTGGCTACCTGTATTTGTCCACTATCTTTATAAGAAATTGGGGCTACACTGTAATTCTTGTTCACCAATCAACTTCAGTACAACTCCAGTGGCACATGGAAATAGAAGGCAGAGCTTTTGTTAAAACATAGATTCCGCTGAGCATGGCGGTGACCCACAGTCTCAGCACAGGGTCAGTGTGTCCTGGGTCACTTGAGAGTCTGTCTCAGAAACAAACAAGTGAGCAAACAAACTCTAGGCAAGACCAGATGCTAATGGTTAAAATGTCCCTTGATGGGGCTGGAGCTATGGCTCAGCGGTTAAGAGCACTGACTGCTCTTCCAGAGGTCCTGAGTTCAATTCCCAGCAACCACATGGTGGCTCACAACCGTCTGTAATGGATCCAATGCCCTCTTCTGGTGTATCTGAAGACAGTGACAGTGTACTCACATAAAACAAATTAATAAATCTTTAAAAGTCCCTTGATAATTAGGAACTGTGTCGTGCCTAAGCATCCATTGCTCTTCAGAGAGTATGCAATGTAATTATTTAATTTTTTAATAACTAGTTGATCAATTAATTTAATTTCTGTTTTTAAAGACTGGGTCTCACTCTGAATCCCTACTTGGCCTATGTCCAACAGGATGGTCTTCAACTTGTAGAGATTGCCTACCTCTGGTTCCCAAGTTATAGATGTGCCCTACTATGCCTGATTTAAAATGAAGCAGACAGCCAGGCAATGGTGGCGCATGCCTTTAATCCCAGCACTTGGGAGGTAAAGGCAAGTGAAGTTCTGAGTTCAAGGCCAGCCTGGTCTACAGAGTAAGTTCCAGGACAGGGCTACAGAAGAAGAGAAATCATGTCTTAAAAAGCAATAATAATAATAATAATAAGTGAAATGAAACAGACCTTTTATATTTTTAAAAACATTGTTCTATAAAATATATAAGTTATTTTTAAAAATATCATCATAGTGCCAGTTGAGGGTGATAAAGCACTCCTTTTCAATGTTACAAAAAAAATTTTAAGTAAAATTCTTTCTCTTATCTCCTCTCTCTCTCTCTCTCTCTCTCTCTCTCTCTCTCTCTCTCTCTCCCCCTCCCTTGGTTCTTCCTTCCCTCCTTCCCTTTCTTTTTGCCAAAGAAATTGTCTAGGGCACTGGGAGGGAAAGGAATCAAACTAACAATAGGCCAGGGGAGTGGTATACAACTTTGATGCTGGGATTTGGTAGGCGGAGGCAAGTGGATAGATCTCTGAATTTGAGACAAGCCTGGTCTACTTAGTGAGTTCCAGGCCATCCCAGGCAACATAGTAAGACTCTGTCTCCAAAAATATCAAAAACAAACCACAAAAAACAAACCACAAAGCAAAAAGAAGGAGGAGGAGGAGGAGGAGGAAGAAGAGGAGGAGGTAAAACCAACCACAGAGCCAAGGTGGTCTTGTAACTTTGCGGTGGTTAGAACAGTGGATGGCTACAGAGTTAAGGCTATTACTGATTATGCTGATTCCTTACCAGCTGGCCAGACCAGCAATGTCATAGCTCAGAAACAAGCAACAAGTTACTGTGACCTAAGTTTGCAAAAGAATCATGTTGTTCTTCCTTCCTTCCTCCCTTCAAAGATGAATGTTTGGAGCTTAGATCGATAGCTCGCTAGGTAAAGTGCTACACAAACATAAGGACCTGCATTGGGGCCCCCAGCACCCTTGTAAAAACCAAGCATGAGGGGCCAGTGTGAGGGGCCAGCCTTCACACTCTCAAAATCATAGGTCTCCTAGAGCCAGATAAATCCCAGGCCATGCTGGCCATGGAGGCCAATCTGTGAGATCCAGGTTCAATGAAAAGACTCACTCAAAAAAAATAAGGCAATAAGAGATAGAAGAAGACATCCTGTACTTGACATGGAGCTCTGGCTTCCACACGTACACACACAGGCAATGCAGCCCACACACAGATGCACGGACACTGTACACACACATAAAGAATCAAATACCTCGGAATGCAGTGCATGCGTCGGAGTGCTTGCTAGTAAGCATCAAATTCTGGATTCAGTCCTTACCTACTGCTGCTGCTGCTGCTGCTGCAACTCACGTGGTAAAACATTTGCCTGCTTAACATGCAGGAGACTCTAGTCACCATCCCCGGTACCACAAACAAACCAACAAAAAAGTAAACCAAAAACAAAAACAAAAAAAAAAAAACAAACAAAACAAAAAAAAAAAAAAAAAAAACAAACCCTCTGTTTACAGGACAAAGGTACAAGCAGCCTCAAATAAGCTTTGGAAACCACTAGATGGCAGCCAAGCCCATCTGACCGCCAGGTGTGGCATTGGGGTGCCATACTACAAACATCGTGGTGGGAGGTCGGAGACTGCAGTTTGGGGGATTGAATGTGGGGAGCAGAGTCTGGTGTATGGAGGTCCTGCAGTTAACTTGCTTTCACAGCTTGGATCTGTTTGTTCAGAGGGTCTGCTCCGTGTAAAGCTGCTTCTCAGTGGGCAGGAAGGTTTCCCGAGGCAGAGACTCTGCGCGGACCGAGAAGGCTGCGGGAGGTTTGTAGGGGGCTGCCGGAGGGCCGCGCCTAGAGGTACTGTAACTTGGTTGGGTGAGGCCCTAAGACTCGCCTCTCATTAGAGAACTTTTCTATCATTTAAATGAACTTCAGACTTAAGATAAAAGACCAGTAAACAGGCTTGCTAAACCTGGAGCTAATCCTACTGGCAAGCTTCTGTTACGCCATTAACTGTGACTATCCCTACAGCACGTACCTATTATCATGGTAGTTACTCTCTAAGAGAACTTCCTGGGGGGCGAGGGAGAATTTGATTGTTAATTTAAGCCTCTTGGTTGCCAGTCTAGAACCCTGCTGAACTGTCAAGTGTCTGGTGGGTGTGTGAGTGGTCAGTTCAGTATAAGGTCTAAGAATTAAGAGGTAGCCTGGATTGGTAGCTGTAAGCAAAAATGCCATGGGAGTTTGGATCCCAGCTCTGAGTTGTTAACATGGCCTTGTTAATAGGTTATTTCTCCACCGGTTAAATGAGCCAAATTCAAGCCAGATTCGAATAAATTAAAGGCAGGGTTATTGGGAAGCTGGACTTGGGTGAGATCACTGGCCCCAAGGACCGAGGCCAGGGAAGTCGCCATAGGGGGAAGAGGAGGCACACCGGCTCAGAAAGAGATGGAGAAAGAGAGAGACCAAAATGTCTGGATTATATAGGAAGATACTCTGGGGGAAGGGCAGCCCAACCCCTGAGCTGGAAAGTTCAGGGTTGGGGGCAGGGTATGCCAGGTAGGGACTGAGGGATGCTGGGAAAACCTGAACTTGGGGTCTACTTTCATATGTAAAAGATGCACCTCCGTCCCTTGTCCCTGTCCAAAGCCAAACACTTGTGAGAAGTCTACAGTCTATGCATTAATCTCTCTCTCCTCTCTCTCTCTCTCTCTCTCTCTCTCTCTCTCTCTCTCAAAATTTTAATTTTTAAGTCTCTCACCGAGCCTGGAGCTCACCAGTTGGCTAGTCTGACTAGTGAGCAAATCCCTGGGACCTTCTGTCTTTGGCATGTGCTGCCGTGACCAGTTTTTACATGGGACTGGGGATTTGAACTCAGGTCTTCAAGCATAGCAAGCACTTTACCACTGAGCTATCTCCCTGTCTATCTGTCTTTCTTTTTAAATGTATCTTGCCTTGCATATTAAAGATCACACATTTAATAACCAACAGGCTTAGGCAGTGAGTTTGAAGACAACTTGAGCCACAAAGGAGACCCTGTCTCAAAATCAAACCCAACCAAACTCCTTAGCTTTATTTTATGTGTTTTTAATTTATTTTTTGAATCTGGGAGTTGAATGTGGGTGGCCCTGTGCATGCTGGCCAAGGGCTCTCTACCACTTAGTGACACCTTCAGTCCCTTACATTTTTTTTTCCCCAGTGAAGTAGCGGCTGCTCTTATAAAGCATAACAAGCTTTATGAAGAAAAAGTTGTGTTTGTATAGGCGAGTGTTAGCACAGTTCTGATACATCGTAAGTGCTGGGTGAAAACCTTCTTCCGTGACATGGACCCTGATACTGAATAGCCTATGTCTTAGGACAAAGACTTTGAAACTTTGACAAATGCACACTTTATTTGCTTGGCTGCCTCTTGAGATTAGGATCCTTTAGTTCTTAAACTAAATGTGAGCAGTCCATCCAAACCTTCTAAAAAGCAGCCGCCTAGTTGGCCAACTGTGTTAGTTCTACAATAAAAACATGTCACAGGCTGGGTGGTTTAAACAAACAAAAGTCACTTCCTCACAGTGTTTGAGCTCAGGTCTAAAATGAACTTGTCTGAGCTTTGATTTCTTTGGGGGTCTCGTCCCTCACCTGCACTTGCAGGTGGGCCCTGAGTCCACTCCGGCCTTTTGTCTTTGCAAATGTATCTATGTTCACATTTCCTCTTGTAGAGACAAATTGCACTTGGGACCACCCTAATGATCTCATTTTAGCTCACCTCCTTCAAGGCCCCATTATTTCCATCATGGAGGTATTTGTGGAGGTGGGAAGCAGGCCTTCAGCATAGGAATCTGAAAGGGAACAACCAAGTCTTCAGTCAGGTTCCCCAAGTAAACGAAGCGAGAGATAGAAACCGAATCAAAACAAATGCACAGAACAACTTACATATGCTGTGTCAATCACAGGTTGGAAGGGGCTTTTGTTTCCTTCTTCCTGCAGAGCTGGAGACTGGAGCACAACCATTAGAGAAGCTCTAGGAGAGCTATAGCCTTGAGCTCTGATAGACACCCATGGGAGAAGTCAAGGGAACAGTCTTGTCACTGCTGGATACTAGTGCGCTGTCCTGACGTCATGAGAACCTGTTGCAGACCACATTCTACCTAGGACTTTAAATGAAATGCATGGTGATTTTTCATTTTAAAAAATTTATTATTATTATACAAATTCTTTAGTTGCTCTTTCCTGTGCCTTTCCCCAAGTTGACTGAAATGGTAAATGGCAGCATTAAATAGAGGTAAGTGAATAGAAAATAGAGGGAGGTAGCCATCTCAGGAACATGGATGTCTGTCCAGCAGGATCCAACTCAAGAAAGGCCTTGGATCTTCTGAGGGTCAACAGGAGCTTTCTGTGCCACTTGCATGATTTCTGCATCCTGATGCATGTGTATGCCTGTGCGTGTGTGTGTGTGTGTGTGTGTGTGTGTGTGTGTGTGTGTTACTTCTTGAGTGCACATGGTGACAGAGGTTGAAATCAATTGTCTTCTTCAGCTGCTATTCATCTTGTTTCTAGGCACTCAGGAGGCAAGGGCAGGTGTCACTCTTTAAGTTTGAGACCAGCCTGGTCTACACAGTGAATTCTAGGAGAGTGTGATGGTTTGTATATGTTTGGCCCAGGGAGTGGCACTGTTTGGTGTAGCCTTGTTGGAGTAGGTGTGTCACTGTGAGTGTGGGCTTTAAGACCCTCATCCTAAACCGGGCGGTGGTGGCGCACGCCTTTAATCCCAGCACTTGGGAGGCAGAGGCAGGCGGATTTCTGAGTTCGAGGCCAGCCTAGTCTACCTGCCTGGAAGTGAGTATTCTCCTAGCAGTCTTCAGAGGAAGATGTAGAACTCTCAGCTCCTCCTGCACCAAGCCTGCCTGGATGCTGCCATGCTCCCACCTCGATGATAATGAACTGAACCTCTGAACTGTAAGCCAGCCCCAATTAAATGTTGTTTATATAAGAGTAAAACCCTAACTAAGATGGAGAGCAAGGGCTTTAGAGAGAGACCCTGACTCAAAAAATAAAAGTAAATATAATTTTGTTGTTATTATTGTAGGGGCAGGGTGTGAGAAGAGATCAGAGGACAACTCTCTGGGTTGAGTTCTGAGGACTGAACTTGGGTCTTCTTGGTTTGGGAAGACAATTTCCAATGGGCAACTTTTCCCAGTCCTCCACACGAGTGAGAGATACGGGTTTGCTTGAATAAAGGGCCGGCCAAGTATGTAAATGTGTGACGGACAAGTTTGGCCCAGAGTGTTGTTTATTTGATTGATTGATTGACTGACTGACTGACTGATTGATTGGCTGGTGTTTCTGTTTTCTCTGGTCCCTGCTGACTCCAACTGATTGAAATTCTGCTGGGTTTTCCAGTAGGTGGCACCCGCTGCACACCATTGCTAACTCTTTTTTTTTTTTTCTCTCCTTACACCCCACCCCACCCCCGTACCCCACTCCGCAAGTAAGCTTGATACTCCGCAGTGAAGAGTCCTCCCCAGCTTAAGCCTGCTTCAAGCAGCAAGGTCCCTGAGATTTGTGCTCGCCTTGGGCCGCCAGTGTCCAGCCAGAGGAGCCGAGTCAGAGGAAACACCACACCCTCTGGGTGGGGGAGGTGAGCAGTGATTTAGAGAAAGGGCTTCGCCCTTTCCTGATCTCTGTTCCTTTTTCTACTTCAGATCTGTATAACTGGAAGATGCAGACCACCATCCCTCCCCCACCCCCGCCCCAGTAAGTCCCAATCTGTCTCTCACACCCATCACCCCACAAGGGATGTTTGCCAACAATTCTGACTCTGTTGACTTTGGCGGATAGGGAACTTAGAAGGACAGAGGCAAGGAAGGTTTTTGGCCTCAGCCACTGGTACAAATTCTGAAAGCTACTGTCTTGTGAAGCAGCTTTCCCACCCAAACACCCTGATTGGGACCCCAGCATGCACACAAGTTCTCAGGCCCTGGACACCTTTCACCTGTACCTTATAACTGGAATTCGGGGTGCAGCTTGAAAACCCATTAATTTGTGTAGGACTTCTGAGGCTCCTTAGGGCCCAGAAGAGTCTCCTGGAGCGGTTCTAAAGCGATTACAAAATAAAAGCCTTAAAATTTTATACTTTTTTTGATCCACCGACTGACATTAAATTCGATTTTATTTTTGTCACTCAATCACCTCCAGACATCTGCAAAAACAAACAAACAAACAAACAAGCTAGAGGGATTTACAGGAGGGCATACCTTTCCGTGTATGACGGCCAAGACACTTAAAAGGTAGAGACAAAGCCAAGAATATGCTGGCTGCTGTCCAGTCGGCTCACTCCGAACTCCCCACTGCTTGAACTGTTCATGTCCAAGGAAGAGATCCTAAAAGACAAAGAAATGGGGCCAATTACCAATAAAATAAAAAAATGATTAAAAAAAAAAAAAAGATGCCGGTACAAGGAGCCACAGGCACAGTTACAGACCATCACCTAAAAGAACAGTTACCTGAGCCACAGGTATGTGACTCACTCCTTCAAGGTGGTCCCAGATTGCCCTTTTACTCCTTCTGAGCAGAGATATTCATTGAAAATTAGGTGCCACCACCACCTTCACTCCTCAAAACAACTAAAATTTCCTTTGCACCTGCTACCAACTCAGCGTAACTACCCCTCTGTCTGAAATACATTTTCCAGCTCTCTCAAACGCCACACTGGAAACAAATCCAGATCCATCCAGGAATCCAGCTCCAGGACTGCAACAACAGTTTCCCAAGGTATGGGCTGAGACAAACCCAACAGGCTTGGCAGCGCACCACCCACCAGCTGTGGTAAGTCTCTTGGCTACAGCCATGCTGATAAGGGATCGGCAATATCCCATAAGCCAAAAGACTAGATTAAAATTGCTCCTCATATCCAGAGGCTGTTAGAAGCTAACATCCTCACCCCGTGCCAGTTGGCTTGGATTGTGCCTTCCCATATTCCAAATCTGTACACTTTGCTCAGTCTCCTCCTGACAGACATCCAGAGCTGTATAGACAGCCTGGATGCTCTCTTCCCCATTCCCCTGGCACCAGTGAGCTAGCTCACATTTGCCTTTGAATAGACTGATCCAGTGTCCATTGAGGCTAGCCAGTTAACCTGGACATGACTTAAAATTCCCCTAGACTCTTTGAAGAGACATTATAAAAGACTTCACAGGATTCAGGGTGTCACACCCTGGGTCCTTTCTACTCCCACATGTACATGATCCGGTAGCAGTTGACACCACCTCCTATTTGAAGCACACAGAGCTTGCTCCATCCGCTTCCATTGGATTGTGTCTCCATGAAGAAGGCTCAGCTCTGCCAGATGGAGATCTCTGGTAGGATACTGGTTCACTCATGGGAGGAAACTCTCAAGGATACCCCAAAGGAAGCCATCCTCGGGATCCTCATTCCCCAAGCCAAGAAGCAGGTAGGAAAATTTCTGGGGATGTGGAGCATTGTAAGCTCTGGACTCCTGGGTTTGCTGTGATAGTCTAGCCCCATTGTTCTGTCATTTAAAGGCAGGAGACTAGCCTTTTAAAAGATAGAAACAGGGGAACAAGCTTTCTAGATAAAGTAGACTCTAACCAGAGCCCTAGTTTTGGCCCTACCAGATGCCGTGTCTGCCATGATTTATACGAAGAGAGGCCTATTGACTACAGAAACAGACACTGCGATGCTGGAAGATGGTTTTGTGCACTGTGTGTTCAGATACTGAGCATTCACCCTGAGCAGATTTCCGGGGACCCAGAGAGGGTTCCCTCGGGAGGATGGATAGAGCAGGAACAGCCAGGACCAAGACTAAGATGTCAGGTAATGGGGCACATGGCTGGGCAGCAGGCAGCAGAGTTGGGTTAGGATAGAGATGTGAACTACCCAGATACAGTGCAAAAAGACTTTTAATAAATATAAGGCCTCTATATCTTTATTTGGAAGCTAAAGCAGGAGTAGAAATGCCAGAATTACTTTTACACTAAAACTAAAACAAAACTGTTAGCCAAGCATGTTAATCCCAGCACTCAGGAAGCAGAGGAAGACAGATATCTGAGTTCAAGGCTGGCCTGATCTACACTGGGAGTAAGTCTCTGTTCATGTCTGTGGATACCTGCTCAAGATGGATGAAAGCCTTTTATCTGCAGAGAGACTGAGATTATTCCTAGATTTGGGCTGCCCCATCAATTGGGTCAGATAATGAACTCTTTTTCACTTCATCCATAGCTCCAATGGTCAGTAAGGCCTTAAATGTAACCTGGATGCTCTACTGAGTCTCCTAACCTTAGAGTTCCAGACAGTTCACACATAAACTATACTATTAAATCCATCCTCTCTAAATTAATTCTTTTTTTAAAAAGATTTATTTATTTTATTTATGTGAGTACATTGTAGCTGTTGTCAGACACACCAGAAGAGGGCAGCAGATCTTATTACAGACGGTGGTGAGCCACCATGTGGTTGCTGGGAATTGAACTCAGGACCTCTGAAAGAGCAGTCAGTGCTCTTAACCACTGAGCCATCTCTCTAGCCCTAAATTAATTCTTAAACCCAGTAAAAATAGGCCTAGTCCTTTACCCCTGGCCCTTCCTAGAATGAGATACCTCTTGAGACAAGATACACGCCCTGTAAGCTGGGCGGTGGTGGCGCATGCCTTTAATCCCAGCACTTGGGAGGCAGAGGCAGGCGGATTTCTGAGTTCAAGGCCGGCCTGGTATACAGAGTGAGTTCCAGAACAGCCAGGGCTATACAGAGAAACCCTGTCTCAAAAAACCAAAAAAAAAAAAAAAAAAAAAAAAAGAAGAAGAAGAAGATACATGCCCTGTGAGATCATGTTTGGAAGGCCACCCCTGGTTGCTTTGTTTAAGAGAACCTATCTTTTTTTTTTTTTTTTTTTTTTTTTTTTTGGTTTTTTGAGACAGGGTTTCTCTGTGAAGTCCTGGCTATCCTGGAACTCACTCTGTAGACCAGGCTGGCCTCGAACTCAGAAATCCGCCTGCCTCTGCCTCCCATGTGCTGGGATTAAAGGCATGCGCCACCACCGCCCGGCGATGAGAACCTATCATTGATGAGATTAATAATCAATTCTTTTAAAGTATCACCAGCCTCTTCAAAAGGTTCAGACTGTAGTCCAATTTAGGGTTCGGAAGCCCATCTGTTTCCCTCCTCGGTGCCCTGTCATTTATTCTAACCCAGGACCAAGTATTCATCAAAAAGTTTCAGGAAAAGGACACATGCCTGGAAACGACCTCACACTGTCCTCCTTGTGACGCCAACTGTAATGGTGGTTGATGGAAGGTCCTGGATTCATCCTCCCATGCCAAGTCTGTTCCAGATCACAACCAGAATTGGACCATCTCACTCGAACCAGACTCAGGCTAAGACTCTCTCACAAACAGGACCCCTGTTTGGTTATATATATCACCTCCTTTCTGCCTCTTGGAATCTTAGTCTCATCGTTACTGTTACTCGTAACTCAGAAACTTATTTCGCTCACACAGGAACTTGGTTTGCCTGTATCACAGGACTAGCTCACTGTATGACCTCATAACATATCTAAAATAATCAAGAGAGAACTGCCGGTGTCCAATGTCTGCATCTGTCTGCTAACTTAAAGCTATTGTGGGCCCATGTCTCTTCTGATTAGGGTGGGAGGACCCAAGGCAGTAATCCTTAACACTTCCATTCCTACCATTGCTGGAACAAGGAGCCAGTGGGGCAGCCAAAAGGGAGATAAGAGGTGGCCCCCTATGGTCTTGAATAAGTATACACTTGGGGAGCATGACCATACATAAACTGTTTTATTATATAGCTGCTTCTGCTCTTACATGAGACTGATAGAGAGCAACCACATCTTCACTGAAGGTTATTTAATGAAATCTATAAACATAAATTTCTAATCTCACTCCATTGCCAAGGTGAGTGGTGGGTTTTTTTGGTTTTTTTTAAACGTACTTTAAAAATACCCCTGATGTTCCCGCTCACTGGGCAGTAGAGGGGGACCCACTCTGGTTTCCTTTGTGGCCACGTTTGAAACAGAGAGGAACCACAAGAATTTTGTTTTCCTTTAAATCTTGTCGGGTGCCTCAAGACTATGGACCTGGCTTTGACTCCAGCAGCATGTCGGCCCGGTTAGATTAAATGGAGCAAGGCCCGATAGGACAAACGTTCATGGGTTCTAACCTCTAGAACTCAAGAGAAAGGATGTCTTTACTATTAAAAAAAAAAAAAAAAATGCAGTAATGATCACTCTCTGGTGCTTATGGAACTCAATGTGATTCAGGATAACAAAAGCCAGGAAGGACTTCAGATAAGCCAGCCAGCCCAGAAGAGCTGGCTACTCGACAGCCAAGTACTAACGACTGGATAGGCCCTACTTCATTTCTGTATACAAATGCAAAAGTCCCATTATTGTGCTAGTTACATTGTGTTTAGGCATCTTTGATTAACGTAAACTGATCAAGTTTTCTTTTTTTAAAATAAAATTATTTTAGCATATGGGCATTATTGCTTGCCTGTATGTGTGGACCATATGCATGTAGTGCTCTCAATGACCAGAAGGTGGCAGAGGATCCCCTGGAACTGGAGTTACCAGTAGCCAATTATGTGCTTTTTTTTTTTTTTTTTTTTAATTTACATTTTCTTGTTGCAGGGGTACAGGGTTTGTTCAGTAAAAACTAAGAACATACATTTGTAATCTCATCCCAATCCCAAAGTAAGTTTTTTCTTTCAAAACATGATATTTATGCTCACTGGACAGGAAAGGTGGGACTCTCCAATTCATAGGCAGTTACGGGTGCTGAGATCTGAAACCTCTGGAAGAGCAGAGCACAAAGTGCTCTCTTTTTTTGTTTGTTTTGGTTTTGTTTTTTCGAGACAGGGTTTCTCTGTGTAGTCCTGGCTGTCCTGGAACTTACTCTGTAGACCAGGCTGGCCTTGAACTCAGAAATCCGCCTGCCTCTGCCTCCCAAGTGCTGGGATTAAAGGCGTGACCACCACTGCCTGGCATGCACAACGTGCTCTTGACCACCAAGACATCTCTCCAGCTTCTTGAACTGGTTTGTAAGCAGAGCAGATTGCTAATAGTGACCCAAAAGGAGGAAGAAGGTTCCAAGTGTTACCAAACATCCTTCTGCTTACTGTATCCTCCATGCTGGCCTGGCACTGACAGAACCTAGGCTGGCCCTGAACTTGCTGCAATTCTTTTGTCTTAGCCTTTCAGGTGCTGGTATCACAGTCTTGAAACACATTTCTCTCTCATTTTTTCCCAGGTGTAAATTTCCTAGAAAAACCATCTTGAGCTATGAAATTAACATTGGATTAAGGTCTAGTCATTTTATAGATGCAGAAAGTAAACTCTGAACTTGGATAACAGTCAAATTAGATTATAGATACATCTGCTTCTAAGATAACCCTGTAAGTAAGTCTCTACCTGAGTTTTCATTTCTGTAAAGATAAAGCATGTTTGCCCTTACTTTACTAGGTGATTTGAATGATTGATCCACAATATAGCTGTAAGCTAAGTGTAGTGATGCATACTTTTAGTCCCAGCACTCGTGAGGTAGAGGCAGACAGATCTCTATGAGTTCTAGGCCAGCCAAGGTTACAACGTGAGACCCTGTCTCCAAACAAAAGCCACAAAAGATAGCTGTAAAGATAGATTCAAATACGGTTTTTAGATGTATATAGATACTTTCCCCCTTATGTTGTGTGTGTGTGTGTGTGTGTGTGTATGTATGACACCAGTGTACTGCACCACAAGCTTCATATGTTTATGATAGTTTCTGATTTAAGATCTAGAGCTAGGACACTTAGAAATAAGACATGCATGTATACATCTACATATATATTATTTATGTTACATATATATGTAAACATATATTATTTATGCTACTGATTTGAATCGAGGACCTTGTCCCTTTGAGTGGCATCCTCAGCCACGTCATGTGATAGATTTTCTTGTTTCCGGTGACGCACAAATCAGAAAAACAGAAAGAAGACATTTGTACTGGTTGGTTTTGTGTCAGCTCGACACAAGCTATAGTCATCAGAGAGGAAGGAACCTCCATGAGATCCAGCTGTAGGGCATTTTCTCAATTAGTGATCCTCTGTGGCTTGTTTCAACCCTTGGCTGGTGGTCCTGGGTTGTTTTTTTTTTTTTTTTTTGAGACAGGGTTTCACTGTGTAGCCCAGGCTGTCCTGGAACTCACTCTGTAGACCAGGCTGGCCCCGAACTCAGAAATCTGACTGCCTCTGCCTGCCAAGTGCTGGATTAAAGGAGTGCACCACCACCACCCGGCTTGGTCCTGGGTTCTATAGCGAAGCAGACTGAGCAAGCCAGAGGAAGCAGGCCAGTAAGCAGCACCCCTCCATGGCCTCAGCATCAGCTCCTGCCTCCAGGTTCCTGTCCTGTGTGGTACCATCCTGACTCCCTTTGATGATGAACAGCAATATGGAAGTGTAAACTGAATAAACTCTTTCCTCCCCTGCTTGCTTTTTGGTCTTGGTACTTTCATCGCAGTAATAGAGACCCTAACAAAGTCAGCCCCAGTGGAGCTTCATTTTGTATTACAAAGTTTGTCCAAGGTTGAATCTTGTAGTGCTCAAACATGCAACATAACTCAAGCATCCTATTTTGAGTTTGTTGTTGAAACATAAGATTATTTAAAGTACATATGGCATCCTCTTTTTGAGACAAATTAGTATCTTTCCAGGCACTCTCTCAGTCATCTGCTAATTAGAAATTTCATTTTTAAATGTTAAACCT
Organism: Mastomys natalensis; assembly: GCA_021653895.1. Lineage (NCBI taxonomy): Eukaryota > Metazoa > Chordata > Mammalia > Rodentia > Muridae > Mastomys > Mastomys natalensis. The sequence continues at coordinate 1,230,385 of JAJTUV010000163.1, read as the reverse complement.
TAGTACAGAGTGAATCCTGTATTCCCTGCATCCTCAGGAGTTGGAGGTGGAAGGACCAAGAGTTCAAGGCCATCCTCAGCTACTTGATCAGTTAGAGACTAGCCTGGACTACACACAACCCTGCTTCAAAACACCAAAAATAGAGCATGTTAAACCTTAGAAGAGAGACATTCCCATGTGTTTTTAAAGTTAGTATCTATTGCAAAACAGAAACATGATATCCTGAAAGGGAATATATATATATTTTTTCTGGAACAAGGGCTTTACATAAGGATAGGTCTTCTGAGCCAGCCAAATCCGATATTTAATAATCTCTCCCTCTCTCTAAAAATATTTAAATGTATATGGATGTTCGCCTGTGGCACACTCATGCCTAGTACCTGCAAGGGCCAGAAGGGGCGGACGATCCCCTGAAACTAGACTTTCGAATAGTCATGGGCCACCATGAAGTCCTATGCCAGAGCACTCAGTCCTCTTAACCTTTGAGTCATTCCTCTGGCCCCTGAAATTTGATAATCTATTGTCTCCTGTTTTTACATCGTCTCTGATACAGGTAATCTGCACATTATAGAAAAACAAATGCACTCTTTTTTTTTTTTTTTTTGGTTTTTCGAGACAGGGTTTCTCTGTGTAGCCCGGGCTGTCCTGGAACTCACTCTGTAGACCAGGCTGGCCTCGAACTCAGAAATCTGCCTGCCTCTGCCTCCCAAGTGCTGGGATTAAAGGCGTGCACCACCACCGCCCGGCAACAAATGCACTCTTAACTACACAGCCATTACCTCTATCTATCCATTCATTCATTCATTCATTCATTCAATTCAACAAACAACAAGCAGTATGGTTAGTTACTAGAAAATGCAATCAGGAGGCCCAGTAGTAACACTACTATCGAGTTAAGGTTCCTGCCACCAACCCTGGGGAACTGAACATGATCTCCAGGGTCCACATGCTGGAATGAGGGAATGGAATCAAGAAAGCTATCCTCTGGCCTCCATACACTTCCTGTGATGCTTGCTCATGAATGTGTACGCACAGACAGACAGACAGGCACACAGGCATGCACACACGCACACGCAATGCTAATAGCCTCTTCTTTAGCTGGTCATTTCTGTTACTATCCTGGACTCTGTTAGCCATTTATTTGCCACCACATTTGGCCCCCATGCCTGGATTGAATGCTACAGAAATAGGATGCTTAGATTAGAAAAACAAGAAAACGAACTGATATCATAAAACAGCAGTTGATTCCTTACTTTGTAACTTGAACGTTCACGCACACTAGCTTTCCAACTAAAATGCCTCGTTAAAACTTCCTCTCTGCCAAAAATGTCCGACCATCTGTGTTCTACATGGCAACGTTCTCTTATTTAATACACATGTCCTGCTTTGGGGAGACGCATGGGAAAAGCTTTAATATGACAAGAAACAGAAATAAAATAGTGAAAACACATTGTGTTTCAAATGGATGCAGGGACTTGCGACACTTTGCTCTCTATTAATTTTATGGCCATACTGAGTCCTCGATGTCACATGCACACAAAATTTAAATGCTATTGTCCATGAAGTTTGTAGCTCAGAATTGGCTTATTTTAAAAAGAGTCTAAGGATCTATTATTTAAAACAGGTTAAATCTCATCAGATGGTCTCAAAACTTCCAGGTACTTAAAGTGGTATCCCCAGTAGCGGAATGGAAAGCAACATTTTGGCCTGAACAAGGGGAAATCTTTTTGTACCCAGCCCTACTAACTTCACAAAACTCGAGCCAAGCATTTAACTTCTCAGTGTCTCTATCTCTAGTCAGAAACTCGAAGGCTATGTTAAACTGAGCACAGCATCCTTAGGTGACTGAAGAGCTTTCCTGACTGCTCAGTGCTGTATCACCAGCATTGTCAGGATATCATCTCCTAGATATTTTATTTCATTGCAGTGCTAGGAATTGAAGCCAGGGTCTTATACAGGAGTCACCAAGTACACATACCACCTAGCTATAATCACAGCCTGTTATCTGCATGTTATCCACTTCTTATTTCCATGTTTTCCCTTCACAGTATAGGCCTCAGACGGCAATCTCTACCATGAGGCTACATTCCAGCCCTCTTTTTATTTTGAGACAGAGTCTTATTAAGTCTTGTTCCAAACAGACTTGAACTATCTATAGCCCAGGAAACCTAAGACTTGAGATTCCCCTGCTTCGGCTTTATGAATTTCTGGAACTTCAGGCCTTTAGTTCCAGCTAAACCATCTGTTTGTTTTTGAGACAAGGTCTCACTATACAGCCTTAGCTGGCATGGAACTCACTGTGTAAAACAGGCTGGCCTAGAACTCCTAGAGCTCTGCCTGCCTCTGCCTTCCTGAGGGCTGGGTTTAATGGCTGTGCAGTGTTTGCATTTCCACTAAAACACCCTTTATTGTAGTATCTCTCTTTTTTCCACTCTTTCTTAATCTTTCCTTTCTCTTTCTTTATTCCTTTCTTTCTTCCTTTTTGTGTGTGTGTGTGTGTGTGTGTGGTGTGTGTGTGTGTAGGGGCTGGGGTTAGGGTCTCATGTATCCCAGGCTAGTTTGGAATGTATCATAAACTCCTGATCTTTCTGCCTCCACATCTGAAGTGCTGGGGTTATTGGTATATGCTATCTTATGACTTTATGCTAGTAGCCAGGGCACTGTGTATGCTTAGCAGACATGATACCATCTGGCTAAGTCACTAGTCCTGCTTTCTTAATCTTTTAAGTGAAGACTTCACTCATCTTGGTGGAATTCGAGTGACTAGAATTACCATGATGCATGGTTAGCAGGAAGAAGACACACCAGCTATGACAATTACCTATACTGGTGTTATAGGACACTTACCCTTTTTTTGCAGGTGCATTGATAATATTGATGGAAAGCTGAAGCTCTCACCCTGGCACTGCTCCCTTAAATGTGATGTTTTATTATGTATTAATTAAAGGAGGCCAAAGATGACCTCCAAATTTTACTTTCAACAGTAACATTTCTATAGGGCTATCAGAAAAGAATGTTTAACTTGACATAACTTTTACCAAAGGCAGTTTGCCTGTTTCTTTCAAAATTCCCAAAGCACATCATGCCTGTTTTCCCAGTGACCCCAGTTGCTGCACACCTCTCCATACTTGTGAGGATGTGAAATGACAGTTATAACACAAGGTTATTCTTTACAGACCAGTTTGTGCCAGGCAAAGACAGGAAATGCTCAGAGATCCCCCAGTGTCAGTAAACTGACTTCTTGACATAACCATGAATTCACCTATATTTACCTATATCAACCTTTTAAGATGCTTTTAAAAAAACCTTTGGATTAGAGACATTGATGTACAGATTCTCTTACTCTTTTCTTTTTGGTCTTAGCATTGAGCTTAGTGCCCCCCATGTGTTAACTTTCGGCTGTACCACTAGCTTATACTATGACATTTAAAAAAACAATTGGGGACAGTGAGTGGCCTTAGAGAATTTGAAGATTTGGGGAAAGCTTTAAGAAAACTCCTTTAACCAAATGCTCTCAATGAAACAGTCCCGAGAAACCGGAATAGAAATGAGGCTAAGGCCAAATTCACAGCTGGATTCCGTCGGCAAGAATGGTCCACTAGTGCTCCACCTATTTCCAGGGTGTGGCTGTCTGACTGTGGGCCCACCTCTGCAGAGTGTGATTACAAAGGAGCACAGAGGGTTGTGCTTTGTGGGCCTTTTCAAGTTCACCCATTTACTCAAGTCTCCCAGCGGCTGTCAAAGAATACCTCACCAGCCAAAATTGGGAGTCAAGGTGAAGAGTTAACCGACTTCTGTCCTCAGCACCTCTGGTTCAGGATCTCCACTCAAATCTTTTATCAGTAGGCAGCCGTTTCAGAAAAAGGGATTGTGAAGAGCGGCCTGGTTTAGAGAGACGCTAGAGGCAAAGTGGAAGGAATAAGAAGTAAGAATGCTGGTTTTCTTTTGAAGCCTCATTTTGCATTAAAAAAAAAAAAAAACCTCCACGTAAGAAAGAAAAACAAGAAATTAAGAGATGTCTTTTTGGACATATTTAAAACCCTAATATGCATCTTCAATTCTAAGGCATCTTAGTCATTAAAAGAAAATGTCACCCATACTTCTTTTTAAAAGAGAAAGCAAATCAGAAAAATCAAGCGAGGTAACATTTTCTTCTACTCTATAAGGCAAAAAGAGTCATTGTCTTTCTACTTTTGGCTCCGCTGAACCTGTATGAGACACCCGAGTCTGGAAGCTCACACTGGGAGCTTAAAAAACTGAAGGGAGAAGCTGTGCCCCAACACTTGGGGGCTTATCTCCTTTTGCGACTTCAACACCTCACCGCTTCCATCCTAAATAAAACAGAAATAAGCAACCAGTTAAACTTAATTAGGGGTAATAAAGTGACAAGGTTGTCTCTAAATGCTCTCCTCTGACCCTTTTGCCACCACTCCGGTCCTCAGGAAAAAGTAAGATTCTCGTGGCAGGAAAGCGTTTCCCATAGAAGACTTCGAATCTGGGACGCTACTGGATCTAGGTGCTTGTGCAACAGTCTTGTCTTCTCCCCGCGCCGCACCTCTTTTGGGTTCAGGCTGGACCGAACAGCAGAGGCTCAGCTTGCAGGGGTGCACAGGTAGGGTGGGAAAGGGGATCGGGAGCCGCAGGGCTACAGGTCTTCACCGTAGGATCTTCATGCCTGGGCGGCCCGGGCAGATGCCAGCTTAAGAAAACATTCCTCCAAAACAAACCCCACCGACTTCCCGAGAGCCCCGTGAAGACGCGTGGGCGGAGCGGGCTGAGTGGAATCCACGAGGCGCCCCACCGCCCACGTCGCGTCCGGGAGCGCGCAGCGGCCCCGCGCCACCCCCCGAGTCGGGGTCTGGGCTCCGCGAGGAGTACTCGATTCCACTCTGTAGTAAACAAAAGTATGGTCGCCGCCTCCACGCCGATCTGCCTCCTAGCAATCCGAACACTGAGACGCCAGAGACTCAGAAACACTTGAGAATTACAGAAAATAATAACGGAGATTGAAAAAAAAAAAAGTGTGTGAGAAAGAAAAACACCCCACTGCCCCCCACCAACCTACTGCCGCCTCCCGAGGGAAAGCAGCTCCCTCCCAGGCCAGTGTTCATTGGCTGCCTAGGCGGAGACTTAGTGCCTCCATTGGTCGCACAGCCTGTCAGTCAGGGGCGGGGCGGCGCGCGCGCCGCCGCGGGCGGGGAGCTGCTGCAGATCCCGTAAGACGGGAGGCTGCGGAGTCGCTGCAGTCCCCGCCGCCGCCACATTCAACAGGCAGCAGCGCCGCTGTCGCGCGGCCGCGGGGAGATAGAGCGGCCCGCGGCGTCCGCCCGTCTGCTCTTGCGTCCGCGGCCCTGTCAGCAGGAGCGTGGTGCCCGAGCTGCCGGGCTCCGCGGCCTGGTCCGTGCCCCGTCCAAGGCACGAACTCGGAGGATCCTAGACACCGGTGACCCAGCGAAGTTAAGTTCTGGGCGCGTCCGTCCGCTGCGCCGCGCCTGGCTCCGGCGTGCGTCCGCCGTCCGCGGCCCCCAATCTCGGAGCGACACTCCGGTCGCCCGCTCCGCGCCCCCGGTGCCGCGTCTCCCGGTACTCTCTGCTGGTGGGGGAGGGGCGGGGGGCACCATGGCCGAAGCGCCCCAGGTGGTGGAGACCGACCCGGACTTCGAGCCGCTGCCTCGGCAGCGCTCCTGCACCTGGCCGCTGCCCAGGCCGGAGTTTAACCAGTCCAACTCGACCACCTCCAGCCCGGCGCCGTCGGGCGGCACGGCCGCCAACCCCGACGCCAGCGGCGAGCCTGGCCTCGGCGTCCGCTGTCAGTACCGACTTTATGAGCAACCTGAGCCTGCTGGAGGAGAGTGAGGACTTCTCGCGGGCGCCGGGCTGTCGTGGCCGTGGCGGCCGCAGCCGCGGCCAGCAGGGGCCTGTGCGGGGACTTCCAGGGCCCCGAGGCGGGCTGCGTGCACCCGGCGCCACCGCAGCCCCCACCGACCGGGCCGCTGTCACAGCCCCCACCGGTGCCTCCCGCCGCCGCGGGGCCACTCGCGGGACAGCCGCGCAAGACCAGTTCGTCGCGCCGCAACGCGTGGGGCAACCTGTCGTACGCCGACCTCATCACCAAGGCCATCGAGAGCTCGGCCGAGAAGAGGCTCACCCTGTCGCAGATCTACGAGTGGATGGTGAAGAGCGTGCCCTACTTCAAGGATAAGGGCGACAGCAACAGCTCGGCGGGCTGGAAGGTGAACGGCCAAGAGGCGGCCCTAGGGGGTGGGGGGAATGTGTTGCGCCCGGCAGAGGGTCGGCAGTGTGGGTGTTCGGGGCCCGGAAATGCTGGGCGCACGGAGAGAGCGAGCGAGAAATGGCAGGTGTGGCGGGGGCTTCCCCGAGACCTGGAGCCAAATTTGGACCAGGTGCAGTGAGGGAGTTCTCGAAGGACTCTGGGAGGGCTTGTTGGGAACTTAAGTGAAATACCAGAGCAGGCGTGAAAGTTAGCTAGTTGTTTGAGCGAGGGGTTCGCCACTTGACATTCCAGACCTGCGAGGGGGTCGGGCGACTCCTCCGCCCACACGCGCACCCACTCTCCCGACCCTTGGCCGCCAAGGTTTTCCCGACAGCGGAGGTGACGGGAGCACTGGAGACCCCCCCCCACGTCCCCACCTCCCGCACACGCACACGCGGGGCTCCCGTAGCTAGTGGGATAGCCAAACGCGCAGCTGGCTGAGCGTTGTGCGGGCAAGCAGTTGCCGAAGGTTCCCGAGGCCAGGGCAAATTTGGTTTTATCCAAAGTGGCTTGCGCAGGTGGTCGAGCGTTCCCACTCACTGGGTACGGTTTCTGACGCACGCAAGTGGGTGGCCAAGGCTTTTAGGCTCTGGGCAATCTAAAGTTCAAGTGTGACCCTTGGCCGGGGCGGGGGCAGGCGAGGAGGGAGGGACCGGGTATACAGGAAGCTAGAACCTTTAAAGGGCCAGTGCCTCCAGGCTGGGAGGCCACACTTTTGCACTCAGAGAAGGGCTTCCATAGTTGGGCTGGTGGAGGTATGCTCTTAATTGAAAGCCAAAGAAGCTGGTATGTGTGACCAGATTATGCTTAAGTGTTAGCGAGTGATTTCTCATACCAATAAAGCATGGAGCTACCCATGACAGGGCAAGGCTGGGAGCCCTGAAGTGAATATTTGTGAAAATTTAAGTGGGGTGCTCACTTGGGGAATTGCCAAAAGACCTTTTGCCTCGAAAGAGGATTGAAGACTTATAAATTAGGTGTTTAAGGTCCTTGTTTACCTCTTTCCAAAGGTGGCATGGAGAGACTGAGGTGACTCAGTGTGGACTGTGGCATCCCTACCACTGGAGGTTGGGGTGGTATAAAGGCTAGGACCTTTTGGGAGGAGAGAATCTTACCTAGAAGTCCCTCTCGACCTGTGGCCACCCCTGGCTGACAGTTTCTCAGAGTCACAGGTGGAATCTTAACGATTATCCAGCTTTTTTCCCTCCTTGTCTGGGCTGTACAGCAGAACAGAGATTAGCTTTTACTGCATGATCCTTATAGCAAGGTGGTTTCACATACTCTGTCATCCCTGTGGTTAAAGTATCTAAAAGGTCAGCTTACTCACCTCATACGAAAGTTCTTGCAGAAAGAGCCAGGGGTGGTTTTATTTTTCCCACAGTGTATTTTAAAGATATATACAAGACCTTACCCTTACGTGTAATATTACCAAGTGTTCCAAAAAGAAAAATACCTGTTTTTCATATTCTAACTCACAAAATAGTGATTGTCTTTAAAATTCAATTTTATTTAACATTTGACTTTTAAGTACTTGATTGCTCTACTTGTTTATGGAACTTCAGCTGTTACATAAAACATTTACCATTGAAAACAAAACAACAAAACAACAATTTTCTAAACTCTCTGAGCCCCCAAAGTACAGTGTGTACTTAACACCATTCTTTTATGTTCTTGGAAAGAGACACAGCCTACCTGAGTTTGTGGGAGTGCCTTGCTTTTAAGGATAAAGGTGATAATTTTGGGTATTTTTGGTTTTGCCTTTCAGTTGGCATTGTGAAGATGCTCTTTAGAACTATGGCTTGATTTTTAAAATTAGTTCTTAGAAAAATAAGTTATGTCACAATATCTTTTTAATTACTCCATTCTTCTGATTTCTTAATATGTGAATTTAATGATTTATGTATTAATTTTTTTTTCTCATTGGCGCTAAGAACCTAGAAGCCGAGGCTTTGGAGAAGCGCCTTGGCTGCCTGAGCAGCTAGGAAGCTTTGGGATAGGGTCACTGTGTTTCCAAAGGAGTAGATGCTTGTCTGTAAGAAGTCGGTTGCTGTAAGCTAAAGGATAGCAAGTGTGTTTTCAGTTTGAGTAAAGGGATATTTTAAGAAGAAACCTGAACGGTTGTAACTCATAACTAGTCTTCTGGTTAATGTTTCTGTAAGAAGGAGTTCTGATACTTGTTAAAACTAAGTTTCACTCTCAGGTCTGAGAGTTCATAAAAGGAAGAAACTGTATTATGACTTACACTTGAAATCTTACAATGCAAATCAACCAGAGCTTAACTGTGTGAGTACTAAGGAGTGACAGCTTTGGGATAGGCTGTATTTCCTGTGGTCGGCTATTGAGAATTATTAATTAAACTGCATGAATCATTAATTAAACTGTGTTGCATGGTATGCTTCCTAGGGCTTGCCTGAGAATTTGAAAGTCTTTTGCAAAGGACATAGTAACTGGAAAGCTGTGAGTGTCCAAAATTTCTTTTTAGAGAGTGAGATGTAGTTCAGTGGTAGAATGTTTCCTACCATGCAGGCTTCACCCCAACAGTGTATAATCAACAGGGTGTGGTGACACATGCCATCAGTTGTAGCACAGATATACAGGAAAATGACACATATTTGTATACAGGTCAAACACGGAGAATAAATTAAAAATTTAAAATTGGGCTTAGTGATACATGCCTGATATTATGACACTTGGGAATTGGAGGCTAGAGGATTGATTGTAAGATAAATGACATCCCAAAGATGTAGTGTCCTGGGCCATTTTGGGCTATATGAGCTCTTGAGACAAACAAACAAAAGACAAGCAAATGAAAGAAAGAAAACAAAACTTTGAACGTTTAAAGACGTGTCCGGCATGTACCTTTCCTGGTTTTGGACATGGTTTCTAAGTAGTAACATCTGTCTTGATAGTGTGAGCACAACATTTGTCAGCTGGTATGTATGCGTATGTGTTGGAAGTCCGATGGGATGTCATTCTTACTCTGGGTCTCTCACTGTGGCACTTAGAGATTTGGTCAGACTGGCTTGAGAAGAGCTGTAGTGATCTGCCTCCCAGTAGTGCATTACAGGCAAATTTTATGTTGGTGCATGAAACCAGAACTCAGGTTCTCAAGCTTTTGAGGCAAACACTTACTGAGCTATCTCCAGCCTCTTAATTGTAGTTTGATTTTGGCTACAGTGGTCATAAGTAAGATGTAAAAAGTGGAACCTAACACTGGAAAACCCGGGATCTTTTGAACAGCCCAGTATTTGTAAATAATGAAACCTCATTTCCATGACATGCTTTCTGGAACAGAAAACTTTCTACAGCTTGGGAAGTGGCCTGTGAGTAGTACTTTCTTCTTCTTCTTTTTTTTTTTTTTTTAAGTGGTGGTTTTGAGTTGACTCTTGTTTATTGTTTTGATAGACTACCTAAAATACTGTTTTAGGGCTAGTGGTATAGCAGTAGTTGGTAGTGTGCTTGCTGGCTGTCAGAAGGAGGGCCTGAGTTTTATTCCCGTGTGCAGGTATGCTGGTGATCACAGCCTGTGGAAAGCGCAGGCAGCAGGCTGAGAAAGTCAAGGCCGTCCCTCGACACGTCGGCCCTGGGTTATTTGAGACCTTTCTTCAGCGCCAACAGAGTTATTTGACTGTAGCATTTAAGACTTATTAAAGAGGGGTTTAGGTTTTTTGCTTTTGTTTGTTGGTTTGTTTGTTTTAATGAACTAGCTCAGCTACTTGTTAATTTTGGAGAAACTTATTTTTTATCAATGAAATGATAGTGGTAGTGTATTTTCTTTATCTTTAAATTTATCTTTAGTCTTCAGTTCAGTCTTTTAATGTATAGCCACAGAAATCTGGGAGGATGGCTACTATATTGTACACACTGACCATTGAATTAAGAGAGAGCCTTTCTGAGGCGGGTGGGAGGACTTTATGGTAGCTTTCTTACGTCTAGTTTATTATTTTAAAAATATTTACCTTACTGTAAGTGTGCGCCGGTGTGTAGGCAGCCATAGAGGCCAGAAGAGGTGTTAGGTCCCCTGGAACTGGAGTTACAAATGGTTGTGAGCCATGATGTAGGTGCTGCTAACCAAACCTTAGCCCTCTACAAAACCAGTAAGTACTCTTAACTTCTGAGCCACCTCTCCAACCCTTGTTTCTAGTTAGTATCTGTTGCTTTTTCTCTTCCTGGTCACAAATTGCCTTAAAACCATTTTTATATTCATTCGAAACCCTCAGAACTGCCATATACTAACTACATGGGACAGGAAGATGAAGAGAGAATGAGCTAAGTGTGTGTGTCTCACTTGTTTAATGATAAACCATTTTAGAAATTTGAGTCATGGACCTAACCCCACTACCAGGAACACTGTAGGTAGCAAGCCCATCTTAACCAACGCCCCCAACAGAAAATAGACATCAAATCTGAAAAGTATAAGAACATTATTTTCTTCAACTATGAACTTTTTCTCAGCGGGAAGGACCTTCCGTGTTTATTGTTTTTTAATTGCACTTTGTATTGCTTAAGGATTTTTCATCCATGTAAATACAGGTTTTGGTCAAATCTACCTTTCATTCCCTCCCCCATACTTTTCCCCTCCGAGCTTCATGTGCTGTGATGGTAAAGGCACTTAGTTGACTTAATGCTGTCTGTGCGTGCATGGGTGTAGGATTGTGTACTCGAGCATTGCTAGCTTCTTAGGACCTCATCCTTGAAGGAAACTGATTTTCCTTACCCTAGTAGGTATCAGCTGTCAATGGCTTCTCAGCTAAGAGTGGGTCTTTATGAGCCCCTCCCACAATCACGCTGGGGTTTTGGCTGGCTGACCTTGTGTTGGTCTTATGCATGCAGTCATAGGCACTATGAGTTCATGTGTACAGTGATTCTGTTATGCCCAGCAAATAACCGTTTTGCTGTAGATGGCTACTGCCTGAGAAGCTACTGTGGTGACTGTTGAGAGATGAGCAAATCTATGGTTAGTAAGATAACTTAGAGGACAGTTTATTATTATGTTCGTTTAGCATAATAATAATTCCAGATTCTTCTCTAGAGGCTATGACCTAGCCAGCCGTGGGGTTGGCCCAGTAACTAGTACCAGGCACGAGTTGCATTTAAGAAGCAGGCTTTAAATCCAGTTAGAAAGTGGTTAATTGCTCCCATACAATTCAGGCCACTACTCGCTAGGCAAGTTACTGCTTTAGGTTTCTGAATTCACAGCTGGGAATGAAGGTATAAGACTTTTCTCTCCTAATGGTGTGCATGGAACCTTCCAGCACTATGAAGCTAGCCAGGAGGAATGAAGTGTTTGGCTTGATTTCTTCATATCCTGTGACCTAGATAATGTAGTATCTTTAGCAATAGAGTCTTACTGTCAAGTTCTGGATGGTAATTAAACGCAATGGCAATAGCTATAGTCTCTTGTTTTAGGGGAAGGGGCATCTATGAAGGGAACCACCACTGATCTATAATTTAAAGTGAGGTAGTTGGTACTTGGCACTGGGTTTCTTATCTGATAGCCTAGATATCTAGGAAAGGCCTTGTGCCACCCTCCACTGTTACAGGATAGTATCATTTAAATGTCTTTTATATGTGTATATGTGTGTTTGTAGGAGACATCTGCAGCAGTAGGTTTCTCTGTGGCTTTTTCAAATGTCTTTCTTGTTCATCATCCTTCCCCATGTCCGCTCCTCTACCACTGCCCTCCTACCACCACCGAGTTTATCTTTCCTGTTACTTCCCTGTCTGCCTTTATACACCTGAGCCCCATTCCCTTCTCTTGAAATCTAAACCCTCTCTGGCCCCTTGCTAATTCCCTGATTTTAGTAATTTCAAATTTAAACACACACATCTAAAGATTCACATGCGAAAGAGAACATTCTGTTTGTCTTTCTGTGTCTGTTACCCCAATCAGAACGATTATTTCCAGGTCCATCCATTTAGCTGTGAATTTTGTAATTTAATTATTTATAGCTGAATGTTTTTTCCATTTTATATTTGCATTGTTCATCAGGGATGGATATCAAGGCCGATGTGTTTCCTAGGCATTGAGGATTAGCAGTAGTGAACATGGATGAACAGATGTCTCTAGTAGGATATAGACTGCTTGAGAATAAGCCCAAAACGGGGATAGCAAGATGATGTGGTAGATCTGTTGCTAGCTTTTTGAGGAAACCACACTCTTTGCCATAGTGGATGTCCCAGTTTGCACTCTGTTTTTCTTTTTGTTAGACAGGGTCTCACTATGTATCCCAGGCTGGCCTGGAACTGACTATATAGACCAGGTTGGCTTCCAAGTCAAAAATTCACCTGTTTCTGCCTCCCAAGTACCAGGATTAAAGCTGTATACCCTAACCCCAACTGTAATTTGCACTCTTGTCAATATGTGTAATAAAATTTATATATTTTGTTTTATTTTGGTCATTCCAATTGGAGTAAGATGAAATCTCAAAGTAGTTTTAATTTGCATTCCCTGATTGCTAAGGATGTCACACATTTTAAAAACTATTTCTCAGCCATCTGTATTCTTTTGAGAACTCTGTAGTTCCATGCTCCAATTTTTAATTGTTTTTCATTTTGGGGTGTGTGTGTGTTTAGAGCTTTTCTGCAGGGGGGATGTTATTGATTTTGTTGTTGTTGTTATTCTTTGTATATTCTAAACACTAACCCTATGTCAGTCTAATAATTGTTAAAAATGTTTTCCCCCCATTTTCTCTTGTGGAATGATGGTGTCCTTTGCTGTACAGAATGTTTTTAGTTCATGAAGTTTCTTTACCTGGGCCTACAAGTTGAAACAATCCTCCGTACTCCTCTTAGACGTTCAGATTATCTGGTCTTATTTTGAGGTCATTGGTCATTGGGAATTGAATTTTGTTCAGGCTAAGGATCTGGTTTCATTTTTCTACATTAGCTATCCAGTTTGACGGGTACCATTTGTTGAAGATGCTGTCTTTTTTCCAATGTGTATTTTTGACCTTTTTGTCTAAAGTCAATTGGCTGTAGGAGCATTTTATTCTACTGATGAGTGTATCTGTCTGTCTTTATGTCAGAACCATGCCATTTATTACTATAGCTCTGTGTTATAACTTGGAATCAGATGGTGAGACCTTCTGTGTTTTTTATTATTGAGAATTGTTTTTGCTGTCTTGGATTCTTTGTGTTTCTTTACGAGCTTTGAAATTATTATTTCTCATCTATTTGTTGAGTTATTTTGAAATTTTCATGGGATTATATTGGATCAGTTGATTGCTTTGGGCAGAGTAACCATTTTCTCATTAATTCTCCTAGTCTGTGACTATGGGAATCGGTTATAGGTCTCATTGTTTGGTTTTTTGGTTTTTGTTTTGTTTTTCTTTTTTTTTTTTTTTTTCCGAGACAGGGTTTCTCTGTGTAGCCCTGGCTGTCCTGGAACTCACTCTGTAGACCAGGCTGGCCTCGAACTCAGAAATCCGCCTGCCTCTGCCTCCCAAGTGCTGGGATTAAAGACGTGGGCCACCACTGCCCGGCTATAGGTCTCATTGTTATAGCTCTGTTTAAATTACTTTCTCCATCTTGGACTAACTTTGGTCCTCTGTAGCTAGAGATTTATCCATTTCTGTATAAAGGGTCCCGTTTCACTTTTAATTGTTTTCGCTTTGGTCTTAGAATTTTGACAAGTTGCACTAAAGATTTGTCAATCTTAATCTTCATTTGATTCTTCATATTGATTTTTAATTTCTGTCATTAGTTTCAGCCTGATTGTTTCTCTGCCGTGTCAAATTATTAACTTGGAATCTCTTATTTTTTTTTGTTTTTGTCTTTTTAAGGCATTTTTAGTTCTGTCATTGTGTATCATAGATTCTGGTATGATGTGCTTTGATTTTCATTCAGTTCCAGGAATCTCAGAGTTTTTCCTTGACCCTGTTGTCATTTAGTTTTTATAAGTTTGTATGGTTTCTGCAGTTGCTTTTGATTCCATTGTGGTCTGATTGACGGACTGCAGGATGTTATTTTTAATTTTCCTATGTTTAAGAGTTGTTTAATGTCCTAACATGTGATTGGTTTTGGAGGAAGCTCCATAGCTGCAGAGAAGGACATGTATTCACATTGGTTACACCTCTGTTGCTGTGAAAGTGTGTGGAGAAAAGGGAGCTGAGGAAGAAAAGGTTTTGTGCCGGTTAGTTTTTTGCCAGCATTGTACAAAATAAGGTCATCTGGCAGTAAGGTACCTCAATTAAGAAACTGCTTCTGTCAGATTGGTTTTATAAGCTACTTGGTGGGACATTTTCTTGTTTAATGATTAATGTGGTGGGTCCTGCCCTCTGTAGATGCTGCCACGCTTGGGCAGGTAGGTGGTTCTGGTGTTGAAAGCAAGCTGAGCAAGCCAGTAAGCACCATCCATTCATTGACTCCACTTCAGTTCCTTCCTCCAGATTCCTGTCAGCAGTCCCTGCCATATCTTCCCTCAGTTGGCTTCATGTGTTGGTTTTGTCAGTCTTTTATCAGTGATAGAAAGAAAACTAAGGTAGGTTTGTGTTTGCCTACACTGGCAGGAGAGGAATGGCAGCAATTAGGGAAAACATGTTGCAGGAGGGAGCAGGAAGATGGCTGATGACATTTCATGTACACACAGGAAGAGAGAAGAAAGAAGGTGGTGGGAGTAAGGCTGTGAACCTTCAAAGCACATGCCGGTTAATGTCCGTCCTTCCTCCAGAAAGACTCTTCAGTTTATTTGTTTATTACAATCTTGCATGAATTAATAAAATGCCTTATAATTCAGATGTGACCTGTAATTGCAGTAGTGATAAATTGGATGTCTGATACCTTTCTCATTATAGTGTATTATTTTATCCACTAGCCTGAGTGTAGGAATGAGAGGTTTCAGTTGATCCTAAAGCTGTTACATGTAGTTAGGCCAAACCTCAAAACAGTGCCAGATGATCCAAAATGATGCCAGTTGACTACATTAAAGAAGTTCAGAATACCAGAGTAAGTCTGACTAGTTTGTGATCAACCACTGTGTTTGCTTATACTGGGCAAGACTTTACAACTGAGCTATATTTTTCTTTTTCTTTTCCCTCCCTCCCTCCCTCCCTCCCTTTCTTGAAACAGGGTCTCAAGTTTGTGGCCTAGGCTGACATTGAACTTAAGACCCTCCTTCAGCCTCCCCAGTACCTAGTGTTACATATAGCAGTGGGCCATCAGGCCTGTCCACAGTAAAGTTTTATTGTGGCATCACAGGAGGCATATATACAGATTATTGAAACAAAGGAGCCATTTTAGACAAAATGAAGCTGCTTTAGTAGTGTTTATACCAGTACTGGGAGATACTATTTCGTTTGAAAGATACCCTGCTGGAAAATGGGAGACAGTTAAACACAAATAAACTGAAGAGTTCACTACCGGGAGGTTTTATGTGTATGTTACCTTCTACATAGAGAAAATAGCTTTTAGAACACATTTAGTTTACTGCACTTGCATGATAGTTTATTATACTAGGCTAAGGGAATCAACTGATTTAAAATTTTGAACCAGTATTTGTTTTTAGGTCAAGTGCAGTTATGAATTTCAACCTGTTCTGTACCCTACCCCACTCCTTCACTCTAAGTAGAGAGACCTCAAGTATCTTTGACCTTTAATTTGTGTCTCTTTGATTGTAATTTGCAATGGAAAAAAGTATAGGGCCTTACTTGCCTCAGGGAGGGGAGTTGGAAGTCAGCTTGTAGATCTAGGGGAGGAGGACATTTTCTACCAAATCCCTGCGCCTCTGACATTTTTAGGTGAGTTCTTTAATTGCTGAGATAAAGGTAGATACCTTTGAAGAGAGTAGTACCTCTGGTGTCCTGTCTACAATAAAATCCCCATGAGAATTGCCGCTGTGTGCAGGAAGCCCAGCTCGGCCACCCATGGAACCTTTGAGGTTGCCCCTTTTTTCTGTGATTTAGTTTCAACTACTTTAGTTCTCTGGGGATCAAGACTCTCTGCCTTGATGAGATATTTATCTTAATTACAGTGTGTCATTCTGTGCAGAATAAGACCTGATTCTAATGACATATCCAGGACCTTAACAGCCCAGGCCATCTGATCTGGGTGAAGCTGTGGGTAGAAGGGCCAGGAGGGGGGGGGGGGGCGCTCTGCTTCCAGGTGTCTCCTGGGAATAGAGAGAGTGCTTGACTACACAGGTTTTCCCAATTGCTGTTCCTCACAAATCTGGAAAACAGGTAATGATTTTGTGAATTACTACCATAAACTTATTAAGTATTCAGTTGGAGAAAAAAAAAAATTGTTTTTCTGTTTACAACCATGTTTCTCCCCGTCTTTAAGCTGTTAAAGTACTCATTTGGCTTTGTGAGGTGCCTTCATTATTGAGTTTGCCATTAACACTTCGAAACGTAATTAAGTGAGCCTGACATCTGATCTCATGCAGCAGACTCCCTGTCGGAGCTGTTGTAGAAGAGCCAACAAGTATGATTATCCTTGAAGTCAAATTCCTCGAGGAGCCTAAGGAGAGAAGATAGGGAGGAAGACAGGGAAAGGGAAACTGGTTTAAATTATGTGGGGAAATAAAGGTTCTCGTTTCAGTGTCCCCACATTCCGAGGAGTTAGCTGAGATCTGGAGATAGTTTTTCTTCTTTATTCACTTCCCTTTGGAACCTCCCCACTTTTTGGTTGTTTTTTTATTTAAGATTTATTTATTTTATGTATGAGTACACTGTCGCTGTCTTTGGACATGCCAGAAGAGGGCATCGGATCCCATTACAGATGGTTGTGAGCCACCGTGTGGTTGCTGGGAATTGAACTTAGAACCTCTGGAAGAGCAGTCAGTGCTCTTAACTGCTGAACTATCTCTCTAGCCTCTTCCTTCCTTTTTATATGTTTTCGTTTAAACATTTTAAAGCCCTCCCTTTTAAATTTTATGTGTGAGTATTTTACTGCATGTGTACAATGCCTTCAGGGGCCAGAAGAGGGCATGGATCCCCTGGGACTGGAGTTCCAGATAGTTCTAAGCTACCATGTGTGCTGGGAATTGAACTCAGGTTGTCTGCAAAAGCAGCAGGTGGGTGCTCTTAACTGCTGAACCATTTCTCCTTCTGTTTCCCCTTTTTAAATCTGGAAAACCATTGTCTTCCCCTCAGTGCTTTACAGTAGAAGTCTGCTGTGCAAGTGGACAGGGTTTCAAAAAGGCCTTGACTGAGTGCGAAGTCTTCATGCACAAAGGGTCTCTGCAAGGTGGTCAGAGCAGGAGTTAGAAGGCACCGCATTCTGCATCTTAGGAGCACTGCATTGAGATTTCTAGTTTAGGGAGAGAAATTACAGAATCACTCCGTTTCCAGAGTAACAAATACTATGTTCTTGAAAGCTTGAAAACAAAACCCTGTAAACATTTGTAAAAGTGTCAAATACTTGAGACAGTTTAGTTGCTGGGAGTCAGGATCAAAGGATATGGTTTAACTAGGGATCTTACTTTTTTGCAGATTCTTGAGTTAGTAATGGTCAAAATTTGGATTTTTGTCTCTTCATTTGGTGGGTTGCACAGAGACTGCAGAGAGGTGTGTGTGTGTGTTCAGGCACAGTAACTTTTACCAGATGACGTAGCTCTATGGCTCTTTGACAGGCCGTCACACAAGTGAGAGTTCCGTGCCCGCTGGGCCTCAGTACTCCTTACTTGTGCATTTAACACAAAAGCCCAACAACTTCAAGACAAGTTACTACACTTACTACTGTATTTCCATAGGACTAATTCCTGGGAGTGGGGGTGGGGGGTGGGGGGTGGGGGGTGGGGGTGAGGATACAGAGGAGAGAGATGCCAGGAGAGCTTGCAAACTATCTACTGAGGTTGTTTGTGGACTGGGTTGCTAGCTGGTTGCATCTCTAAATTTAATAGAAAGTCTTTTTTCTCTGAATAGGTAAATATACAAATTTTCATATCAAAATCTACATGCAATAAAGCCCCTGTGTACCATCTTACAGTCCCTCCCCCATAATGGGTGATTGAGTGGGTCTCCTTTAGTCAGCATATTCAAATTTAATTTTCTCCTTGATGAGATATTATGGTATTTGTATACATCAAATGTGAAAGATCCTGTACTTTATTCTCATTCTGTGTGTGTGTGTGTGTGGCAGGGCAGTGTGCTGCAGTGCAGCCTTTTCATTTGTTTTTGACAATGTCACTCACAGTACTGCTTCCGTAGTGTGTTCTCTTAGTGATCCAGGATGCTGCCTTGAGGTGCTTTCTATTTTGTCTCCATTTTGAGACAGGGTCTCTCTGCAGTTCTGATAGGCCTGCCACTTGCTAGCTGGGATTACAGATTTGGAGCACCATTCCTGGCTGTGACTGCTAACTGAGTGCACCCATAGTATTGCAAATGAAGGTACCTCTACGTCCCTTTGTGTGTCCAGAGTAAATGTCAAGTAAATTCTGTTGAGTTTAACTTGTTTATGGCTTGTTGAGATTATTTCAGGACTCACCTAGAAAAAATGATTTGAGTAGGAATGTAGCTAGTCAGAGGTTACTCAGTGAGACTTGGGGTTGATCCCCTAAGGTCCTGCTTATGACTGTACACACTTAGGAAGCTCTGAGAAGACTTCTGCTGAAAAGCTTACTTTGCTAGAGAACAGACATACTTACTCTTGCAGGTTACCTTTGCTGTAGCCTCAAGCAAGCTGCAACTATTTGTCTGTGAAGGTTTTTTTAGAGCACATCATGTTAAAAAGCTCCATTGTACTCAAGCAGAATGCCTTGTTAGAGGGTATTTATTAAGCAGATGGACTTGAGTAATCCTAGAACAGCATTCTGAAATAGGCTGCAAAAACCTAATTCATCTTCCAGTTTTTCGTAAGCTTAAAGCTTTTGGATTTACAGTTTCACAATCCATTTATAAATACATTGGTAGTGTTTTGGCCAAATACAGAGCATAGCATTTGGTATCCTGCCTAAGAGCCCAATATTCTTCAATTTAAGTGGAATTCCCTCTTTTTGTTTCCTGTGATAGCAAGGGGGAAATAAATACTTTGACTTTTCGGTCAGAGTTGGAAAAAGATGGGGATGAGGCGGGGGCATAAATGTGGATTTCATAAGGAAGGTATTAATGACATTACTGGGATTACTGGGTGTGGTGAATTGGCATACATTACAGAAGTTTGAGACCAAAAAAATAAATAAATAAATAAAAACTTGGTTAAGTGCAGAATAAAAACATTCCGTAATTATACTTGGTTTTATTTTCTTTGATTTGGAATGATATTTTTAACTGGTTAGACTTTGGAAGTTTTTTGAATTATTTTACATTCATGTATATATACACATATACATATATATGGAAGTAAAAACTGAAGTTTGTCTTTTTGCTGATAGTTTTACCAGACCTTTGCCTACTATCAGTGGTGAAAGAGCTGAGAAAGGTATTTTGCTGCTACACCACAGAATTACATCTGCTTCCTAAATTAATCAGAAGCACTATAAATAATTACTCTTTTTAAATTGTCTTAAAAATCAAATATCCAGAAGTGGAGGCAAATTGTTAAGTCAGAGTTCTTCAGTTACAGTCTTTAAAAAAAAAAAAAAATCACAAAGCCAACTTTTGCTTAAAGTGCTTTGAAGAGAAGGTGTGGTTCTTGTGCATCCACCACACAGTGTGCATCAGGGGCTGCTTTTTGCTTATTTCTTATCTCAGACTAATACTCCAGGTCAAACCTGGTGAACACACAGGTCAGACAAGCCCATCCGTTTTGTTTTTAACTGCCTGCTCAGTGTGGAATGCCTGTCTGTGGCCAGCCTCTGGGCTTTGGGGAGTAGAATCTGGGTGGATTTGTAGTAAATGGAGTTTTTCCCCACTTTGCTGGCTCCGTGGTTTTTAAATTTTACATTGCTGGTTGTAGTGTCATTTTATATATACTGTAACACCACTGTCGTCATATCATTAATACAATTAGACAGTTCAGAGCCAGTTGCAAGTAAAAGGTTCAGTTTTGTTTGACAGACTGACTGGCCATTCTCAGTGTTGATGCCACTTGTTTCCCAGTCATAGGGTTTGGTGTGAGGGCTTCTAACCTTACTCAACTTTGTAATATAAAGTATGATGTCATGGAGTCAGCTTTAACAGATTGTTTTATTTTGTTTGAGACAGGATTTCTCTGTGTAGCCCTAGCTGTCCCATAACTTGTTCCGTAGATCAGGCTGACCACAAACTCACAGAGATCCACCTGCCTCTGTAGATCAGGCTGACCACAAACTCACAGAGATCCACCTGCCTCTGTAGATCAGGCTGACCACAAACTCACAGAGATCCACCTGCCTCTGCCTTCTGAGGTGGTGCTTTGTTTTGTTTTGTTTGTTTTAAGACATGGTCTCTTGTAGATCATCTTAGTCTCAAATTTTCTCATGCAGCTGAGCGTGATCATGAATTCCTGCCTCCACCTTGAAGGTGCTAGGATAACAAACTTGGCCCAACGTGTAGGCTGGGATAGACTTTTACTTTATCAATAGGGTCTCATTGGCTGTCTTGGAAATCAGTTATGTACCCCAGACTAGTTTGTATCCCAGCGTTAGCCTACTTAGTGGTTTATACTGACGTGAGCCACCGTGATACTTGACTTCAACAGGATTTATTTTATTGTTTTTTTTTTTAAACAATTTAGTTTTAGTTTTTATGTGCATGCATGTTTTGCCTGTGCACCATGTGTGTCTAGTGCCATAGAGGCCAGAAGAATCGTGGGTCCCCTGGGATTGTTGTAGACTGTTGTTAACGCTGTTGTAGGTCCTGAGAACTGAACCTGGGTCTTTTGTGAGCAGCAAGAGCTGTAAACCACCAGGCTACCTCTCCATCTCTTTATTTTGTGTGTGTGTTCTTTTCATTCATTTTTGAATAGATTTTTAATCATTTGATGCAGTATATCTTTTGCTTGGTTGACCGCTTGGAGACTAATAGACTAATCTCTACCCTGTATTAACAAGAAAAACAATGAAAACAAACACTATGGGAGACATTTTCTTCAGTGGTGTTGGGGCTTGTAAATTGCCTGTGTGCTAGTAAATGAGCCCCAGTGTGTTCTGAAAGGAAGAGAGGGTTAGTTGAAGGAAGGAGGGTTTCTGTAGGTAATAGGTATGTGAATGTGATCAAGATATATAAATATGCAGATGAAATTGTTCAAAATACCAGCCAAAACAGTAAATAAAAGCAAAAACAATATGTATATTACTACATTGGCTTGTCTCCCCATCGATTACCCCTTCTATACATCCCGCTTTGGAATAGGAAGCTACGTTGAGTTTACTTGGCTGATCCCCGTTAAGTGCAGTGAGACAGCCTGAGTTTTCTTCTCTTAGCTGACCAGTTTGAAGTCCCTCATGTTCCTTCGAGAACACTTGATTATTATTGTCAAAATGTAGGTCCCCAAACAGATTTTTTTTTTTAATACAAAATGAAATACAGAGAACACTTTGAGATGGACTGTGCTGTCTGCCTCCACATTTGGAAGTTTGTAGTTTTTACTTCTGAACTATAGAATCATGAGGCCATGGTCTAGGGAAATTTCTTACCTTAGCAAAAGGAGACGAAATGTGCAGGGAGTTTGTTTTCTGTGCTTGAGTATCATGAGAGATAGTACTGCCTTTGTTTGGGGCGAATAAGTCCATAGATAATTTATATGAGGAGAAGACAAAGGTTTGGCTGAAGCATAGCTGGCTGTGTATATGGGATCTCCAGTGCCTAGAGGTCTCTGTTCCTGTGAACCACTCAGGACTCAACCTGAGCTCTGCACTATCTGTGTGACCTGGTGTATCATGCAGGACATGTGCACATCTTTCTCCTTATCCACCCACCCTCTGGTGTTTATGTGTTCTTAAACTTAGAATCCTCCTGCCTCTGTCTCTTGAGTGCTGAATCACAAGCATGTGCCACCCTGCTTGGCCCACGCAGGTCTTGCTTGAGGTTTCCTTTAGTTCCATGTGGATCCTGCTTTCTCACGTTGTCTTTTGTCAGCCCGTTGTTCACTCTGAGGCCTTTTATTCTATCTGTTTGAGACAACAGTCTTTACTCCATCTGGAAGCTTTGATGGTTGGGGTGACTATTTCAGACTCTTGCTTTTTCCTGCCTTTTCCTACTTATAATTTTGAGCAATGATCATTGGCTAGCCAGTGTCAGCATCTCCAGAGCATGCTTGGCGGTGTTCGGACCAAAGGTGCTGGGGTGTTTCAAAACATGTGAGGGTCACGTCAGAACTACCAGAATTCACTGTAGCATTTGCTTTCTATAGACTCTCAAGAGTTTCCTCAGAGCCGTAATTTTGTGGTACATATTAGAAGTCTTAGTCTTTGTTTCTGGATTTATGTTTTAACAGTAACTTAGCAGCAGCAGCAGCAGCAGAAACCTAATCTGTAAAGTGGGTTAATACTGAGAAATACTATAGGACAAGTTGAGATATTCCAAGTAGCTGTGTAATTATGCTATATCATATTTTAGCATTAGCCAAAATATTTGGGCTTACATTTTCAAAGGAACTAAGAGTCTACTGGCTTCCTGATTTCATGGAATATTTTCAAATATAAACAAATCAGAACCAAAAGAAGAACCAAGACTACACAGATATACCTTCTCAATTCTGTACAAGTAGCTTAAGTGTACTATTGTACCCCTGAAGGTTTTGTTGTTGTTGTTGGTTTGTTTTTTACACAGGGTTGGTTTGGAACTCGACTATATATGTATAGTCCAGGCTGTTCTTGACCTCACAGGTATAACTATCTCTGCCTCCTGAATGCTGGGGTTAGGTGCTTGTTCACCACACCTGCTTCTTGGGTTTTATGTTTGGTTTTTTTAAATTAATTAATTATTTATTTGAATCAAATCGTACTTTTTACTTATTCACACAGGGGTTGTAAACACAAAAAGGCAGGATGGGGGGTGGATGACACCGGAGCATAGGTGTTCAGGGGGAGTACAGATATCTTTCAGAACAGGGTATCAGCTGGGTGAAGGTTCAGGGGACAGGTCACTATGACTCTGCCTATGATTCACTTGTCCTTATCTAAATTGGTACTATCCACCGAGGCTACCTATTTACAAGGTCTATGGCTACTCAGGCTGGTAAATTTCCATAAAAGCTGCCTGTTTACAATAGCTTATAGCCGTCTGTTTCAGTGTTTTTCCACAGAGACCCAAGACTTTGTGTTAGCATGTATGTATGTATGTATGTATGTATGTATGTATGTATGTCAGGCCTATTGCTAATTTTAGGCCTATGGCTGATTTTAGGCCTTCAGTGTATACACAGGGCTGCCCCTGACATCTCCTCCCTTCTCTAATATAAAAGGGCCGTATTGATTCTAATCTTGCGAAGGCGGGGATAGAATCCTGACCTCCAATAATTGAAAGGGACCTTGTAATGGCTCTGGTCCTCCTGTCGTTGTCCAGTGAGGCATGAGGGCCATACCCATCCCGATGTCTTTTTCCTGGAGAGGGGATACTTTTGACATCAACCCCTATGCAGTCAGGCTTGTCCCTCAGGGAACCCAGAGAGATAGTTTAAACTTTGATTTATATTCCCTTGCAGTGCTTAGCCTCACAGCCTAAGCAAGAATTCAGATCACCAGTCAGGGGCTTCTGGGTGGCCCCTCTCTGCTTGGTCTAGGGGCGGGAGTCCTCTTTTAGGTTGGGTGGAGATGGGTTTGAGGACCACCCTGGATAAAGTAACAACCTCATCTTGAGTCTCATGGTCCTCCATAGCTAACTTATGATAATGTATCTGAATAGGTTTTGCTACCAAATTATCTATCTGTTGTATCACAAAGTTAGCCTATTTAAGGCCCAGGGACCAAAAGAAATCAGCAAAAATAACCCAATTAATGGTCCCAAGATGGGAGGAAGTGGGTTGACAACTATTGAGAGGTTGAAAACAAATTCTTGTACCAGCTCTCATCTTTCTCTTTCTCTCTCTGTCTTTTCTCAGGGCCTTCTCTGAGCTTTTTCATGATCTCTTTAACCATCCCTGTCTTGTCTATGAAAGGGCAACATTCTTCTTTAAGGGCTGTACACAGTCAAGAGCTGTACACAGTCTTTTCTATTGTAGAAGAGTAAATCAAGTCCAATAAAGTCCTTTGCAATTTTTGGAGATCATTTCAGACAGCGAAACGAGGGATTTCTTCAGGTTAGTGTTGTCATCTCTAGCTGTTTGGTGTCCTTATCAATGGCCCATCAAAGGTCTGAGTAGTATAAGTCCGGAGGCCAGCATCAGGATTAGAACTTCTACCAGCAGACATCACGGGTGTTTCATTTTTACCTGAGATGCTGCCTGGGTCAGAGCTCCTGGAGCCCCACTTCTGCTGGGTTTTGTGAGGTTGGATGCAGAGCTGCCGGGATCTGCTCCATGCTTGGGCCCAGACCAGAAGCCCCCTATCTGGATTTTATGTTTTAGAGGAACTTTTGTTGGGTTGGGGAATACCTAGAAATATAAAAAAGGAAGATTATTTATGTGCTTATAGTCCTGCCTTCTTGACGCTGAGGCAAGAGGATCACTTGAACACAGGAGTTTGAAACCAACCTGGACAGTGTGTTGAGATCTCATCTCAACAAGTGGGTAGAGTTAGAGGAGATAGAGATGTATGTAGTTCAGTAGTGGAGACCTTGTCTCGCATGTGGAGGGCCTTGGTTCAATCTACAGCCTAGTAAGTGAGCAAGACAGACTATGTAAACAGAGTGTAGTGGTATGTAGTATTGTGGCTTTGTTGCTTTATCAGAAAGAAAAATTATCTTAGGACTTAATTTAAAAAGAAAGATTCTAAGATAAGATAAAATTAAAGTATAGCTAATCAGCTAACAACACCCATACCAACACTCTATAACCCAGACTGGCCTTGGGTTTTGATTATTGTCCTGTCTTAGCCTTTCCTGTAGCTGTGATTCCAGGCCTAGGCATCAGGGTTGGGCCTGTGTCTCGTGCAGGCTATGGGACTCTTATCTGTTACACAGGCTATTGATAAGGGGTTAGAATCCCCCGAGGGGAGAGGGGCAACTGGTTTACTGGATTTGACTGTGAGACCATCAGCTCCTCGAGAGGGAAGAGAGAGTATGCCAGAGAGACGGAGGTTTTGGAATTTAGTTACTCTTTAACGATGCTCCTTACAGCCTGACAATAGAAGTTCAGTGGATTCTTCAGCTAAATGACTAGAGTTTGTTGTTGGTTTTTTGTTTGTTTTTTACTTGCTTGCTTGCTTTGTTTTCCTTATTGGTGTTAAAGATTGAGTACAGGAATACTGTGGCCCTGAGCTATATTCCAAGCCATTAACTAGATGCTAAAAGATGAAAAAGTACTTTGATAATAGCAAGCTTTGGATTACTGACTTGACTTTCCTTTGAGAAGATATTTCTCCTCAAAGGAATGCCCTATCCATGGGCGTTTGTGGGATGATGATAAAGTCATGGTTCAAGGTCACTCATGGTTTCTATACCAGATGGATCCTGCTCAAAGGTAAGAGTATTTCCATCACTGATGGGCTTATTCCTACTGATGCTGTAGGATTGGCAGATAAATAACAAACACTAGCCCATAGAGATAAAAAGACTTTGTTCTTGGAATGAACTTAACTTTAGGAAGACCATCCCTTCTAAGGGATAAGGACAGAATACAGCTACCGTCCATATCTATCATTTTACTGGTGTTGGTTTTCCTTACCATTTCAGTTCTGCCTTCTTTTTTATCCATTGGTATGGTCTCCTTTTGCATGGATAGGAAATCAGGGTCAAGATATTCTAAGTGACTTGCTGCTTGACAGGTCCTGGGTGGGGCTCAGGGTTGCAAGGTTCCAAAGTCACCTTGTATAGGTGTGGTCTATATACTGGGTGGGAGTCTCCCTAGCTGAAAAAGTTTTTTGGTTTTGCTTTGAAAGCTTGAAGGGAGGATTATGTAGTTCAGGGCCAGTAGCTGTTTGGATGTCATTCTCATCTGGGTTTGTGTAGGACCCTTTTTCCTTCATAGAGTTCTAAAATTCAGGACTCAGTAATTCATTCTTTTGAGTCATCCTACAGAACACTGCTTATATGAAGTGGCTGTACCTTACCTTTTATGTTTTGTTCTGTGAAGTTTGTTGAGTTGTTTGTTTGTTTGTTTTGGGATGGAGATTCTCTCTGTGTAGCCCTGGCTGTCCTGGAACTCCTCAGGCTGGACTCCAGAGATCCTCCTGCCTCTGCCTCTGCCTCAGCTGGGACAAAAGGTGTTCATCACCATCTCCTTGAAAGTTGGTTTTTTTTTTTTTTGTTGTTGTTGTTGTTTTGTTGAGACAGGGTTTCCTTATATAACCCTGGCTGACCTGAAACTTGCCTGGTAGACCAGGCTGGCTTTGAACTCAACAGAGATCCACCTGCTTCTGCCTCCTGAGTGCTGCGATTAAATGTGTGTACCACTGCATGCTTAGCTACCTTTTCTTGAGCTAATGATTAATAGAAACACACAATTTGTACCTTTGGCATACACATTTCTAGAAGGTTATTGATGTGGTTTTAATTGTAAAGTAGTAGGATTTCTGTTTATTTAAGTACAAGAGCTCTGTTTACAGAAGTCCTGTGATGTTTAGAACCATAGTATTGTCACAAAATCTAGCCAAAGTTAATAAGCTTAAGCTTGAACCAGTTAGCATTCAACTCTTGGTCTCTGTCTAAAATGAGAACACTTCTGGGATTGCAGAAGGTTATGGCATGGGTTTCTCTGTTGCTCTTGTCTTTATTATTTTAATTGTAGATTTTCAAGTGGGGAAAATGGAAAAACAAAACCTCTTTAAGTATGTCTACATTCTCAGTCTACAAAAGAGTAGGTGAATAGTTCTCAGTTAGGTTTTGTGTTCCTCTACCTGGTACACTAGTCTTTTGTTTGTCTTAACTTCTTAGGAAGATGTTGTTTGGTATTGGCATCTAGAGACAGGGACCAAAGATGCTGCTGAATTCCACAGTGCACAGAGCCAGCCTCCCACAGTTAGGAGTTACCTAGCCTGAAAAGTTAGAGGTTGAGAAACTCTGCTCCAGGCAAAATAACTTTTTTTTTTTTTTTTTTTTTTCTGAAGTAAAATCTATTCTTTGGGGCAAGAGAGTGGGCAGGGAGCTGGCTTAGCAGTAAAGGTGATTGCCACCAAGCCCAAATATGACTTAAAGTTTGATCCCAGAAAGGTCCCTGGTAGAAGGAAAAAACTGACTTCTGTAGGCTTCTTCTCTGACCTTCGTCACTTAAAATTAGAGGGGTAAGTAGGACCCTAGTTCTTAAACTCTAGACAGAGCCACGAAGGGTAGACTGTTACAGAGGGTGGGAGAGCTGTACTCTCTGCCATACCCACTTTCTGAATCTTCCATTGATCAAAGCTTTTTCAAAAATTGCCCAGACTCCTGTTTTGGATTTGTTTGAGCTCCCTAATTCCTTCTCTATCCCTCAAACCCCAAATAAGAAACAGTAGAATGGAAATGTTTAAACAAATTTATTACTTTCTGGACTGTTTTTCTTTTTTAAAATATCTTCTTTTTATATTTACCCCTTTTCCACTTTTTCAAAGGTCTCTCGCTTGTTTAAGTTTTAAACCAACAGACTTTCCCTGTGCTTTGTGTTTTAGACAGTCTGAGTATCATACATCTCCCTCTCTTTGGCTTGGGATTCAGCATCCTCCTGCCTCCGCCTATTAATACTGAGATTACAGCATGAGTAATTGGACCTGATTTTTAAGAATTTTCTCAAAATCCAGAGTAAAGTGGACAGACAGAATGATTATTAGGTAGCTGGTAGACTACTGGTGGTAAAAATATGAGCTGCCGCTTAGAAGTACCTCAGTGTGGGCCTTCTAGAACTGCAGTGTCTTTGGAATGTCCACTCCACATGGAAGTAGGTGTTTTTAGTTTGGATTATTTTAACTATACATTTCAAAGTTCTCCCTATAAAGCTGGTACGGTCAGTTTGGCTTTTTGTAAGTCACACTGTATGGGTTGTTGTAGCACTTTGCAGTTGTGTTACTCAGACAGTCCAACTACATTGCTTTTCTCATTTAAAAATATAAACAACTGGTAGGTTTTTGTTAGAATTGAATAAAGTGCTAAATGTGTTCTATAGTATGTAGGACTGACTTTACGTTTGAGATGTATATAAGTTTATAAGTGGAAGCTATTTTTATCACTGTTTTAACGTGGAACAGTATGTGTATGTTGGGGGGTTGTGTTGGTTAATGTTTGATAGGAAGGCTTATGTTGAGGGTGAAATCCCAGTTAAAGGGGCTGTTTTAGAAGTGTACACTAGCCGGGCGGTGGTGGCGCACGCCTTTAATCCCAGAACTTGGGAGGCAGAGGCAGGCGGATTTCTGAGTTCGAGGCCAGCCTGGTCTACAGAGTGAGTTCCAGGACAGCCAGGACTACACAGAGAAACCCTGTCTCGAAAAATACCAAAAGAAAAAAAAAAAAAAGAAGTGTACACTGGGGCAATAAGAGCTGTTACCTTTGCTTTTGAGTTTTGAATTCAGTTGCCCTCTGCTTGTGCTTGAAATTTTGTCTTTTAAACATATACAAGTTAGATTAAGTTAATTGTTTGTGTCTATCCATCCATATCTGTGTGCATGTGCAGTCCACAGTGCTTGTGTGGAATCAGGACAACTTGGAGGAATTGGTTCTCTCCAACCACGTAGCTACTGGTGGGTGAACTAAGACTTGATGGTGAGGGCCTTTATCTGCCCAGTGACCTTGCTGGCCCAAGGGCTCTGTTCTTCATACGTCAGCTTTCTCATAAGGTGGGCTAATTACGAGGGGGGCTGTGTGGTCTCATGTGTATGCTGATCCGTATGTAGTGCTTAAAGGACAGTGTCTGAGCCTCGTTTGTAATGCTCAGCTTCTGAGGGCAGCCAGCGTGCTGAGGCTCTGTGTAGGTGTTCTTCCATTCTCACAACAGACTTGTACCACTATCACCTACCAGGAAAGGGAGCTCTACAGCAATCCAGGATAGCCCAAGGTTGTGTAGCCTTGTTGGGCAGAGATTAACTGGAGCCCCTTCTTCCCCTGTGGGTCTGTGCATTCATCCGTGGATACCCAGCAAAGGGTGGGCAGCAGTGACTGTGTGCTGCTCACACGGCTACAAGGGATTCCCTGAAGCAGCACTTCCGACAGGCTGTGCTCAGAAGTGACCAGCTGACCCAGTTGTAGAAGGCAACAGTTAGAGGTAAGATGTTCAGATTAAAGGATTGCTTAGACCATAACATTATCCAGATTTTTTTCTGTAAAATACTGTGCCAGGATTTCTGTGAAGAGTTTTCATTATTGTCACAGCAGACAGAGTATTTGTCTCAGTTTCAGTAGTGTTTGACAGTCAGATTTTGAGCTGAGCACTGGGATTGCAAGCTTGAGCCATCCTGTGTTTTCTGAAAGATTTCCTAAACAGTGAATATAATGCATCTTCCTCTTTTCCTCCCAGTGGACTCCAGTATTCAATTACAAATTACGTCTCTAACTAGAAACATTCCGTTGATTTCCTATTCCGTGAAGCTGTCGTTGTCAGGGTTTTACAAAGCTGCTGATATGCAGTAGCCCACAAAACCATCTTATCTTCAGTTAGCACTGTTGTTTTTTGTAGGAAGAACCAAGGAGTCAGAATTGGAAGCAGTATTTTTCTATATTTGATTAGTGTCCTTGTTTGCTTTTTTCTTGCTGTCTTAAAGTACCAGGACACCGCCCTCTAACACTGGTTAAAGGTGACACAGATCTTTAATCTCAGATAGAGGCAGTCAGACCTCTGGGTTCTGGACCAGCTTGGTCTACATAGTGAGTTCCAGGCCAGCCAGGATGACGTAGTGGGACGCTGTTTAGCAACAGTAACCTTGACACAGCCACATACTGGAGAAATGGTTTGTTTGGTTCACAGTTCCGTGAGGCAGGGAAATCACAACAGGAGCCTACGGGAGCTGCAGTTAAGCAGAGGGAGGTATGCTATGCTGCGCTCAGCTCCCTCTCTGCACTTAACCTCATGCAGGGTCTCAGCCTGGGAATGGTGCTGACTACTCATGATCATATTGGCAGTCAGCACTGATAGCCATAGTGAGTGTGACGTGAAGTCTATGATGTATCTATCCTCAGGAGCCTCCTGAGAGCATTGGATCTCCCTGGATCTAGAGTTTGAAGGTGCTTGTGAGCTGTGAGCTGCCTCCTAGGTGCTGGGAACACAACTTAACTAACCCCAGTCCCTGGGGAGAGCAGCAGAGCTCTTCACTGCTGAGCCTGCCTTTCCAAGCCCTGCGTCTGCTTTTCCTGCTGTCAGAATAATGCCAGATGCTCATCAAGAAAGATGTTTAATTGGTTAAGAATCATAAATAGTATGAGTTGGGTGTAAAGGCTTAGGTTTTAGCAAATGTTGAATTGACATTGAATCTGTAAAGGGAGCGCGGTGTGTGTGTGTGTGTGTGTGTGTGTGTGTGTGTGTTTGGTTTCTTGGGGCTAAAGCCACTTTTGTTTTTACTTTTAAAATGACATATTTGTTTTTCCTTCAGCTTCTTAGGTTTATGTTTTAGTTTATCGAATATGGCACCATTCATTTATTAATGTCTTTGTGAGGTTTGTTACTAGTTATGTAGCAAGCCATTATTACCTGTCTGTTACATAATTCTGTAGACAGAAACCAGTTAAATTGCTGAGCCCTGTGTAGCAGATGCCCTGACGAAAGTAAGGTTTTCTGGTGTCTCCAGAAACATTCTAAAATGAGAGGACTTTACCTTGGACAACTTGACTAGAAAACTGAAGGTTCCTTAAAATGTACTGTAAATTCACATAGCTGTGGAACCATAGTTTCTAGAATTGTCTTATACCTGTGATGTAGACCAAGAGCTTAACTGTTATTAAATCTCAGATTCTGAATAGCTTATAAAACTGAGTGGATGCCTCAGAACTAAGTCTCTAGCACCTCCATAGTAAGTACTTTATTTATTTCTTTATTATAGTAGTACTTTAGTATTTTGTTTGGATTGTTTGAAATGGAGTCTGGCTCTTTAGCTCAAGCAGACCTGGAACCTGAGACGTTTCTGCCTCGGCTCCTAAGTGTAGGGATTACAATCCTGTGCTGTAGGGCCTGACTCTATTTTCTTTAGAAAATGTGGTAATATCCATAAAAAAATACACTATCAGCCATATTTTGAGTTGTACTAGTGTTAAGTACTTTTCCCATCCTGTCAGTACCATATATCTTTAGAACTCTTTTTATCTTGTTTTCCCAAGCTTTGTACCCATTAAACACTAAATCCCCATTTCTTCTTCCCAGCTTTACCAACTACTTTTGTGGGATTTTTTTGTTGGTAAATTGACAACTCTAGATACTTTCTCTGGGATATGCTGATACATGTTTAATCATTTGAGAAGCCACCAGAGAGCTGGTGCAAAGTGGTTCTGCCATTTTACTGCTTAGCCCGAGTCCTTCCCTGCCTCCGGCAGGTCTTTAATGGCAATAGAAAGAGTGGTTTCTACACTGTCAGAAACCGTTCTTGGCATTAATTTTTCCTTAAAAATATTTTAAATTAGTATTGCCTTATGTAAAATTACCTTAAAATCATAGCACCACTTTCCTGTTCACGGAACAGTTTGGGGCTGTATTTAATAGAAATTTGAGTATTATAAAAAGCTCCGTTTGCACTCTGGATTTTCTGTGAGTCCCATGCAGATGTTCTTTCTGCCTCTGTTCTCCTTTGCTGTGAGTGGTCTGAAATCATGGATATTCACTGAGCAATACTTAGAATTTGCAAGTAAAGAACTGGCATTGAGTACTGCCAGCAGTATAAATTGTTGATACCATCTTCATTTTATTTGAATAGATACCTTGGATTAAGAGGTTTTTCATAATACACATTTGGTACTTAATCACTAAGAATGTCTTTGAATATCAGATAAGTTCTATATCAAGAATTAATAACCATATTCCTTAAAGTACACTAAGGGAGCTAGCTAACTTAGTCCTGAAGATGTGATTTTTTTTTTTTCCTTCAGCTTCATAGGTTTATGTTTTAGTTTATTGAATGTAGCAGTGTTCATTTGTTAACGTCTTTGGGAGGTTTGTTACTAGTTATGTAGCAAGCCATTACTACCTGTCTGTTACATAATTCTATAGACAGAAACCAGTTAAATTGCTGAGCAATTTACAGCATAAGGGCTGTATCTTCTATAACCTGAAAACTGTACCAAAGACGACAGCACTGTTTTCTATTCCCATTGTTCTTTGTCCTATTCTAACTGTGTTTTTAAATAAAGTCTTGGTATAAGGAAGACTTCTGAATAAAGGTGAAATTAGGTCCATTTGTTCATACTTGTTTATTTTTGGTGATGGGACTCTGTCTTGTACTCTTCCAAGGTGCATATTACCCCAACCCTAGAAGATTTGGTTTGACTTGGTGGTAATCTTTAGTAAAAGATATTTCAGTTAATAATTTGTCTGCATAGATGTGATAGCAGTGGTAATGTGATAAGGTGATTGGTATAGGTTTATGTCTTTGGGTCATACCCTTGATTTGGAGAATTTCTTTGGTAGTTGCTTCTTACATGGTAGACCGCGTAGTTGAATTTAAAAGTACGAGTTAAAAATCAAATTCAAGCCGGGCGGTGGTGGCGCATGCCTTTAATCCCAGCACTTGGGAGGCAGAGGCAGGCGGATTTCTGAGTTCGAGGCCAGCCTGGTCTACAGAGTGAGTTCTAGGACAGCCCGGGCTACACAGAGAAACCCTGTCTCGAAAAACCAAAAAAAAAAAACCAAAAAAAAAAAAAAAATCAAATTCAAGTCTTTCACTCTCCCTGCTGTTCAGTGAAATGACAGTCTTCTCCCTATGCTCATCTTTATTCAGTGTTACTTAATCACTAAATTCTGCTTCGCAACATAGATGGCAGCCGTTAGGAGCTGGAGTGAAGGTGAGCTTGAAAGAGGAGTTGAGCGGTGTGTATTTTCATGTGACTGCTGTGTGTCTTACTCTTTAAGCCTGGAAATACTTTGAGAAGATTGTCTGCAACAACAGCCGCTGTTGTTTTAGCAGGCGTGTTGTGTGTTGATTGTTTTGCCTCTGAAGAAGTGATGGCTGAAGTGTGTGAGTTACCCTTTTTGTTCTTTGTAAACTTAGCTTTGAGCTCTAGAGACTCCCCTCCTGAGGATGCAACATGTATTAGATTTCATTTGTTATACTTATATATTGTATAGGGAGTTAGGCTTGAATTTCAAAGGAAATCTTCTAGTTTAAACAGAAATACCTGGGTTTCTACTTCATTACCTCCCCCTGCCCTGATTAAATAACCTTCATTACTGTTTCTGTTACATCTTAATCAAATCCAGATCCTTATATACACACTGCAGTAAACAAACCATGTCCTGCACAAGGTTCAAACTGAGAAGAAACATAAAACACTGGGACTGTGGATGCCAATACCTCTTTTAGCCCCTAAAGCTGTATGTCATCAGTACAAGGCACTTGTGTCTTCGTGGCCACAGTGGTAAAGCAGTTTCTGACTCAAACTCTGACTCAGGTGGCCTCTGATCGGAACACTGAGCCCACAGGTTGGCTTCTTCACACGAGTGGTCCTAACAGGTACCCATGGGTGGCACCCTTCTACTTCATTCTTACTGTGCAGTGTTGTCACTTGACACCCCCTCACACTACCCCCTGTGTGTGTGTGTCTGTGTCTGTGTCTGTGTGTGTGTGTGTGTGTGTGTGTGCACATTCCCTCCCTCTCCCCCCTCCATTTTCAGATCCTTCCCTCTCCAACAACCTGTTACTCCCTTTCATAAACAGAAGTTAGGAGGAGAGGGATACCAGCATCTTCAGGCTTGTAGCCAGGCATCCTGATGGGGCTGTAGATTAGTTTTCTAGCAACTACAGACAAGTTACCTGCCCTTCATTATACAAGTTTGAGCTCTGAAACAGACTTAGTAACTGTTCACCCCTCTGAGTCACTAGGGATGGATTATTTTTCTATGTGCCATAAGTATGTTTGATTTGAAAAGCATCTAAAAATACCTGCTCAGTTACTTGTAAAGCAGGATGGTATGGGGATAGACTGTATGTGTTTGCATGTTGAAAGAGATGTAGTAAAGCACAAGCAAATTTATGCCAAAATAAAATTAAGTATGGGTGTGCTAATTTGCTATGAGAACTGACCACTATTCACTAATCCTACTGGCTCAAGGTTACACACAACATGGCCTAGTTATCTGTATCTGCCCCGTTTTCATCGTTCCTCCTCTTTCTGGCTCCTAGTGTATACCAGCTTGTAGATTTATTGTTTTTGTTATTTGGATCTATTTCCAAGTCTTATTTCTCTGTGCCTTCTTCCTGCCACGCTGCCTTACAGTCCTGAGACATGTCTTCCTCTTCCTGCGTTTTGGCCTTGTTTATCTTCATCTGCAGTAGGGTCAGCTGCCCAGTGTGGCCCTTGAGTGGATGCCACCATTTCTGCTTCTTCTCAGTGCCCTGACACCTCCCACACACATACACGTGTATTTTGGTCTCTGTGCTTCTTGAGTTCCCATCTTTTCATTAGACTTTGCATTGTGTCATCTTTAAGATTCATTTCCTCCACAGAACTCAATAGAGATACCATCTGTGGTTCTCACTTTTCCCTTAACTGCTTAGTTTTGTTCATCTTTTGGTGCTAGGAGTTAAACCTTGGTCTTGTATGTGGTTGGCAGCAGTCTGTCACTGACTTACACCTCCAAGCCTATTTATCATTACCTCCCTTGTTTTTTTCTGTGATTCCTGTAAGCAGCAGTGCTTCTGCTCCTTTCCGTTTGTTTGTTTTGTTATTATCGAGTGTTCAGTATTGGGTAGATTAAACATGCTTGTTGGGGAGTTACGAGCAAATATTTCAAATAACGAAAAGCACTCACTAATCTTTCCAAAGGAAGATTAGGCACATGGTAATTGTCAGAAAATTCTATGATCTTATCTTGTTATATGTTGCCTAACAGTGGGATAGGTTATGAGAAATGGATGTTGATTTTTGTCATTGGAGAACCAGCTGACACTGCTGTGATGTCACAAGACCCTCATAGTGAGTGAGCTCCTCACGTGTGTGTCATCATTCACTGCATTTGTGTTGGGCAACACCTGACTATACACACTCTTGAGCTCTCGTTCCATCCGTGGCTGCCCCTGCTCCATACCACCATAGTTGCCACTAGTGGTCACTGTGCCTCCTGGTGGCCACTCTCAACTAGACCAAAGGGATGCCTTGCCTTATCCCCTCTCTGGGGCCTGACTGCAGTGGTTTTCCTCCCCTACATATCCTTGTGCTCACCTGTCAGGCCAAGCTTCCCCACGACTTGCTATCTGTCTGGAACACAGGTGTCTGCCTTTCCTTTAGCCCGTTGGCATGCACCTCACCATTTCAGTGCAGTCTTCCCAGCGCTTGCGCTCCATGTTGCCATCCACGGGGGCCGTGTTGTTATTTTATTTTTTTTATAGGAAGTAGGACCTTGCCACAGCAGTCTCCACAAGGACAAGCATCTTCTTTGCTCTATATATTCCTTTACTTAGGATGTAGTGGGTACTGGACAGGTACTGTCACAGAAACTCAGTTTCACACACTGTCGAGCCTCTACTTCAGTGGGGTAACTGGAAATGGTCAGGAGAACATTGGGTTATTTAGTTGTCACATACAGAGAGTGTTTTCTGGACATACTGAAGACTCTTCACCCTGCCAAATAGGTTTCCCAGCTACTTACCTGTGGCTCTCAAGCTAAGAGGGGGAGGGGCTTCAGAAAGGAAGCTGAACAAGGAGTGTAAAATAACTGGCTCTCATTTCCTGCACAGCTCGAAGGCATCAGGGATGGGGGAGGGTTGGAGGACTCTGCTGTGAAGCTCACTGGGAGGTCTCTGCTGTGAAGCTCACTGGACTCTCTTCAGTTTGTGACAAAGGCTGGCCAGCAGATGGGAGAGCTGCTGCTGTGCTGTCCTTCCTCTGCAGGCTCAGTGCTGGGCTCATTGACTGCCCACTCAGGAGTTTGTAACCTCTGTCGTAACCAGATGACGTCACGTGATTATGTGATGCCTTCTTTTTTACCGAGTCTGTTTAGAAAATGAAATGGCTGTAAAAAATCATGGCTTTTACAATTCCAGTGACCTTGAGTTGTGTAGATCACTTTCTCTGGGTGGGTAATGCTGTCCAATTGCTGTTAGGTCCTGTTCTCTGCATTGTTCTTGCCTTTCCCAAGTTGCCTGGACTCATGGTCAGCACATACCCTGGTGGGCAGATGGATTTAAACCTTCAAATTCAAACTCCTTGAAGAGGTGAAGAAAGTGAGAACCAATCATATAAGAGGTAATTTGGCTTCTGGATATCTCAGCTGAGTGGGCTTGTATAGAATTGCTGGCCCCAAGTTGTCCCATAGGGCTTCTTTGGCAGTCTTTTCTGTATTGAATTTTATTCTTCCTTCTGAAAGAATGGCCACTGAGATTAGGAACTGAAATTGCTAGAAAATACTTTTGGGAACTTATGTTGCAAGGTAGAAAAAAGGTTAACTGCCAGTGAAAAGGCTGTACTGTGGTAGCCCTCCCTCCACCCCCCAAATTTTCTTTCCTCTTTAGAGGCCTCAGTTTACTTTCTCTTCTGCCACTTAAAGGATTTCATGGGCTTCTGAAATGTCACCCACCTCCAGGGTCCATGTTTAAAATCTTAGGGAAGCTGCCCTGGGTTCTAATGGAAGATCATGCAGCTGAGAAGGCCCCCAGTTAGATGTTCTGTGTGAGCCTGGAGTACCTGTCCTAACCAAGGTCCTAATGCCTCATAGCCATGCTAATCTCAGCTAATGAGAGTCTGGGAGTGCAAATTCAGTGTCTGTAAGTTGGCTATGCTACCTGTGCACATAGCATGTCCTTAATCAGAGAGTCCTCTTGAGAGGATGTGGATGGTAACACAGAAACTGTATATGGAAGCTGAGTCGATGATGCTGTGGGAACTGCAACTCTGATGTTTGAGACTTTAGTCTGTGTGGTAACTCTTCATTCTTCTTCCTTTCCTTCCTTTTCTTTCAATGTCAAACAGAATACAAATTGATGTAGAGAGACTGTTTGCAGAACCATCCTTGGAAGGAAGTCTCTTACAGACCACACATGCCTGTGTCATCTATATCCTTACCTAAAGAAGAGAGTGCCAGAGTGCTTTCTTTGCATTTCCTTCTTTAGGCCTCTGATTTCTCCTTACAGTTCTGCTCTC
This sequence comes from Mastomys natalensis, assembly GCA_021653895.1. Lineage (NCBI taxonomy): Eukaryota > Metazoa > Chordata > Mammalia > Rodentia > Muridae > Mastomys > Mastomys natalensis. The sequence goes on along the minus strand of JAJTUV010000163.1, from coordinate 1,192,978 downwards.
CAGAGCTACCATATAAAGAAGACAGTTTTCCTTTGTGTGCTGTGCTGGCTTGATGGCAGTACTGGCAGAGTAGAATCTGCCTGGTCTGGATGGCTTCTCTGCAGTCCTGATTCCAAGACTCAGGTCCTGTGATCATGTCACAGCCTTTTAAAAATTGTGTCTGAAATGAAGTTGTGTCTTGATGACAGAAATATGGGGAAAAGAGAGGCAGACTTTGTGGATCGGTTGCTCTTTTAAAAGTTGCGGTAAGTGAGAAGCATTGGAGACTGGGTTGCTTAACTTTCTTGGCCACAAAAGCTGTATTGTCACTTTGTTTTTTTCAAGGGAATCTTAAACTGCTGTGCATGTTTGCATGTATGTGCATGTTTGCATGTATGCACAGTAAGACAGTGAGGGACAAGGAGAAGACGTGTATCTCTGGTTTTCTTCATTCAGGCTGAAACCTGGTGTCATCCTAAAGATTTCATGGAGAACTTGGTACAGTTTCCCCTCAGAGGTTGCAAACTCTGTTCCTTTAATATTTTGTTCTGTGTTACATGGCTGTTGTTTATAGGACGCCAGATTGCTGTCAAAAATCATAGTTGGTTTTTTGTTGTTTTTTTCCTAAATCTGGGAGATTCAAGTCCTCTTACCTCTGAGGAGTGACAGCTAACATAGAAGAGGTACTGAAAACATTGTCACTGCTTGTTCTAGCAGACCTCTAAGACCCTGATGCTGCTGCCCTCCATCAAGCCTATAAACCTTCAGAATGAAGCAAGCGTGGCTCCTGGTTCTTGCTTTTCACCATTACTTTCACATTGCACACAAGACTCATTAGGAAGAGCATTTTCTGCTTCCCTTACCTCAGCACATCTGCTGTTTGCCATGTTACATGTTCTTCCTTGTTAGTTCCTTCATGACACAGGTATACAGAAGAAGGGAAAGGGGAGTGGGTGAAAGTCCTAGAAGATCTTCTCTTTACAGGTTGGTTTGAAGAAAGGTAAGACTATCATGGCTCAATTCTTCATTGTAATAATTCAAAGAAGCTATAGATTTGTCTTTATATACATTGTATGCTGAGAACCTTTCCTGTAAATGGAAATTTATTAATCATATTAAAACACATGTTGTATACCAAAAGTTGACTATAGAGATATCTTAGATTCTTAAATGTTCTAAGCATTGTATTAGCACCCTACATGTTTTGTGTAAGAACTTTCCATTCTGAAATGTGTCATGAATGTTTTCAAGAACCCACATTTACTGTCTTCAGATACACTACTGCTCAGTTACTGTGGTTATTGTAATCCTCATAAGTCTTAAATTACATTTGCAGAAAAGATGCCATTGAATGAGCTTTTGGGGGGAGTGGGGTTCATTCAGCCTATCTGACTGTAAAACCTCCTGCCTCAGCTTCCGTGTTGCTGACATTGCAGTGTATATCACCAAGCTCTGGAAGCATTTGTTCTTACAAAGAACTTTTCTCTAACATTATTAGGTTGAGAGATTATAGTTGTGAACATTTTGGCCCCTATAATGTCTGTGCTGTGTGAAAACATGCATAGAACCCAAAGACCTTAATGGACGGTGGAAAGGTCTGCCTACTGTTTTAGCTAGAGTTACCAGTTGGATGGATGAAGCGAATGCCCTTGATTATCTTAGCATCACAGGCTGTTTATTAGTCATAAATGTAGTTTTCTAGTGCTTATGTATTTTTCCTTTTAGGTGTTATTGAACTATTGTCTTATAGCCCATATTGCAAACATGCTGTTCCTTTTTTAAATGGATTATCGTTACAGAGCTTTGTTAATAAAATTTTAAAATGAGAGGCAGAATAACATAGTTATTTTTCTATTTTCCTGTGAAAACAGCCTCACAAGTGAACCACAATGAACAATGATGTATTTCCTCCATCGTGGTGGAAAATAAGCCATTATTATTTCTGCTCTGACTCAGTGAACTTGCTGACACTGAGATGATTTAAAATCATAATGGTAAGGAACAGGTTAGGGCAGAAACTTAGATGCTAGGCCCAGGATTACCTGCTTATTACAATGTTTGACAACTTGGATGGTTCAGGCTTTCCGGTGTACTGTCCCTAAGCCTTACACACTAAACACCCGTTGCACAATTATTGCTTACAGTTTTAGATGGTGCCAAATAGGCCAATGTCTCATTATAATTACCATTTTTTAAACTTCATTGTTGTAGACAACGTGTGTGAACACACACACACACACACACACACACACACCCCTCTGCTCAGTACATTCAACTTCTGTCCCATAAAAAGAACTTCAAATGTCCAGTTAATACGGATAGGCACCTTAGGGTGGGGGTGTAGGTGGTGAATGTGGGGTGTCTTCAGTGTTCTAATATGAATAATACAGGGATTGTGGAGCTGCACTGACAAAGTGCTTAAGTACATTTAGTAAAACTGCCGCGTGGCAGATGTTTTTTCTATTGATGTTATGTAATCAGAGTCAGTGGTGGAAGCTGATGAGTGAACTACTGTGAACTGTGTGTGGCGGGAGCAACGTGCTAGGGATTGAATTTAGGGCCTGATGCGTGTGAGGTGGATATTTTGTTAGCAGACAGTCCTAGTTAGTAATTTGAATTTAGAAATTTTTATTGCATTTGTCGGGTATATGTGAGTACCTACGTACATGAGTGCCACAGCGTGTGTGGAGGTCAGAAGACAGCTTGCCAGATTTGGTTTTCTTCCAATATGTGAGTTCCAAAGATGAAAGAAGCTTGGGTCACCTGGTTGGGCATTAAATATATTTACCCACGAGTCATCTTGCCAGCTAGCTAATACTTTATATTTTGACAGCAGCTGTCACTTGAAAGTATCATGGAATTTTTTTTTTTTAAAAACAGATCTGCTTATTTTGTCTTAAGTGCATGGTGGTTCTGCTTGCATGTATGCTGTGCACCATGTGTGTGCGCCTGGTACCTGTGGAGACTAGTTGGAGTTACAGGTGGAGGTGCTAGAGATCGAATCTGGGTCCTCTGCAAGAACAAGTGCTCTTAACTGCTGTGCCATCTCTCAAAAATAAGTTATTTAATTGTATCTGTTATAGTTACCACTAGTATTTGCTACCTTCAAAAGGTTTTGGGAAAAAAAAGTCAAGTGTTACTTTTGTTTATTCTGTATCTCTCCTGGATGATGATGATGATGATGATGATGATGATGATGATGATGATGATGATGATGATGCTGCTGCTGCTGCTGCTGCTGCTGCTGCTGCTGCTGCTGCTGCTGCTGCTGCTGCTGCTGCTGCTCCTCCTCCTCCTCCTCCTCCTCCTCCTCCTCCTCCTCCTCCTCCTCCTCCTTCTTCTTCTTGCTACTATGCTGGTCCTGTTGTTGTTCACTAATTCCATGCTCTTCCAATGGGGTCAGGTTAAACAGTAGTCTATGGCCTCGAGGGACTGCTTTTTCCTATGAAATTTTTGACATTAAATATATGCAAATAATAAAGACAGTCATCCTCTTGGTCCTGTGGTTCAAAACCACAAAGGTTATGTTTTCTTGGCCACATTCTAGTTAGTCTATGGCTAGAGGGGAAAAATAAGGCTTCATTGTCCTTGGAAAACCACTAACACACATGAGGTCAAAAGGTAGGCAGACACCAGGACTAGAGAAATGGCCACTCCCCACCCCCTTTAAACTTTTTATTGATTCTCTGTGAGTTTTATATAATTCACCCCAATTTCCTGTTCCTTTGTATCTGCCCTCCACCCTTGCAGCTCTCCCCCAAAAGAAAATTTAAAAAATGGAAATTAAAAACAAAACAACATGAAAAACACCTCGATGTGGAAGCTGTAGTGTATGTCGCTGTGTGTCCCGCAGTGTACCCTCTCTCCACACATCTTTACTTGGAAATATTCATTGCAATGAGTCATTGGTCCGGCTCTGCTACACTATCAATACTGGATCCTCACTGGGACTCCTCTTGGACATCCTGTTGTTGCCCTGTGTCATAAAGATTCTGCAGCTTTGGCTCTGCAGGATCCAGGCCTTTTCTCTTACAGGTTCCCTGCACCACTAACTGGTTCCATGGGATCCACTGGATGCAGTCTTCTGGCCTCCCTGGGTGCATATGCTCAGGCCCCTCATGAGCCCACAAAACTAAAAAAAGGAAAAAAAAATCTTTAAAAGTTGCTTTTGAAAATGGAGAACAAGTCAGGAGTGGCACACACTTGAAGAAGAAGGAGGATATTGCTTTCCAAATCTAGCCTGACCTATGATGCCCTCCATCCTAAGGCTCTCTTTCCCCTGAAAGCAATAGATCTTTTAACATCTGTTGTCTGTGGTGCTGTGTGACACTTGGTGTGTAACACTTACCCATGACTTTATTACATAATGTGTTTGTCATCCAAAGGTAATTTTATTTCAAGTCTACCAAGCCTCAAAACTTAAAAATGATTCTGATAATTAAATATGAGTGGTTTGAATAGTATTGAGCTATGTACTAGTCAAAACTGAGAGACTTTTGCATTTGCGTTAGCTGTCATTGTTTAATGTTACACCACTATAGAAGTCCTTTAAAATAGCAAAAATATATTTGAACATTTATTCCACCTGGAGGTTTTAAAGCAGCCTTTAAAAAAACATTGTTACCTACAGTGAAAGATACACACACTCCCTTCCCACCACTCAGTAGGATCCATCACACCAGCTGAAAATTGTCTTTGAACCACTGATCGTGACACATCTTAATGCTTTGCAGAGAGGAGGAGGAATTTGGTAAGGTGATTCTGAAAGGAAAATTTTGTCCCACCCTCTTACATAATACTTTATGAACCAGGGAATTACTTTAGAGACAAGGCTTTAATTTGGAGACCTGTTCTAATAAAACGAAATAAAATAGAATGAGATGCCACATTAGCATTGAGCAGATATCCTGAGCAACAACATGAAATAATAGAAGTGATTTTGGTTTGAGGATGCAGCCAGCTGTTGCTACATAACAGCAAGAAGCCAGCCACATCTTCCTAGTAGCATGAAACTCGCATATGTCTGAGTTTGTCTGGACAGTCCATTTTGTGGTCTGTCTTTGAGGTCAAGGCTGGAAAAGTAAGTGACTTTCGAGTGAGTTTTCATGAAAGTGTTAGATGTATAAGGATTGGGGGCGGGGTCTGGCCTTACAATCTTGTTTTGGTTTGGTTTTTGTTGTATTTTTTAAGATTCATTTATTGGGGGGAGTGTACAAAAGCTTGGTAAAGGCCCAAAGTCAACAGAAATGCCTTTAGTAGTCAAATGTGATAAGAATAAAACATTGAGTATAAGGACATCTATTACGTTTTTGTACTGCTTTAAATAGCGTAGAATGTTGGATTTTGGGGAGAGAATGTGAGACAGGATTTATCATGGAGGCCTTAGACTCATATGTGGCCTGCGCTGATCTATAAATCCAAAGTCTTCTTGCCTCGGCTTTCCAGATGCTAGAGTTTAAGGTGTGTGTTGTATTGGGCTGGAGAAAAGGCTATAAGCTCAGAAAGCCTTATCATTCTTTCGTTTATACCATCTGTTGTAGTCTCTGCCTATGACAGTCATAACACATGTAGAAGACACAAATGAAATATCCAAGCAAGGACTTTGGGGTGAGCTCTCTAGTGTCCATGATTAACAGCTAAGGTGGACAGCTGTCTGGTTTAGGGTGTTAGAATGTCCTTGTAGTCCAAAGATCGAAACACTACCTTTGGCTCTTTGTTCTGTTGTATTGCCAGCAGTTTTTTGCTGGCATCTAAGGTACACAGTCTTATCTCGAAGGCAGACATGAAAATAAAGTTACACCACCTGGGCCAGTGTCCTGAAGAAGACAGAAAAAGCCGTGCCAGAGATCATCTTAAGTGTGTTCTTGTCTTGATTGAAGAGTGGAAAGAAATAGGCTGGACGATATGGAGAGCCTTCTGGGAAATTAGAATGTCACAATAAATTTGGAGGAACCTAAGCATAGTCTGAAGGGAGAGGACGGATGAGATGTGGCTGCAGGGAAGGTGCATAAATTAGAGAGCTGTCTGAATATCATCTGTGTCTCAGGAATGTGGTCACTTGTGAGGTGCGGGCCATGCTTATGGGTAGGTAAGCTGGGCTGGGCAGACACCAGGAAAACAGCATTTAATATGAGCATCGCTCACAGCCCTTGGCCCTGCCTTCTCCCTTGTCCTTCCATAAAAGAGAATATAGTGTGCTGTCATGTAGAACTCCCTTTTCATAAGCTAACAAGCCATTACACTACTTCTGAAACATGGATTCCTGAAATCCTTTTTCAGGGTTGGTAGCCTCAGGCAGCCAAAAATGGTGTCAGTGTGTTAGGATTGAAGAACCGCAGAACCTTCTTGGTATGGAAAATTGTCAGCTTGGACACTAAAGTAATGGATGTTTTGAGATCTTAATATTTTCTGTTTGCTTTATTTTAGTTAATAGTAGAGAATTGTTTTGACTGTAGTTTGGCTAAATGTGACTTGCCTTTAGTAACTCCCTGTTACCACTGTATTAGAAGAGTTTCCCTTTTGTGCCACATTTGCTGATACATTATCTTGTGTCCTTGGTACATTTTTCTAGATCATAAGGTTAACTCTTAACTACCTTTAAGTAGTTAGTTGTCAACTGATACTAAGAATCATTTAAACTTTTTATTTTACATGTTTGTGTGTCTGAATGTATGGCATATATGTTCATGTGTGTTTTTAAGTGTGCACATATGTGCTTGCATGTGGAAGCCAGTGGAAGATACCAGATTCTCTGCTCTCTTACTCTTGTGTTTCTCACTATGACCAGTAAGCCCAAATACTCTTCTCTCCACTGCCTACAGAACGAGCTACTAATTGTGTAGCAAACTGTGGTTAGCTGTAGCATACCATAGGGGAATGCAGAGACAAAAACCAGGACCCATGGTAAAGGTGAGCACTGAAGTATAGATGCAGTATCAGCAGCATAATAGCAGCATAGCAGATAGAACAGCCTAATGGGAAGAATTGAGATAATCTGTGGGTGGGATTGGGCTGTTGAAGATTGGACAGGGATTGAGGATCGTGTCTCCCCAGTGGCATTAGAAAGTAGACAACTGCTGAGAACTGAGCCTCCCTGTGTTGAATACTGTGTAGCAAGTGTAAGGTGCTGACTGACTGTCTGCAACGTGGAGCATTGTGAGAGCATCTACATTTCTTTGATAACCTGTCTCTGCTGACTTAAAAGGAAGACCAATTGAGAGCTGAGGATATATATATATATATATATATATATATATATATATATATATCTCCATCCATGTATGTACATGCATAAATTTTGGTTTTACTGTTCTGGACAACATATCCAGGACTTTGTGCATGCCAAGTAGTCTATCACTTTTGTTTGCTTGTTTTTTAAAGACAGATTGCCTTGTAGCCCAGGCCAGCCTTGAACTCAAAGAAGCCCTCATCCCTTACAGTGAGAGCTGGAGTTACAGGAGTAAGACCCCATCTTTTTGTTTGTTTTGTTGGTGTTTAACTTTTATAATTCCAACCCTAACCCCCCCTCCCCAGCATTTTAAAGACTTTTTTGGTTCTAATTTTGTGAAACTAAAAAGACCTTCTCCTAACTTAGTATAATTACTTTTCCTGAGAACGTGTATCCTTTTACTGAAAACTGTAAATTGTAGTTTACCTTGTGTTGAGATAGATGTCATTTGCAGCCCAGGCCTGCTTGCTGGGATTGCAGTGCCCTGCCACATCTGGCCAGTCCTTGCACTTAGAAAGTTAGTATGGATTTTTAAAGTTTTTAAAAATTTACTTTTGTTTTCTATGTATGAGTAGTTTTGCTTACATGTGTATATGTGTCCTGCATGTGCAGTGCCCCCAGAAGCTTGAGGACGTCTGGATCCCCTGGAACTGGAGTTAACATTGTGAGCCCCGGTGCTGTCTTCAGCAGCAGTCTGCATCCTAGCCCAGGCTGGGCCTGAGCTCACCGCCCTCCTTCCACGTCCCAGACCCCGATTCAGCTTTAAATCTGAGTAATGAACAGTAAATAAGGAAAACTTTATTTCCTACTTTTGTTAAGAAATAAGTACTAGTTTTTAAGTTCTAAAGACAAAGACTCCAGGTTTCTATGGAATTTAACAAATGTGGTTATTCATAGCAAAATCTGCATTCCAGAGGAGGATTTCCAAAAGAAATAGTATAAGTCAGGTGAAAGAACCAGCTGAATTTTAGAAAGAGGAAGCTGATGTCTAGCTGTTTGGCCCTCTGAAACATTAAATAAATACACATAGTTTTATCTGGAAGAAAACAGTGTCTCAGCCTGGTGGCAGGTGGCTTGCTCTTGTGCATACAACTATAGGGACAACAATGTTTGCAAACTAAGGAATAAAGAGATAAAAAGTCTTATTTTTCCTGGTACAACATTTTCAGAAAAGAATGCTTCCATCAGAGATAGCCGCGGTGAGTAGCATTGCCTCCCAGTGTCTGTAATAGACATAGGTATGTATCTCTCTGCCTTTCTCTGCTGGTCACCTGGTATCTTGCCTGATAGCATTATCATGCTTGGCTTGAGGCATCTTAAACAATTTTGATATAAATGGAGAGATAAACATGTTTATGTAACTACATATAGTCCATACTGTATATTCCAAATGTAAGTGGCTTTAAACTGAACCTGATATCAAGCAAATTGTGAGATAATTGGAAGTTACATGTTGTCATATGTTTACATTAATTAGCATTTACTTATACTGTCATTCTGAGTTTGCCAAAGGGTTTATATGAACAAGTAAAATTGAGCACTCTACACTTTTTATTGTCTTGTTTTGTTGAGACAGAGTCTCATTTGTGGCTCTGGCTGCCTGTAACTCACTTTCTAGACTAGATTGGCCTTAAATTTACAAAGACCCACCTGTGAGTTCTGTCTCAGAGTGCTGGGTTAAAGGCAGACACCACTCATGCACATTGAAAGAGTTAATTTGAGTGCTTCTGTCTCAGAGTTTTTATTGTTGTGATGAGACTCCATGACCAAAAGCAACTCGGGGGCTGGGTGGGGACGCAGTATTTTATTTTATACTTCCTCACATCATCAAAGGATGGGCAGGAGGAGCTGGTCCAGAGGCCATGGGAGAGATGCTGCTTACTGACTTGCTCCTATGGCTTGCTCAGCCTGCTTGCAAGCCTGCCTATCAGCCAGTATTACACACGCAGTTTCTTAAGGTTCTATCTCCCCAGATGACCCTAGCTTGTATCAAGTTGACATAAAAACTAGCTAGCAGAGCTGCTTAGGGTGGTGAGTGTTGGATTTTTGTTTGTTTTATTTTTAAAGAGAAATAGTTTCTATCACAGTCAGTACAAACTGCATTTTAAAAGCATCCTGAAGGCAAGAGAAGTGGCTCAGCAGTTAAGACCTGAGTTCAGTTCCCAGCACCACAAGGTACCTGACAGCCCTCTGTAATTCCGCTCCAGGGCATCTGACAGCCTTTTTTGACATCTGAGTGCACCAGACACAGATTATGAACATTACATGATGTCTTTTTAAAAGACAAGGGAAAAACAACATGCCAAAGCTGACTTTCTTTTTGGCCTCTCAGGTTGTACTACCTGATGTTTATTCCCTAGCACTAAGCTATTCAACCCGGCAGATTCCTGGGAGCACCTCTATAGGCTGCACGAGCTGGCAGCTGCCTTCTAGAAGCTCTGGAATCAGTTCTGCCTTTGTAAGGACACTTGTTTTCTTGTTGTTGTTGATTGGTTTCTGAGAGAGTGTTTCTGTGTGTAGCCTGGGTGTAAAACCACCTCCTCTGCATCCTGAGTGCTAGAATTAAAGGCATGGGCCACCACACCTTTATATAATAATAATAACAACAACAACAACTACTACTATTATCTGCATATTATTTGGGTCTGGAGAAATGGTTCAATAGTTAAGAGCACTGAGTGTTCTCCCAGATGACCCAGGCTTGATTCCCAGCACCCACATCCATATCTCACAACCATCTGCATCTCCAGTTCCAGGAACTCTGACCCCATCTTCCTGCCACCATGCACACTAGCAGTGAAAGTAGTGCTGGCAGGCAAAATTCCTATTTTATTTAAAAAATTTTTTTTAAATCCCAATATAAAAGAACATTAACTGCGGAATGCCTTATCTACCCTATTTTATTTGAGAATCATTCCATTTCTTCTCATGGCATAATGATGAAATTGATTTATCTCAAGTCTGTACTGAAAGAGATCTAGAATACAAATAAAGGAATAGTCATCATGGACAGTTGAAAGAACCTCGAGGGACAATTGCCAGATTAAAACTAATGAAATGCTCCTGCCAGGTTGAAATCACCTTAAAGTGACTTAACTGTTACTGAGGCAGCAAGTGGACACATTTGGGATTTGTCTTCATGACTGTCTTTAATAACCACAGCTGTAGAGCTTCGTTTGTCCCTAGATGTGCTATGTGTCAGGGGTCTTCTTCACATGTGCCGGATAATTAGTATACGCTAATGTCCTGCTCTAGGTCTCTGTCATGATCCTGGAAAAGCCTTGAATGGTCTTCAGTGACTAACATGGTGTGTTGGGGGTTTGCAAATCAGCCTGCTAGACAGACAGAACTCACCATAATGGAATGAAATGGAAATAAATTTTTTCTAATGTAAATGTTCTTACATAGAAAACATGAGCATCATAGAAGCTGTGTTTGCTCATGAAGGTGTTTCTCTGTTCTGGTGAGAAACAACATTTATGTTGCCTATGAAATGCAATTCTCTTTGAACTTGAGCAAAGAGGTTAAATATATGTCTTCCACCCTCCACGTTTAATGTCTTATGCTTTAAGTTGGGCATAATTCTTCCAAAATGATACTGGAGAGAAACAAAAGAGGTGAGCCTTTACAAATTTCCTTTTAAAGTTTATAATTACCTTGTGTATATATTCTTTTTGAAAAAATTCTCATAAGCAAACAGTGAACTGCTTGATTAGTTGGTGTTTGTGTGTTAATTATTGACTGGTTTAAAAGCCAAATCCCCTGTTCCTTAGTTGTTCATGTCTCAGTCTTGTGCTCAGATTTGCTTTTAAGTCATAAGGGAAAGAAAGTGTAACCTTTAGAATTAAAGTATAAGTTGGTTGGTGAATTTGGAGACTCGGATTTTAAGTTCAAAATGTTAATTAGTTCCTTTCATAGATTCTGCTGTATGTTTTCACCCAGTGCATCATGGTGCTGAAAGCTGTGCATATGTAATTTCCTTACAGTAGGGAATGTTTCCTAGCTTCCCTAATCTACATCACACAAGCTAGCCTTGCCTGGAGCTTGCTTTGTAGCAACAAAGCTGCCGCACTTGATTCTCCTGCCTCAGCCTCCCAGGGGCTGGGGTTACACATGTGCTGCCATGCTTGTCTAGGACTGAAGAGCTTGATATATCCCCCGTCCCCCCCAAACCCGTATTATCCCGAGTGTGTTAATCAAGTCCTGCATCACTGAACTATACCTGCGTATTTGAAGTCTTTGAATTACTGTTGCACATTTTTACATGATAATAGTAAACAGTGAGGCAAAAATATCAGCTTGGACATGCATGTTAAAGAAAGTGCCAATGTGTTTAATGTAATAAGTAGATCAAAAGGCTAGATTTGTTCAGATTTGTTTGATGGCTTGAACAAGTTTGGCTTTAAATTTGTATATGTAATTCAAACTCGAAAGTAGAATAGAACATTTTAAACTGAAAGTAATATTTTAGGAGTGTTTTCTGTTTCTCTATATATTACTATTTAAAAGTAACTGCTTAATGTGCTAACACTTGCAAACTTGATTTTGATATACAGAAATAAGTTCAACCAATGAATATGTACAATACCTTGGCAAGTGACTTGAGCATATTAATCTTAGTTGTTTTTTAAAAAATAGATTTTTTTTATGTGTATGAGTGTTTTGACTGCATGAAAGTACGTGTGCTGTGTGCATGGCTGGTGCCCACAGAGTACAGAAGACGGTGTCAGGTTCCATTGAACTGGAGTTAGGCAGTTGTGAGCCTCCGTGTGATTGCTACAACCTGAGCCTCTGCAGTAACAGGAATTTTAGGTTTTAAAAAGTGTGTATGTGCGCGCATGCGCGAATGCTGTGCACATGTGTGTATGTATGCACATGTGCATTTGGGCCAGCCATGACACATGTCTATAGGAGATTGAAGAACAACTTTGTTGAATTCATTCTCTCCTTTAGTGTTCCAAGTGGGTGCCAGGGATCAAACTCTGGCGGCCAGGCCTGACCAGCAAGTGTCTTTACTTGTTGAGCCGTCTTGCCAGTTCCTCAAGCAGACTGTTACAGAAGAAAACCGGGGATATAGTTCAGTTGGTAGAGTATTTGCCTGGCATTCATGAAGGCCTGCCTGGTTTTAGCCCCCAGAACTGCATAAGCTGTGACAGTCAGCTTGGTGACACAGGCCTATAATCCCCGTGGTTTGGAGGTGGAGACTATAGGATCATAAATTCAAGGTTATCCTAGGTTGTATAGGAAGGTCAAGGCAAGTCTGAACTTTAACAGAAGTTGTGTTCTCTGACCAGCAGAGGAGAGGGGTGCTTTAGGACCCAGTGCCTTAGAGCTAAAGTCGCCTTTCATTGTTTTGTTTTACCTATCCAGAGAAACACACCTCCTCTTGAGTTCTCACTTAATGTCTTCTAGACTGCCTTAATGAGCAATTTTATGTTTATTCCCTAGTCCAGAGACATTAGTGCAGTATGGAAAAGAGGGGAGACAAGTACAAAGAAGGTAGTCACTTCACACGCAGTAGTCTTAGTCCCCACCTAGATTCATGGTACTTACTTACTCATTTTGTGACAAAGGTCTTATTGTGTAGCCCAGGCTGGACTGGACCTTGTGACCTTTGTCCCTCAACCTCCTGTGTGCCGGGTCCACAAGCATGAATCACCAACTTGGTTCTTTTCCATCTTTGATTTATAGAGGATTTCTTGGTGAAGAAGCACTGTTCATTGGTTGAAATCATCTTAAGATGCATGAAGAAGATAGCTAAATGAAAAATTTGTTAAATGCAGTTGGGCCAGAAATTTGAACGCCCAATTTAGTGGAGTGCTTTAAATCTCACTGGTGATTCGAAAATTAGGTTAGAGCTGACATACCAAAATTATACTAGAACTAAATTAGAGTTTGGAAGCCCCATTAACTCTTTGAGAGGACGGGGGTACTATTTTGTCTTCCCAAACAGTAATTTACTAAGTTTAGCATACTGAGACAGTAATTTTCAAGTAATACGCTAAAGGAGCTGGAAGACCGAGCGAGATGCGGAGACCTTGTGCTTTCGGGGAGATTGACTCAGCAGTCACAGAATGGGCTTGAGAGCAAAGTATCTTCAGGCTGAGCACCCTGTGCAGAGATGCTCCTCACACTGAGCTGGCCTGGTTTTAGCCTTGTCCCACCTCATCCCTGCCCTGTCGTGTACTCTCATTTTATAAGCATTGGCCAGTGTTCATGGTGGTGCTTTGTCCTCAGAGCCACCACCTTGACCTCCACACGCCATCCTTGGAGGCCCATGACAGTTCTGTCCTATCTGAGCCTCCAGTGTCGCTGTCTCCACAGCTCTTCCTTGGCTTTTTTCTGGTTTCTCAGTTCAGCAGAGACTAAATGACTAGCTCCTTGTTGCTTAAAATGTGTCACTCACCACTGTCCCACACATAATGTCAACAGTATTCACTACTTTTTTTTTTTAAAAAAAATTGGTTTTCAGTGTAAGAGCCTGGGAGAAACTACTACTTCTTTCTGCCTTGTCTACCTTGCACCCCATGGTTTCATTTCACACCCGAGCAGACTCTAATGTTCCTGTCCTTTGCTGCCTTGAGTGTTCTCTCCTCTAGGAAAACAGCTATATCACACATGGCTTTGCTTTCCTTCACTTGCCTCCTCAAACATCTTGACTGTGGTGCTGCCTGAAAAACAAAGTCCAGGACCATTTACCCTTGAAAGGTTAGCTTTTCCCGAGTTTGCCTTCCTACATCTTCTAGCAACTGTTCTCCTACCCTGGAGATGCCCTCCATACTGGATATTTTATTTAACTCTCTTCTGTGCAGTCACACTGCTCTTTGAGAACTACTCAGAAAAAGAAGCGGGGCCCCAGAAGGCACATGGCCCCTAACTCTGTGAACAAGAAGGCTGCGTGCTAGCACGGGCTGTCTTGCGGAAGAGGGGCTCCTGAGGAGCAAGAATAGAATAATAGGGTTTGAGAAGGAGTTGTGCAGTAGCTGCAGAAGACAGGAGCTCCGGTTCAGCTACCCGTGCACACTTGCATTCTTGAGTGTTGTGTAAATTAAACCACATTTAATAAAAAGTGGTTTTATGCTCATCATCTAAAATGCTGTGGCAAGGCTTCCGTGTTATGTGTGTACAGTGTTGAACACAGTGACTGGCTGCTTGTCGGGGAATACCCGTCTCTTAAAAGACAAGCAGTGCTTGTCAGTTGGAGATGCACAGATGACTTACTCCCTGTCTAGACTGACTTTGCATATGGTTAGGGTTTGCAGACTTGCAGTGCTGGGACCGAATTCAAGGCACGACTCCATCCAAGAGCTGCATTCCAAACCAGAAAAGTTCTGTTTGTCTTTCACTGTGCTACTCACTGGAGGGTTATTGCTGTTAGTATATTTTGTTTGATAGGTATTTACTTCTGTTTGTGATTATGGTGTATTTTGTTTATGGTGATGTTTGCTCTCCTGTAGACATGATGGAAGTGTGACCTCTTTATCTGTTTGCATATATCCTACAAAGAACTTTGCATTAATTTCTAAAGTATTTAAGGGCCACAGAGATTTTCAGCAGGTAAAAGTTGTTGCTGAGCAAGCCTTGTGACTTGAGTTTGGTCCCCAGAAACTGTGTGACATGAAAGAAGAGAAGCAGTTCCAAAAAAGCTACCCTCTCACCTCCCTCCATGTGTGGTGGCATGCACAGCTAACCACATGCATGCACACACACACACACACACACACACACACACACACACGTAATCATCATAGAAAATAACTACTGAAGGCAAGCTTAAGATTTCTTTTCCAGAGTTTTTTTTAGTTAATAAATAAAGATTTTGTTGCTGGGTGATGGTGGTGCACAGCTTTATTCCCAGCACTCCGAAGGCAGAGTCAGGTGGAGCTCTGAGTTCAAGGATAGCTAGGGCTACACAGAGAAACCCTGCCTTGGGAGAAAAGGATTTTGTTTCGTTGAGATAGGTGTGTCTTTGTACCTTAGGCTGATAAGGTGTTCTCTTGACTCACCTTCCAAGTGCTCAGACTACAGACACGTACTCACAATGCCCAGCTATAGGAAGCATCCTTGAAAAGAGGAGGAGCATAATACAACTTAATGCAGGGATGTGTTGGGCATGTACTATACGTTACAGTAATGTGCATAGCAATATCACTTTTTAAGGTAGGGTTTTTAATTAGTATAGGAAAATTATATTAGCGAAACTCCTAAAATTACCCTAACTGTTGTTTAAATAATAAAGTACTTTTTTAGCTGGCTCATAAGCATCTAGACTAGCTCCGAGGTCCTACCTAAGCTGCTGGTCCTTGTGCTGCCGTACTTGAAGTAGTCTAGAGTTAGGAGGGAAAGTTAGGAGATGGGACATGTGAAGAGCAGAACAGGAAATGAACTTAGAAAAACTACCCC
This sequence comes from Mastomys natalensis, assembly GCA_021653895.1. Taxonomy (NCBI): domain Eukaryota; kingdom Metazoa; phylum Chordata; class Mammalia; order Rodentia; family Muridae; genus Mastomys; species Mastomys natalensis. The sequence goes on along the minus strand of JAJTUV010000163.1, from coordinate 1,177,368 downwards.
AGTCAGCACGAACCATGACTGTGTAAATAGTTCATTCAAGAAAGTATTAGGACTTAAGTTTGAGCGTTCTGTGCTGATTTACCCCTCTGTAACAGCAGATAAGACTAGTTGGTTTTGTTAAGAGTGTTGTTGGTTTGTTTGAGACAGGATCTCACTATGAAACCCTGACTGGTTTGGAACTTATCAGACCATCCTTGAACTCACCAATATTCACCTGCCTCAGCCTCTAGAGTACTGGGGCTAATTAAATAAGTAAGCCACCATGCCTGATGATTTCATTTGTTTTGTTCCCTCTTCCAAATAATATATCAGTGGAAAAGGGTTGTAAATTTAATCAGAATGTTTATGAAAAGAAATATAGAAATAAGTATTGTTTGTGAACACTTCCAAAACTAAACTAAGAAGTCCCACAACATCGTACGTATCCATTTGTTACTATACCGCAAACGCAAGTTTGACAGAATCATCACCACCAAGCTAAAGGGAGCCAGGTTTACAGTAGCGTGCCTGCCTGCTGTAGCTAGGCTTCCACTGGTCTCCTGAGTCTTCCTTTAGTCTTGATTCTCTAGAGGACAGCGTTGTAATTGTCTTTAACCTCTGCCAGCTTGTGGCTTGAAACAGAGAAACTCACTACAAATTAAAACCTAGATCCTGACTCTGAAGTTGGGAGAGCAGAGCATTTTGGGAATGGATCCCTCACATTCCTGTCAGCCTTAAGCAGCCGAGCGGGAAGAGCAGGGCTCTGCCCACTGGTTCCTGGGCACATAACTTTTTGTTTGGGTACTGAAGTACCAGACTGCTCGTTAACTTTCTTAGTGAAGGTTTTATAGCACACCTCCATTACCTCTGAAAGGGCTCTTAGCTGGAGATAACGTTCATGTCATGGAGACAGGAGCCTTCATACTGTCCATAAAAGGGCCCCATAGTTATGCACAAGGCTTGCTCAGCAAGAACCTTTACCTGCTGACAATCTCTCTGGCCCTTAAAATGCAGGTCTGTGGCTTCCTATTAGCCTAGAGTTGTCATTTACATTCAAACAGAGGCCTTATAGAGGCAGGCCATGGCTAAGTCATCCACATAGTGAATAGCTCTCATTTTTAGGTTCTGACCTTTTGTGAGTGTACCTCAAACTAAGAAAAACAAGCCCCAGGAGGCTTACGTATCAGACGTGTGTAGGGGATACGTGGAGGTTCTGATAACAGACATCATCATGTTCCTATCATTTCCTCACTGGGAAGATCTCAGAAGGAGGAAGAGGTCCCAAGGCTGCATGGGGAGTTGAACGGCTTTCTCCATTCAATTGTCAATGGGTATTGTGGACATTGACAGGAGCTTGATATAAAGGAAAGGCTGGATATGAAAGCATTAACAAAGGTGACTATTCGCAAGCCATGTTCTTCTTAAACTCTTGCCTCTGAATTCCTCCAGTGATGGACTATAACATGAAAAGTTCCTTTTGTCTTAGGATATTTTATCACAGAACCAGGTGAAGAAACCAAGAAGCCTCTTACCAAGACACCCTGCTTGTACCTCATTTCCCTATTTTTATGAGGCTGAGTAGAGTTGACTGAAGTCTTAAGTCAGTTGCAGGCGGCTTCCTTCAAGTCAGCTTTTATAACTTGGTGTGTGTTGTGGTGACAGGGTGCTGTAAAATGCATCCCCAGTGAAAATTATCTCATAGTATAAAGCCCAGAGTGTTTGCTATATTTTAGTAGATTTTACTGGAACCCTAAGGATTCTTTAGATAATTAATGTTTGGGAAAAATTACAAAGAGGGAAAGCTCCATTTTGCCCTTCATTCCTTGCGAATGTGCAGAGCCAGCAGAAGTTTCCGGTGCCATAGTTTTATAGTATTTGGATACAAAGTAGCAGTATTTTAGAGAAATTGTGAACTGATAGTTGAGATTGTTGAAGGCAGACTGTTTTCAGTTCTGTATTGTATAGGTAACTCAAAAACCCAACCTTGAGCCACAAACTTTCTGTTTGTTTGTTTGTTTTTTGAGATGAGGGGTCTCACTGTGTCACTCTCACTGTCTGGAACTCATTACATGTTCATGTGTACATTGTACAGCACATGCATAGATGACAGGACAATTTGCACAAATCAGTTCTCTCTGATCACTCACTATAAAGGTCCAAGGGTCAAATTCAGGTTGTCAGGTTCAGAGACCAAATGTCCTAAGTGGCTGGGCTACCTTACAAGCCTAAACAGTTATTAAGTTAGCTAATGTATATATAGAGAGTGTGGATGGGTGGATGGGTGGATGGGTGGATGTGTGTGTATAGAGAGAGAGAAAGTGAGAGCTGGAGGAGGTAAGGATATGAATGCATGTATGAGAGAGAGTGCACTTCAGAGAGAGTGCACTCAGGCCTGAACTTTAAACAATTAGTTATTAAGTTAGCTGAGAGAGAAAGAAAAATCATGCTATGTCACAGGCCCAAACCTTAGACAGTTAGCAGGGGTGGGGTGGGGGAGAAGGGGAGAGAGGTTATGAATACGAATGCCAATAGAGGTCAGAGGACACAGGAGCTGACTTCCTTCCACCTAATTTTGGAGCAGGGCTTTCTTGTTCCGCTGCTGCCCACAACCATAAGCTATCTGACTTGTGGGTTTTTCTGGTTCTGCTTCTGCCTCTGTAGTGCTGGAATTACAGATGCTAACTACTACATCTGGTACCGGGTTTTTTAAAGTGTTCCAGGAGTCACTTAGACTCCTAGAAGTATACGATACATGTACTCAGAGAACCTTCTCCCTTGTCCCCATAATTCATAGTATAATATATATAATATATATAGTAAATTTATAATATATTAAAAATATATAATATAGTAAAATATATTAAAGTTTGTAGAAATAATCAATAACTCACCTGTGAAACAACTGTATATAGAGTTTAATAATATAAGGCTTAGCCTGAGTTCAAGTTGATGATGGCTGTGGTCTGTGTGGCTGCTGGGGACCATGTTGGTGTCATGGTCTATGTGCAGCTATGTGGAAGTCCTTGATCTGTGCCACCACTGACTGTTAATGGGTGTGGAGCTTCTTTTACAGTGGTATCAATGACTGCAGACTCATAATTGAGAATAAGAGACATTGAAGACATCTGTGATGTGTCCCCCTCCCCAAAGAAAGAAGCAGTTCAGACAGGAAACTGTTGAAGAGAATCCTTAAAAATTGTGATGATGACTAACCTGGGGCCATACGGGCCTTCAAAGACTGACCCAACAAATGGCCACAACAAGAGAGAGTGTTCATGGGAAGGACCTAGGCCCTCAGGCACATAGCTAACTTTAGTGTTCATGTGGGACTCTTCAGAGCAGGAGTCATCTCTGCTCTGTTGCCTCTGACTCTGTTGCCTACCTTTGTATCCCTTTCTCCTAACTGGATGCCTTTCCTAGCCAGAATAGAAGATACACTTAGTCCTACTGAACTTGATATGCCAAGGCAGGCTCTCTGGGAGGCCTCCCCATTTCTGAGGAGAAAGAGAGGACAGGAGAATTGGGGAGGGGTGGAGATGAAAGGGAGGGACTGGGAGGAGATGGGGGAGAGGAACATGCAATTGGGATATAAAGTATATTCAAATCAAAACAAAAATTTTATGAGCTTCCATATTTTAAAATTTTTGTTCACTTTTGTTTAGTTAGCAGAATGGATAATTTCATAGTTATCAACACTAGATACCTTCTTTCATTACTTTATAAGCAGCCACTCCAAAAATACCTCCACTTAAAATGGGGGGAAAATGTGACCAAAGTGCTGAACCATAGCGCTTCACAGTTGAGCTTCTAGAAGGGCTAGGGTAGGGAAGGACTCGGTTGCCTTTAAGGGGTTGGCCACTGGGAGTTTACCACACTCCAGTGGGCAACACAGATTGGACTTGGTGGTTTGGGTTTTGGTTTTTTGGTTTGTTTCTTCCTTTTTTAGATAAAGTTCCAGGGTGAGAGGGGGGGGTAGACCTGGGAAGAGTGGGAAGTAAGTGTGATCAGGATGCACTGTATGTAATTTCCAAATCATCGAGTAGGGATATTAGGGGAAATACAGAAAAAGAAAAAAGATAGCATAAGACTTAGAAACAACCTCTGTGTCCTCACTCTGGGTTTCATAGCAAGACAGTCAGGGCCTGCCAGTAATGTAAAGTAGTAATTCAAGGGGTTAGAGGATGGAAAGTTGGTATTAGTAAAGCTGGAGTAAAATTTAAGGCATCAACTTGGTCTTTATTCACTTGCTAAAAGTCTGCTTGCCTGATTGTGCTACGCACAGTGGAAAGACAAGTGACATAGACAACAGGTTCTCCTGTCTGAGCGGCTTCTGTTCAAGGCAGGACCTCCTCCAAGATGTCTGCCCAAATTCAAGATCCTCAGAAAATGGTCTGAAGGAGTGCAGGAACCAAATGCTTTTCTAGTCCATCATGCAGTGTTCTAGAAAGGAAACTTTATACTGAATCCTTAGATAAAGATCAGTCTGTGATTAATACAGTTTTATAATTCTACATATTCTCTTTCTTTCTGTGGGCGGGTGTGTGTGTATATATTTGCCTCCTTTCATTGTGAATTCTAAGGATGTACTCAGGTTCTCGGGCTTGTGACAGGTGTTCCTGCCTGATGTGTGGACTCGCTGGTTCTTTGCTAACCCCCATTTTAAAATAACTCCTTTAAAGACCCCCGCAGGCCTAGTTCACAAGTGACATTATATACAGAGAAGAAGAAACTATCCTAAATGTCAGTTTTATGTAGGGCAGGACATAGGTTTTAGAGTTAGTCTGTCTAGGACTAATTGCTATAGGAGGAGGGAGCCATAGCACGGAGGGCTGGGGACGGCAGTGATGCTGCATACAGTCTGGTACAGAACATCTGCATATGGAGAGGCAGTGTCACACGACTAGAGATGCCATCTGATCTCTCTGCAAAACCCTAATTTATGGCTTGGGAAATGAAAATTTTCTAATGTTTACAATGATTTTAAGTACTATACTTGAGAGATCAGACACTACTAACAGCTTTTGGGAAGATGGGAAAATTAAGACTTGGAAGTTTGAGTAACATCAATCCATGGTACCATTTTGTATCTAGCCTTTCTCGTGTACTTGAAAGTTAAGTTTCTTTGATAGATTTTTCTTAAGTTACAACGTGATTGAGAAGATGGAAATATCTGTAACACTTTTAACTGAAGGTAAAAATATGCATTGAAATCTCTTACCTCAAGAGAATTTTACATGCCACTGAATAAAAAGACCTTCATTTTCAGCTAATTATGCCCTGGTACACTCAGGGCAAGAAGTTAACTGTTTTGTAGAAAAGACCTGTGTGTTTTGGAGCTCTTTAGTAGACTAGAGGCTGCAGTCTAGGACAAGAGATAGCTTACATTGAAATCACCTATAGTTCCCACAAGGTCAGCCATGTCAAATGCACGTTCCTCACTGTGTCCCCTTTGTATGTGTGCAAGCAGCATGTACCCAGATGTCCAGACACACCAGGCTTCTCTTCAGCAATGACATACAAAGTGTAATGGTTTCCATCACGTGATTGTTGAACAAGAAAAGCTGTTTGCTGACTTCTGGGGCAGTACATTGAGGTGATGGTTAAGGAGATACTTATAAAAGTTAGGTCTTCCTTTGAATGTTTTACCATGTACATATATTTCTTAAAAAAAAAAAAAAAACAAGAAATAAGCAGTACAGCCCCTTTTGCTGCTCTCCAGTGTTCTGTAGGCTGTGATGAAGGTTTTGAGCCTGAGGATGAGACCGTGGCTATTGGAGCTGCTGGACTGGGTCTTGAGTGAACTGCTACACCAGTCACTTAACGTTTTGTCTTGACAGCTTTGAGGAGACAACAGAGAATCTCTTGCTGAATCACAAAACACTTTAAAATTCAGTGGCTAAAACAGCACAGTTTCTGTCGGACCAAGAATACTGCTCCTTTTGGCTGTGTATTTGGAGTGGGAGGGGATGGCCCAGAACCTGAGTATGAGGGGTGTGTGTGTGTGTGTGTGTGTGTGTGTGTGTGTGTGAGAGAGAGAGAGAGAGAGAGAGAGAGAGAGAGAGAGAGAGGCTGTACGCAGGCGAGATGTCAGCAGCTGTGTCTCCAAAAGCAGGAACATTTCTTCCTGCTCCTTCAAAAACAAGAAAAACTCACTTCATGGTTTTGGCATCAGATTATTCAACCGTGTGTGTGTGTGTGTGTGTGTGTGTGTGTGTGTGTGTGTGTGTCTGTCTGTCTGTATTCATGTATACAAATACACACAGATACCTACTACAGGAAAATAGGCATTATCTAGATTAACAAAACAGTGAAATTTCAAAAACGACTGGCCTTTCTGTTCTTAAGTGTTATCAGTTTATGGACCTACTAAATATTTATTTCTTAAGTTTTCAACTCTGCTGTTCTTTCCCAGCTCTGGGCAGCAGCTGGGTAGGAAGGCTCTAGGATCCTGTCCTCACCTCAGCCTAGGTTGTTACTCTCCACTGTGACCCCTCTTCAGTTGGTCTGAGCTGGGCTTTCTTTCTTCGCTTCTGGGAGGAGATCATAGTGTTCAAGTGGAATCTCCAACCAGGAGACTGTCCACATCACTGGAGGTCAGCAGCAAGTTACCAGCTGTTCCTTCTCCTCAGTGGATGTGCAGAGTGGAACTGTCAGTCCCATCTAAAGGTTTCTAGAGCCTGAGCATCGTGCTTTTCCTATACATAGATTAAAAACCAGAAAGGAGAGGAGTGGACTGTAGACAGACAGTGATAGAATACAAGAGACTGTTAAAAAGCAAGTCTATAAAGTGGAATTTAGCTTGAAAGATAACGTGATCTTAACAGTAAACGTTTTGAACATCTGACTGAGTGAACCACCAAAACATTAGATGAAGTATCCTGCTACCTAGCATTTCAACTTACTTGTTTATGATTCAGAGAAAAGCTACAGAGAAGGATTACTGTGTAAAATTGTTTAAGTGGAATAGCTTTTAGTGTGTGTCCCGGGTGCTGTGGGCTTTCCACAAGAGCAAACCAGTGTCAGCAGGCTAGTTAGGCCTTGGAGTTGTGGCATCCGTGCTAACATTGGTTCAGTTTGACTTTCAGGATCTGGTTGTGAGCGCCACGTTCTCTCTCTGGGACCATCACCGGTCCGGGCAGCTAGAGTCTGCTCTGCAGAACACAGAGCAGGTCTTCACTCCCTTTCCTCCCTTGGTTGGGTTACTAAGGAGTGTTTAAATGGTGCTGGAGAATGCCCTGGTCTTATTGCTCGATCGATGGATCGGCTTCGTGTCTTACACCTGGTGCCTCTTTCAAGGTTTGGAAGTAAAAGGAGACTTAGGCTCTCACACTCTTGACTTAAATCTGGGAGGAGTTCGTTTTGAGAAGTGATCATTTTGGGGGGGGGGAGGAGTGTTTGGGACAGCTGCTCCTGGAATCTGTAAGAGTAGCCATGAATCTCAGCAGGTGATGCTGTTGTTAGACCACAGTGTAGGTTTCCTCCCATAGCCTGTTTGCTTTATTGGCTTAGATACATTGTTATGTAAGCATAGGCCTAATTGGTCATCTGAGTGGAATTGTCTGCTCTGTTGGCTATCACTCTTGGACAGAAATGTACTCTTAGAAAACATTCATTGCATTTAGTACTTACTGGTTGCACAGGTCCAGGCACAGTTGAGGGACTCAGAGAGCCAGTGCCCCTTCCACTGTGTGTGGGCTCTGGGCTTGATCCTGTGGTCAGGCCTCACAGCAAGTGCCCTTACCTAGAGCCATCCTGCTACCAAGAGATGGAGAATCTAGGACGTGTTATTGGAGAGTAGGAGGAATCTTAAATGGTAGAGAGAGGGAAAGGCTGTCATTCTGATATGTAGACCTAGTAAAGCTTTTTTTTTTTTTTTTTTTAGCTTTAATTTTCTCATTGACAAAAGAGCAAGGCTTTGTGACTCTCTATGCCATTTCCTTCCTCACATCTTTGTTCTCTGAAGGCCTTAACATTTTGGTTTGGGCTACCGTTAGTCATGCTCCAAGGACTGGCCCAGAGATCTGTGATCCTTCTGTGCGCCCACCCAGAGCCAACGGAGCTCCTGAAAGCTGCCCTGCAGCACACATGTCAACGCACATTTCCTGTTTCTCAGCTCCAAACAAGGCTGCAGTGGCGATTTGAGATTGCTTTGAAAGACTTGGTAATCTGTTCTGATTTATTTAGGAGGTAGCAGAATTCATTATTTGACTTATGTTGCTGGTTAATTACCCAAACTGGAGCATGTTTCCTCTTTCCAAATTGAGTGTTGAGAGAATAACAAAGACCAAATATTTTACAACACAGATCTTTAACTCTGAAATAGATCTTTCCTTTGCAGTACTTCTGGTTTTAGGGACACTTACTACTGTGTATGGTCTATTTTTAGCAAGCTTTGAATTCTAAGTAAATAAAAAATTAACTAAATTGGTTTTTAAAATAATACAGACTGTACTTTTTTTAGTTTCCCATGTCCTAATTGGAAAAGGAGGTCTTACTTGGGATAGAAATGCAAATTTTGTGCCAGTCTCTTCTTTGGAATTGGCAAGCGTTGTATTGAGTTGTTTATGAGAATAGATAGAAGTGTTAGACATTTCTTTTGATGCACATTCTTGCTATCATTTTTTTAATTGACATAAAAATTGTACACATTTAAGAGGCACCAGGTAAATGTTTCCATATACTTTCGTTGTGTAATGTTCAAATCAGGGAAAGAATATCTGGCCCCTTAAATATTCTTTTTCGAAAACATTCAAGGTCTTTAAGAAGCTTTTATTGAAATACTCAGCATATTATTCTCATGGTTTGTCAGCCTGCCACCCAGACTATTTCTCCCCTCCAGCTGTAATTTAATACCCTTTGACTAAGCCCCTCCTGACCTCCAGTAACACTGCTCTTTCAGCATCTGTTGAAACCAGCGTTTTTATGTTGCATGTACTGGTGAGACTGTATCTGTCTTGACTGATATAATATGCTTCAGGTCTATCCATGTTTAAATGGTAAGACTTTGTCCTTTTTATATAGCTGAATAATATTCCGTGATACATATACCTCATGTCTTTATACATTCATCAGTCACCACCTGTCTTACGGACAGGAGATACCAGTGGTACTTTGAGACCGTTGGTGTTTTCTCTGTTTGTTACTGATTTAGCGACAGTTTTTACCAAGAAAAGTTGCATATGTGCCCATTTGATTTCCTTGAAGATTTATTGAAGGCTTGGCCTGCTTAAACCTGGGCTTTGGGGTTAGTAGGTGAAATGAATAGAGGAGAAATTTTATTGCATTCTAGTCCCTTTAAATGGTTTCATCTTTTAGCTTTATTTCAATTTTTTCAGTCCAATAAATACAGTTTGATCATGTTTTTCCTCCTCCTACTTCTCCCTCCCACCTTGCTCACTGAGTTTTATGTTCCCCTCCTCACTCTCAAAAACAAACAAACAAACAAACAAGATAAAAAATGCCAAAACAAGTTAAAAAGCCTTCAAAAAAAAAAAAGAAAGAAAGAAAGAAAAACCAACATGGTTTGTTTTGTGTTAGCCAACTACTCCTGGACACTTGGCGTGCTCTGCAGTGTGGTTGATGTGCCTGAGACACCTCATTGGAGAAAACAGATTTTTCTCTTTGCTAGCAGATGTAAATTGCAAACCACTTCCTGGTTAGAGGTGGGGGTGGGGGTAGAACCACCCATGTCCCCTTCCCACTCTCAGTACTGGGACCTCGTCTGGATTGAACTTGTGCATGCTGCCACAGACTCTTGAGTTCATACATACATCAGTCCTGTTAGATCTGGGGGACAGCTTCCTTGGGGTCATCATCACCTCCACCTCCTCTGTCCTGTAGCTCCCTGAGCCTGGAGGGGGAGGGGCTGATGATATCTCATTTAGGACTGAATGCTCTGCTAGGCATGGAGATGCACAGCTTTAGTGCCAGCACTCAGGAGGTAGGAGAGGCAAACTGATCTCTTGAGTTCAAGTTCATGTTGTTCTACCTAGCAAGCTCCAGAACAGCCAGGGCTACCTGTCTCAAAGAGTGTTGGGAAGTCTCTCAGTCTCTGCACATTGTACACGTGTTCTCTGTGTTAAGAGTATAGCAGTATGTTTTTTGGAGCCTTTTTTTTTTTTTTTTTTTTTTTTAAAGCAGAATAATAGTAGATGTTCCCCTTAGGCCCATTACTCATCCAGTCTCAGGTTCTTTGCCACTTCAGAGGTGTGGTTTCATCTTATGGTCACCTATTAGCTTAAAATAAGTTCCCTTGAATACAATGTTGTAAAGATGTGTTCCAGTAAAAAAAATTTTCCTGGTCTTGATTCTGTTAGATGTTTTAGTTTGCCAATTATGAAGGAGTATAGCCATTTTTCTTTTCTTTCCACTTGATGGACAAGAGAGAAAGGATCAAGGCGTTCCTACTTGTTTCAGTTGAGATACTCTCTTGGCAGTATGCAGGTTCTGGCAAAGAAGCGAGCCTTGCCAGTAAATGTAGACAGGTCTGCTTTACAGCCACCTCTGGCCTTGAGCAGACAGTTGAGGGAATTTTGTTTGGCCTGTTTGAGGGACACCCTCTCATTTGGACAGGGTGGATGATGAGCTCTATGTTTTTCCACAGGTGGCCTCTATACATTAAATGAGTTTGTATGAAAGTGGAATATTCCATTTGGCTGAACCTTCTGTTAATTGTTCGATGCTTAATATACCAAGATCTCACTGATAACAGACTCTGTGCCTTTCAGAGGTTGGAACCCATTTCATTCACCCAAATTCAGTTTTAGAGATGAGGAAAGAATACTTTAACTGCTGGAGACAGCACTTTATTTAATTGGATAGATTTGTAATAAGTGTCTCTGTAAGGCAAGATTTTTGTTCTATTTGCCTTCCCAGAACATTTGATAGAAATTGCAGAGGAATGGAGGAAGAGCTTTCCATCTCAGTGGCAAGGATAAGAACCAGCGCGGAAACACTGCAGGATAGAGAAGTGATCATCCCTGTGTGGAAAGGTGGCTCTTTCTGCAGCCTTGGAAGGACAGCGCCTTCAGCCAGGCTTATGATCTTTATGGCTAATATTCATACCTGCTTTGTCTTCCAGTCTGGAGTCCTCCTCCCACCCCCAAACAATTGTGTTTTATTGACTCTTCAATCCAGGGTAATTCAACTTTGAGGAGAGATAAATGATATTTGGGGTTTGCTTGTTCCTTTTTCCTTCCTTTTTTTCTGTCCGTCCATCTTTGTGTTTGAAAGGAAAGATTAAACTCTTCTAGTCAATGGATAATTAGGACTTTTGCTTGTCATTTTTTTGCCTCTTGTGAATAATCAAAGCTTCCACTGTCTTTTAATGCCTACCTTTAACTGTGGTCTCTACTGTTTTTTGTTTGGAGTCTTCTGGGCTGCGTTGGGCAGGTACACACGCTTTCTGAAGAGCAGGTGGTAGGAGAAAAGTGTGGAATAATAAGGCCTTCTGACAGGATCCGTCAGTTCAGCATTGGCGCTGTGGGTGGAGTTATTCTTAGAGCTTCAGTTTGAAGACGGTTGTGCAAAAACCCATCTGTACTGCTGGTTGCCAACATTTCTGGTACAAATATTGTCACTTGCTCTTGAGGCAATCTGCTATTTCAGTCCTAGATGCAGTTTTATAATATGCTGAGCAAAATAGCAGAGGAAAAAATACCTTAAGTGGTAGTGTAATCTTCAATTTAAAACACGCAGCCGTTATTTCCAGTACAGGATTGTTCATTGTCTCTTCTTAACTCAGCTGTAAGTATAATCTATATTCATTTATTCATGCTTGCCTAAGGCCTGACTCCTTGTCCTGACTGCAAATCAGTTCAGTACCTACTAAGAGGAATGATAGTGTTTGTGCTGATACAGAATGTTTGCATGGTACTTCCTTTAAGATATATGCTGTAAGGGTATAACACGCCAAGCTCCTTTGGATGAAAACATGAATGCACTCAGAAACTAGTGGGCATGTGAGTCAACTTAACTTTACACATAATAAAATAGGAAGGCAGGACACTTCATAAAGAAAATAGGTTTAGCTCACAATTTGGGAGGCTGAAAATCCACAGATTTACAAGATGCGTCACATCATGTTGCAGAAGTATGTCTTCTTTAAGCCACCAGGAATCAGCCATGGGTTTCCTGTGCCTGTGACCTAGTCTAGTGCTTTTTCATATCCCCTACTCAAAGCACCCTAGTCTGTGGCTCTCCTTCTTAACATAAGGTGTTGGGGCCTAAGCATGAGTGTGGGGACAGAACATGATTAACATGTTAAAATTAACATGATTGAAATGTGTCCATAGCACTTGGTTACAAAAATTGTCAAATGTGACACTGCAACCACTGTTCTCTGCTGGTGCCCTTCACTGCCCCAGGCCTTGAGAGTTACAACTGTCAAGGAAGGTACCTGGCAGAGCTTTGCAGAAAGCCTTGTAGAGTGGGTATGAGGTCTCTCTAGAAACTATGGACATGAAGTTTTGCTAGCATTTGTTGGACCTTTGTCACAAAGTTATTTAGAAGGAGAAAGCATATCCCGTAGGAAGTATTACGTTTCCATCTGTTTCTGGCTTTTGCATTTTCTTCCCACCTGATGCACAGTGACGACCTGTCTGACAGTATGACTTGTGCACACATAAGGCAGTACCTTACACAATCGTGTCACACTTACCCTTCAGTGTGAAAGACACTCGCTCTGCTTTCATTCATGTGAAAAATTGCTGGCCCTGAGTCTCTAAGTAGATTTTTATGACTTTATGCATTGTGATTTAGAGTTTTAGCCTCGGACAGCCCACATTTTTCCACGACCTTCAAGTTTTGGCCATAGCCTTGAAGTTAGGAGAGAGGTAAATACATCCATATATGGAAGATTCATCCCGGGATAGAAATGGGAAGGGAGTTCACAATCTACTTAAAAACACATTGAAGGATTTAGGTAGTTAAATCAATAGTTACTCTTAGTTGGGCTCAAACATGGAACTAGTTAAAATTAAACAACAAACCAGGCAGCTCTGAAAACCTTTTAAGAACTCGGTGACAGACTAGATATGATAGTTTGATGCTTAAATATATTCTGCTATGGTTAAGCCACTTTCCTGACCCTGTGGGACCCCGTGACTAGTTGTCTGCAGAAGCTCCAGTCTCACGAAAGTTAATTCCAATTTTCATTTCCTCAAATATGAATCCCACCCGTAACCTAAGTTGTCTGGGTTTTCAGAAATATAAAGAAGTGTGGGTGTTGATGATAGTGCTTGATTTAAAAACCAAAAACAAACCAACAAAACAATTTACTCTTTAATCCTTTCCTTCATTGTCTTAAGTGTGAACTGATGTGATGTGCTGGGCTCGGACTGACTCCGGACAGCTTTCTTCCACACAGCCAAGGCCTTAATTTTTGGTGGTTGGCATAAGGAACTATAATCTCCTCAAACTCTATTGTGAAGTTAGCTCAGTGTGTTAAAAGGAAATACTGCATATTAAAAGGGAAAGCGGGGAAGAAAATTCTAGGAAATTGAAAGGTGAGGTTGACATTCCACATTCATTAATGTTGCTTCTAGTGTTCTTCCTGAAAAACAGTGATGACTTGAGAATTAACTGACTTCCATCCGTAGCCTTGGGATGGTATTTCAAGGATATCCTTTCTTAAGCATTAGTAAATTGCCTTTTACTGTTTGATACTGACTAGTAAATAGTACTGCTAACCTCATTTTTCTCAGACTTGATAGCCATGTGATCGATCACTCCTTAGGAATATTCTAGAGTTTCATTTTCTTCCTGTTGAAGCACAGTCATGTGGAATAGTATGGTTGAGCTGAAAAGACTCTTGGACATGAAGCTAGACTAAACATTAGCAAACCTGATGGGGATTTAGTACAAATTCCAGGCCTTACTCCACACCAATTGACTCCTAGTATCAGAATGTTTCTAAAGCTTTTTGACCATTGCCCAGACTGGTAACCACTCACCTTGAAGTTGAGGAAAAGGAAATCTGATTTGTTTTGTTGGGTAATTGGGTTAGGAGTAGCAAGAGAAGAAACTCTGTTGTGATGGGGGAATGGGTTGAGGGTCAGTCTTAGCGAGCCCTGGGTGAGGCCCTGGGTCAAGCGGCATTTATGTTTGGAGTACTGGCCATGTAGATTAGGTAAGTAGGAGCAGTTTGCAGATGGGAAGTAGAGCTCCCAACCTACAGGTTTGTAAAAGTGAATTTTGCAGTATTACAATCTTGGAATGTGCTTGAAACTTACGTAGTGCTGCTCCACAGATTTTTGTCTGTCAGCTTCACCAAGTATAGGAGCAGCTAGAATTCCTGCCTTCAGGCTTTATGAAGTATGTCAGACCCCCGAGAGGCTCTCAGGTTTATATAATTAATACTCCCGTTTTGCTCCAAGTTCTGACAAATACCACTGGCCTTCCTCTAAGTAGCCTCTCTACCTCTACAGAGGCAGCCACCAAGTCCAGAGCGGAGGTCCTAGGGCTGCTTTCTGAAGCCTGGGGTGTGGTTAAGCTGATGGATGTGGGCCCTGAAGTCTTGTGTAAAATTGCCCAGCCTCTTTTAACTCAAAAAGATGTTATTTAATACAAATCTCATTCAGTAATTCTATTTTCATTTTTTTTTTTATAAAGCATTGTATTTTTTAAATTTGTCCAGGTCCCATATTCAGCACTAAAAGCCATACAGCTTGAAACTTTCCTAAATTGCGGTGGGGAGGGAGCTTTGAAAATGGGAGGTGCAAGAGGTAGGTAGGGAGTTTTGTTGCATTTTTAGTATAGAGCATTGGCATTTATGGGAAAATTATTAGTTGAATAATCCAGTATTACTTATTACATTAATTATAATTCATAAGAGAAATTGTTTCTGCTTACAGTGAGTGCAGTTGCTTTACTTTAATCCAGACAGGTGACAGTTAACATATGTAGCATCAAACAGGAAGCAGATGGGGGCTAATTTAAGTTCTGTTGATGATAAAAGGATGACTGACCAGGGAGCAGCTGGTTGCCCAATTTGAACACAAATTCATGCTATTGTATAAGGGTAGCCCTGCCTTTTCAGCCAGTCATCTACTGTCTTTTCCTCCCATACCAGACTTGCATTCCTTCATCTCAGTTAAGCGCTCTTAACGTAAGCTCTTAAGAGGCAGAGGAGGTTTGGTCTGTTTTTCTGTTAAGACACTGATGTTAACTTAGTTTCTGGTGTTTGGGGAAGGGCAGATGACTGGGAGCTCCTTCGCAGTCAGTAGTCTGACATGTTTGCATTGACTGGGTTGTCATTGTCCCTCACAGACCAATAGGCACCACTCTCATTTCTGCCATCAAGGTCCACAGAATACTCAGGCTTCTTAGGTTCCTAGTCAGGTTTGTTCTTCGGTGACAAACGGGCAATTCTGAGGCTCTCAGCTCGGATTCCCGTTCTGCTCTGAGCATACTTAATCTCACAAATACCTTTGAAACAGTTGCATCTATTACAGTTAATTCCTCTTATGGACAGTTAGGGCAGGCAAGAAAGCAAAACACAAGATTAAAGAAAAATTATCCAAAGTCATGACTACAAAGAAGATAAAGAGTCAGGGTTAAAGCTCTTATAAACACTTTTATTAGTATGCATTAATTATACATATAATGAGTTCTATTATATTTTATACATGTACATAATGTATTTTTATTATAATCTCTGTCTTGATTACCATCTTTCCATTAGATCTTTTTTTTTTTTTCTAAGATATGTGCCACCAAATAATTGGTTTTGTAATATAGTAGGTCAAGAAGAGCAGTTAGAGAAACATGACATCTGTGTGTTTGTTCTTGCACACACTGGCAGTTTATTAACCTGTCTGACCTCCATGCCTACAAAGCAAAAAGCCGTAAATTAATAGTCGAGTTTGTTTAATATTCTTTGCTTTGTATATAAATTAGCACAAAACAATTTATTAGCTTATTTTAAAAATAAATGAACCTCATTTAAGTTTCTACCTCAAGTAGGCTTCCTTAAAGAATTCTCTTCACAAAAAGAACCATTATTTCTGAAAAATGCCAGACCATGGTGGACTGTTTCACGATGGAAGGACTAGAGGACGGTTGAGATCTCTGTTGATGGTTAAAAGAAAAAGTGTTTTCTGGGAAACTGGGGCGTCCAGAGGATGCATGTAGATGCTCACTGCTGGGAGATGTTTGTCAGTGACAACAGGCCTGGGTGTGGGTGACAGGAGGCTGGCCTCAGAGAGTGTTTGTCCTGTCAGTGGCAGCCTCTGCCTCTGTTAATGTTGTACCAGAGAAGGATTTAAATAGAACACACTGAAGCTCCTCCCTGTCTGCACAGAACCAGCATTCTAGCAGCATTTGTTAGCTGTACTAGGTAAAAATGCGTGGCCAGCCTTGGCACTTGAAGGGCCCCTGGGGATAGCTGCACTCAGACCAGGTGGACCTTGTGCACTTAGTGCAGTGTGTGACAAAGCCCCTTCCCCTGCGTGACATCCTCACTGCCTCCACCTTCTAAGAAATACATTAAATTATTGTCTCGCCATTTAATGGGGCGCTTCAGAAAGGTCAGGTGTGGAGGTCTGAGGACACTTTCAGGAGTCAGTTCTTAACATCTACTTTTACATCTTGAAGTAAGTTTCCTTAGACCAAACAGAAATGATACGACGTTAATTTGCATTGAAGACTCAGACCAAATACAGTGTCTTAGAACTGATTAGCAGTCTTCAACTGTTCCAGGACCAACTTGCTTCACATCCAAGTGAAGTTGTCCCAGGCATTTGTGTGTCACAAGTGTTTTTGAATCCAGGAGATAGAAATCGTTAGCTTGTTATGTTGTGAGACAGAATCCTACACTCTAGGGCAGGATGGCATTAATCCCAGAAGTCCCCTGCTGAGGCCACCCCAGCACTGGTGTTGTATCTGCACCCCACATCCAAGTAAACGCTGAGACGATGGGCGTGAGCTGGTGCTCAACTGTCTTTCTGAGATGGCCTACAGTTACAGAGTATTTGAGCTACTTAGTAGTGTCTCTCTGATAGGAGATGTGACTTTTGGGCACAGTGTTCAGCTGCTTTGTGGAAGAACAGAGGAGTGAAGTCAGAGGACAGGGCTCTTCATGGTGGAAGAAAAAAGGCAGGTAGGGTGAGATCTCTGCTTGAGGAAGGTTCCTGCTGTTACAGTTGAAGTAAGCGTTAGGGAACTGAGAAGGAAGTCGGTCTCCATTGAGACTCACACTGGCCCAGGCCAGCCATGAGTCTGTCTTGCTCTTAGATTCTTTTCAGGAATCTACCAGAGTCTTGATTAAGGTGTAATTTGTTATCAGTATGTCTGTGTTCATGATAAGTAAGTCGTTGTTACATTGTAAGGCATTATTTCCCTTAACTTCCTTTAAGCTGTTCAGAAACACCTGAAAGATTTGGGCAATCCTAGATAGTAACCTCAAGAAACAAAAATGAACCATCGCAATATAAGAATTGAGTTTGTGTGCCAGATGTTGAGAATGAAGAAAAAAATGTTTGAAAACTGTAGACTTCATGGCAGGGTGTGTGTGTGTGTGTGTGTGTGTGTGTGTAAATTTGTTTTCAACAAATAGTCCCCACTCCAGTATCTTACCATTTTAAATGTGCGGGTAGGTAAGGGAAAACAGAGCCGAGTCTTCATAAATCATGAGACAAAAATGAAGGCTCACTGAACATAAACCGGCACCATTTTCAGTCTGGAAGTGCTAAGGGTATCCCTGTGCCTGGAGCTGGTCCTCTTCACACAGGCTACACCAACATTCTTAAGCCAAAGATGCTTTTCAAGTTGGAAACAGCAATTAATGGGGGGTTGGAGGGGTTGGATTCGTGGGTGGAGGAGGGCAGAGCAATTTTTAGGGTATTGATTGTCTCTTTCCAGAATGTAGGATCCAGGGATCAAACTCAGGTCATTAGGCTTGTAGACAACTGTCTTTGCCCGCCGAGCCATCCCACCTAGCAGCTCTGTGGCAGAACTAACTAGTCCACTCTCCTGAGATCTGCATGTCAGAGCGCAGTAAGGTGGAGCCAACCATCTCCCACTCTTGCCCACACCTTAAAGGTCCCCTGCCTTTTCAGTACTCATCCATCCTCTAACTTTTGTAGGGATGAAGATGGTCTCACTGAAGGAAGCTTGTAATTGGTTTTTAGTAAATTAAAATTCTGACTATTATAATATTGGTTGCAGAATTTAAATAAGTTAATTTTCTTGGTAATAAAAGTAACAGAAAGTAGAGATGAGTGTGGTGGTGCCAACTGGCAATTCTAATTCTTAGGACATAGAAGCAGGTTCGAGAATTCCAAGGCCAGGATGGTCTCAAAAAGTTAAAGAAAGAAAGAAACAAAACAAAAGCATAAACACATCTTGATGCAGTCTCTTAATATGCCTGGAAATGTTAGCATTTTTATTTTTACATTTGTGGTATGCTTTGTGTTTTCCAAACCTGCTCAGAGGATCTCCGAGACACATCTATGGGACATGTGGCCAGCTCGGGCTCACATGTAATGAGCTAACTGGTACAGACTCATTCATATCTTGAACTATATTGCCAAACAAACAGTGTGTATACTGGGGTTGGGGGCTGAGAGTGAATGAATTTTAAGAAGTTTAGATATTCTTGACTATAGCTTGGAAAAGATTTTAAAGAGTACACTACTAGTTGTCAGACTGTGTGGAGTGCATGACTTGCTACTGTGGGCTGGATTCATCCTAAGGAATGGCTCATCTGACCCTTTGGTCATATCTTTGCAAGTTATTCTGTAACAGGCTGGCCTCAAACTCAGAGATCTACCTGCCTCTGCCTCCCAAGTGCTAGGTTCAAAGACATATACCGTCCAGGGGAGGGGAGGGAAGAGGAAGGAGGCAGAGGGGGGGGATCAAGAGAGAAGGTGGGAAGAGGGAGTTTTTCATACATTATGATTTTCTTTGCTCCGTCAATCCCTCCCAGACCGTACTCATCTCCCTATCCACCCAAGTTCATTGTCTTTTGTTTTGTTTTCTCATAAGAAAAAAAAAAATCAAAACTAAGGAGACTCTATAAGAAATGTAACAAAACAAAAGGTACATGCAAGGAAAAAAATGTAGGGTCCACCTTGTGCTAGCCAAGCACTCCTGTGCATGGGGCCTGCCCTGAAGTGTGGTTGATAAAGTGACATTCCATAATCTTGGTACTCTTGATTATATCTTCATGATTATAATACTCAATTTTTTAAAAGACAACACATTTCAACTACAGAGTTAAAGCCAAAAATCAACTATAAGAATAACGACGGTGGCGAGACTCCCAGGGCTCCTGGCAGGACCTGGGGGTGGGGTGGAGGTGGGGGGATGGAAGGAGGCCCTTTGCCTCCTCCTCTCACTTTCCTCTATCTCAGCCTAAGGTCATCTGGATCTGGCCTGGGGAAGTGTATCTGGTGTCTTGCTGGCCCTGGGGAAGCTCCTTCCTACCTCCTAGGGACTGGTGGTGTGCCTGACCTGAGAAGAGCTTGAGGCTCCACACCCTAGGCGCTCCTTTTACATTCTAGGTTCCTTTTCAGAGGTAGAAGTGCTGCTTACAGCGTGGCTGCTCACTGTAGGGCAGAAACTGGGTCTTAAGAAAGAAGCAAAGGGGAGTCCCAGGACTGTTGACCTTCGGGAATCTTACTGGAAATGGCACTGTGGAAACAGTTGTTTGCATATAGCGGTGCTAAGGGAGAGAGACTATAGCGCCCACTGGCCTGAATGTCAGTGGGAAATCTGCAGACACCCCTGGCTTTTCTTTGGGACAGTTCTGGACTCAAATACTTCTGTTAATATTGGGTCAGCCATTGAGTTATTTTGGTATTTAATTGATTAGAGACAAAACTTAGGAATTCTGAATGAAGGTAGCCCAGCAGTGATGACTTAGCAAGCATGAGGCTTTCATTGTTGCCAGAATAGCCGAGCTAATGGTAAGATTCTCTATACTCCCCACAGAAAAAATGATACATTACAGAGAACTCATAATTAAGTATTATACTTGGAATTTATTATGCTTTTTTAAATGGATATTATGGTATTAGGGTCCCAAAGAAGGAAGGAAAAGAAAGGAAACAAATAGCAGTTGGCCCAGTCTACGTAAGCAGACTGTGTATCTAAAGCATTAATTTTTCCTCAGATTCTTCCAGATAGCAGCATGTTTAGGATAAAATTCTAGACAGGATATTCTGTGAATTAAGTATTGTTTTAATCTGCGAAAGCTTCATTGTTCTTACCTCTGAATTTATATCAATCGAGTATAACTTTGTAAATAATTTGGGTCACATACTTCTGACATATACACGTGAGCAGCATAGCTGGACCCAAAGCTGTAACTCTGAAAAAGTTTACTTTCATCTTTTAAACTTCCTAAAAACCTTAAAATTGATCTAAGCCTTTCCGCTGTGGTTGCTTTTATACCCAATTCAAGTTCTTTATCGGAGGAAAATAGGTCCTAATGTAGTACTTGGTTTCGATTTTCATTTTGTTTTTGTTTTTTAATTCTTGTAGGCAAATAGATAAGGTAGTTAATTACGTTTTAATGCTTTGTGTTTATACAACCATTTTAGATTAGGGGGAAAATGGTATGGCCTGTAAAATAGACAAAGATTTTCATTAGAAACAGCAGAATCACTTTAGCTGCAAATGAGATTTCTCCTAATATCCTCTGCAGTGGGGCCCTGTGTGTTTAAAAGAGCTATTTGCCAAGAGCAACAAAAAAGGTTTGTACTGTGAATAGTCAATTAAGTGACATTTGAGGCTGGAGAGATTGCTCAGTGGTTGGGGGCATCACTGCTCTGACAGGAACTCAGTTCAGTTCCTAGCACACATGGCATCCCATTGGCTAGGTCTACCTTCTCTGGCCTCTGTGGGCACCAGGCCCAGCCATCAACACAGATGTAGTACAGGCAAAGCGCCCATATACATAAACAATTTTACCAGACATGTTGGAAAGGATGAGTAGGGGAGTTATGGTTGACTGCTGTGGACTTAGCAGTACTTGGTCTCTGCCTTCCCTGAGGGTTAAGGGCTCTGGGGGACACCTGCATGGTGGAAGGAAATGGAATTAACCCCAGGAGACCACGCTTCCTTTTGAAACAGTTGTAAACTCATAGATCATTTTAAAAATAATAACAATGGCAAGCTAGGGGCACTAAGATTTTAGCTCTACCAGCTGAGGTTAATAAGGTATATAAAGTTGGATATAATAAGGTATATAAAGTTGTTGGATTGTGTGGCATTTAAGTCAGAGCTTATAGGATATCAAGCAGTTTGTTTTCCAGTTAACAGAGGTTATAGAAGGACAGTGAGTATCTGGTGGTTGGACTGGAGGGAAGGGTTCATCTATTAGAGCTGTTTATTTCAACCTCGCCTGGCTTATGAGCCTTGACTTTGGGAGGACTTCATTTCTTTTTCTCTGTGAGTGTGGTGTATACCTATCAAGGCATGCTTGTGGCAATCAAGAGGACAAGCTTCGATACTGACCCTTGTTTTAAGGTTTTTTTTTTGGGGGGGGGGGTGAGACAGGGTTTCTCTGTGTAGCCCTGGCTGTCCTAGAACTCACTCTGTAGACCAGGCTGGCCTCGAACTCAGAAATCCGCCTGCCTCTGCCTCCCAAGTGCTGGGATTAAAGGCGTGTGCCACCACTGCCTGGCTGGCCCTTGTTTGAGACAGGATCTCCTTTTGTGTTCTGCTGTACTTGGTCAGGCAAGCAGGTCCACAAGCCTGGGGATTCCATCTTCCTATAAGACCATTGGGTTTGCACGTGCAACCGTGTCTAGGTGTGTGTGGGTTCTGGGGTTTCAAACTCATGTTCTCGAGTTATATGCTAGGCATTTACCCACTGAGTCATCTCTGCAACCCAGCATTTCATTCCTGGGAGTAGACAAAGCACATCACTAGAGTCCGTTTCACATATGAATATGAAAAGCTTTGTTCTTTCATAAAACTAGTTTGCTCTCATAAAATGCTTTCCTGTGCCACACAGTTAAATTTTATGGCAAAGGGGAGACACCACTTATTAAAATTTACTACCTTCTGAGAAGTAAAACCTTGGCAGAATTAATATCACTTAGCACATTTTTTAAGAAATCCCACCCTGAGCATTTTTTCTTCAAATATTAAATGAGATATTAGTCTGAATTAAGTTTGTTGACAAAAGAGCTGGTAAGCCATGAGCATCTTTAATTTCTGTTTCAGAGCTTTCTTCTTGCTTTTTAAGATTGTGGCGTCTCCATTTTCCATCTTGTTTTTTAATAGTACAGACCCACTCATTTGTAATTTGCCCCTCACCGAGCATGCTTGTCCTGCAATTCTTTGTATTTTCATGAACACCCTATTCCTTTATGCTCTTAGGGTCTCTTAAGTGTACTTCTTAAAGTTAAATGATCAGAGTATTAGAATATGACCTTTGCCTTGTCCTATACACCTTGAGTCCCAGAAGCCTGCCTAGGGGCCACTAGGGAGTGAAGAAAGGACATATATGGACACACATACACACACAAGCAATGACTGGGATCAGGTGGGGTTCTCCACCATTACCAGATAACCTGAAACATCAGTGTATGGAGTAGGTATAGCACTAGTCTGGGTAGGAGGTCTCTGTCAGGCTGACACTTCAGTGTATGGATTAGGTATAGCATAGGGGAGGATTAATCTGGTAGGAGGTCTCTATCAGGCTGTAGCTGCCCCTCCAAGCACACACACTCCTCAACACACACATTCCCTGGATTACGAAGCCACAGTTGCTAGTCTTTGCACACACTGATAAGTGTTCATAAAGATTCATTCTTAGACTTCCAAGAAAAGCTTTGCCATTTCTCTCTTGCCTGGCCCACGTGGGTGATGGCTTTGCCAATTTCCCAAGGGCCAGTTAGTGGTCTTGGAGTCCTTGACAGGCAGTGTGTGGGGCTTCTTCAGCTCCCTTCATCCCCCTTTCCTAGGTCTTAGTGAATGTTTACACTTAGTCGAGGGCAGGCTCACCTCGGTCTCCACACCAGAGATGGTAAGGAGGAACACAACAGCCACTCACACCAACAAAAACAAGGGATGTTCTAGGATTAAAGGGATTAAGACCCTGAAGCTCATCAAGGATTGCAAGAGAAGTGGCAAGCCTTTTGTGTTTTTAGGAAGTGCCCATATAATTGGACCATATATTTGCTATCATCATTGAGTTCAACCAGGAGATGGACCCAAATCAGCTCCCAACTCCGGTTTTACATGAAGGAGCTCTTGTCACACACACGTATTGCTAATCCATATGATGTATTCAATCATACTTAATTTGCAGGGCTGTAGCTCACCCTGAAAAATTGATTGAAGTCCATTGGAACTCTAGGTGATTAGAATAGTACCCCTCAAAACAAAGGGAATCATTAATACAAGTAGGTATGAAAGAGCTGTGACCAAGCAGCTGGGTTAAAACGCTGTGGTCTAAGGATGTAAGTCCAGTACGCTTTTTCCATGACCAGTTTTACCTATGTGGATATGATGATCAGCCATCTGAGAAATAGAACTGCTGAGTTATTCCCCAATCCCATGTCTCTTCAAACCTGAAATCAGGCTCTTCTCTGGACCCAAGTGACTGTTCCATACCTTCTGGGAAGATATAAGCAAATCCTTTCTTCCCCATTAGCACAGGAGGTGGGTCAAGGTGTTTTTCTGCCACATCTTTCCATTAGCGCATTAGGTATCTCTCTCTTGTTCTATAGCAGTGAGGCTATCTTCTGTACAATTTAAATCATTTAATGTAATAAGGCCTTGTTTAGAGAATTCTTCTAGAGAAAGGCTTTGCCATTCCTCTGGAGCCTGACCCATATGGGTAATGACTTTGCCAGTTTCCCAAGAGCTAATTGGTTTTGGAGCCCTCAACAGGTCATGCCCAAACCAAAGTACACATACACCCAGGGCTTTACTCAGGCAGTTTCCTCCACTCCAAACAGACCTTCACCGTATGGAGTTTTAAGAAGCTGTGAGTTGCATCCACAACTGTAGTGTCCCCAGAGTAATACTGATGGTCAGTATTTGAGAAAAACCATCATTTCATAGTTGCTACTTCAGATACGCTCCTTCATTTGTCAACTAACATGCCTTCCCTCTCCTGAAGCAGTCTTGTGGACATTCTGATATAGGCTACCAAAGACAAAGATATCAAAAATACAATAAACACTCCCAGAATTAAATCTATAATCAATGTAAGGGGAAGAGAAACACAAGGATAGCAGTTCGGCTGTGAGGACGTGGAGACCAGCCTGAGGAAGCCTGTTAAACAGGAAGTTTGTGACGGATGACTTAATCAAGTTGGAATCGTTCATAATGGCTTAAGAATTCCTGTTTATATATTCCTTCCTATAACAAAGTCGCCAGTTTTATTTCCCTCAGTTTGTGTCAAGTGATACCCAAGGCCTTCCATGCATGCATACTACTCCACTCTACCCTGTGTGGTCCTCTGATAGCCATTGACAGGAGTTAAGAGCCAAGATACATTGAGAACCTGACTGACTCATTCCAGGACCAGAACCTTTGGTTCTACCTCATCAGGCATCTCCCAGACGCAGGAGGCTTCCCATGCTACCCATGAGTCCCCCCGCCTCTCTCTTTTTGCTGCCCATCCTGTGCTCAGTAGAAGATTACTTCAGAGGAATTTTCTTTACTTTCCAATGATTTGATTAAGATGAAGCACTTTGAAGCAACATGTGAACCCACAACAGTTTGGTAATCTACAGTTACATGTTAGATGGCCTAGAAAGAAGGCCATGTCTTAGAGTGTAGACCAGATGAATTACTGTGTGTTAGACCTTTTAGGACAGCTTTGCGATCACCAAAGAAGTGTCAAGACTTTAGATGGATTATGGTTTAGGGGGTATTCAGGTGAGAATAGGGCTCTGAAATGAAATCATCTTTATGGATAGGCATGGATTAACTGTCCATAGCAAGTCTTCTGTTACAACATGTTTTTGAGTCAAATTTTATGCACACTATTAACAATTTATGTCTCTAAACACACACAAAGTGTTGAGTAAATGTCACATGATTTCCTTTTCACAAGCATACTGGACTGTTTTAAGTCACTTTTATTAGTAGACCAAATCGGAACTCTGTTAAATAGTGGTTTTTGCTAGTTCAGTCTTTAGTGTGTTTTCACTTGGAAGTGTAAGAAAGGAAGCACAAGGAGGGAATCGATACTTGCTGGGTGTGTGTAACAGCTGTGTGCAATTAGAAAGT
Source organism: Mastomys natalensis (assembly GCA_021653895.1). Taxonomy (NCBI): domain Eukaryota; kingdom Metazoa; phylum Chordata; class Mammalia; order Rodentia; family Muridae; genus Mastomys; species Mastomys natalensis. Next base: position 1,152,192 of record JAJTUV010000163.1, on the reverse strand, counting down.
TCAGAAATGAAGGAAAATACTTTATGAACATCTAGTTTGTCTAGCATTTTTTTAAAGAATTTCCAAAATCTCTACAACTGGAAGCTTTTTAGTCATATGTTCCAGTCTCTGAACATGAGGTTCTTTGTATTGGTTATGGACACCACCTACACAGCCAGGTGGCACTTCTCAGCAGATGAGGATCTCTGGGGGGCCATCTTGTTTTCTTTGTGAGTCCTCATAGTCTCTTTATGTAGACTTTCCCTGGGATAATACACACCCGGAACTCAGTATAGCTGCTGTGGTTTTCTGTCATAAAGAAGAACTCACTGGGAAGCAAGTCATACTGTATAAATTTATTAGCCATTAAGGCAAACTATGGGTTTGTAAAGTAGTAAGTGGAATTATTTCTTCTCGCCCAATGTATACTCATGTAATGCTAGTGTGTTGTTTTGATTCTTGATACAAGTGAATACAAAGAGGTAGTTTTTGTCAGCTTGCAGCAGTGTTCTAGGTAAGAGTCACAAATCACAAAGCCTTGTCTGAGTTCTGTCTAATGGAAGGGGGCTTCTTTCTTCTGCTCTAGCTTCCCCCTTTCTAAAGTGGGGCTATTGTCTGCGTAGACTTCCCCATAGGGTTGTTACAGGGGGGATGAGGTGTAGCTACTTCAGTACACTATAAAGGAAGAACTATCAAGTGCAGAGGCCAGGATTTCATGAGCAAGGTGCATTCAGCATAAATTGCTGCCTGGTGGTTATTAGTGTTTGAAAAGAAAGAACAAGGGTGCACTTAGAATAGAAAAGTAGAAAGAAATAATTAATTTAAAAAGACCCTGGCCTTCACACAGGCTGAGAAACAAGCTCAAGTGTGACTCAGGTCAGACCCCAGGGTCTGGAAATCAGGATGAAGATAGATGTCTAAGAAGCACCAGATCCACCAGTAGTGACAGGACCTGAAACTAGTAAGCAGGGGACAGGGCAGTATTTTCAACAGACTTTGGGGGTGGTGAGAGGCACGAAGTCTATGTTTAACTGACTTATGACTAGTTCCTTACCCCTGATTTTTGTTGGAAATTCAGCATTCCTAGAAGTCTACTATGATGGATGAGTGGTTTCCAATGTTTTGTTTTTAAATTACATGCCCTTTTTGATAGGGCTTTAAGTTGTTTATGCAGTTCAGATATATTGTGTGTGTTCTATAGCACATTGTTGAACATAGGACTTCAAAGTAAATGCATGTCTTACAGATTAATAGATTCTGCACTTCAGTGACTGCCTGATGATTGCTTTTGATTGGAAGGATAAAAACATCTTGGATGGGAGGACAAGAAACAAGTGACCCTGTCCTGTGTCTCCGGGGCTCTCCACCTTCCTCCTAGTGCCTGGCATTTTCCACCCTGGAACAGTACAGTAGATCTCAGTCAAAACCAACCCAGTGGTGATGCCCAGCCATGGTCATTGAAGCAGCTCTGCTCTGGCCAGCAAGGACTGTAGAAAACTGACTGTATTGTTTGAATTTAGTCTCATTGCGTGTGTAGTGAGAAACCATCAGACCCTGCTCGACACCAGTTGCTATTTCCTGTAAATAAGATGAATGCCTTGTGCTAGTTGGAACACTGGAATCTGGTTATCTTATATATTATATACACGTACAAAACATGATGCTGGTGTCCTAGTAGTGTTATTAACTTCGTTCATATTGATGGAAACAAGCATTTTTACACTTGCTACCTTGTTGAGCATGTTGGACTGTCCTTGAGAGAGAAGCTAAAGAGGAAGTTGACAGCTCTGTGAGGGTCATCCATCGGTTTGTCAAATGCCTCCTTCCTTACTTATACCCTTCCTTTCACACAACCTCTGGAGGCTAGCCTGTGTCCTCATTCCTTCCTGCTTCCTTTTCTGCTTTCTGTACCATGAGCTGTCCTAATTTGGAACATGAATAGATTCCTAAAAGATGTACACTAAGATGTCACATCTTCCCTGTAATGTTTTCGGGGTGTCAGTCGACAAAGGTTTATTGAACTCATCTGTGTAGACCATCTTTTAGAGGCTTTGAGGTTAGAAACTTGTTTAATCTTGTGCTTAAAGAACTTGGAGTCTGGCCGGGCGATGGTGGCGCACGCCTTTAATCCCAGCACTTGGGAGGCAGAGGCAGGTGGATTTCTGAGTTCAAGGCCAGCCTGGTCTCCAGAGTGAGTTCTAGGACAGCCAGGGCTACACAGAGAAACCCTGTCTCAAAAAACCAAAAAAAAAAAAAAGGTAGAAAAAAAAAAAAGAACTTGGTCTAGAGGGGCCATAGAGTAGAATATTCAGGAGCAGAACAAGTTGAACATCAGTCGGAGCACACCAGGTTTATGTCTTCCTTGTGGGCAGAGCTCGTATGTGTCAGGCTTCCTTAGAATGTCCTTGCAGTGTTCAGCCATTCAGGGATGTGTCTGAGGCTTCACTGGGCCCAGAAAGCCAGCAGGTAAGTATGGCTGGTACAGAGCAGACGCTGCCTTAGCACTTCGATAATGGCATCATACAGACACAGGTCTGGGTAAGTGTGCGGCCCTTGCTCCTCATCCCATCTATTTCCTCACAAGGTGTTCGTTGGGAGAGAATGTTGGGAGCGCAAAATCTCAGAGCTCTATCAGTTGCAGGCAGTTCTCGGCAGAGAACTGTGAACGTAGCACCTCAAGCCTGCTCCTCTTCAGTGTCCCACTGGCTGCATGAAAAACAGGAATTTATGTAACCAGCCCTGCACAGCAAACGTTTTCCTGTTGTGGGGGTGGGTGGGTAACTGTTGGCAAAGTTAGTATACAGCTCTGTTACTCAGAGTGACCTGAAATGTCCTCAGAAAAATATGTAGTGTGATATTTTGATAAGTAAAGGATTGCTATGGCCAAAAAAAGAGGAAAAAAACCACCCAACAAGAAGCAAAAGAAGTCCAAGCATGTAATGGATACTAACCCTGAAGTTAGTGAACTATTTTTAAACTTTTTAGGAATCTTCGTTATTATGTCTTCTTTAGTCCTGCTGGAAATGTCTCTCCCAGTGTGTGCTTTCCACGGTCTGGCAGAACCGCCCTGGGCTTGCAGAGCTGTACCCCCTTCCCCTGTTAGTTTCAGGCAGTCAGGAAGCTGATCTCTGGAAAGATCTCCTCCCCTATACTGTCTTTATTATTAACTAAATGCAGTGTGACAGGACAGGAGTCATGCTTCCTCTCTTCTAGAGGTTTTATCAGAGTTTATCTGTGTGTCTATTGTGTTTAAAGAACAAAATTTCATGATGGAATATTGTGCAAATGCCCAGACTTCCAGCATGTAGATGGCTTTGGAGAATGCAGTTACAGGGCTGGCTGCTTTCCAGGCCTGCCCAGGCAGGCTGCTGGTTTTAAGGAGGAATTGGGGATATTGGTCACTGGTGTTGGTGGACACGGTAGCCAAAGTTATAGCTCTGGGTGATAGGATGGGGGCTGGGGGGAAGGTGGCAGGGAGGTGGGGGCAAGGAACATTTTTGAAAATATATGGGATTGAGATACAGCATGAAAGAAATGTATTCCTTAGCCTTTTGGGAGATGTTTGGAATTCAAGACCTGCCCCTCATAACAGTCCTAGAGCTGAGATAGATCATAAGTGGAAGAACAGAATGAAGGCTCAGGAGAGACTACCACTGCCATATACCCACATACCTGCCTGGCATCCAACCAGAAGGCTCCTGTTGAGCCATGTCTGATCCGCCCTCACCATGCACCCTGGCAGAAGGACTTAACACATAGATAGCTGTGTGTTGCAATCCTTGGGTGGAATGTAGTGCAGAGTGCATTTTGAAATACGGGTTTCTAAGCTCTCTTAGGCCTCGGTCTGACTTCTGTCTCTGTGTAGAAGTGAGGTTACCACTGCACTCGTTTTGTTTTCCATCTCTTGGTGAGAAAAGGCACGAATGTACTCGGGTCGTGGAGAAGTCTGACACCCTGTGTATTGTTCTGGTCTGGTACAATGGTTGGCACTTTGAGCACCTTCATTCCCTGTCAGCAACATGAGGATGTGGGCATTGTGGCTGCCTTCTTGGGTGACCACAAATCTAGTTAGAGTCTTTTTGTGGTCCAAGAGGGGTCACAGAGCATTTGGGCAACTAAGCCTTGCACTTGGTTGGCAGAGAAAGCCAAAAAGTCGAGAAGCCAGGTACACAGTATAGTCTGCCCTGAGGATTGTGAGATGTCCAGAGTACTGCCCTGGGCTTGGCATTAAGTCCCTTCAGAGCTGCCAGGTAAGTACATAGCAGCTGTGCTGGGACAGAAAGCTTAGGACTCTTTGGCGTACGTGTTAGTTACATTCTCAGATTTGTGCCACAGGATCCCCCACACATCAGAAGGCACACTGGGGTTTCCTTGTCTTCATCTAAGAACTAAGAGACTCACCTGTATTCTCCTTTGTATTTGCACTTTGCACACATTTGCTGTGGCTTTGTTGTATTATCTGTCTGAACATCCACTGAGTCGGAGCAGATGGACTTTAAGCAGTAGGGGAGCTTTCCTCACCCCAGCCTCCCTTCTAGTTACCGCTCTGGACAGCATACTTTCTACAGTGTCCTGAAGTTAGTGGTTTGCTTAGAGCAGAGACAGTCTCACATTTGAATGTTTCATTTTATGGCAAGTTAACTTTCTCAAGAAAATAGCTTTTCTTTATATTTATTTTTACTTGCTGATACAAAGACTCTGGTGGTATAAACTAATTTAGGTCTCAACTTTTCTGGGGGATCTCTTTACCTACCTATTTATTTACTTATTTATTTATTTTATATTATTTAAAGTAGTTCAAACTAGTCTCAGACTCACTCAAAATCCTCCTACCTTTTCCTCCCATGAGCTGAGATTATAAGTGGATATTGTGTGTTGCTTTGGGGTTTTTGTTCCTGAGTGGGGATAGATCCTGCTTCATCTCCCTTTCTGTTACCCTATGAACCCAGTGACAGAATGTCACTTTGTAGAAATGGTGTTTATTTCACCTAAAAAAAAATAAATTGAGAAGCGCTTTGTTTTTGAGTCAGGGTCAAGAACTATATAAAAGAAATACAAGAGAATACAAATTTAGAGAAGTGCCTTTTTTTTTAGATGCTATTTTTCCTACACCAATTTGAGATCTTTTATAGTGAGTTTATTACTACTCTTGAGAGCCAGTGAGGGCCGGTTGTGGTGGCGCAGCCGTAGATTTGCTGAAGGAGGCAGAGGCAGGAAGCCAGTGAGGGGCTTTTGTTGCTGCACAAGTTGATCCTCAGAACCCAAGTAAGGTAGAAGGTGAGGAAAGACTCCAAAAGTTTCTTCTGACCTGTGCTATGGCATAAAGTACTGTGGTACATTCGGCCTCCACACAAATTAAGAGCTGTTAGGCTGTTCAGATTGGACACTGTATATATATGATCCATGTTGAACAGTAAGTTTTCCAAGGGGGAAGTGCTGTATTTTCTAACGTACTATTTTGCTTTACAGAATTCAATTCGCCATAATCTGTCCCTACACAGCAAGTTCATTCGAGTACAGAATGAAGGAACTGGAAAAAGTTCTTGGTGGATGCTCAATCCAGAGGGAGGCAAGAGTGGAAAATCGCCCCGGAGAAGAGCTGCATCCATGGACAACAACAGTAAATTTGCTAAGAGCCGAGGGCGGGCTGCTAAGAAAAAAGCATCTCTGCAGTCCGGCCAAGAGGGCCCTGGAGACAGCCCCGGGTCTCAGTTTTCTAAGTGGCCTGCGAGCCCTGGGTCCCACAGCAATGATGACTTTGATAACTGGAGCACATTTCGTCCTCGCACCAGCTCAAATGCTAGCACCATCAGTGGGAGACTGTCTCCCATCATGACAGAGCAGGATGATCTGGGAGATGGGGATGTACATTCCTTGGTATATCCACCCTCTGCTGCCAAAATGGCTTCTACACTGCCCAGTCTGTCTGAAATCAGCAATCCAGAAAACATGGAGAACCTTCTGGATAATCTAAATCTTCTCTCATCCCCAACATCCTTAACTGTGTCAACCCAGTCCTCACCTGGCAGCATGATGCAGCAGACACCTTGCTACTCATTTGCACCGCCAAACACCAGTCTAAATTCACCCAGCCCAAACTACTCAAAGTACACATATGGCCAATCCAGCATGAGCCCTTTGCCCCAGATGCCTATGCAGACACTTCAGGACAGCAAATCAAGTTATGGAGGATTGAACCAATATAACTGTGCCCCAGGACTCTTGAAAGAGTTGCTGACTTCTGACTCTCCTCCTCACAGTGACATTATGTCACCAGTTGATCCTGGAGTGGCTCAACCCAACAGTCGGGTCCTGGGCCAAAGTGTAATGATGGGCCCTAATTCAGTCATGCCAGCCTATGGCAGCCAGGCATCTCATAACAAAATGATGAACCCCAGTTCCCACACCCACCCTGGACATGCACCACAAACGTCTTCAGTCAATGGCCGTGCCCTGCCCCATGTGGTGAACACCATGCCTCACACATCTGCCATGAACCGCTTGACCCCAGTGAAGACACCTTTACAAGTGCCTCTGTCCCACCCCATGCAGATGAGTGCCCTGGGCAGCTACTCCTCCGTGAGCAGCTGCAATGGCTATGGTAGGATGGGTGTCCTCCACCAGGAGAAGCTCCCAAGTGACTTGGATGGCATGTTTATTGAGCGCTTGGACTGTGACATGGAGTCCATCATTCGGAATGACCTCATGGATGGAGATACCTTGGATTTTAACTTTGATAATGTGTTGCCCAACCAAAGCTTCCCACACAGTGTCAAGACTACAACACACAGCTGGGTGTCAGGCTAAGAGTTAGTGAGCAGGTAAGTTTATTCACTCCAGTATCAAAAGGCCTTTTGAAAAAGAGATACAGTACCATGTGTCTTACATGGTTAGACATTTAAAAAGAAAAAAACAATTTAAAAAGGTGTAATTAAAGACGGGTCTTATATAGCCAGCATCCCTACCACACCTGGCTTATGTGGTGCCGGGATCTAACCCAGGACAGCACTTTGACAGCTACAGCCAGGGTTGTGTTAGGCTTTGTTCTAATGTCACCTGGTTGTGATACTAGATTGCTGAGAAGCACCTGTTACTGTCCACTGTCCCTCCCTCGCCCCCTCTTTCCATTTATCTGTTTGCCTTTTGAGGTTAAAATAGAGTGCAGATTCCTTTAGCAGCTTTTAAGACTTTGTTTTCACTGTTGGATGCCTTATTCTTTCCACCAGTTCTTAAATAAATGAACACATTTGATACAAATCAGATGCCAAAGGTCTTTTTTTTTTCCTCCCATTTTTTCAATAAAGAAAAAATTTACCCATTGAATGACTTTGGAGCTGTTTGAGAAAGCTGTAGTTTCCCCCCCACCCCCAACTTGATAAGTACAATTGAATATGACTATATTTTTATTGTGTGTGTGTTTTTCCCCCTTAGGCTACATTTAAAAGTCCTTCAGATTGTCTGACAGCAGGAACTGAGGAGCAGTCCAAAGATGCCCTTCACCCCTCCTTTTAGTTTTCTTGATTTAAAAAAAAAAAAAAAAAATCCTTTTTTCCTTTCGTCAGACTTGGCAGCAGAAGCACTTTCCTGTGCAGGATGTTTGCCCAGCGTTTGCAGGTTATGTGCTACTGTAGATAAGGACTGTGCCATTGGGAATCATTACAACGAAGTGCCAAACTCACTACACCGTGTCATTGCAGAAGAGACTTGCAGATCCTGGTGTGCTTTCAAGTTTTGTATATATGCAGTAGATACAGAATCGTATTTGTGTGTGTGTTTTTTTAATATCTACTTGGTCCAAGGAAAGTTTATACTCTTTTTGTAATACTGTGATGGTCTCACGTCTTGATAAACTTTGCTTTGTACTACCTGTGTTCTGCTAAAGTGATGAATCATGAACTAAGATCTCCATTCTGCACATCTGCTGAGTGACTCAACCTGTTCATCTTGCCACAGGATTCGTGTGAGAACCAAGTAGCCGGTGATCAATCTGCTGAATTAGTGGACTTGACAAACTTTGAGGCAGAATAAGATTAAGTGCCAGCTTTGTACAGGTCTTTTCTATTATTTTTGTTGTTGTTTATTTTGTTATTTGCAAATTTGTACAAACACCTTAAAATGGTTCTAATTTCCAGATCAATGACTTTTGATGTTATTGTTAGGACTCGACATTTTTTGGAATAGATACCGAACTGTAATGTTTTCCTAAAACTAGAGTCTACTTTGTTACATGGTCTGCTTATAAATTTGTGAAATCAGAGGTATTTGGGGGCAGCATTCATAATTTTCATTTTGTATTTCTAACTGGATTAGTACTAATTTTATACGTGCTCAACTGGTTTGTACACTTTGGGACGCTACCTGATGACGTTTCTGGCTAACCTTAAATCATTGTACTTAGCACTTGCATACTCAACGTTTCTGGCCATTTGGGCAGGAAAGTGATGTATAGTTACAGACACTCTGTGTTTTGTATGTAGATTTATGTGTGTATTTTAAAGAAACTTCTCTTGCTTCTGTTACCCTGTGAATTGTGTACAGCGCGTAGCACCAAGTCTGCAGATGGATGCCCCATGCCACGTTCTTACAGCTCCCCTAAGGAGGCCCTGCCAGATGAGGCCCCATGCCATGTTGTCACAGCTCCCATAGGGAAGCCTCCTGTCTGTCGCTCAGGAAAGGGGGACTTTATCTGAGATGTTCTTTGTCTAACTGGGGTTCTCCTCCTACTTGTGTCCTGAAGAATCATGTCACTTCTCAGTCTCCACCTCTGTTCTCTCAGGCTCTGAACAGTGTAAACCTAAGGAGGAAGTTTGCAAATAGGACTCTTCAGTGATTTATGGAGTGCTTTGTGTTCTCAAGTACAGACAGTGGCAGAATTAGTAAAAAAAAAAAAAAAAAAAAGAGAGACAGTAAACTTGAAAACCAGCCAGCTATAAATGTACATTTATTCTGAAATCCTTAGCTTAAGAATTTGAGAGTTTTTTTTTTTTTTCAACCTTGAGCAGCCTAGCCTGCGTCTCATTAAGTTTTTATACTTTCTAATTACCTGAAATTCTACCAGACCAGGATAATTAGGTTTTGTCTCCCATTCCGTCCATCAGCATTTGCAAGTCACCCATGGAGATTGCTGACTCTCCCACAGTTTGCGGAAGAGGTGTACCACAGCATCCCTCTTTTGCCTTCTTGAGAAGGCCTGGTTTCCATGCAGACGCCCAGTTTGCACTTGTTGGTTTTTAGTATGTTACCCATCTCTCCATTTGGGGTGTGCATGTGTGTGTGTTGACAAGAATAAAATGTCCCTGGTTTTCACTGTTGGCCAGCTTTGTCGTAAGCTTGCCACCATGACTTGTACTATTGTAAACGTGTATTGAGCCACTGCTCCTCTGACCACCTTTGTTTGGGCACTCCAAAACAGGACTTGTTTTAGAAATTAATTCCTCCAAGCAGAGCCTCCTACAAATGGAGTAGAATTTACTGGTGTCAAAGAACTCAGGTCTCCCTTTCCTCCTCCATCTGCCATTTCTTACCATTGCAGAAAGAGCCTCTGCGTGTAATCATTCAACAGAGGCAGCTACAGCCCTGAGCAGTGGGCTACTTGCTGAAGGTCACTGAGTGACTTGGAGGTGTCTCTTTCAGAAGCTGTAAATTTCAACAGCAACTCCCCCCCCCTTTTTTTTTCTTTTTTAGTGTTAAGATCATAGTGTGAATCATGGGGCACAGCAAAGTCCAGGAAAGACTTCTTGTCTGTTTTGAAAACAAACATCAAACTTGTGACCTCTGAGAATCCTTTTCTGTGAGAATGTTCACTTTCCGGTATATTATTGTACATGATTGCTCTGTGAAAAGACTTTACCTATGCAGCCTTGTTTGCTTTATTTCCTTTGGTTTGTACTGTTGCTAAGAGCATATTGTATTATAGAGCTATTTGGATATTTTAAATATAAAGATGTATTGTTTCCATAATATAGATGTATGGAATCTATTTAGGTGATAGATGTACGACTTGGAAAGTTCTGCTTGGACAAACTGAGTCTAAGTTAATTAGCAAATATTATATCCTGGTGAGCAGTAAATCCGGACCTAACAGTAAGAGGATAAAGTCACTTAAAATGGAAACAGTTCCCCAAAGGTGTACAATTTGAACTTGTTCAACTGCTTAATATATGGCTCCCCTTTTCCCCTCACCTTGAAGTTCTTAGTTTCAGCTCTCAAAAGTTACTGATTTTAAGTGAAAAGTCTCTCTATGGTTTCATCTGGGGAGTGATCGTTCAGTATAATGTGCATTGTGCTTTATGCAAACAAAACAGCCTGGTCCTGTGGCCAGGGATAGACAGCCTTGTAAGTCCCATCAGGATAGAGTCCCACCCTCCCACACACTTCACCACCGGAGTTGAGTAACAGTGCAAATGCCTTGTTCCTGTTCCAATACTATCTGAGAAGTGCCTGATGATGCTGATGTACTTACAGATACAAGAACAATCCTTACTATAAATTGTATAAAGCCATAAATGTACATAAATTATCTTTAAGTGGCTTGGTGTGTTTCTTTCCTTAGTGTTCGAAAGTTCCTGAGCAAGCATGTTTTTATTTAGCTATCAAGCACATGAGTTAGATCGTCAACCCCAGTGTTAATGGCGTATTCAGCTCTGCCATTTCCTTTGGAAGAAGGAACCATCTCCGTATGACCAAACATGGTCCCTAATGTGAAGAAGTGCATTCTAAAATTAGCAGTCTAGAAAGCAATGGTTCTCAGTGTGTGGGTCACAACCCCTTGAGGGAGTATCAAATGACCCATTCACAGAGATTGCATATCATATCCTGACAATCATAGCATTACGATTCATAACAGCAAAATTACAGTTAGGAATTAGCAAAAATAATTTTATGGTTGGGGATCACCACAACATGACAAACTGTATTTAAGGGTCTCAGTATTAGGAAGGTTGAGAACCACTGGTCTAGAGTCTGACATGGTGGCATATGCCTTTATTCCTAGCACTTAGTAGTCAGAGATAGGTGGATCTCTCCGAGTTAGAGGCCAGCCTGATCTGTATGGTGTGTTTCAGGATAGCCAGGACTACATAGAGAGACCTTATCTCAAACAGTCTAGACTTTTTCATTCTTGGAATATCTGGAACCCTATTTAGGCCAGTAGTTATAAACATGAAACCTTGCTTAATACCAGACTGAAGGCAAACTAGGGCGGGACAAAAGCAGGGTCATTAGTGTAAGCACTAAGTGATGTGGCCGACAGGATGGCTTTCCAAGGCCAGATGAACCCAAGTGTACATGTTGTTCAGAGAGGATCTCAGCGGCTGCAGAGCAGAAAGGTGTCTGTGTGTTTTGCTCTTGCCCAGCGTTGCCTGAGATTGAGGTTATCGTGGAGTTAAGGCTGTTCTTAAAAGAAGGTTCTGCTTGTTTCCTTCTACCAGATAAGAAGATGGTAAATGTAACGAAGAGGGGGGCCAGGTTCTAGTGTTCTATTGTTTAGATAGCAAACGGTCAGTTAGCATGGGGTGTTCCCCCCACCCCCAACCTGTCTGTCATAACAAAACCTTTTCTTTGAAAATGTGGTATCCAAAAACCCAGTATATATAACCCAAAAGGGAATGACACACTAAATCCTGAGGCTCGTGCACACAGTTTTGAAACCTTTTAATGGGGTCCAAATGTAGAACTCCTTGATTGGTTTATACTAACAGAACTCAGAAAACTGCTGGCTCCACCCCCCTAAGTAGTCATTTCTTGATAAATGGCTGAAGACTCAGGATTTTCAACAGCATTTGGGTTCTGCTGTGGGCTAAAGGTGACCATAGAGTCTGTTCTATACATATGTACTTAAGGTTGCGCCTGGACTTGAGGACCAGCTGTTCTACAGTCTTTGTTTTGGCTTCTGTTTCTCCATATCTGAAATGACCTGTCAATGGTGGAGCTGGTTCCTCTTACAGTGGTTGATACGGTTGGATTAGGTTAAGAGGGCTGACCCCAAGAGCTGTACTAAGAGCAAGTCTCTGAAGCACATACCGTCAAACACCAAACCTTACATCATTTAACAGTGCTCAGGACAGGCTTCTGACCTGTAACTGGGATGTGGTGACATTGTAGGAGGGTTGCATTCACTAAGTCATAATGTAAGGTAAAAACAACAGTTCATTCCATTTTCCCCCTGAATACTGAAAAATTAGAAACAACCACCTAAACGAAAGAAAAAGGACTTTGATGATAATGTGTATACACGGGCTTAAGGTGCTTTCAAGTTTACTAACGGAAATGACTGAAGAAAGAAAGAGGGAGGAGGCAATCAGGAAACCAGACATTAAAGGGAGCCACCAAACTAAAGAGCTGTAAGGCTCAAGGATCCTTTTAGCCCACAGTGTTGTGCGTCTAGAAGGACTTCAGTGAGGTGGCTCTTACTGTGGAGACCATGCAGCGCTTGCCCCATGTCTGGTGGGCTTTCAGTTTAAGTCAGCAGAGGGTGTCTGTTGGTGCCTGAGGAAGTTCACACTGAGAAGACATTCAGGCTGCCTCCAAAAGGTCCTCATAAGCACATACCAAAGGCGTTTTCTTTTTTTTTTTTTTTTTTTTTTTTTCTTTTTTGGTTTTTCGAGACAGCGTTTCTCTGTATAGCCCTGGGCTGTCCTGGAACTCACTCGGTAGACCAGGCTGGCTCGAACTCAGAAATCCGCCTGCCTCTGCCTCCCAAGTGCTGGGATTAAAGGCGTGCGCCACACCGCCCGGCTCCAAAGGCATTTTCAAGCCATTAACATGTTCACATGCCCCAGACAGAAATAAGTCTTGAATGTACTGGACACTGCCAACTGAAGGGATAGAGTCATGACCTCCAGGAAGAAGGACACCTTTGCAATAGGCTTGCTACCTTCTGGTTTTTGAGAGACATGTAACATAGCACAGGCTAGCTTAGAGGCCATGATTCTCCTGCTCCAGCCTCCTGGGTGTTAGGGTTATAGGTATACCCTACTATATATTCCAGTGCTTACACTTTACTTATTTCCATAAGCTCCTGGCTTTAGACAGCAGCCTTCTGAATCCTCTCAAAAGTGCACAAAGTTACTCCGAAATTTTGTTACTGAAATAAAGGGGCAAGATTTTGGCTCAACTGTTTCAGGAAGTTCCTCTCATCCCGACAAGGGAAGTATGGTGGGTAAGAGGAATGGCTGCTGCTGCTGCTCTTCCCTTCTTACATGTTCTGGCTCCCCTTCTCATGAGATGGCACTATCCAGAACAGTCCTCTTCCTGCTACTCTGATGGCTCTCACAGACACAGCCAGGGAGGTATGCTTGCCTGAGCTTAGATGATTAGAGCTCCACCCAGGCCCTGTTCGTACCAGGCAAGAAGAGTTCTACACTAAATTATATTCAAGCCTCTCCTAAGTGAGTAGAAATGCAGTCACATTGATGGAGGTTTACCGTGGCTGTAAATAGATGCCGTATTGGGCTCTAAATTTCTGCCTAAATGTGTTGACCTTAGAAGAGCCAACTGTTGAGAGTATGTATTTTTACTGAACCGTTTATAAATCAGTTTTCTAACTGATTGATGAATTGAGACAGGAGTCTATTTGCACTTCAGTCCTTGGTTTCAGATATGCCACTGGTGCCCTTTATTCTGGAAACACTTGGAGCCTCTGTGTTAAAAAATCGTGGTGCTTGGGTGGTGAGTTCCTGCAGATAGGTTACCTGCCTCAGGTTTGAGTGAAGATTAACGGCTGAGGTAATATCTTCCAGAGACTTCCTGTGTCAGGGAGAAAAGACTGCATAGTTGGTTTTTTTGGCTTACAACATGGTAGACTTTGGGAGATATGTTTCTTTAGGGGGCCCTAGGGATGCTCTGCATCTCCCCACATTTTAAGTGGGAAAATTGACTAGTTTATTGGTTCATGGCTAGTATTTTCTATATTCTCATCTGCTGCCTCTATCTTGAGGAAGGGATTGTGTAAATAGTTTGCCAGACCCATCCCCCAGGACAGTTTAACAGTCTTGGGGCCTCTAGAAGTACCTGTTAGGAATTTTAAACCTATGGCATCCCAATTATGAAGTAGGGGCCACAGTACTCACCATGGGCCAGTACTGTGGCCCTTTGAGAGTCACTTAGGCCTACATAGCCTTGCCGTCACTCCAGTCTAGACTCAGAATTCCCATCCCTGTATGCCCTCTTCCAATAGCTCTTCAATATGGTAGAGAACCAGAAGAGAAAAAGACTGACCTTTGGGTCACTGTGGGCTGTTGGAATCCATACACCTTACCAAGAACAGCTGGCTAGACTTTTGAGAATTTTGCATTTTAAATACTCAAATTTTCCACAATTTAGTTGTATGCACTTACAATCAATTCACCTACAATGCTGACTGGGACAGGACTGAGGTAAGTTTAGGGCCAGCCTGGGCTATAATGTGGCCCTGCCTCCACCAACAAAACCCAAATCATTCCTACAAAACTTGGCTTGATGGAGCTTATGTTGAGGAGTATTGGTTGTTTGTAAGTTCTCTCATGTCTTTCGTGTTAGCGTCATGTAATAAGCACATGGATGTGGACGTGCCTGGTTCTACAGAAGGTCATGAAGCCTTTACCTGCACACCACTGACTGGGTATGAAGGTACTAGAAGACCAGTGGTTTGGGTGGCACAGATGTGGGAGAGTGGGAATAAAGGCTGAGAACTGGAGGCAGGTGCAGAGCCTGGTCGAGGCAGTGGTGCTATACAGAGTCCCACTATACAGGTTAGATAGTGGTAAGGCCTCAAGACTGCATGTCATTGACTCATTAGATCTCAGAACCAACCAAAGGGATGGAGAGTGTCCCTTCCATGTACCAAAGCCTTTGGCTGGGGGAGAGACCGGGTGACATTACGAGAAGTGACTGGGTAAAGGGGCACAGTGTAGTAGCTAATTGATACAGGCATCAAGCACAGCCTTACTGTGAAGGTGGAAGGGGAAGCCTTTGAAATTGGGATATACGAAAGGATAGCAGTTTGGTTGTTGAAACTGATTGTCTGTAAATAGGATTGTCGCTACTTGCTGCAAGTTATGGTGTATAATAACTGAGTTAACCTCCTTCACAGTGCCCTGTACTTAGCAAGGCCTCCCCTCCAAAATTAGAATTGGTCAAACATTCTGGTTTGCCCAAGACAGGCTGTTGTCTATCTTCTCACCATACAAACAGAAATCTCTTGTATGAACTGATCCTAGAACCCTCAACAGGTGGGTGTGCAGACACTCCATGGGGTGAAAGCCCCGCTCTAACACTGCTGGGGATCAGGGTTATTCCATAGGAAAGGTAGCCTGGCATTTCAACCTATGCTATGGTTTTAAAGAGTGTGTGCCTTCCTAAGTTCACAAGTTTGAATCCTTGTCCTCAGTGTCACCACAGTAGGAGGTGGGAGCTTTTGAGAGCTGTTTAGATCCTGGTGATAGAGTATGGAACCCTCACAAATTGGATTTAGTTTGATTTTATGAGACTTCCAGAGTTCAAATCTTCACCTGATGGTGAGAAGGCACTGGTGAGAAATGGGCGTTTACCAGACAAAGAATCTGCTTGAACTTCATCTTGGACTACTCATCTCGGCCTTCAGAACAATCACACCTTTGTATCATTTTAACGTGTGTGTGTGTGTGTGTGTGTGTGTGTGTGTGTGTGTGTTTCTCTCCTTCCACCATGTTGGTCCTAGGGATCAAACTCTGGCTTTCAAGCTCGCCAACAAGTGCCTTCACACTCTGGGCCTTCTTAGCGTCCCAAGTTTGTATTTTTTATAAGCTACCATGCAGCACTACAGCTCAAGTAAGCTAAGATGTCATGCCAAGGCTCTCCCAGCTTCCCTTTGCATTTGCCTGCACCACATGCCTACATCCCAGCCATGACCTCTTACGATTCTGTCCTTTCCCTGTGCCAGAGGTCTCTTCACTTAGTAGTCAAGGTTTTGTCCTTAAAAGGTACTAACCCCCTCCCCTGCTCCCCAGAGTAGAGTAGGTAAACAGGAGAGGGGAATGGGTGCAGGACCTTTTTTTTTTTTTTTTAAATACAAGCCTATAGCTGGTTTAACTCTGAATCTGTAGCAAAGACTGCTCAGAGGCAACCCCAGGGTATCCCACGGAGACCTCAGGGCCAGGCCTGATGGACTCCTAGCGAGTCTGAACAATTGCCAGTGCACTTGACGCTGACACAGTCAAAGACATTCGTCTTCGGGGAACCAGTCTGTGACTGCCAACATCACTATAAATTAAACGCAGAGCAAGAAACCAGGGCTAATTTGACAGGTCTGGAGCTGCAGCTCACTCCCTTCCACCAAGGGAAGGAGAAAGACAACGGGCCAGACAACTGAGGCAGCCATGCCTAGAAGGGATTGTTGCCTGTCTTGCGCTAACCACCTCCTTTGCCATATAGCTTTGCTTTAGCCTTGAGGACAGCCATCCTTTCGCTTAGCTCTCATCTCTCAAATTGCTATTAGCAATGTCTGTGAATTAGTGAATGCCACTTCATCTGCTGCCTCTCAGGATCCATTTCTCAAAAAAAAAAAATACAAAAAAAAAAACCAAAAAAACAAAACAAAAAAAAACTCCACAAGTTGTGTTGTCCCAGTCCTAGCCTCTGAGTTAAAAAGAGGCAGGCCACCATTCTTGACTTGATTCCACATTCTACCTGAGAAAGACAAAAGCACTATCAAGTAGAGGTTTAATTTTTCCCTTACATTTCTTTGTGTGTGTGTGTGTGTGTGTGTGTGTGTGTGTGTGTTGTGTGCTACCATGAGTGTATCATCTTTACTTGATTCTTAACCCTTACCTGCTGAGTCATCTAACTGGCCCCATTTGTAATTTCTGCCCCAGGTTGTCATAACTGTTCTCATACTTCTTTCCAACCGAGAGTAGATAAAAATATGTAGATTTTTATATTCTGATATTTTTAAAATATCTTGAGACATTTGGAAGTTCAATTTTTTTTTTTTTTTTAATATCTTGAAGTATTTGGAGTAAAGGAATTGACTCTACTTCACAAGTTTTGCCTTCTTTAGAATCTCACCATTCCCACACGACAGATACCTATGAGGAGGCAATTGTGAAATTGTGATCAAGTGAACTCTGGGTGGAATTGTCATTTATTCTTATAAACACACCCAAGACCTCAAGCGTTCTGAGAGATTTATGGATTAGATTTTAAATCAATATTTAAATTTTTAAATCAATATTAAGTTTCTAGCGCCTTCTGACTCATTCTATAAAGAGCATAGATACAGTTTTCAAAACCCTGACGGAGCCGGCTAGAAGCACTCCAGCTGTCCAGAAGCTCGTATGACCATAAACTGTTTTGAGGGGGAAGCAACAACCTGAGCAATCGTCCTTGGCTTCTATAAGGCAATCACATGATTACAAAATAGATGAGTAGCAGTAATTCTGTTATTGCTTGACACCCACAGGAGTAGAGAGAGGAAGAAGACATAAGAAAATTCCTCTCTTGGAGCCCTTCGAAAATGGTCCTGGAACAAATGACACCCTCTGTCATTTGTAGCTATGAAAAGACTTGCAGTGTTTCCAGGCAGCATAGTCTCTTGTGCAGTACTCTGGAAGTCTGTGTTACCTTACTTTGTTCCACAGTTTCTTCAAATCTATCGATCTTCTTGATATTGGATCTGAGTGTTGGGTAACTGGTATGAATTTCATGAATAAAAATTCAGTCTGGTAGGGACAATGATACCCCTTCGAGGAGTAGAAGTTTGAAGCAAAACAGTTTACCTCAGCCTGGGGTTGCGAAGGTGCCTCTGGTTTCCATGGGTAAGCACTCTGAGATAAAGCTTTTGATTCTGCCCTGGGTGTTGAGACGTAGGGAGAGAGCTGCAGCCTTGTTCAGGGAGACCCATCATCACTCTGTAGATTTCAGCAGAGTGCCATAAAGATGAAATATTTTCAAGCAAGGCTGCCATTGGCCAGCAAAAATGTAAGCATTGGAATTGGGGGTTTGCTCCAAAATATGCTGATGTTTTACATTTATATTTCCAGGACAGTTCCAAGACTTGAGGAAAAGCTATAATTGTAAAGAGTAAAGAGTGAAGAGGGGCTGGCAAGATGGCTCAGGGGCTCTAAAGCACTTGTGCCAAAAGACTAATGACTTGAATTTGATTCTCTAGAACCCACACAGAGGTAGAAAGAGAGCCACAGAGTTGATCTCCATTCGCACAAGCACCTACATCATATACATACCCAACAACAAGGAATAACAATTCTTACGTGAGTGAACTATTAGGAAAGGCTTTTTCTTCAAAAGGCTTTCTGGCTTTCGTGGCACTTTACCTTTGTAATAACTTCTGTTAAAGGGCTCCAGACTCTTCTCCACACACCCCTCATCTTCCCTCTGAACTGAAAAGAGGAGCTCAGACCAAAGCACCCTGAAGCACAGACAGAGAACCCCCGTCCCTGGGGTGAAGGTGACTTTTCCTAGAGACCCTGAGGAAACTGGAAATGACACAAGGTGATTCTCAACAGGTGAGCTTCCAGCTAGCTGTGACTATGAGATTCAGAAGACATGAGAAGATTCCTGAGACTGCAAATCCAAGGGCACCCCAGACCTGTGGGATCACCATTTTGCATCAGGGCATGAGAGGGCGGATATCTGTATGGTATCCCAGATGATGTTCCTGAACACTGAAGTTTCAGATCCAGGTAGAAATTCCTTTTCTCATTCCAGGTAGCTGGAATGCGTTTTGTCATCCCACTCATGAATCCATCCATCCATCCATCCATCCAGAATTAAATTGACTTACACAGTGCCTGCTCTGATCCCCTACCCACTGAGCCAGGTTCTGTATTCTTGGAGCGTTGTGCCCATCTACTTCTTTTGGCTACGTGGTCCAGTTTATGTTGTGAGGTAGTCAGTTAAAATGGACTACTTGATCCAGGTGTACTAGGAGCACACATTCTTGTAATCGCTGCACTCAGGAAGGAGACTATGGAGGAAGATAGAGCTTGTGGCCAGCCTGAATTACAAAGACGTAGTCTTTTGGGGGGACGGGGCACTTGGATTGAGTAAATATTAAGTTCTTCCCTGGGTGGTGGACAGCTTAGCATCCAGCTTGTTGGGGGTGTCCTTAGCCAGGCCTGGCAAAGTGCCAGCTCTTGAATGCTATCAGTAACCCAGATATCGCCATGGAGTGTCTTGAAAGTGTCTGAGCCAAGAGCAGACCGTGCAGGCCCACCGGAGCCAGGTAGCTCCATGGCTGAGCTAAACATCCAAATCTGAGGACAGTAACAGGCCAGAACATCAAGGAGTTGGTTTCCATCAGGAATGAAGCCGTCCTGGTCCCTATCTCCTTGAATGAACAAGACAGCTTGTGGATGTGAGAGCTTCCGGGCAATGTAGACTGGAAGGAGCTTCGCCTGTAACTGAGACCCCTCCCTAACCCAGCCCAGTAAGGAGCTGTCCCAGAAATGCCAGGGACTCCATGATAATAACAATTGACAGTTCATCTGGGTGGTGTTGCAGGGCCAAGCACCATTTCATACTAGGGAACATTCTCCATCACTGGAAGATGCTTTGATTTTCTATGTAGTTTGTAAAGTGTGTCCCTTAGTCGGTCTTTGTTGTAAAGTCAGAACCATAGCCAATACAACCTTTTCTCATGACCCAGGGTCATCATTAGGAACACATGAGACTGAGCACTTTGGTGTCCAGCCCTGCCCTAGGAGCTGTTGAGGGAACCCTCTTCCCCAAGTCTGTTCTCTACATTTCCCCTCCTCCCTCCCTTCCTGCGCCCTTTCTTCCTCCCCTTCTGCTCCCTCCCTCTGTTATTCCTCTTCCACCTCTTCCTCACAGGTACTCATTCTTATGGGAAAATTACATATGCATTTTATTCTAATGGTTAATATATATTAACTTACGTATTAATTTATTTCACTGTGAGGTTTATTATGAAACATGTTCAACCTATGCAAAAAATGAAGAGGACAAGAAGTATAATGAGAGGTCAGAGGTGTAGCTCAGTGGTAGAGCATTAGCTTACATTCTAGAGGTCCTGGGCTCAATCCCCAAGGCCTGCCCCCGTCCCATACACACAGTATCATGAACACTCATCACAAAGGTCGTGTAATGATGAGTTTGTAAACTTGTTTCCATCTATTCACATTTAGCACTAGATTATTTTGAAGAAAATATCATGTAATTTCCCCTATAAGGACATACTCAAATGCATGAAGTGTTCTATAATATATAATGAGAAAAGTGCTTCAAAGTATTAAAGTATGTTTACACACAAATTATATACAATCAAGTCTTCAAAATATAACATTGAGTCTCTTGAACAACTGCAAATCAAGGTAGTTTATATTTTCCTTACCCATTCTCGAGGCCCCTTTCCTGCATCCTCGCCTTCATCCTCGGCCTTCAGGACTTGACCTGACTGGGGCATCAAGGGAATGATAGACACATGGACTGAAAAGCCGGGATTCGGTGAATTGGGCTCTCTAATGGAGAAGTCTCAGCACCAGAAAACCTCAGAAGGCTTATTGTGTTTTATTATTTTATATTGTATACATATTGAACATGGAGGCAGGGACATTGCATACAGCTTAATAAGGAGGTGGCGTTATCACATATCGCTAAACAAAGAGGCATTCTCTCTCTGCAGAGAGCAGTCTATAGGCCATAATACAAGATCAGGAAGGAGGCCAAGATGAACACTTCCCACACACACTATGGATATCTGGGCATGGACCAGAGAAGGCTTTGCTGTCGCTCTGAGCCTCATGCCTGGGGCTGGGAGCTCTGCCACCCGCAAGGGTAGGAAGCTTTGAAGTCCTTGACCGTGTCAATAACACACCTTCCCCAGGGCTTCCTCTGCTCTCCATTCCCTGTCAATCCGTTCCATTTGCTGAGAGTCAAGCACTGATCCAATTTCAGCTTATTTCCCATTTGTGCATCCTGTTTTATAAAGTGTCTTTTAAATAGTTTGCCTATTTTTTAAGATTAAGTTGTCTTTCTATATTAATTATTTTGTTTTTGAAACAGGGTTTCTCTGTGTAGCCCTGGCTGTCCTGGAACTCTCTCTATAAATCAGGCTGGCCTCAAACTCAGAGATCTGCCAGCTACTGAGACTAAAGGCCTGTACTACCACTCTCATCAAGGAGGTTTTTTTTGCTTTTTTTTTTAGACTAGAATAGATATTAGATGTTGAAATGTAAAGGTAATAGAGATATATTATTTATATATGATACATGTTAAAATACAGGTTTGCATATATTTTCTTTAAATATGCTATACCTTTTCTTGACAGTGTCTTTTGGTTTTTTTTGTTTTATTTTGTTTCATTTCATTTTGTTTTGTTGAAGCAAGATCTCCCTGTGCATTCCCGACTGCCCTTGAACTGACGATGCTCCTGCCTCAGCCTTCTGAATGTTGGAATTACAGGCTTGTACTACAATGGCTGCTTCAGGCCCACCTCTTTCAAGAATAGCCTAAAGTATTCTGTGAATGGAGATGGTGGAGGCATGGGGTATCATCATCCCTCTCATTATGACCACCACAGCAATTGATCATGGTGGTCCCGTGAGAGCTATAAAATAGTGGTGTTCTAATCCAATCACTTCCTCCAGATTGATTCATGGAAACCTTCCAGAAACAGACTTCTCTGATCCGGCTGTTTGTAAGTCTCTCTCACTCTTCCCTGTGACTTGGTTGTGGTGTATACACCACCATGGTTTTTCCAAGTGCTAACGTGAACACTCCCTGAATCCACTCCGAAGATCCTAAGAGGTGGCATTTGTATTTATGGGTCCTCGTGGCTTCTGTCCCGAGGTAGTTGGTCTATCTTCCATCTTTGCTGCGGTTCCTTCCAGGTCAGTGTCTCCAGTGTGGATTCCAGAAGAATCTCCTTAAAGTTCTTACATTTGGAATGTTGTTTTGTTTTGTTTTTTTTCCTACCCTGAATGCCTTTCTCTGTGCAAAATGATAGGAAGCTGGGATAAACACTCAAATAATAGGATGTTGATCATTCTCATTAAAGTTGAAAGAGAAGTGCCATGGTTGGAGCATGCGGAACACCACGTCTCTTGGCTTACTGAGTGGAGCCTAAAGCATAAGCAGACCCTTTGCCCTCACAAAAGCACCATTTCCTCCTCCGAAGAACAGGGAGAAATAGTACAGGGCCATGACTGTGCCCAAACCAGCATTTCCCTGTAGAGAAACTGAAGACAGCTCTGGTGGCCGATGGGAATCATTCAGATGATTGAAATGCATACAGGAGAACACGCCCTGGAGAGCACACCCTGCCTGCTGAGAGCTCCCAGTTTGTGTCCTTCGTGGCTTCATGGCTTTTAAGAGGAAGTGATCTAAGTGACTAAGTATGTGAAGGAAATTATTAGGCAGAATCCTTACAATTGGCTTTAATTTAGAAGACAGTGTTGAGGACTTGAAGAACCAATGAGCACCTGCTACCTAGCAACCCCTTTGCAGAGACATGTGCCGTCCTGCTGGTTCTAAGACAGAGGGTTCATTCTCTCTTTTGATGGGGTGGGTTGTGTGTATGTATGCTTCTTATGTCATACCTGTATCCCTGGATTCTCTCCCACAAGTGTCTCTTAACCACCCAGCCGTTTCTGCTTTTTCATATTCATTCAGCCATAATTTTATTTCCCTTCAAAGTTCACTGAGGATTACTGCTGGCTTCCTGAAGGTATTGCTATTTTTAGTAAACATTGCCCACCTCAGTTGTTCCAACTGGAAATTTCATTTAATGTGGAGTGTTTCTGTATCTCAGTTTACTAGGACAGCCCCAACCTGGGCCTTTGCCTCATTTCAATTATGAATAAGTACTTATTTTTAAATTATTTATTATCTATTGATTAGCCACACATTGCACAGCACACTTGTGAAGGTCAGAAGACACCCTTGTGGAGTTGGCTCTTTCCCACCTTTATTTAGATTCTGGAGATCGACCTCAGGTCTCTGGGCTTACAGAGAAAACATCTTTACCTACTCAGCCATCTCTCCAGCCTGATTACCATCTTTTTTTTCCCCATAAATGCTCTGGTTTGAAGCACCAATAACAGGCACCCTTATTATACACATCAGTTACCCCAGCAATGAAATTGGTGGCGGTGGGATCCCAGGAAGAATGAGGATGCCTGCCATTAGGTTGTATGGATGGCTTCCTAGATACTCCTAAATAAATAGATTACTTTTATTATCTCATGGCTGTCCTTCTCTGATAGGGAAAACAACACTGGGAATGACAATCTGATCATAAGCCACACATGACTTCAGGTAACTAGAAAACATTGTTTTTTAATCTGGAACCACTCAGCAATCAATACATAAGTATATCAGTCTATGTGAGTTTCTACACTTGCAGAAGGTGACTAGCTATGTATAACCTGTTACAATAGTCTAGAGCCTTTTGACCCAGTCACAAAGAAAAACATTAGGAGTCAACCCAAGCTTGGTGGCACAAACTAGTAATCCCAGAATTTGGGAAACTGAGGCAGGAAGACCTCAGTAAGCTAGAAGCATTTTTGGGCTACATAATAAGGTCCAGGTCTCAGAAGCACAGTGCAACCTTGTTTCCAACAACAGAAGGTCTAGAAGCTGTGGAAGTTGTGGTCTTCTCTGTGCCACACCTAGCAGTAAACTGTACAGTTAGACCAGAAGATCAAGAAGGGAAAGTCTATTTGATTTGGCAAGCAAATAAAACAACCCCCATCTTCTAATAAGAGTAAACTTAGCCTTAATCAGAGATGTACCTGAATATAGTCAAATAACAAGGCATTTTTCCTAATAGAAACTCCAAAACCAGATGAGGAAAGACAGATGAAGAGTTTCCAATTTAGGTATCTTTTTAGGATAAAAATAAAAATGATTTATGAATTATTCTGGTCAGTGTCCATTTAAATATTCTAACAATTTAAGAGCCAGTATAATTGATTGGACATTTCAAAGTTTAAAATGTATATAAACATTAGTTATAATTTCTGAGAATCAACTATACTGTTGTGTAGGATTAAGGGCAGTCCAACTGAAAGACCAGTGAGACATGATTCATACCTTCAAAAACTTCAAATCAAGGACTAGGAATGTAACACAGTGGAAGGCCATGGAGTCAATCCTTAGTTCTGGGGGAAAAAAAAAAGATAAGTACAAAGCTTTTAATTATGTTGAAACCAACAAGTTCAACCTTAAAGGGTCAGTAGTAGAATGATCCGAGCAACTGTAGACCCGGTGCCTGTGAGGAGAAAGACCACTGACTCCAATCGTGGCCAAAGTGATTAAAGCACGCTTTGTGGATGTACATGGGCTGCCCTCCCCCAAGACAGGGTTTAAGAGATCACCATTGGACATGGGAATATAAAGGAGTTTTAGCTCAGGAGTAGAAGGTTCCCAAGTCGGAGACGTGGCAGGAAAATAGTTGGGGTATGGAAGCAGAACGTAAGCGGAAGAAGTCGCTCATAACCTCCTGAATCAGAGACGTGCAAGGCGGGTGGACCAAGGTGGTCGTGACAGCATTTGGAAACAAAGGTATGGTTGTCGTTTCTTGGAACAGGCAGTACAGGCGAGGCATGGGGCTGTTTTCCCCAGTGATTAGTGGTACCATAACTCAGGTGGAGTCTTTTATGCCCTCTTGTCGTCTTTGGAAACCTTGGGGTTGCTGTTAGGAGCTGGCATTGTTGTCTATCACGTAAAGTTTTTCATTTCCCATTAAACATTTTACATGCCGTACCTGGCAGAGCTTTGAAACATTTTGAAGGCCATCTATTAAGTATACATGATTTTAAATAGACTTTACTTGTTTTAAGTTACTTGTTTTAGGCTGAACCTTGAAAACATATACAGGAGGCTAAATAAAGCTTATCTTGTGAATACATTAGATTTATACTTAATATGACTACAAGTATAGTTTTGAATAATTAAATAATTTGATCACTTATAAGGTGACTATTAACTTGTATATCTTAGTCATCTTTAACCATTTACAACAAGTATTTTTTATAAGATTAGGATTGTACAGTTTTATCCCTGTTAAGTTTAGCCTTAAAAAAATTACAATTCTTGAGTTGGAGCCCTTTAACTATTAAAACTTTAAATCATAAATACAGTCTTCAGGCAGACTGGTTAACTTTACTTTCCTGGTCCTTCCTCTTACAGCACACCATTACAGAACACCACAGCTTCTTGTATGACTCGGTTTATCAAAATAGCCAAAGCTTAACAAAGACAAGGAGGCTAGATACACATTCTTAAGTCAGCCTCTGCCAGCCTGAATAGACCTTAGGTACGGAAAGCCATTCCACAGGCTCGTTTGCCAGACTGCTGAAGCCGTTGTCTTGCTTTATCAGAAGATAGGAATATCTCAGTTCCAGGTGTTCGGTGTTTGGTGTTTAAATAGCTACGGCCCTAACTTTCATCAACCAGTGATATACTAGGTATTTGAAATTTTAGTATAGCCTTGAGCCTTTCTCAGGGTGAACCTTTACATATAAAAAGCATGTCTTAGGTTGACATATTTTAGTTAACAAGAACAGTTAGACAGAAGTCGAACTGCAGGAATTAAAAAGCAAGATTAGAACATTCGAAGACTTTCCCAGACTTTGTTATGGACTTTGATGGATTGGGTCTTTGTTTTTATTTTGGCTAGTAGTGTTATCTCTGCACTCTGTTTTATACACTGGATGGTAAGATTACCTATCTGTAAATTTCCAATTATTAATCCTATGTTACACATCTAAGTCAACTTTTTGTTGGCAGATTCTACAGATTTTTAACTATACGTAATAAATTTATAAATCTTGAGGTACAGAAAGTTCACATAATTGTCGGGATAAATCTTGAGATAAGGTTTACAATCTTTTTTTTTTTTTTTTTTTTTTTTGGTTTTTCGAGACAGGGTTTCTCTGTGTAGCTCGGGCTGTCCTGGAACTCACTCTGTAGACCAGGCTGGCCTCGAACTCAGAAATTCGCCTGCCTCTGCCTCCCAAGTGCTGGGATTAAAGGCGTGCGCCACCACCGCCCGGCTATTTGTTTGTTTTTTTGTTTGTTTGTTTGTTTGTTTTTTCCTTTCTGCCATACTGTGAGGTGTATCATCTGACATAGGACAGAAATTTTCCAATTCCAGAGCCAGCTTTTCAATGCAACAGAACAGCACACAACAATCTTTTGGCATGATCCATACTCAAAAGACATTTGCAATCCCTGCTAGACTGAATCCAGTGATCAGAGATGAGACATTCTGAGCCCTGGCTATCAAAGTAACCACGGCAAGTGGAAGCAACAGATTCGGGCCTGGGTTGGGGGAGTTCATAAAGCTGCTGGGTGGCGGGGAGGGGGGCACTGGGTGAGGTAGAGGGGTGTCTTAGTCAGAGTTTGTATTGCTGCACAAACGTCATGACTAAGAAGCAAGTTAGGAAGGAAAGGGTTTATTCAGCTTACACTTCCACGTTGCTGTTCATCACCAAAGGAAGTCAGGACTGGAACTCAAGCAGGTCAGGAAGTTGGAGCTGATGCAGAGGCCATGAAGGGATGTTACTTACTGACTTGCTTTCCCTGACTTGCTCAGCTTGCTTTCTTATAGAACCCAGGACTACCAGCCCAGGGAATGGCACCACCTACAATGGGCTGGACCCTCTGCCCTTGATCACTAATTGAGAAAAATGCCTTACAGCTGGATCTCGTGGAGGCATTTCCTCAAGGGAGGCTTCTTTCTCTGTGATAATTCCAACGTGTGTCAAGTTGACACACAAAACCAGCCAGTACAAGTGGGGTGTCCTCATTGTCCCAGCCCATCAGTGTGGGTGTAATGGCAGCTAGAGCTTGGTTCAGCTCCCATGTCTGCGTGTGTGGTGGTTTGGATATATTTGACCCAAGAAGTGGGACTGACTATTAGGAGGTAAGGCCTTGTTGGAGTAGGTGTGGCCTTGTTGGAGTGGGTGTGGCCTTGTTGGAGTAGGTGTGGCCTTGTTGGAGGAGTAAGTGTGGCCTTGCTGGAGAAAATATGTCACTGTGGGGGTGGGCTTCGAAAGTCTCCTCCTAGCTGCCTGGAAGACAGTTTTCTTTTGTTTGCCTTCAGATCAAGATGTAGAGCTCTCAGCTCCTCCAGCTCCACGCCTGCCTGGATGCTGCCATGCTCCCACCTTGATGATAATAGACTGAACCTCTGAACTAGTAAGCTAGACTCAATTAAATGTTATTCTTTATAAGAGTTGCCTTGGAGCCGGGCGGTGGTGGCGCACGCCTTTAATCCCAGCACTTGGGAGGCAGAGGCAGGCGGATTTCTGAGTTCAAGGCCAGCCTGGTCGACAGAGTGAGTTCCAGGACAGCCCGGGCTACAGAGAAACCCTGTCTCGAAAAAAAACCAAAAAAAAAAAAAAAAAGAGTTGCCTTGGTTGTGATGTCTCTTCAGAGCAATGGAAAGTCTAACTAAGACAGCCTGTAACTGGGAAAGATTAATGGGAGCACCGAAAAACATAAGAGGGACAGAGACAGCAAAACACAAACCCAGTAAACAGAACACAGGCTAGAGGGCAGTCCAGCTTACCAGTCTTAGTCCTAATGTCGTTTGTCTTTTTCAGTCACTCGAGGTTGAATTACACAAAGATGGACAGGACACAGAGCAAAAATAACAACAGTGACAATAACAACAACAATTGGTGTCACTGAGACCTACCAGTTTAACCTAAGATTTTTTTTAACAAATAGGCAGCCTCTTCTTAGCTGCTTCCCCGCACAACCCAGACACCAGTAACCCACCAGAGGCTTCCTAAGTGTTGAGTTTTTCCCTAGTTCAATTAGGTCAGGTCTATCCGATTTTCATCTCAGCTCCCTATGATAAATGGGGACAACCCTTCTTTACAGAAAATTTCTATTGCATATATATGCTAGTGGTAATTATATCATGTGAGGCATTATTGTAACCTGGTTATTGTTTTCATTTGAGCATAAGGAGATATGATTGTGTGTCAAGTTGACAAGAGATAGATTGTGCTCGATTGTCAACTTGACTATATCTGGAATAAACTTTAATCCAGAAATGGAGGACACGTACATTTGATAGGGATCTTGGGGCATAGTGGCCATGCTTATAAAGATCTTGTGAAAAGGAATTAACGAAAGTCTTAGGTCCAGGTGTGGCAAAACATGCTTTTAATCCCAGAAGACAGGGGCACTGAGATCTCTAAGAATGTAATAGAACAAGGGGACCATGCTCCAACTACAGCAAGCAACAGAACTTGGCAACTTCAGATCTTTGGCTTTGGCTTTAGAGTCAGGAATAGAAGTCAGGATTACTGGGACAATTGATGCTGGTTAGCGGGAGCTAAGAAATTAGTGATGATTAAGAACAAACCAGCATTACTGAGGTGAAATATTCTGGGAAGTGTTTTTGGAGAGCACAAAAAAAGCTGTTTTCCAGAGATAGAAATTGTGCTGTCACCCAGATTTGGTGATATATGAGTCACCCAAGTGGTACTGGTTTGGAAGGCATGAAGGGATCATGGAGAGCAGCTGAAGCTTGGCTCTGTGAGAGGCCAGGAAAGGCCACTGGGGAAGGTGCAGCTTCAAAGGCAGTTGAAGGCCCAGGACTGAAGGGGTCATGCAAAGGTAAGACTTGACACCATAAAGAGAGCCCATGAGAGGTTATTGGTGAAGCCTAGTTGCAGCAAAAGACTCCTGCTAACAAGAAGTAGAACCAGCCCAAGAGAAAGAAGTGTGTTGCTGTCAATAAAGATGAAAGGAGTTGGAGATCTGAAGAGCGATTTGATATTAGACATGGAGAATTTGAAGTTTGCCCAGATGGTTTTCTGTCTTGCTTTGGCCCAGCATTTCTTCACTACAGTGTTTTGGAATAGTAATATATATTCTGTGATTTTGGAAGTATGTGATCTGCTTTTTGATTTTGATCTTATAGGGGATTTCAGTTAAGAGACTGCATAAGTCTCAGAAGAGACTGGACTTTTAAATACTGTTGAGACTGTGATAGACTATGGGGACTTTTGAAGTTGGATTAAATGTATTTTACATTATGCTATGGTTAGGCATGGCCCCCATAGACTCATGTGTTTGAATAAGTCTATAGGGGCCAGGAAGTGGAATGTGGTGTTTTGAATATGTTTGGCCCATGGGAAGTGACACTATTAGGAGGTGTGGCCTTGTTGGAATAGGTGTAGCCCTGTTGGAGGAAGTGTGTCACTGTGCAGGTGGCCTTTGAGGTATCCTAGTATTCAAGCTTTTCCCAGTGCAGAAGAGACACTCCTCCTGTGTGCGTGCAGATCAAGATCTAGAACTCTTGGTTCCTCCAGCATCAAGTCTGTCCACATGATGTCATCCTTCCTACCATGATGATAATGGACTGAATCGATGAAATAGTAAGCCAATCCCAACGAAATGTTTGCCTTTATAAGAGTTACTTTGGTCATGTTGTCCCTTAATAACAATGAAACCCTAATTAAGACACTATTCAAAGGCCTTCTGTGTAGCCTGGTAGGGTAGCATATCCATACTACCAGTACTTTGAAGAGTGGGGTAGGAGGGCTTCTGTAAGTCCCAGGCAAGCCTGGACTACCTAGTGAGTTTCAGGCCTAGGCTAGATAGGCTAAATAAATGACAAAATGGAGTCCTTTGTAGAAGTTGAGGCAGAGGTAGGGGCAAGGAGGCAGACAGAAGACTCCCATTCCACAGGATACTTCCTTCTTGGATATGGGGAAACTAAATCTGGCCTTAGCTTCCTGCCACTGTATCTACTCAGAGAAGAATACTCCTGCTCCGACTCCCATTTCCTGGGAAGATGTTCATTGACTTCACAGGGTCTCCATATAAGATCTCTGTATCCTGAGTTGCTTGAACAAGCCTCCATGGTGATGCTGACTGCTGAGAGTGCCCTTGGGAACATGGGATACTCAGCCAAGCTCCTGTCTCTCTAGATGGAAATGCTGTCTTGGGAATCTTCCTCAGCTGGAAAGCAACTCAGATTGGGGCTTGAATATTCCGCTAAAGCAGAGTGCTTGGTTCTTATGTCATGGCTAGACAGCCCCCGCTGAGTGTGTTTGCTATCCCTTTCCTTCAGCTTCTGAGCTGTGTCAGATCTGGGGAACTTCTGACTCATAGTAAGTGACTGGAGCCTTTTCTGAAGAAAGTGAGGACCCTGGAGATGAGGCAGCTGTGACCTAGGTAAGTGTAGTCCCATGGCTTAAAAGTATGACAAGCTCAAGTGGGACTATGTGCAATGGAAACCTCAAGACATGGTTCTTGGGAGCAGTTCCATGCTGGCGCGGAGGACACTTGACTCTGCTGTGTTTGATCAGCCTGAAAACAACTACACAGCTTAGCAGCCCTGGGACCTATCAGACACCTGAGGATTTTTGGACTTCGGTTAACACTGGATCTTGAGACTGGAACTCCAGCTTTATGAATTTAAGCCAATGGGACATGTAGTTTGTAAAAGAGACTCTTATGCTTTCCAAATGTTTGGATCTCATAGCTTGACTCAAAGCAGATCTTTTATTCATTAATTTTCCAAAGAAACAGACTTTAGGTGAACTGCCACATTGTTCTAGAAAGAGACCACTAGAGACCAAAGAAATCCCCAGTCAGGGGCCTAAGGTAGTACTCAGTACCCCAGGGCTGAGCCCATGGACAGGAGGCAGCTAAAATGGGGGAGGGGGGGACACTGAGTCCAGGTAGACCTTCTTCTTTGAATCCATGGTCAGGGTTGATGAAATCACAAGGACTGGGTGAGACCTAAATAGTTGTGTCCCGTTTTATATGTGGTGGTCTCTGGGCCAGTCTGAGTCCCAGGCTGGTACTGAAAGTTTACAGGAGTCGAATCAGGACCCAGTGTTAATGCTCGGCTTAGTCACTCAACAGTTATGTAACCTTGGGCAACTGCCTTCGCCAGTCGGAACTTTTCTTTCCTTGTTGACAAAGTGGGATAAGAATACCTTGTTTTTCAGATTGCCCTGGGGATGAAACAGCCCAGTGTCTGGAAACCCTGGCTGTCTGAGTCCAGTGTTAGGGAGTTCCCAAAACCAAGCTGCTGAGTTCCTTCCTCCACAAAGCAGCCCTACACGTCTTTGTTTCTAGGAGAGGAGGTGGAGGAGGTGAACGGCCAGTGGTGGCCTAGACAAAGACTTGACTTCTGTCTGACTGCTCCTTCCTTCCATGATGGCACTTCAGCTCTGAAGAGTGACAGGCCCAGAACCATAGACCCTCAGAGCTTGCCACGGTCCTGTGAAGTTCTTCTAAACATCATTGCCATTTCAGGATCATCGGTGTAGAGACTTGTTTGCTAGACATGTACCCTGGCAGGTCATCGGCAACATTGTTTTTTGTTTTGAGTTTTTGCTAATGAAAAAGGGCAGAAGGTTCATTTCTAACTCATTCTTCTGAGAGTCTTGTGTTTAGGAACAATCACAGCTTAGTTAACTATGCCAGGCATGGTATGAAGAGTATTATCTTGGAGCTGGAGAGATGGCTCAGCAGTAAGAACACTGGCTACTCTTACAGAGGACATACAGACCATATGTAACTTCGGTTTCAGAGCATCCCACACCCTCTTGTGACCTCTCTGAGCACCAGGCACACCTGTGATGATGCACATATGTATGTGGAAGCAAAGCACTCATATGTATTAATTTTTAAAAATATTATATTTTTAGTTGATCCCTATATCTACCCTATGGGGGAAAATTTTTTTTTTAATGTATTTCTTTCTGCCAGACATAGTAGAACATGGCTTTTACCCCAGTAATCTGGTAGGTGGATCTCTGTGAGTTTGAGGCCACCTGGTCTACATAGCAAGACATAGGCTAGTCAGAACTCCAAAGTAAGATGTTGTCTCAAGCTTTTTAAATACATATTTAGTATATATATGTTAGTGCCTGCATGTACATGTGTGCTTGACCTTAACTCTAATAAATCTCCTTGCTTCTGACAATGTAGCTGGAATAATACACATGGTCAACCATTCTACTAGGAATTTTAGTGGATGAAACTTTCTTAAAGTGTGTTTTTTTTTAAATTCATGTATTTAATACAAATTATTTACATTTTAATTACATCTAAAATATTTAATTACTTTGACATTTTTATTGAAAAATCATGGTAAATGTATAAGTATTTTGCCAAATACAAGTATTTGTATGTATGTGTGTACATATGTACCTGCCTGGTGCCCAAGGAGGACAGAAGTAGGCATCAGAACCCCTAGAACTGGAGTTACAGACAGTGATACTAGGAATCAATAGAAACATAGATACTAGGAATCAAACCTGGATCCTCTGCAAGAGTAGCCAGCGCTCTTAACCACTGAGCCATCTTGCCAACCCTAAAAAAGTAGTTAATATAAAATACATGATCAGTACATACTCTTACTTCAAATTCAAGACAATTGGAATTGATTTAGTTCAATTGGTTTTACATTTTTATTTTCTTCCTCTACTTTGAGTTTTTTGCTCCTTTTTTAAAAAATAAAACCTGTCTGTCTGTCTATTGATTGTGTGTGTGTGAAGGCAAGTTGTGCCAGGAGTCAGTCCTCTCTTTCCGGCTGTGGGTCCTAGGGCTTGAACACAGGTTATTTATTTATCAGTCTCGGTGGTAAGTACCTTTACTCGCTGAGCCAACTTGCCAGCCTGAGACTTTGTATTCTCAGTCACACCAACATAACCACTTCTTTGCTTTATCAATGTACACAGGAGTCTTAGATCAGGTGAACCAGGACTACCACAAGTGATGTGCTCACCGAAGACAGGTTAAGCTTTAAGTTAGAGTCTTGCTACGTTGTCTGATGTGGACATGCACTGCTCTGTGGCAATACTCTTTATTCAGCCTCCCAGATAGCTATCATTACATGGCTGTAACATGAGGCCAGAGTTTTACGTTTCCTGGACTGGTTGCCAACTCATAATTCTCCTGCTTTAGCCCTCTGAACGCTAGGATTCGAGGCATGTACCAGTTTGCCTAGCCAGTTTTCCTCTCTTGGAATGTCTTTTATCTTCTTCTGGTATTAAAGTCATGCTGACCTCCTAGAGAAGACTGGGAGGTGAACCCTTTCTTGCCATTTCTGGAAGAGAGGTTGTATATAATTTATATCATTTTCTTATTAAATGTTTGGAAATTCACTAGGGAAACCATCTAGCCTGACACTGTCTTTTTATGGAAGTATTAAATATATATTCAGTTTCTTCTTTTCTTTTTCAAGACAGGGTTTTTGTGTAGCCCTGGCTGTCCTGGAACTCACTATATAAACTAGGCTAGCTTAGAACTCAGAGCTCCTCCTGTCTCTGCCTCCCAAGTGGTGGGATGAAAGATGTGTGCCACCAAACCCAGCTGAATTATTGTAGTTTGTGTCATTTAAAGAATCTAAGTTATCCAATTTGTAGTCATAGAATATTTTTATACTATATGTTCATAATTTGTTTAAAATAGTGTTAACTCTCAGTTTTATTTTATTCTTATTTGAAACAGTCATACACTGTAGTCTGTACTTCACTTGACTTGTGGTCATCCTTCTGCCTCAGCTCTCCTAAGTGCTAGGATTATAGACATGAGCCACCATACCCACAATTTTAAATATACTTCTAACTATTATTTTAAGTGGTTATAAAGAATTGAATCCCTTGCAAGGTATATAATCCATTACTTTTGATGGATTAAAAGATTTTATGTATCTAACAGAATCTAAATATTATATTAATTACTACCTAATCAAAGTTTACATTATATATTATCTCATTTTCTTCATTTTCCAATTAACAAAAGCATGTATTTATTATGTTCAACATGGTGTTTTGAAACAGCTGCACCTCAGAATGGTTCAGAATGAGCTAATTAATGTATATATGCTTCTCATGATTATCATTTTAAGAGCCGAGGACACATAATATTCCATTTTTCTCCTTGAACTTGTGTTTCCATCTCACTCATCCTCCAGAATCTTATCTTAATGATAGATTACTTTATACTTGAAAACATTAACATTGTCTTATAACACAAAAAGCAAGAAGAAGAAGGCCAGGCAGTGGTGGCGCATGCCTTTAATCCCAGCACTTGGGAGGCAGAGGCAGGTGGATTTCTGAGTTTGAGGCCAGCCTGGTCTACAGAGTGAGTTCCAGGACAGCCCAGGCTATACAGAGAAACCCTGTCTCGAAAAACAAAAAGAAGAAGAAGAAGAAGAAAGAGGAGGAAGAGGAGGGGGAGGAGGAGGAGGAAGAGGAGGGGGAGGGGGAGGAGGAGGAAGAGGAGGGGGAGGAGGAGGAGGAGGAGAAGAAAAGAAGAAGAAGAAGAAGAAGAAGAAGAAGAAGAAGAAGAAGAAGAAGAAGAAGAAGAAGATTTAGTATTGGTAGTAAATAACTCTGTTAGAGACTTTGGATTTTATTGAAAGCAGTGTTATAAAGTGCTGAAACTCCAGGAAGATATGTTATTAATCACTAGAACTATTACACCTTCTCAGAATCAGCCGCAGCATCTCGTATGAACCTTTCCTGGCACCCTGAAGGTTTTGCATGGATATTACATTGTTATAAGGGTGAGGATATTCCTACCTTGGAAATATTTTATGAGCCTGGGAGCTGGTACACAATTTTGAAGATCTATCTAAATATGTGAGATGACTTATTTACAAAGAGAAAAGAATTATCTGAGTTCATAGTTACAGTCCCAAATCAGGCGGACCTGTTGCTCTGGACCTCAGGGGACACGATGACTACAATGACCGGGAGTGCCCTCAGTGACCCAGGAACCTCTCAAAGGGTCATACCTCCCAAAATTGTGCCATGCAGGGTCCCAAGTTTTTAACACATGCGTCTTTGAGGACATGTATCCAACTGTAATATTTGATGAAATTCTATTGAGACTTGAAAGAAATAAAGGTAGTAGGTAGTTTTAGATACACACACACACACACACAAGTTGAGGGAAGAGCATACTAAGGAGAAGTAACTATAGGGCAAAGGTTTGAAGGCACAAGTAGGCATGGATGATGAGTAAGGGATATCATGAGAAGATATGAGGTTAGAGAGGCCATTCATTAGTAATATACTAGGTCTTGGAATACAAGGTAGGAGTTTAGTATTATGTCATGGGTAGACAACAAGAGTGACTTTGGATTGGGGGGTTTGAATATATATAATTAATTTAACTTATATATAATTTATTATACACACACATATATGTAAAATTTATTTTACTTATTCACCTTACATCCCGCTCATTCCCCCCTTCCGATCACCCCCTCCCACAATCTTTCCCCCATGTCCCTCTCCCCTCCCTCTCCTCTTCTCCTCTGAATGGGTGGGGTCTCCCAGGTGTCTCTCCACCCTGGAGCTTCAAGTCTCTGTGAGGCTAAGCACATCCTCTCCCACTGAGGCCAGCCAAGGTAGCCCAGCTAAAAGAACATATCCCATGTACAGGCAACAGCTTTTGGGCTAGCCCTTGCTTCAATTGTTTGGGACCTACATGAAGACCAAGGTGTATATCTGCTATATATGTGTAGGCAGTCTAGGTCCAGTCTGTGTTTGTTCTTTGATTGGTGGTTCAGTCTCTGAGAGCCCCAAGGGTCCACGTTAGTTGATTCTGTTGGTCTTCCTGTGGAGTTCCTATCCCTTTAGGGGCTGCAATCCTTCCTCTTATTCTTCCATAAGAGTCTCCAAGCTCCATCCACTGTTTGGCTGTGGGTGTATGTCTCTGTCTGACCTAGTTGGTGGGTCACCTAGGACATTATGGGAAACCCACCAGTGGCCAGATCGTCAAAAAGAATGAATCTTGTCCCCAACAAGTATCCACTGCCAATAGCTCCTTGTAAGAGTGGGGTCTGGAAATCATTATCTCCACCTATGCAGATGCTTTGCTGGTTTGATCTTATATAGATCTTGTGCAGGTCCCTTGTAACTACCATGGGACTATGATTGACATAGCCATGTTAAGTCTGGAAGACAGCTTTTCACAGCACTCCGCCCTATCCTATAACTCTTAGATGCTTCTTCCTTTTTAAAAAGATTTATTTATTTTTATTTTATTGATATGGGAATTTTGCCTGGATGTGGGTCTGTTCACCATCCCTGCATATACCCATAGAGTCCAGAAGACTGTGTCAGATCACCTGGAACAGTGAGGTGTCATTGGGTGCTGGGAACAGAACCTGAGTCCTCCTTGAGAGTAGCCAGTGTTCGTCTCCACCACTGAGCCATCTCTCCAGCCCTTACATTCCTTCTGCCTCCTTCCTGGTGGGCCCTGAGCCTTGATTTTGTTGAGTTAAATACAGCTGTGCTGTTTCGAACTGAGCACTCAGTCGCGCATTCTAAACTCAGCATCTTTAATTTTTAATCAACCCAGAATATGCTTTCCAATGTTTTAGGGTGATTTTCAGTTTCAACTACAGCTTCTTTTTTGGCAGTTAGTACCATCTACTTTTTTGCAGTTTCTAGAATGAGTTGCTTTAGTTTTTCCAGAACTCCTTGACTCTAGATAATGGTCTTGAAGAAGTGTCTAGGAGGTAGTCTTTGACTTAATAGGATGAGCAGCTTTCGTGGTGCTGAGCTTTCTGAAGCGTGTGTGAAATCATTGGCACTGGTGGCTTTTGACCACCCAGCCAGCTGCCCTGGAGACTGCATTGAGGAGTGCAGATGGCTTTAGGCCCACTAGGCCTGTGATGCTGTAGTCCAGACAACTGGACCCGTACTCCCAGATTTTACTGCTTCTCTTGAGTCAGAGCTCATTAATTCTGCTTGATCTTTTTGCAGATGAATAGCACGGAGCGCCTCAGAGGCTCTATGAATTACCCCGGACTTCTGATCCCAGTCCAGGCATTTCCTGGCCTGCCTGCTCCTGGCTACGTTGTATATGTGTTTCTGTTTTCTTTGAGGTGATCTGGCCCAAAGTGCCTGGCTGTTCATATCTTAATGGTGCAATGTAGGATGATATAATACTTTTTAGCTGTTTCATTGTGAATTTACTCCAGATAATTTTTGTTTAATCACAACAATATTTTCTCAGTTGCCAAGCAACTTAGTGATGGCATTTCAGATGTTACTGTAGCCAACATAATAGAAGGGGCTCCTTCCTTTTCTTCTAGCATGAATTTCCTTCCCTGAACCTTTGATTTGTGTTTGGGTCTAAGAATCAAATAGGTATAGAGAAAATAATAGCAGGCAAAGGTAATTGAAGAGAAAAAAAAGAAAAAAAAGGAAAAAAGAAAAACAAAACCCAGAAATATGTGTTTGACTCTGTACTTGGTGAGAAAATTGATCACTTAAAACCCAACACAGACCTGGCTAACTGGAAAAGGAAACATGTCTAATTAGGACAAAAGACAAGAGGAAGAGATTGCAAACACAAAGTTATTCTGGTAGGTAAAACACTCTACAGCTGAGAGAGGGCCATTGCCGGCAAGGTCGCATAAACATTAATTAAAGCGGTTAAGTTAAAGTTTAGTTAAGGTTAAAGTGGCAGGGTTCAGCCCCGTCTTCAGCATACCTTTTACAACCTGAGCAACCCTCCATGGAAACGGAAAAGGACACCTTGGGCCGCTAAAGAACATCAGTGAATAGGTCCTGATGAGAAAGAAACTGCCAATATGATCTAGTCTGATTGGGCCACAATGTTTCTTGTCCCTTCTCAGGATACTTTCACGCTTTCCAGTACAATTGTTGCCATTTTCTGAGCACCAGGTGTAGCTTTCTCCCATCACCTTGCACCCCTCCCCACTCCACCATGGCCTCTCCTACCATGTCTTCTTAGGATGTCCCTCATTTTCATTTACTTCCGACAGTGCTGTGACTCCTGAGTACCCCTTGCCCTAAAAGGGAGCCAAGACACAGGGCCATGTTATAGTCACTGCTTTCATGGAGATCTTTTCCCACTTTCACTGAGACTCTTGTCTGTCTGCCTCTGCTTTCATAGTTCCTCCCCCAGCCCCTTTTCTCTGATGCCTTGGCTCCTCTTTCTGAATAGCTGCTTTTACAGAACAGAAGCCAGGTGCTCAGATCTCTGCTCCCCTCATCCCCAGCACTCCCACCCCCACCCCCACCCCCTACTACCTGGCTCCTGTCGAAGCATCCACTGTGAGTTTCCTTAGTAAGGAATATTTTTTGGAATTTCCCTGGTCTGAGCTCCTTAAGCTCATATTTACCAGAGTCTTACCTGCAAAGGTTTCCATACTGGGGCTTCATCATCCATCCATTTCTCCATTTGTGGATTCGCTAGGGCTGGTTGCACATGTGCCACACTGCAACCTGCTTCCATACACTTCACATTTTTACTGGAGGAGAAGCCAATATATGTTTATACCCGACTCCTCACCCAATCAAAGGGTGGGAGAATGTCTCCTAGGATTCCACAACCTGGGAGCTTGGGGAACCAATTTATTGCTTAATATCTGCTTTCATCTGATGACGATTTTTTTTTTAATTCAAATCATATTTATCTCTTTTTTTGGAATTTGATGTGTCCTGAAATCCTCTCTTTACTAGTTAGAGTTTATAGAGAGCATTAAGTTCCATTTTCTGAGGTAGAGGCTCACTCCGTAAAACACTGCAGAGATTCCCTGTAAGGCCTCTTAAGTGCTGGAATTACAGGTATGAAGGACCATGCCAGGCAAGTGTGTGTGTGTGTGTGTGTGTTCTGTGCTTGGGGCCGAGGGGCGGGGGTAGTGTGCTTGCTGAAGGGGGCGGGTACATGTGGAGGCCAGAGATTGACACTGAATATCTTCCTCTATCACTGTCTACTTGATTGATTGATTGATTGGTCGGTTGATTGATTGGTCAGTTGATTGATTGATTGGTTGATGGTAGATACATGGTCTCTCACTGAACCTAGAACTCACAGGTTGAGCAGATTGCCTAGCCAGCAAGCTCATCGCCCGCCATCCATCCGTTTGTCTCTGCCAGGCAGTGTTGGGATTACAGGCAGATGCTGCCATGCCTGGGTGTGGGAGATCTGAACTCAAGCCCTCATCTATACCTGAGTTTGGATTCCAGACACTTTACCCGTTGAGGCATCTCGCTAGCCCCACGATACACATTTTTAAATGCCTACTGTAGATCAAGGCTACAAAAACATTTAAAAATGAAAAGAATACAGTAAGTAAAGGAAGGCAAAAATAAACTCATTATGAAAAGGACAGAAAAACATAAATCATAACAAGTTATGAAACTCTGTTCTTTGTGGGTATATATATTCCCCACAGGTATGATTTACAGGACCATGCATATTTTCTATGTGTATATAAAACTTGTCTAACTGAAATGTAGTTTATTATTTGCTCTTTCTAGATTTTTCTCTCTATTGCATTCCTTCTTCAGCTTACTAAGTACAGGCATTTGACAGGCCAGGAAAAGGGGAAGCAGAGTCATGTCAACAGTTTGGGCTAGCTTGGGCTAGCTTGGACTAGCTTGGGGTAGTGGTTATGCTTATGAGGTTCACTTCCACTTCTGTTTGTACTGAATATTTTTAACCATTGTTGTATGTGAGCAGGTTTTAGAAATGCTTCCAATGTCTCTCAGGCTGACTCAATCTGTGTCATAACTGAATTTATATGAATAGCTACTAATGTCCCTGGAACCAGAAACCTGAATAAGAAGATAATCAAGATTTGAAGTAGAAGGAGAAGGTGTTCGTGAGACTTTTCTTGTGATAAATTATAGAAAAGCTGCCCAGCATGGTGGCCAGTATCTTTTATTGTAGCACTCCGAGGCAGAGGCAGGTGGATCTCTGTGAGTTTGAAGCCAACCAGGGCTCCATAGTGAGACACTCTCAAAAGTGGGAGAAAGTTAGAGTAAATTTTAAGCTAAGGACTCAATTTCCATTGAGGCCCTGTCCAAATAGAAGTTTTATCCTGTGCACATGCTTTATAATACAGCCTAAAAGTATCTTAGAATAAGCAAATTGTTTTTCACATATTTCCATAGGAAATTCAAACAATTACCCTACCAGCAAGTGAGTTATAACAAAAATTCAAATGTTTATAAACATAATACATTAAAAAGATAGAATACCTTTGAGCCAAAGGTAATGGTCATATTACTGAGTTCTTGACAATCTAATTAAGAAATTATAGTCTCAGCAAAAGGTCCTCTTCTGTAAAGGTGACTTCTTAAACTGCTACTGTATTGAGTCATACTTAGCATTGAGGGTCCCCAAAATTTGTCAGTAATAAGAGGTTTCTCACTATACGGTTACCAAAAATTAATTAAAAATCAAATTTGTAATGAATCTCTTTCTTTCTCCTCCCCTCCCACCTCCCCCACACATGGTTTCTCTGTGTATCCCTGGCTGTCCTGGAACTAGCTCTATAGACTAAGCTGGCCTTGAACTCAGAGATCTGCCTGCCTCTGCCTCCCGAGTGCTGGGATTAAAGGTGTGTGCCACACCTTTCTATTAGCATTCCTCTGTGTCATGTCACCTTGGTGGGAGCACACAACTGCCCTTTGTACTGTACATGCTGTCCTATATACAGTGCCAGCAATCTTGTCTCAGACATGTATGCTCAGATTTATGAACTGCCATACTTTTAGTGAAACTACAGTTTCCTGCGTGTATAGAAACATAACAGTTCAATTAAAAAAACAAAAACTTTCTTCAGCATGTGTCAAAGAAGTGTGGACAAAGGGGTACATACCCTGGGGCACGCTGTGACACACCACAGCTTCCACAACGAGATTTCTTTTCTCTTTTGGCGGGGAGGTGGTGAGGGTGGAGGGTGGGTACAGAGGAGAGGGAGATGAGTGGGGTTGGGATGCATGATGGGAGATTCACAAAGAACCAAGAAAACGTTTAAAAAACCAAAACACTTAAGACTTTTTACGTTTTCCTACTGTCATTCCCCCTAATGTAAGCACCTTTGGGTTGGTTGTATTGTGTTTAAACAAGTCCAATCACCTCATTGGTATGCACATTTGCTTTAGTCTTTAATAAATGGTAATTTATAGGAATAAAAGACTTTTTCTTCCTACTTCTTCTCCCCCTTCCTGTCTCTTTCTCTCTGAGCAGGGTCTTATGTAGTGCCAAATCTCGCTGAAAGATGATTCTTAGACCCCACATCCCAAGTGCTACAATTATAGGTGTGGCTTGGTCTTAGCTACATTTTTTTTTCTTTTTTCTTTTCTTTACTTTTTTTGTGTGTGTGTGTGTGTGCAGTGAAGTTTATTGATAGTACTTTACAGAGAGTAGGGAGGGCTCCCTGGCACCCTCCTGTTGTTACGGGGATCTGGGAAGGAATTGTGAGGGAGATGCTCAGTGCTGGGGACAGGGACTCCTCAGGCCACCGAGGGCCTCTCTCTTGCTCTCAGTGTCCTTGCTGGGGTGGGTGGTCCAGGGCGTTCTTACTCCTTGGAGGCCATGTAGGCCATGAGGTCCACAACCCTGTTGCTGTAGCCGTATTCATTGTCATACCAGGAAATGAGCTTTACGAAGTTGTCATTGAGAGCAATGCCAGCCCCAGCATCAAAGGTGGAAGAGTGGGAGTTGCTGTTGAGTCACAGGAGACAACCTGGTCCTCAGTGTAGCCCAGGATGCCCTTCAGTGGGCCCTCAGATGTCTGCTTCACCACCTTCTTGATGTCATCATACTGGCAGGTTTCTCCAGGTGGCATGTCAGATCCACAATGGATACATTGGGGGTAGGAACATGGAAGGCTATGCCAGTGAGCTTCCCTTTCAGCTCTGGGATGACCTTGCCCACAGCCTTGGCAGCACCAGTAGATGCAAGGATGATGTTCTGGGCTGCCCCATGGCCATCACGCCACAGCTTTCCAGAGGGGCCATTCACAGTCTTCTGAGTGGCAGTGATGGCATGAGCCAAAGTTGTCATGGATGACCTTGGCCAGGGGGGCTAAGCAGTTGGTGGTGACAGTCTTCAGCAAGTTGTCATATTTCTCGTGGTTCATACCCATCACAAACACGGGGGCATCAGCAGAAGGGGCAGAGATGATTACCCTTTTGGCCCCACCCTTCAAGTGGGCCCCAGCCTTCTCCATGGTGGTGAAGACGCCAGTAGACTCCACGACATACTCAGCACCAGCAGCATCACCCCATTTGATGTTAGCGGGATCTCACTTCTGGAAGATGGTGATGGGCTTCCCGTTGATGACAAGCTTCCCATTCTCAGCCTTGACTGTGCCGTTGAATTTGCTGTGGGTGGAGTCATACTGGAACATGTAGACCATATAGTTGAGGTCAATGAAGGGGTTGTTGATGGCAACAATCTCCATTTTGCCAAGTGCAGAGCAGAAGGCAGCCCTGGTAACCAGGCGCCCAATACAGCCAAATCCATTCACCCTGACCTTCACCATTTTGTCTACGGGACAAGGCAGACTACACAAGAAGATGCGGCTGTCTCTGAACGGAAGAGCAGCCTAGCATTCATAATCTTGTTTATCTTTATCGTTATTTTACTTTTTTTTTTTTTTTTTTTGTTTTTCGAGCGGTTCTCTGTGTAGCCGGACTGTCCTGGAATTGTAGCAGGTGCCTGAACTGAATCCGCCTGCCTCTGCCTCCACATTGCTGGATTATAATGTCTTGTTGCATCACGGGCTTGTGTATCTGTTTTATATACTCAGAATCACATGAAATTATTTCAGAGGAAAAGAGGTCAAAGGGGAACAAGTTGAAGGTCCTTTCTAATAGATTCTGTGGTAAAGCTCCACTCCACTCCAGGTTAAAGAGTCAGGGAGGCGATTGCCTCTAGGTGCAGTCAACTGCTGGAATGTCTTTTGATAACCTACTGCCTTATGTTAGAGACAGGTGTCTGGAAAAAACACTTAGGAAAAATATTCCTATCCTGGAAGAGAGCGGCAAACCAGATCTTCTAGGTCAGTGGTTCTCAACTTTCCTAATGCTGTGACCCTTTAAATATAGTTCCTCATGTTGTGGTGACCCCCCCCCCACTATAAAACATTTTCATTACTGCTTTATAACTGTAATGTTGCTACTGTTATGAACTGAAATGTAAATATTTTTGAAGATAGAAGCTTGCTAAAGGACACACAAGTTAAGAACCACTGGTCTAAACGGAAAAGTACAATTTTTTTGACTAGTGGAGGGAACTGATTCTCAAAAGTTGTTCTCTAATGGCAACTGTGTGCCGTGGCACCCATGTATCCATACACATTCCCTCACACGATAACTACATAAACAAATAATAAATAAGATACAGTTAAAAAAAAAATAGCCACCTCTGTTGGTGACCTTAGAAGATCAAAAGAAAGCTAAGTGCCCTAGAATAAGGTTAGAAGAATTCAGGTGTAGAGCAAGGCCCTTAGGTGGCATTGTGATAGGAGGATGTTCGCTGGCAAGGCCCAGAGGACAAAGGTCTGGCCTCTTCCTCTCAGTGTGAGTGTGTTCTGACCCTGTATCCTGCCTGGCTGGCCGATGCAGCAGCCAGACTGTGACTGAAATGAAAATATCCTTCTAAGGGTATTTCAGGTTCAAATTCCAGTTGGCTTGTGGGAGGAAAGGGATATTATCTGATGACAGATAGTGGAAGCCAGCATCTGATGGTTACTCATAGAATCAACATATGCTGGGAATTCCAGGGAGGTGCATTTCAGAAAACCTGCATCCAAGTCCTTGACGTCTGCTGGAGGAGAACAATGAGGTGCTAAGGGCAGAGCCAAATATTCATCTGTAGTCATAGTGAGACTGGAGTTAGAAAGCCACACCACCGTTCCTCAAAAGCTTGGAATTCCTTAGAAAACAGTGCCGGACAATGGCGTGTGTCTCTATCTGCCTTGCTTCACAAGTGTCTGGGTGAGTGTCTCTGTACCACACGGGTGTTCTCCCTAAAGTCGACAATATTTGGATTTCTCCATTTTGGGTCCTATACATTTATTGAGGGTGCTTACAGAATTATATCTTGGAAAAGAATGATCTGGCCAGCACTGGAAGCTTTTCAGTAATACTCTGGAAATTGGCGGGAGCTGAGATTTGGTGAATGAATTTCAACTGGAAATTAAAATAGACATTTAGAGTAAGTTAACGTCAGGCTCCCAGACCTTCCATCTCATGACAAATCTGTTTTCATTTTATTCTGCTTTCAGCACAAGCCTTCTGCTCCGGGGTCTCCTGGACTGGAAGTATCCAGAGCGGTCAGAAAAGTTTGTACACCTCCCCCCCATGTTTTTGATGTTTTTTATGACCTAATCTGCGAACACTCCTTGGAATGATGCCAAATGAGTT
Organism: Mastomys natalensis; assembly: GCA_021653895.1. Classification (NCBI taxonomy): domain Eukaryota; kingdom Metazoa; phylum Chordata; class Mammalia; order Rodentia; family Muridae; genus Mastomys; species Mastomys natalensis. Next base: position 1,108,078 of record JAJTUV010000163.1, on the reverse strand, counting down.
GTTTCTAACCCAGCAGTGCCGAGTTTTGTACTATACGATGTCCCTAAAATGCGATGGCGAAAGAGTAACTCTGGAACAAAGCAATGAAGTGTTTTATACCACCAAAGCCTGAGGCTTTCTGCTTTACAGTTTAAAGGGCTGTAGCAAAGTAAAGAACATTCACAAGACACAGGCTGTTCTGTATAGCTTCAGAAAGACTAGCTGACAAGACTCCGTATGTGAGGGAAAAAGAGCAAGTCTGTAAAAAAGGACCAAAAACGTAGATAAGGTGCCATAAGACGTACTGTAAATGGTGACAAGGACACAAATGAAAGTATATACTTCCCAAACAACTCATCCATGGGATTGTGAGCCACTTCCTAAAATACAGGTGACTTAAACTCAAGAGCAAACAGCTAACAGATGCCCAAGCAAATGGACATTTCTCCTTCAAAATAAGTAATATGGATTTTCATGTAATTAAAATGAATGATTGGGGGGGTATATTTTGCTTCTTGAAGGCGATGATAATGTTAGCTGTTTCTTGACTGTGTTCAAACTTACTGTCCTACTTGATAGCTTTTCCAATCTCAGATATTCTTCAGATATAAGGGAAAGCCTTATACTCCTTCTGTGTATTTGACAGGGCTTTTAGTGTAACAAGGGCTGGGGAATTTGATGCTTGATGTGAATGTTGGACCTGCTGCTGCTGCTGCCGCCGCCGCCCTTCAGGTGGTGGTGATGGTGATGGTTGATGCTGTGGACCCTTGATAATAATGGGGATAGTGACTGATCCTTTTTTGAGTGTATAGTGGCCTCTTTATTTACACATTGGGCTCTTCTGTTGTTTGCATTCCTGGGCTCATTTAACCACTAGTTAAACCAGTCATCTCAGCTGAATGTTATAAATTCAGAGAATACAGAAGCATTGAAGGAATAACTCACCAGTCTATGTTTACATGGTATCTAAGTGGCCAAGCTGAGGAAGTGACTCAGTGTTTCAGAATCTAAAGTCCAAGGTCTTAATTGCTTCGTTGCATAGATTTTATGATATTGATGAGCTATGAACTCTCCACTCCTGTTTTCGACTAGATACAAATCAAACCATATAAGTAAATGGAAGATGCTATTGTTGCATCAAGTGATGTATCTCAGAGATTAGGGGGAACAAGGGACATATTGGGAATCTATCCTTTAACGAGATGCTGGCTGTCAGGCTCTAGAGAATATCTTAAAGATTCTTCTATGTTGCCATTCATAAACACCCACTTCCCTTTCCCATTTAGAAAGAAAAAAGTATAAACCCAGTCTAGTGAACAGAAAAGGTCTGATTGCTTTCTTCTAGTCTGAGCACCCTGACCAGAAGGTTATGTGATAAAATCCAAGAAGCTTAACAAGGTGTGATGTGGACAAGCCATAGTGATTGGACTCTGCTCCCTTGATTACCAGGGATGAAGCAGGGTTTAATGTGGGTGGAAGTGATTTTAATCTGTTCGTCAGAAGCTGTAAACCAGTGTGTACATGGCTCTTTCTACCCAAGACATGGTAAGAATTCCTCAGATTAAGCACCTAGGCACTTTGATTTTAAAGCTCAATGACAATTTTATTAGCGTTTAAAAGAAAAACCTCAGGCAGGAAAGCCGCAAGTCTCAGCAGCTGCCCGGGAAGAAGATACTTCTTTAAACTAATTAAAGAAAATTCCTCCCTAAAGGACTAAATGGGAAGACATACATATGGGAAGGAATGATTTGTCTGAGGCAGTCCTTCATCAGACAGCCTCTGTGCTCAAGGTAAACACTCAGGGCTGGTGTTGGGAGGAAGGGGGATGGCCAATAATGAGAGAGGTGTAAAGCTCAAGTGCCTGGTAATCCACGTGGTCTGAAATCAGAGAGCAGCCTTTGAGGGCATCTGCAGAGCAAGGCTCAGAACCTGCACAGAGCCAGCTGCTCCTCAAAAGGGGGCAGGGTCTCCAAAGGCAGGACCAACCACAGTTAGAATATTGCTAGTGACCATAGCTCTCTTACTACTAACTCTTTGCTATTTTTTTTTCTTTTGAGACAGAGTCTTGTTATTCAGCATAAACTGGTCCTGAACTCACGATCCTGCTGACTTAGTCGTGAGAGCCAGGATTACAAATGCCTGTTGCCTCACCTGGCTTCTTCTTTACTTTTAAAAACAAGTGTATATATGTTGCTTCGTCTTTTCCTGGACATTTGTGGTGGGTGTGGGTGATACAGACAGCCTCCAGGTTTGTAGGCTCAGAGAGTTCAGCCAATTTGCAGTTAGTTTTTTTGTGTATGGATCTAGATTTGAAATTCCTCGGCAGTGAAACTGTTCCATGGTCTGTGGTCCACAGCTCTACCATTACAAAGATGTGCTGGTGCAATGTTGGGCTGTTTTTTAAAAAAGCAAAAAAAACCCACTGGTTTCTAAGGGCTCTAGAAGACAGTTTGAATAGTGAATGATTAAAAATGAATTTGGTGGGCAAGACATGATCATGATATCACAGGCCTAAAATCTCAGCGGTAGGAAGCAGAGGCAGGAGGATTTCTGTGTGTTCTAGGCTACCCTAGAACTTACATAGCAAGTTCCAGAACATTCAGGACTACATACAGAGACCCTGTGTCAAAAATAAACAGCAACAACAAAACAAAAACAAAGTAACAAACAAACAAAAAAGAATTTGGTTACAAAATCTTACAAATGGGTAATTTGTTTTTGGTAATGTGTCTAGAGGGTTTGGATTTGGTGTATTCTATTTTCTTTGCATTGTGTGCGTTCACATGCATGAGTATACATGTGTGTCTACTGTGTATGTGTGTGTGTTGTGTGTGAGTGTGTGTGTGCCATAACAGCTGTTTAGAATTTCGGAAGAGGAAGGGACGAGGAGGAGAAGGAGCAATGGGGCCCATGGGAAGTACTACTTATATTTCTGGACATTGTGCCATAGTAGGAATGTAAGAAATGATGTCACTCAGCACTCTCTGGTCTCAGGTCAGCAGGTCTGACAGGTTTTCAGCCAGAGGTGGGGCCAGGTGAGGCAGTGTCCCTAATCTTTCTCGCTTATTATCTCTTGGCTACATGGTAGTTTTTCCTCTAGGCTGTGTCTCTTGGGGAATGTAATGGGGAAGAGTTGGGGAGGCAGTTGAGCCAATATTAACTCTTCACACTGGAGTCAGAATTCCTGTGACACACCCCCACACACACACATACACTTCTCCATGGGTCCTTTGGCCCCATCTGTTAGTGTCACTCAAGGTAGCAATTCCAGAGTCTCAGGAAAAACAGCCTAGCCCAGTCGAGGGTCAACTCTCGCCAACAGAAGTACATCATGTAATACAAACAGGGTGAAGGGGCTCCTGATGGAAAGGCTTGGAGCACTTACTTATTGATGTGTACAAAGATGTGCAAGGCAGTGATGAACCAGACCAAATGCTGGTTCTGGAGGTGTGAGTCCAGGAGCTACTAGGTCGGGGAAAGCTTTAACCTGTTTAGCCCTTGACTTCTTGATTTACCACTGAAGATGTTGGAAATATCTGTGTTTCTTCCCTCACCAGACCAGGACAAGCAACATGGCATCTGGGCTCCAGTATGAAATGACAATGTCGAAGCAGAGTGACTGTAAACTGTAAGCTCATTATGGAGTCTTTTTAAGTATGGGGTCCTATTGCTACACAGGCCTTGTGCCCAGGAAGTCTACCCTGTATGGCTGTAATAATAACCTAAAGCAAAGACTTGAGCCAGAGAGATGGCTCAGGGGATAAAAACCCTTGTTATCAAGCCTCGTGACCTGAGTCTCATCCCTGGAAATTATGGTAGTACAGGAGAACTAACTTGTCCTGACCCCCACATGTAGGCCATGTACTCATGCACACACATCACACACACATATACACACACACTAATGATGATGATGATGATATTTCTAAAGGTCTGTAAGAAGGCCGTGTAGATCCTTTACTTGTGCATTTTGTTGTTTAACCTTAATTTTTTTGTTTGTTTGTTTTGAGACAGGGTTTTTCTATGTAGTCCTGGCTGTCCTGGAACTCACTCTGTAAAGGAGGCTGGCCTTGAACTCAGAAATCTACCTCCCTCTGCCTCCTGGTGTTCACCACCATGCTGGGCAGTGTCCTCCTCCCCCTCTTCCTCCTCTCCCTCTTCTCCTCATCCTCCTCTTCTTCTTCCTTCTCCTTCATTCAGAGTAAAATCTTGAAATCTGACTGGTGGCCATGGAGAGGTTAGGTTGGCATTGTCCAGTGACTCTGCTGTCGAACTGATGGATGTCTGCAACACCAGTCCCACACATGGCTCACCAGAATGGAGGAAGGATGTTTCTAGACCCTCCTTTTTGTTCTGTCCTTCACCATCCCCTATGACATGCAGACACAGTGGGGTTAGGGTGAGAATTCTACTGGAAGTCAATGGGGAGCCCTCCAGACACCTGGGGGTTTCTTTCTTCTTATCTCTTTTCTTTTTCTTTTTCCATTCAATCCTACCCAAAATCACTGTCAAACACAGTTGTTCCTAGCTATCCCATGGGGATTGGCTCCTAGCTATCCCATGGGGGATTGGCTCCTAGCTATCCCATGGGGGATTGGCTCCTAGCTATTCCATGGGGGATTGGTTCTAGGGAATCAAAGGATGCCAAAGTCTACAGATGCTCACATCTGTTATATAAAATAGTTTTGTATTTGCATATCTCTAGGTAATTAAGTATACTTAATGCAATGTAAATGAGCTATAAATAGTTATATGTTATATCGTTTGAGGAATAATGATAAGAAAAATCAAGTCTCTGTATGTTCAGGTCAGAACAATTTTTTCCTGTGTGTTCTCCATCTGTGCTTGGTGGAGTCCACCAGTATGGCTCCTTCACATGTGGTCTACTAGCTGCAATCACTGCAAAGCTCAGCTATGTCCTTTCTATAGTCTCCTGTCTCTACTACTCTGGCTCTCCCATGGCTTCTCTGTCAGTTTCCTGACCCAAAGGCCTCGGCTATCCATTGCTCCTGGATCCTGCCCTCCTCCTTACAACTCTCTTTAGTCTCGGTTTTGAGACCTTATGTGAGATTGCCGTAAACTTGCCCTTCTTTCTTTTTCTTAGTAGCAGTATGGCTAGACAAGCACTTCACTCATAGCTACATCCCTAACCCCCACTGTCCCCCATTTCCCTTTTAACATGCTTTAATTGAAATAGAATTACATCACTTTTCCCTCCCTTCAGCTCTTCAACAACCCTCCCTGATTCCTCTCCACATTCTCTGCAACTCTCCAGTTGACATGTCTTTCTTTTGATTATACTTTTGGATAATGTGTGTACTCAGATTACAATATATTACATTTAGCTCGTGGACCCTTTTGTTGCTTTGCCTATATGGTTTGAGGGCTTGACCACTCTGCACTGGAACCAACAAGGTGGCTCATCCTGAGAGAGGCTAACTCTCTTCCAGCGCCGTTATTTGCCTGGATGTTCTGGTCCTAGAGTGGGACATGAAATTTTTCTCTCCACATTAACGTGATTATTGATATGGTCCCAGTCTTGTTTAGGCAGCCGATTCTAGAATGTACTCTCACAGAACATATTTCCGGTCCAGTTGTTACAGCCTTTCTGTCCCCATCCCATGATATCTCCCGAGCCTATAGATGCCAGCGTTATGATGAGATGTACCTGTATCGTGCTGGACTTCGCATTGTCTGTTCATTTCTTCGTCTTTGTCCAGTTGTGGTTTTCGTGTATTGTCTTCCATTTTGCTGTAAACCAGTTTCTTTAGATGAGAGTGCTGGCTACACTTACCCAGGAAACGTGGCTTTCCCACAAACCCCTTACTTTTTTAACTTAAAAAAATTTTTTTTTGAAATAAGATATCATTAAGTTGTCCTGGCGACTTTAAACTCTCTCTGTAGCTCAGTTACTATATGGTCTGAATGAAATCTTCCTTTAGATGCATATGTCGACTATATCGGTCTCCAGTGGGTGGGACCATTCTGGAGTGTTGTTGGAACCTTCAGGAATTGTGGTGGGTTTGAAGGTATAGTCAGTTTGCTGCTCCGTCCAGTCTATGCTTCCTGTTTCACCAAAATGTGAGCAGGAGGTAGTCTGAGCTGCACACCGGCACCGTCTGCCAGCATGCCTCCCCACCAAGATGGACCTGGTCAGTTTAAGCCATGGAACAAAATAAATCTTTCTTCCTCAAGTTGTTTCTGTCAGAGCAGCAATAAAAGTAACTTAGTCCTATTGATGGGAAGAGACAGCATGAACAAGACAACCCATAGAAAAGAAAGAATTTAACTGGGTGCTTGTTTCGGGGGTTTAGTTCAATATCACAGTGGTGGGAAGCACAGAGGAATGGAGCTGGAGCTAAAGCAGGGAGCTTACCGATGCACAGGAAGCAGGCAGCGCCTGAGCTTTTGAAGCCTCAAAGCCCACCCCCAGGGACACACTTCCTCCATCAAGGCCACACCTCCTTCAACAAGGCCACGCCTCCTAATCCTTCCAAACAATACATCCACTAGGGACTAAGCATGCAAATATATCGCCTATGGGGGCATTCTCATTCAAACCACCGGAGGCAACACAGAATACACAAAAGCACTGAACACAAGAGCTGGTCTTGAATTTGTGATCTTCCTGCCTCAGCTTCCTGTGTAGCTGGGATTACTGCCCCTGCCGTGAGGTCCAACTCTGAAGCCTTGCCTGACTTTCTTACTGTGCTCCAGTCTGAAGAAGTGTGAAGGTGCCCATCACCTACCTCAGCCTAACCCAGCCCCGGCTGCAGATCCTTATCCTTCACTTCCTCTTGGGAATCCACATTAGCTGGCGTGACTTACCAGCTATAAAATGTCCTAGAGGAAGGAAAGGGGGGGGAGAGGAGGGGTAAAGGAAACCATCTAACCAGAGGAAATCATTTAACTACATTCCACACCTTTGAAATAATGGGGGCAAATGTTAATATTTCACGGCAATTTCCTTCTTACAAATGGTTCACATTCCAGATCCTAAGACAGTCATGACATCAGAACTCACTTTCCCCAAGAAAGACTATTTCTCCTGATGACTCTCAGCCCACAAAAACTCTTTTGAGAGTGCTACATTAATTATCCAGGTTGGTGAACCTAGCAATGGTGTCTGCGGTGTGGATGAATCTGTGTCATGTGTTTGAGTGCCAGTAACAGCTGGCAGAGAGACGCCATCCTCCAGGTTATAGCAACTTGCATAATTACAGACGTTTGTTCCTTAGGAAGGGCCTGAATATGATCATCCTCATAAAAAAGGTACCTCTTTTGTCCGAACACATCCTAATGAACAACATTTGCTCAGTGGAGGTAAAAGTTGTTTTTAAATGCTAATGTTCCTGCTACCCGTAAGCATCCTAAGCTCCACCCCACAGTTACCTGGCAACAGCCAGGTATGCCTGACTCAATATAAAAGGGACTGCTTGCCCCTTTCTCGCTCTCTAGCTCCTCTCTTGCTTTCTCTTGCTCTTCCTTACCCTTCTCTCTCCATTCCCTTCCCTCTCTCTCCACACGTGCTCATGGCCTGCCTCTTCTCTGTTCCTCTACTTTTCTACTGTCTCTGCCTTTCTCTGCCTCTAGTATCCTCTTGACTCCCCTCCTCATGCCCTGAATAAACTACTATACTATACTATACTATACTATACTATACTATACTATACTATACTATACTATACTATACCGTCCGTCGGTCTTGTGGCTGGTATCTCAGAAGGAAGGGATGCCTCAGCATGGGCCCACCAAGGCACCCCTTCCCCACACTTGACTACACCTTCATAGAACAAATCCCTCTCCTTTATATTTTTTTAAACACATCACTACCCATTGCTCACAAGAGAGCGTTAAAACATTATTCTGTTCCTCCCCCCCTTACAGAAAGCCCATAGAAAATATTTAACTTTTAAAAACATTTATTTATTTATTTATGCTGTATGCTTATATGAACTATTGGCATGCATGGTCCCTGCAGAGGTCAGGTAAGGGCACTGGACCCCCCCAGCACTGGAGTTACAGATGGTTGTAAGCTACCACATGGGTCCTGTGAATCGAACCCAGCTCTCAGGAAGAACAGCCAATGCTCTTAACCACTGAGCCCTGTCTCCAGCCCCAGAAAATCTATTTTGTATGCATTAACTGCAGTTGCAGACCTCTAAAATTCGGCTGTGTTTATAATGATGATGAATACCAACAGAGTCTTTGAAGAAAAAAGTTTGTTTTGGTTTTTCAAGACAAGCCAGCACCAGTCCCAAAGATGTTCAAGCCTTTGTCACCCTAGGCTCCTTGCATGGAGCTGAATACTTGGGCACTCTTTGCTGTAGTTTACTCTCTAGAAAGCTAAGCAGATGCAAATGGATTTAGAATTGTCAGCTTGGAACCCCAAGACAACTTTGATGGCCTTGACAGAGCTGCCCTGAAGCTCATCTCAGAGGTCAGCTGCAGGTTAGTCCTGTCCCCACCAACCATGGGGAGCTATCTCTCCACTTGAGACTGTGGAAGATAAAAACAGAAATGAATGTTTGTTATTGCCAAGTGCCTTTTACTTTCAAATGTGCTGTGTTTGCTGTAGTTATTCTTATTTACAGCACCCAGACAAGGTAGGTCAGAATCATTACCTTGGAGGAAATAAGGCACAGAACAACTCCCTAGGGGACCTGGGGGAAGTTGGTCTTTCAGGCAGTTAGGTTTTCAACTTGGTGTGTCAAACTTCCCCTTAAGTTGTTGCCTCAACCAACATCCTTAGAATTTCTATCGTTGTAAAAAAAAAAAAAGTGATTTGCCAGGAGCTTGGAGGCTCCAGTGGTCAGAAGCAAAGGGGTTCAGCCCACTTACAATCCCACCCAAGGCAAGGGAGCTTCTTGTTCTTTTATCTTCTAACAGAGGCAGGATTGAGATGAAGGATGCTTGCATATCCTCCCTAGCTCAGTGGGTCTCAGCCTTCCTAATACTGCAATTAATGCTGCAACCCTTTAATTCATGGTATGGTGACACCCAGCCAGATTTTTGTTGCTACTTCATAGCCGTAATATTGCTACTTATTATGAATCATAATGTAAATATTTGTGTTTCCTGATGATCTTAGGTGTCCACTGTGAAAGGGTCGTTCAACCTCCAAAGGGGTCAGGACACACAGGTTGAGAACTTCTGGGAGTCTAGCGTCTCCATTCACTGACTGTCAGAAAAAGTTTTTCTAGGTGGTGGGACAGCAGGAAGGACAGACCCAGGCAGCTGGTGGCATCCATTCCAGCTGTTCCTTGAAATCTCTTCCTCTCAGGATGGCATTTTCACCAAATACACCCCACTTCCCAAGTAAAATCTTCCCGAGATCTGAGCACGTGTTCTTCTCCCTGACAAAGTTGTCCTGAGGCTGATGGGCAGCTGAGAAACTGGTGGAGTAACTTCTAGATTTCTGCACAGAACTTCAGGACGTCAGCGTTAGAATAAGGAAAGACAGTTCAAGGGGTTAGGAGCAGAAGGGGACAGGGGCTGAAGGTGTAGCTTTTGAAGACTGTCAAGCCCTGAGATAGCTTTACTATACCCCCTTAGGATTGACGGTTCAGTTTTGGACTCCTCTCCTCTCCCCCAAGCTTATAGCTCTCACAGTAACAGCACTGCCTTTCCTAAGTAGCTGTACCATTTCCATGGGAAAAGGAAGATTCTTCGTCTTGTCTTATATAGCCAAGCTGTTATCCATGGAAAGAGATACTGTTTTGTGTCTCCCTAGTGCAGAGGAGCCCCTTTCTCTGACCTACTTTCCCCAAGAGCCTTCACATGACAGCCTGCCTTCTTCCAAGTCAACCCTGGCCATGTGAGAGCCAGAATCTTCTGGAGAACTCTCTAGGTCAGTGGTCCACAACCTGTGTGTTGCAACCCCTATGGGTGAGTACATCTGTGTGCTCGCTGCTCCTGCAGCCGGCCGGATTCATCATCCCTGCCACCTGCCGTCCTTCCAGCCCTCTTTCCAGATACTGCTGGACTAATGATTCCATAAGCACAAACTGAGATCTGACCTCTCTGCTTTTGCTACCCACCAGGCACTGCGATCACTCACTACTCAACATTTATTAGTTTACAAAACCCTAGGAACCTATGAGGTGGCCATCACTGGGCCCATCTTAATAGATGAGAAAAGAGAGACTTAGACCATTCTGTATTTCTTCTGGGATTAAATCATTACTGTAAGCAGGGATCCAATATAGGGCTTACCCCCTATCCCTGAGTCATTGTCCCTGATCCTTAGGAAATTAGCTTAGCTTTTCTTGTGCTCTTCTGAATCAAACCAACTGAAGCAAGCCTCACTCCTCATGGCCTGGCCTAGTAGATTGTCGTTATTATCATGTCCTTGCCTCTGGGGCTGGACCTTGGCAATTCCTGCTGCCCCTATCTACAATGTCAAACTGCCTAATTGTTATCAACTTTTTGAATCAGTTCAATTCTTAGCTGCTCTGGGAACTTGTCTTCTCTTTCTCTTTCCAAGAACTCGGGCTAATAAGGAGCCCCTTCCCTGTCTTAGGTAGGATTACTATGGCTATGATGAAACACCACAACCAAAAAATCGGGGAGAAAATGGCTTATTGGGCTTATGCTCTATCGAAGGAAGTCAAGACAAAAACTCAAACAGGGCAGGAACCTGGAGGCAGGAACCTGATGCAGAGGCCATGGAGGGGTGCAGCTTACTGGCTTGCTCCCCATGGCTTGCACAGCCTGCTTTCTTATGGAACCCAGGGCCACCACCCCAGGGATGGTACCACCCTTAATAGGCTGGGGCCTCCTCCATTGATCACTAATTAAGAAAATGCTCTATCATCTTACCCACAGCCTGATCTTATGGAGGCATTTTCTCAGTCGAGGTTCCCTCCTCTCCTCAGATGACTATAGTTTATGTCAAGTTGACATAAATCTAGCCAACACACTCCCTGTTGTGCTCTTTTAGCCTACCTCAGCCTTTTCCATGGGTTCCTGTGTGGTCTCTGCAGAAGAGCATGCACCATAAACAATGTTGAGGAAATTGAGCATTTACAGAACGGACGAGTCCCGTTCTGCCTTCATGGTTGTTAATCCCATCCCCATCCCCCGCCCCCCCCCCTCCCGCCACACACACACATATCCATCAACTTGCTGTGAAGCTAGGCTACCAAAGAGAGATTTAGGGGGAATGCAAGGTAAGCATCTCCCCAGCTGTGGGGAAAATGTATGGTTTCACTGAAAGCTCCACAAAGGTCTTCTGATTAATCCTGAGGACAGTGTAAGTCCACACTTTGACATCAGGGAGCTGGATGCTGGGCCGTGCTCTGGATTCCCTATGCCAGCTACTCATCTGGAAGGCAGCTGGAACAAGCAATCTGCTCAAGGACCCATTGAACTACGGGGCAGACAGAGCGCAGCTCATGGTTTGGGGCAGGTCTAGAGCCCATTTGATAGCCCTCAGAAGGCTCACAGGGTGGGGGGTGGGCAGCAGGCTGGCCTTAAAGTCCCTTGAGCTCCTGTCAGGAGTTTCTGGGCTGCTGAATGCACCTGTGTTGCTGCTGAGACAGGAAGTGATATTTTCAGAGCCTTTAGCCCTCATAACCTCAAGAAACTTTTGATGATGCTTTAAATGTCATGTGTATTGTTGAGAAAAGAAGAAACCCAGGTGTGAGCCTTTGTTACTGACATGACAAGAGTTACTTGGTAATATCACAGGAAGTCACGCTGTCAAAATAATAGAGAAGGTGGTGTCTAGCTGGGGGCCACGCCTTATAATAACTGTACTTAGAACAGAAGCGCTTCCGCTGCATCTCTAGCTCTGTGGTTCCCTCTGAGGTAGAACCCGAGGCTGGGGGCGGGGTAAGACACTGGGGCCTACTCTTCAGACATCCTTGCTGTTGGCACAAAGCACAGAACTGCACTGAAAGGCTCCTTGTCTGGGGAGCAGCTGCCTAGGCGGCAGTCGGTTACCTGAGTGTTGGCAGGGATCATACATGATGTAAATCATACCTTTACATTGTTTTTGCCTAAATGATTTGTCTACTTGGAGGATCATCTCCACATAACGGCGGCATCTGGAGCTTGATCTGTGGCCACATCCTGCCTGTCCCCCTACCCCCCCTACCCTTCTTTTTCATTATTATTATTTTTAAAGACAGGGTCTCACATGTCCCAGGCTAGCCTTGAACTTGCTATATGGTCAAGGATGGTCTTGAACTTGACCTTCCTGTCTCCATCCCCAAGGTGCTAGGATTCACAGTTCATGCAGCAAGGGATTGAACTCCATGCACAGGGTCTACCAGCTGAGCTACTGAGCTCTGCCCTCAGCAATTCTTGTCTTCTGTTCACAGGTGCTCACCTTCTGCTCTCCAGTACACAGATCTGGCCCAGCACCAGGCACAGAAAGAGCCCTAGAGGTGCTAGCTCGGAGAATAAGTGGCAACTGAGCCAGAGCTGGGCTCTGTTCCTCAATGAATTTGTGTGTGGAGGCTGGGGAGGGGCTCCCAGCTTGTCTGTTTCGGGTCTCAGGCTGGAGAGGGTGTGGGTGGCTGAGGACCTTTGCAAGCAACACAATCCAGGTACTGCAGCAAGAAGCAGCTCGCCTCTCAGTTCTTCCTGGGTGATTCTGCCTCTAATTTATGTCTCAGGTCCTGCCCTACTTCTCAGCCTCCTGCAAGAATGCCCGCCCACTTGACAGATTTACTGACACAGTCAGTTGCTTGTTCAGCTGGGGACCGCCAGGCCCAGGTGGCCTTTTACCTTGGTGGGGTATAGTTTCTCTATTTACCCTAAATTTAAGTCTACAGCTCCAATCCCAGGTAGTCTGCCAGTTTTGTGACTGCACATATAAGAGTATGGGCATAGCTCCTCCCTGTTAATACCTCCTTCACCCAAACCTCCAACCCGGCTGACCTCCCTGCCTTCCGTGGCTAAGTCAAGTTTGTTCTTATTTTAGGGTCCTTGTCCTACCTTGCCCTGTTTTGAGAGCACACTTCCGTTCTGGCCAGGGCTGACCCTTTCCAGTTGGCCTGGCCCCATTTCAGACTTAACTTCTCACAAAAGCCTTTCCCTTCTCCTGAGCAAGAAATTTCCTCCAGCTCCCATCCTTCTTGGGTTTGTTTCTTAGGACACCAACCAAGGTTTCTTAGGATACTATACAATATACTCCTGTTTCCTTATGTGTCTTCTGTCTGCCTTCTCCCAACTAAGGATCCTGTGGGACTCAAGAGCACAAGTCTGACCTATGGTAGGAGGCTGGTCAGTACACTTTCATATTCAAAACACCTTCTTCCCTTCCACTGCTTGCCTGGAAGTGCAGAACAGCCATCCAAATGCCCTTTGAGAAGTTCAGACACCGGAGCTTTGAAGAGAGAAGGTTTTCTTTACTTCTCTCTTGCCAAGCTGCAGGGCTAGGGCAGGGCCTGCTGCTTTGTGCTCCTGCGTAGATGAGAGTAGAGCGGTTAGTCTCCTCCAGGCCAAAGAGAGCTCCAGTCTTCTCGAAGGACAGTACCGCTTGTGTGTGACAAGGATAGCCTGCACAGTGACTACCCACATCTCTGTGTGCTTACCTGCGACAGATTTGCCCTGACTACACTGGCCATGCGGTAGATAAATGTGCTACCATGCATTAAGCAACTGCTGCACACACTAGGGCTGTGGGCTTTCTGCTGTCTCATAGCTTCTTCCTTGCAGACTGTACTATGATGTAGGAATTTGAAACCTGTTCTTTTGAGTGAAGACTCAGAATGAAACTCATAGGTTAAATGGCCTCCTAGGAGGCAGCTGGTGAGTCTCTGGAATGTCTGACCCCCAAAGGCATATTCTCAGGGTCCTAAAACCTAGACTCCTGGAGACCAATTAACTGTCCAGAGTTGTCAGGTCTCCCAGAATATGTGACTTCCCACTGCTCAAATTAGCTCTTCCCAGACCCCCTGTGAGGGTCGGTTGCTTTACCCGTATAAGCAGGCAGGGGGTTATCCTAACCAGACTAGCTGTGTCTCAGGCCTGGTCTAGATCTCAGAGAAAGGAGAACATGGCTTCCTTTGAGATGCAGCTGTCCTGTAGGGGTGAGGTATTACTCTTTGATGGGCGAGAGGACTCTTAGGTGCTGTTATTACATGCTCCCTCTGGCTTTTCAGCCCATGCCTATGTTTATGGGATGATTTAGCAAGTGTCAGCCCAGTTTGAAATGATTGTGTAGGTCATACAGGTTGTGGGGGGTCAAAGGTTAGAGCCAGACAACCTGAAGAGGAATGCATGACCCTTACCTGAGAGTGAACTATGAGGCTAAACTCTAAACCCCAAAGGTTAGTGTTCTCCCTGCTGGAGGGAGAAGGCCAGCCTAGGGCGCTTCTGTGTTCACTCATAACATTTCCCCATAACCACCTCACAGCTAAACCATTTGGCCTCTGCTCCAGCCATCCACGCCCCTCAGCCCTTCCCTCTTCCCACCCCATTTCTCTATATGCTCTGCTCCATCCTCCTCTCTCCCCCCTCCCCCCCCCCCCCAGGTGAATCTCACTGACCTTTCTGATGGCAGATGGAATTAACGTCAGTTAAAGAGATTATTAGCCGGGCAGTGGTGGCGCACGCCTTTAATCCCAGCACTTGGGAGGCAGAGGCAGGCGGATTTCTGAGTTCGAGGTCAGCCTGGTCTACAGAGTGAGTTCCAGGACAGCCCGGGCTACACAGAGAAACCCTGTCTGAAAAAAAAAACCAAAAAAAAAAAAAAAAAAAGAACTGGGCCAGTCCAGGGAAGCTGCCCTGCTCACCTGGCCTGAGGCAAGGACAATGGGTAAGCAGCAGTTTCCAGACTTCCTCAGCAACCGTTTCTAGACCTCCCTGGCAGCAGTTTCCAGCCCCTACATCCTAGTAATGAGATGTTCCTACAGATGCAGCATGTGCTTTAAATCAGGCCTGTGAACTCACTTGTCTCTCTCTCTCTCTCTCTCTCTCTCTCTCTCTCTCTCTCTCTCTCTCTCTCTCTCTCTCTCTCTCTCTCTCGTAATGGAGACCCCAGCATGAGCTGGACTTCTTCAGAATAAAACTCTTCATGTTTACACACTATTTGAGTCTGGGATATCATTCTTCAGCGAATCATGGACCCTTACAAAAGGACTTTTTGACTTTTACTTTTTGTTACTAGGTAACTTCAATCATTGCCAACCTGGAGTTGCTGATGCCTGCCAAAACAGAACGAAGCCCTTGTGTTATTAACATGGCATGCCCCAGTGTCTGAGGACTGACCTAAGTACTGCTGCAACCACCAACCTAGGCAGAGTCCTGTAGGCAGCTACCTGGGTCACTAGCAATCTGTCTTAGCTTTGACAGTTAATTCGCTAGTTAATTAGCTAATTCATTAGTTGTTCTCCAGAACTGAGTTTGTAGCTCAAAGTTGGCTCTTCCATCACGAAACTCAACAACACCCTCCTTACTCCGGCTGCCAGTTCTGTTTGTTTTCTGTTGTCACAGGTGCATGGTTTCACTTTCCATCCCCAGCCTATCTGGTCTATAACCTGGGTCATCTTTTCCTTTCGCTCATACCACTGGCTCAGACACCATGCTTCAGCTTCTTTTCTCATTCAGTCAAGTCTTCTAGAAGATTCCAGATACTGTCAGTCTCTGCAGTGTGGTCTGAGTTACAAGTACAGACAGAATTATGAATGCTCTTCTCTCTCTCAGCATCCTCATTTTCAACATCTTGAAACTGGCTGGAATGTTCTCCCAACCCCCCTAGGCCTTTCACCCTATAATCTAACCATGGGTCTGTTGTTATTACTGATGATTTTGGCTTCTGTTTTCCCCTATACCTGCCTTCTCTAGCTATGGAAATCCTACCATTCATTCAATAATAAACATATAAAATAATAAACCTCTTCTGGGAAGCCTTTTTGCATTCTCATAAGTCAATTGCTTGGTCTTCTGTCCCTCAGCACTTCCGTGGCACCTTCAGACAGCCGTGTGTTATCGTCGGTCTGGACACTGCTGGCTGCCAGATCACAGAAGCACAGGAGTGCTGCTCTCTGTCGCTAGTGTCAACAGATTGCCTCTAACTTGGCCTAGGCCTGGGCTGATAGCCCTGTGGTTTCAGTGCCTTCTGAGAGAAGTCCTGCAATCCTTGATCCCACCCCAGCCCCACCCCTTCAGAGGGTGTTGAGGGTTTCCCTAGAAACTGCCACTTCAAAGCCACAAAGGGAAAAAAAAAAAAAAAAAAACTAGCTAAATCAGGCAATGTTGCTTCCTTCTGAGGATGCTTTCCTGCACCTGTGCATAGCTTCCAGCCAGATTTTGACACTTAGCTATAGAACAAGCCATCAGTTGCACGCAGAGTCACTGAGGAATGTGAGGGTGCCTAGAGAAGGTCTGGAGGGCCCCCAGCCCCTGTTGTGAGGAAGAGCAGCAGTCCTTACTGGAATGGTTCCCTTTCTTAGCTGCCCCAAAGGTCTGCGGTAGTTCCTCCACCCGGAGGCTGTGTCTTTCTCCAAAGGCCAGAAACACTTTAGACGCTCACTCTGCCCCTAGAGTGACCCGGTGCTTAATTTTCAGTTTTTGTTTTTTGTTTTACGTTGATGGGGCTGGAACAGTAACCCGGCTTAAGGTTCTGCCACTACCTTCCTCCGCAGGCTACAGGCTTTCATTTTTACTTTTAAATTTTCCAGGTGCCCCGGGTTACTCTTCGCAGTGGGAGTCCTGTCCTAAATCCTAGACCATTTGCATTTTCTCAAGGACCCTTTGTGGCAGGTAGGTCCTTGCCTTTGCAAACGACCTTGAATAACACTGCCCTCTGCATCTCTTTCTGGCAGCCAGGGGAAGAACGTCCTGCCTGCTGTGAGTCTGGGGCCTTTTAGAGCAAGGCAGGAAAAACAAACAGCCTGTCCTTATTCACCCATTACTGGTGACCAGTGGATAAGGCATTTAGGACTTGGATTTGCAATTTGTGAATTGATTAAACAAGGAGACTTTACTGAGCCGCTCCCTTGGGCCCAAGTCTTTCATGCCTCTTTTACAGAGGAAGAATCTGAGCTATGACAAAGTTTGGCGCACTCAACTCCCAACTAGACTCCCCCTATGGGCTCTTTATTCGCGCTGAATCACGGGCCTGACTGTCGCCCAGAGCAGAGAGGGCGTCTCCTGTGGCTGGCGGATTTTTACTGCTTCCTTTTCATACTTATTCACCTCTGTCTGATCTCAGTCTTTGCCTGGCCACTCCTGCATGCCCCACAAACACAGAAAACCGCTGCCCTTTTCTCAGCCATTAGCTAGCTGGAGAGAGGCGTGCTTCCCCATTGAAGGCTGCAGCCGATGGCGTCGGGGGGGGGGCGCTGAGAGGTAGCCTCCATTCACCAGGCCTGAGCCCACCCGCTCCCTCACCAGGCCTGCATCTCCTGGGTCTGGTGGAAAGAGGGGCGGGGGAGGCACCCTCCTGGGAGGCCGATCCAGGGGCTTTCTCTGCCTTAGCGCTGTTGTCTAGGCTTGCCAAGTCCCACGAGTTGGCAAACTGGAGAAGTGCTTTCAAAGCCGGCCTTCGCCCTCCTTGGCAGATGCCTCAAAGCCGTCTTGCTTTGCTTTGCCTGTGCCTGGGAGTCTGTACAGGGCATTTGTTCACACGCCTCAGTGGGGACATCCCTGGAAGCGGCTCACAGAGGCACAGTGGGAGCTCAGCTGGATGACCCTTGAGGCAGGACCACTTGGGTGGGCGTCGGGAATTGGGGCCAGGTGACTTGGGAGGAACAGAAGGCCAGAATGGGCAAGGGAGGTGCTGGAAGCGTTTAGGCTCCTCAAGAATAGTGTTTAAGGACTGGGAAGCATTGCCCAATAGTTAACTTTAATAAGCTGTAGGCAGAGCACTGAAACTTTTCTATTTTTTGTTTTGTTTTTAGTTATCCTGTTTGGAGTAAAATCATAATACCCCAGGACATAGAAATGAGTCCCCAGGACCAGATAGAAATCGAAGATAGCCTTGGAATTTATTGGCCTCAAAACATTTTTCTAAAGTTTCATTTCTGGACATTCACAAAGCTTTAAAATGAGGCTCTTTGAAAAAGACAGGCATGGTGTGGCACCTTTAATCCCAGCACTCAGGAGACAGGCAGGAGTCTCTGAGTTCCGAAGCTGGCCCAGATTATAGTGAGTTCCAGGACAAACAGAGCTACATAGTGAAATCCTTTCTTGAACAACAGATAGATAGATAGATAGATAGATAGATAGATAAGATAGATAGATAGATAGAGTAGGTAAACAGACAGACAGGCAGACAGACAGACAGATGGAAGACTATCTGATGCTTATGTGAACATGATTAGTGCCAGAGCCGATCGCAGACATCACAGGTAATGGCCCAGCTAGGTTGCCAATCAAAATGCCAAATACCATTTCTGCTTCTAGAAACACAGAGCATTTGAGCTGGTATGGCAGTACAATGACAGAGAGTCAGCTCCATAGGAGTGCAGTGACAGCCAGCCCCATGATAACACAGTGGCAGGGAGCTCGGCCATTCCTTGTCTCTGGCAAACTTTTTTTTTTTTTTATTTAGTCCCAGTGAACTTTTGTTGAGATAAATTAACAACAACAACAAAAATTAAGATTTTACCAATGATCTTTTCTGTGCATTCTATTGTTACAGAAAGACCACTCAGACAGTTTCTAGTGAATTGAAAGTCTGGCTGGGACTATACTAAGTTATGCAGGGCCCATTTGTAGCTCCAAGTGTTTAAGGTAAGGGTTTTTTGTTTTGTTTTGTTTTGTTTTTTGGTTTTTTTGGTAAAAACTACATCCTGGTATCTGTCTTTCTCCGATTCAGGGGGGTTTTGCACAAGCAAGCAGTTTAACAGAGGCTAAGATAAATTAGCTGGGGCACCTTGACCTTGGGTTCCTAGAATAAAGGTGGGTAATTTTCCATAGGATTCTCAATCAAGAAGATCAAATCAAGTTAAACCTAAAATGTCCTCAGCAAGAATACCAGATGGAGGGCCTTCTGCACCGCTGCCCGCCGTGGCACACTGCCTCAGGAAAGACTGTGGTCCTCACGCAACACAACATGACCTGGCAAAAGGCTCCCACCAGTGCTCTTGCTTATTAAGCAGAAAGCCCATCTTTCTTCTCTAAAATGTTTTTAAAAAATCAAGTTCCCACAGTTTTCTTTGGTACCGGTCCTTTGTGGCTAGGGCATTAGAATTTTCTTCTAGTTTTATTGAATAAAAAGTACATTTTTTTTTTCAAGTTTGCTTTTGTTTCAGAAAAGATAAGTGACTATTTTCTTTGGGTACCTGTCCCCAGCAAACTATGGTCAAAATACAGCACCAGCTGGTCTTGTTCTCACCCTTACTCACTATCAAACATTCTCAACTGTGGTATTTAATAGCACAAGAGTACTCTAATGTGATTACATTTATCTTTTAGGATGCCCTGACTTTGACTATTTATTTATAAAAGATGTCCACAAAATATAATTGAACTAACTTAAGGTTTATATGCTCTCTTTAATTTTTTTTTAAAACTTATTTTATGGGTTTAAGTGTTTTGCCTGCATGTGTGTCTGTGCATCACAAGCATGTCAGGTGCAAACATCAGATCGCCTGAAACTGGAGCTACAGGCACTTGTGAACCACATGTGCATGCTGGGAATTGAACCCAGGTCCTCTAGAAAGCAGCCAGGGCTATTAACTGTTTCACCTTCCCTCTAGTCCCTTGAATGTTTTCTATACAGCATAAAAATAAATTTTATTTAAAAAAATTTAAGAGGTTTACTTACTTTATTTTACATGTATGAGTGATTTGCCAACATGAATGTACATGTACCTTTACATGCATAGATTTACAGAAGTCAGAAGAGGGTGTCAGATTCCCTGAAATTGGAGGAAGAGGTGGTTGTGAGCCATCATGTAGGTGCTGGGAATTGAACCCAGATCCTCTGCAAGAGCAACAAGTGTCTTAACTCCTGAGCCAACTCCCCAGCCTTTTGACTGCTTTCTATAAAACATAGAAGTGAATTTTATTTTGATCTTGTAAAAGGTAAATTAATAAGTTATTTCTGGAATAGGGAATTAAATTTTCTGCCTTGAACAAGCACCTGTACTCCAGTCAGCAAACCAAACAAGAACAAAACCCCTCTGGTGCTTGCAGCCCACAATCTATACATTTTGTATTGGCTTTGTGTCCCCTTGCCCTGCCCTTAAGTTGATTTGCTTATTGTATTTCAAACTTGCTGTTTGCAAGGAATGTCCAGATTGGTTTGCTTCTGTCTTGTATTTACAAAGAAGGCCATGGGGCCGGTTCACAAGCGAGCGGCCCTGGAAAGACAATGTCCTTTCCTTCCTGAGACAGATATTTCAGGATTGGGGAAGCAGGGTTTCCTGTGTTCTCACAAGGGGCTGAGAAAAAAAGAAAGCCAGAGCAATTTCAGAAAGAATTCAACCTGGGCTACACAGGAGACATGCTTTTGTGCACAGCTCTCTCCTACAGGGAGAGGCCTGCTTAGCCTGGGGGCTGCAGGCACAGGAGGAAGTAAGGCTAAGATTGTAGCTCGACCATTCTCTGGAAGCCTGATATCCAGGGCAGGACTCACTGGAGGTCAGGACTTCCTTCCCTCCACCCACCTCCCGCGCCAACCCCCACTGCTACACGCTTTGATCACACAGCAGTTGTGTCTTACTTCTGTCCTCTTTCTCACCAAAGAGCATCAGGAACCTTGGCTTCCTCTAGAAAGGTTTACGTAGTTTATATTGAGTTTCCACCTTGTTGCTGTGTTCTGCAAAAGGCAAGCGATCC
Source organism: Mastomys natalensis (assembly GCA_021653895.1). Classification (NCBI taxonomy): domain Eukaryota; kingdom Metazoa; phylum Chordata; class Mammalia; order Rodentia; family Muridae; genus Mastomys; species Mastomys natalensis. Next base: position 1,087,357 of record JAJTUV010000163.1, on the reverse strand, counting down.
CCGTCAAGCTAAGTGTGATCCCATCAGGCAATGCGCGATCGTCAGGCTAGGTTTCCTTCAATTTCCTTTTACTTTTTTTTTTTTTCGTTTTTTTATTAATAAGTTTTAAAGTTAGCGTGCAGAATGTCAATATAAAATTAACATTAAGCTATTTTTCTTTTCTTTTTTTTTGAGACAGGGTTTCTCTGTGTAGCCCTGGCTGTCCTGGAACTCACTCTGTAGACCAGGCTGGCCTCGAACTCAGAAATCCGCCTGCCTCTGCCTGCCAAGTGCTGGGATTAAAGGCGTGCGCCACCACCGCCCAGCTAGCTATTTTCATTTTTATGTGTCTTTTTATACTTTGCTTAATTCCTTCCCTTCTGCCAGTGGCCTCTATGTCCCCTCTGCTCCAGTCTTATTCCCATCCTGTCCTCTGATTACCCATTTCAAATTTACATCATCTATGTTCCATTAGTTTCACTTTTATTTTCTCTCTCTAAGATCTTCTATTCCATCTCTCACGCTCTCTTTTCCAGTCTTAACAAGCGCGCACACCCATTACGAATTTAAACATAAGTTCCACATACCAGTGGTATCAGTTTCTGTGAATTGGCTTCTTTCACCTAACATGATTCCCAGTTCCGTCCATTATCCTGCAAATCATATGATGTTATTTTTGAACTTTTTTTTCTGATTTTTTTGTTTGTTTGTGTGCTTTTTTTTTTTTTTTTTTTTTTTTTTGAGACAGAATTTCTCTGTGTAGCCCTGACTGTCCTAGAACTCACTCTGTTCTCTGTAGGCTGGTCTCAGACTCAGAGATCTGCCTGCCTTTGCCTCTGGAGTGTTGGGATTAGAGGAATGAGCTGCCATGTCTAGTGATTTTAATTTTTAAATTATTATTTTATTTTGTCTTAGTTTTTGAGTCACAGTGTCATGTAAGGAAGACGTGCAGCCGGGCAGTGGTGGCGCACACCTTTAATCCCAGCACTTGGGAGGCAGAGGCAGGTGCATTTCTGAGTTCGAGGCCAGCCTGGTCTACAGAGTGAGTTCCAGGACAGCCAGGGCTACACGGAGAAACCCTGTCTCGAAAAACCAAAAAAAAAAAAAAAAAAAGAAAGAAAAGAAAGGAAGACATGCTATGAACCTGAGGACGACCTTGACTCACAGCCTTGCAAAATGCAGAGATTACAAGAATATGCCAACATGCCTAGTTTTGAATTTATTTCTCATTAGAAATATCCATGAAGTTAAACAACAATGACAACGCCCTTACCAAATGCAAGGAATAATGATGATGATAACAGTGTGTCCAGGAAAGAGGAGAAATGCAACAAGAAAATAACAGAAAGTGGCTGTTGGGGAGAGCAGGAGTGGGCGGAGGAGATGAAAATAATGAAAAGCTCATTATATTTTCATCTTTCTTAGCCTGGAGGCAATAGACACTATTGGAGTTTTAAAATTAATTTGTGAAATAGAAAGTTAAGTGTCATCAAAATTTAGAAAGTCACAACTACTATAATGAAAATTCAAATTATATAGTAAACTGGAGTGTAAGTCAAGCATTGGAAATGAACAAAACCTTTAAGATAATAACATTATGAAGAATATAGTTATACATGTAAGCAAGATCATTTATTAAAAGAAATAAACTCAAAATTGGTTTTAAGAAAACCACTTAATACAACTATGTACTGTCCTAAAATATATATCTAAAAAAGTCACTCAGAATCAGAGATAGTGCTTAAACTCCCAGAAATATCTCTCTAATAGAGAAATTCTAGGCACTGTGGCATTTGGGAGGGGGAGATATTTTTGGACTGAGCTTTCCCGGTCTCTCCTGCGGTTGCCAGCTCATAAGACCAGCCTTGTGTGCCTCAGGGTTTGTTCTGGATTGTTGAGCTTCCACAGGGCAGGGCCTGGGGACTCTTTGTCTAATTCCAGGCATTGCAGAGAGGGATCTTTGTGAGGACATGCTCTCTGGTGTGACAGAAAGTGGGTGGCTGGGAGCACTTGCTCTCTGGAGTCACTCAGTGGCTGCCGGAGAAGCCTCCGAGGACGTTCTGGTAACTATTTTGGGCTTTGAGTGGGCTATTTGATATAGCTAACCATTTGCATTTAACAGGCCAGGGCTTGATTTTGCCAGGATTTTCCTATGTGTCATGCCCACCGAGAGCTGGAGTCAGGCAATCTTGGGTTAGAAAGCCCACTCTTATAAGTACTGGCTGCCTGGCCTTGGGAAGATGACTCAAGACTCTCTCTGACTCTGTTATCTCATCTGTACAACATGCTCACTGTTCATACATTCGTTCGCTGGTAGGAGTCAATCATTTCTTGCATGCTTATTGTGTGAGAGCCTGTTCTGGATGTTTCTTTTTGGAAGCGAATTCCTTAGATTCTATTCTAGTGGAGCATGATAGAAAAGTAGCCACGGCAATCAGAAAAGAAATTCATAATGTATCAGGTGGTATAGGAGATGAAGGAGTAGGGCCACGAATGTGGGGTGGAGGTGTTTTGGTACAGCAGATGGAAGGGCCCACAGTTCTAGGATAGCCATGTGAAACAACTGTTACATATGGGAGTGGAAATTCTGACTTAAAAATTAGAAAGAGAAGCTTGAGATTTGGGAGTGAAGTCACAGGGGGAGATAAAATTTAGATATTGCAACTAAAATTTGGGGTCGTGATAACATCATACTTGGAGTGACTGTGGGTAGAAAAGCGTAGAGACCTGGACCAAGACACTCTAATCCCGAGGGACCAGAGAGCTGAGGATAAGCCAGGGAAAGCTTCACCTGTATGGAGGTAGGTGGGAAACAAGGTGTAGACCTCAGAGAATTGTGAGCTTTATGTGAAATAATACACTGAAAGACAGTGCCCAGCAAGCGTCAGCTATTCAAAGCTGGATACACTGAAACAGTCATAATGATCTTTTTTGGGGGTAAAGATACCCGATCAAGGATAGGACAAAAAAAATGAAGATCCTTGGTGGAGGTGCTGGCAAAGGTTCTTTGATTAATCAGACATTCTTCAAGCCTCATCTCTAAGCTTCCTTGTCCAATCCAATTTGAGCAGGATCCCTGCCAAGCTAGTGTGGCAGTTGTCTTTATCCTTGCTGTCTGGCCAGTCCCTCATCATCCACACCCCCAAGCTATTTGTGACCACTCTGGCCTGCCTTCAGGAATCATCCTGTTCTGTCAGTTTACCCAGAATTCCTTTCACCTCATGTTTCCTCTCAGTAATTTTCTAGCTACTGACCTCCACCCTGCCCCATTGCAGGGGGCTCTGTGCTGTTTGTGATCACTCAGAGTAAAGGTCTGCCCTTTTAAGCGTTAAAAGGTTTCACTGAACAATATCTTACTTGAAGAATAGTAACAGTCCTCCAAAGGAGCAGGAACATAGGAAGATGGGAAAAGTAGCTGAAGATAAATTTCTGCTATAGAAAAGCCTGCTGTTGGTGCTATATCCTACACTGAAGGTGTATTACTTGTACATCAGTTGTTTGCTCATCTTTTCTCATGCACACACACACATATACAAACATATACATATACATATACATATACATATATATATAGGGTTTGTTTCCAGAATGTTCCATGCCTGCTGGATTTGACAGGGACTTCAGGGATGGCCTAGGCTATCCCATCTGATTGCTTTATGCCCTGCTTGGGATGTGGTGCCATTATTAATGCTGAAAAAACTACTCCTGAGAATGTTCAACCGGATTGATTAAGGGTGAACCAGGATATAGATCCTCCCAAACAGAGCACTCCTTAACAACCAATCCCAGGGCAAACTGATGAGGCAAAGGGTGGTGCCTTGAGCATCATCAGAATGCAGTGTGTGTGGATACTACTGGAGTTCAGGACAGACGCCCATTGAGTGTCCTAAGAAACCAGAATCAGTCACCCATCCCATTCATGAGAGGAGTAATGGTAAAGAGCTGAGAGGAGATGTGGTACCCGGGGAAGAGGAAACAGAGAGAGCAGCCCAAGTCTGTCTCTGGCTACTGACATGAGCTCTAAACAGAGAACAATCAGGGTGCAGCTAAGAGGATGTGTCATCGAGCATTCCTGCCCAGAGTGTAGTCTAGTTGAGCATTGTCTCAGTTCTTGAGCTACAAGGTGGCTCAAAGAAATTCTTATTGCTTGAGATAACAGTATGCTTTCTGTAAGATAATTATAGTTACAGCCTGACCATCAGAGATAATTGCCCTCATTTGAGGGGCTGGTCTGTCTGGTCACTCATGCTTGAGGGGGAATTTAAATCCTTTGTTATAAAGATATTTATCAGTCAGCTCTGTCCATTCCTGGAATTTAAGGTGACTGTACATCTTGATACCTTGTGGGGGGGGGGCAGGGATGGGGGGGTTTGGGGGGGAAGGATGGTTGTAGGCCCAAGTGTGGAGTCAGTGCTTCTTAGCAAAAGCAGTTTTTAAGTGCCTGTTATGTGTTAAGTGGCTCTGGTAGATTCACTTAACCTTTCTGGGTCTCACTTGAAAAAACAGAGGTAAAGGGAGAATTTACAGGGTGGTTGTGGTAACACTGGAAGCTCTTAGCATAGTGCTAACTGATCGTACGTAGTACATACCAACAGTCATTTTCACACCATGTGAAGTGTCTGTTGGGTATTCTGGCCTCCAGATGCTCTCAGTGGGGAGCTTTGCAGAGCGAAGTCCCCACATTTACAATGTCATCACAGAATATAATTTCCAAGGAGAGGGTGCAGTAGAGCAGATGACCTCATGGTGGGAAGGTTCAGGGCTCTAGGTACCCAACCTCGTCTCCCCTTTTCCTTCCTTGAGCATCTTCACGCTCACTGACCACAGTTTTACAGATTGGTATCTGTCTCAGAACCTGGGGTTTCAGGCTAGGAAAGAGCTTTGCACTCAGCGGCTTCAGCAGACATCTGGGCAGCCTGGGGCAGTCTTGATCTCTGGGTATGTGGGAGAATCTGATGGTACAATTGCTTCTTCTTCTTCTTCTTGAAACTGTGTTCAGTTCTGGGTCCCATGGCATTGCACTGGGCAACCTGGAATGACCCTGGATGCAGAGCAGGGACCGGCTAGACCCACCCTGTCCACCAGCGGGCATGTGACCCTGTCATCTGCTCGAGTGTCCTCCACAAAGACTGAAGCTTAAGGTGATTCCTACTGTTGATTTGGTTAAGACTCTTGTTGTCTTTGGATTGATGAGGATGGAGTTTGTTCTGCGGACCCTGGAACCAGGAGGCCTGCTTTTGAATGTTACTCCATTACTTCTCAGCTGGATCCTCCTGGAACATTAAATCCATTCAGATGGATGCTTCAAAGGTGAAATGGAACCAGCAACAGTGTCCACTTATGGAGTGATTTAGGGATAAGAGATAAAGCTTGTGAAGTATTGAGCACAGAGCAGGGCTCAGGAGATGCATCTTGTCTGGTGACACAGATTGGAGAGAGTGCCAAGGGCTGTCCATCTGCCCAGGTCCCTTTTCAACATGGCTCATCTCCTTACTTCCCTCCAGTATCTAGTGTGGCAGAACTGAGACACCTGTTTCTATAGCATTATGAATAGGCAACATGCTTAGTGAAGGCTCATTCTAATGGAATAATCTAATGGAATAATCTGCATTACACATAAATAATGTGATTCTGTCCTCATGGTCCAGAGGCCTTTCTTCAAGAATCCCTCGTCTCAGGAGGTGGAGGTTATTTTGTTGTTTCCTCTAATATTTGTTTGTTTTAAAGAAATGGTCTCTCTCTCTCTCTCTCTCTCTCTCTCTCTCTCTCTCTGTCTGTCTCTCTCTGTGTGTGTGTGTAGTTCTGTAGCCATAGGTGGCCTAGAGCATGATATGTAGACCAGTCTAGACTCAACCTTAGCACAAACCTCTTGCCACTAAGCTAGGGTGACAGGTGTGTGCCACACCCAGCAGGGCTGCAGGAGTTTGATACACTTTTTTTTTTTAATCTTTCTGTTTTAGTAGGAACTGAAAAAGAAAAGCAATCAGAATAATCACTCAAACCAAGTAGGCCTCAAAACTGAGCTCTGTAACGCGTGCTTTGGGGCTGTTCTCAGGCCTAAAGGAAATGCTGCGTCCTTTCCTCCTTTTGACATGCACTGTTATTCTACAGCCTTCCTGTGTTCTACCTCCTCCTGCTGCCTCTTCTTGGCTGCAGACCTGACTCCTCCTGGGGAGATACTGGTTTCTCAACCTCCACAGATGACTTTTGGCGCCACCAGGACCCCTCTTAGTCACTGCCAGCACTTGTACTCAGTTGCTCAGAAAAGGATCAGTCTCAAACTTCTACTTTTTTCCTCCTAGTCAATTATTATTCACCAAATTTCTCCAGCTCTTTCCTCATGGTATTGCCCAAATCAGGCCTCTTGGCTGACTGGGTGCCACTGTGGCTCTCCTAACCCAAATGGGCTTTACTGGCTTACCCAGCTTCATTCACTTGTGAGCTTTTAAACCTGGCAGTTAAGTTTGCCCACATATAGCACACAGTCCCCACCCTGAGTCTCCAAGCTCCACCCTCTCCAAGTTCCACCCTCTCCAAGCTCCACCCCTTCCAAGCTCCACCCTCTTCAAGCTCTTCTTGTTTACTCTGCCTCTGGCTTGGGAGTCTCTGAGTACTGGGCTTTTTTTTTTTTTTTTTAAACTCACCGGGTTGGCTCCTTCATCTGTGTGGAGGGCTTGGCTTCCCTTACTGACGTGACTGTCTTCTAGCAACTCTTCAGCAGAGATAGAGTAGTTGTGAAGAGATCGCCTGGAACCTTTGGAGTAGATCCCCATTTCCCTTTTTCTTGCATCACACCTGAGCTGACAGTCATCAGCAGGGCTGTGCACACCCGCACAGCTTGCTCCTGTGTCTTTGCGTGTTCACCTGCTCCCTAGTTCTCAGAGCTTTTGCTTAGCTCAGAACTGAATTGAGAAGAATGAAGTTCCCTTGGGCTGGCGAGATGGCTCAGCGATTAAGAGCACTGACTGCTCTTCCAAAGGTCCTGAGTTCAATTCCCAGCAACCACATGGTGGTTCACAACCATCTGTAATGGGATCTGATGCTCTCTTCTGGTGTGTCTGAAAACAGCTACAGTGAACTCATCATACACAATAAATAAAATCTAAAAAAAGAAAAGAATGAAGTTCCCAAATGTTTCAAATATAGCATGTTTTGTAGAGAGTGGTTTTCTGGTTGGTGAATCTACACGTAGCCTTTGTGCTGTTGGTGGGAGGAGTTTTTTTTGAGACACGCAGCCTTGTGACCAGCTCTCCTCGTGCGAGCCCAAAGTGAGAAAATTTTGCTTCCTATGACAAAAGACCCAGTCCTCCCTGGGTTTCAGAGAAATTCACACCTTCTGGATGCTTGAAGACTGCTTTGGCAACATTTAGCATAGTACTTAACATTTCTTTTAGAGTCGAGATAAAAATCGAACCTGGAGCCGGCCAGCGGTGATTCGAGTCTGTGCTGTGAGTCCGTCTCAAAGCCCCGGTGGGGGTGGGGGAATGGAACCTGGGGAGGTAGCACGGCCAGGCCAAGGTCAGGTAAATGACCAGTCTCAGCCTTCTCAACCTGGGTTCTGCTCGGTCAGCTTGGACCTGGTTTCAGTCATCTGCCCTACTTTGCACGTTTACCTATGACCCACTATCGACCTTCAGATTAACGTGTCTCCACGGAGGGTGCTGGAAGCAGTACGTGGGATGGAAAAGATTAGGAAAAAAAATGGAGAGGGAGAGAGGCGAGCCAGCACAGGGGAGGGGAAGGATGCTAACAGGAGGTGGAGGTTGGGGTGGGAGAGGTCCTGTGGAGAGAGGCTCTGGAATGTGAACTTACAATACTTACGCATAATCTTTTGAAAGGCTAAGGTTTTGGCGGGAGACTGGCCTCTCTAGAAGTAAGATAGCCTTATTCTTAGCATTTTAGACTAACTTCCTCTACTCTCTTATCTTCTTAATTTCACAGCAAACAATGGGCTATTGACTAGTTTTCAGAGCAGCGGGTGTTCTCAGAGGGAGACCCGCCAGAACACCAGCCCCTCTGGCTTTCGCTCGAACTCCTATGTACTCCGTCTACCAGAAACAGGAGACCTGGAGAGTCTTGCTGATTCTCTTGTCTACTTTCTAAGTGCACACAGCTGGGACAGAAGACTCATAAAGTGCATGTCCGTGTATTTCTATACATGTGTACATGAGTACATATGTGTGCACTTACGTATAAGTGTGAGCCCTTGTGTGTGTCTGTGCAAGCATGTATGTATGCATGCCTGAGTGTATGCACGTTTGAAATGTATGCATGTGCACATGAAATATAGCACTTTTTGTAGAGAGTGGTTTTCTGGTTGGTGAATCTACAGTAGCCTTTGTGCTGTTGGTGGGAGGAGTTTTTGTGAGACACGCATGTGAGTATATGCATGTGAGTGTGTGTTAGCACTGGGTGGAAGTATACAAGCCTGTCAGTTGTACTCTTTTTTTAGGGAAGAGATGTTTGAAATGAGAATATCAGTATCTTCTTTTGTTGTTGTTAAAAAGGGCAAGAGAACAGCTCCAGGGCTAGTCCCCAAACTCCATACCACCCAAGTAATAAAGAAACCAACCACACTGCCCTGCGGTGATTCGCTTTAAAGTCTGTAGAAAGCTGGGCAGTGGTGGCACAGGCCTTTAATCCCAGCACTTGGGAGGCAGAGGCAGGTGCATTTCTGAGTTCGAGACCAGCCTGGTCTACAGAGTGAGTTCCAAGGACAGCCAGGGCTACACAGAGAAACCCTGTCTCGAAAAACCATAAAATAAAATAAAACAAAATAAAATAAAAATAAAGTCTGTAGAGAGCTGCAGCATGACCCAGCAGACACATTGGTTGGAACCATGAGGAAACGGTATTTGGACCGCTTCCACGAGAGACCCCAACCTCACTGAACCACTCAGCCTTTTTGCTACAGATGGAGAAAATCTCGACATGCTTTAAAGGTTTGGAAGGCATCTGTACAGTGTGTGGATCACTCGAGGAACTCTTTTTTTTTGGCTGTGAATTATTTATTTATTTTCTTTTTTTATTGGATATTTTATTTATTTACATTTCAGATGTTATCCCCATTCCCCCAGAAACCCCTTATCCCATCCCCCCTTCTGCTACTTCTATGAGGATGTGCCCCCCATTCATCCATCCACTCCCCACCCTCGAATTCCCCACACAGGAGGAACTCTTGTCGGGGGTCCCTAGTCTGCACAGTGCCTGCCACAGGCTGTAAAAAGCTGCCAACATTTATTCTTTTCTATACCATTCTTTGGAATAGTACAGAGCAAAGCCACTGACCTGATGCACAGGTGACCAAGGGTATGGAGGAAGAAAGTACTTCAATTCTGCTAGAATGGTTTTCTCATATTTCAATTTGTAGTATATTTATGGTTCCACAGTATTTTAATCATGCAGATATAATTTTAAATAACATCTTAAAATATTTGATTATTATACATTTTGGTTCTTTGCTGCATGTATGTCTGTGTACCAGTTGTGCTTAACTGTGGAGCTAGAGAGGAGTTAGATCCTGGACTGCATTACAGACAGTAATTGTAAGCTATTGTAAGTAATTGTAAGCTGCCAATGTGTGCTAGAATCAAGCCTGGGTCTATAATATATGTTTCATAAAGATAAGGGGGCCGGGCGGTGGTGGCGCACACCTTTAATCCAGCACTGGGAGGCAGAGGCAGGCGGATTCTGAGTTCGAGGCACCCTGGTTACAGAGTGAGTTCCAGACAGCCCGGCTACACAGAGAAACCTGTCTCAAAAAACAAAAAAAAAAAAAAGATAAGGGGAGAGAGAATATGTTTGGTGGATGTGTAGTCAGATGTAGGGGGTAAGGGGTGCCTCTGTGGGCCCACACTGAAGTATCCTTTTGCATGAGCACGGGGATAGAGAGAGGGAGGGAAATGGGGAGAGAGAGGCTAAGGGGTGAGAGGACAGAGCAAGAACAAAATGACAAGGGAGAGAGGAGGGGGTGATCAGCCCCTTTTATAGTGAGCCAGGCACACCTGGCTGTTGTCAGGTAATTGTGGGGTGGAGCCTAGACAAAATTGTAACATACATACATGTATCTTATAGAACATGTTATATATCATATATCTCCATACATCTTACCCCTCCCCCCCTAAATATATTGAGGGCAGGGGAGAAGATTCACTGGATAAAATGCTTTCCATGTAAATGGGAGAGTCTGAGTTTGAACTCCCAGAACCCATATAAAGCCAAATGTCTGTAAACCCATATAAAGTCAAAAGAAGTACTATGTAATCTCCTATGGTGAGTTGGAAGATAGACACAGCAGAATCTTTGGAATCTTGGGAGCCAGCTACCTAGTGCACGAAGTGCAAAACAACAAGACATCCCTTCTTAAACAAAGAAGACAGGACTAATGCCTGAGGCTGCCCTCTGACTTCCATAGATATATACTTGCATGCCGGCATTCACACATACAGAATCTCTGATACTAGAATGATGTACCCATACATGATGCTAAGGACAGATCTTTATAGTCCATGAACTTGGATGCTAGTTTCTTCTGCAGACTCCCTCCCAGACACAGGCAAAAGTACTACTACCTTACTAGCTCTCAGGAAATCCCTTAGCTCACTACAGTTAAGAAATAAAATTAGTCATCAAAGAGCCTTTGTCCTCCTCGTTCTTCACACAAGAACCTGTCCAAATATGCTAAGAAACAAACCTGGTCTTGGAAAACAGGACATAAGAACAAACAAACAAGGTTTGTGGCAAATAAATAGCTTTCCTCATGTCTCCAGGAAATTTAGGGACCAAAGCCCAGGAAAGTCTGCCAGGACACTAAACCTTCCCAGAATGACTTCTCCTGGTGACTGCCATAGCCATAGAGTCCTTGCCCTTACAGAACATCCTTAGCATCATGAGAGACCAAGGGAGAGGAAGTTTTATGTGCAAACTAGCTGCATAAACGCTGTTAAGTTTAATTGAAGGAATGACCCATCAAAGGACCCATCACTTTCTCCTGTGTATATGATTTAAATGGTCTTGGAAGCTTAGAAAATTGTGGGATTATAACTGGAATTTGGGTGTGTGTGTGGGGGGAGGGGAATCCCTTCATGGTTGCCAGAGGTTAACAGGAAATCAGGGTATCCCTCTTAAGGGAGTCCTTAGTAGGGAGTCTCACTAGTAAAAGAATTTAAGAAGATACTCAATGGAAGCTAACGACATTTTTATTAGTTTAAAAGAAAAACCCCAGGGGCAAACAAACTGTAAATGTCAGCAGCTGCCCAGAGGAAGAGAGTGGAGGAAACAAGTCAGTGCAGTGCACACCTTTTGTTGTGTTTCATAAAAAGGAAAAGAAGCGAGGGATGTGTTTGGTGGGGCACGGTATGGTGTGGGAAGGGGTGCCTATGGGGGCCCATGCTGAAGCATCCCTTCCCCCTGAGGTACCAGCCACATGACAGTATAGTACAGAGTAGTTTATTTAGGGCATGGCGGGGGTGGGGGTTTGGGGGTGGGGGGTTGAGAGGGTGTGTGTGTGGGGGGCCGGCCAAGAACACGTGGAGAGACAGAGGGAGGAGGGGAATGGGGAAGAAGAGAGGGGGAAGAAGGTAAAACAGGAAGAGCAAGAGAGGAGGGAGCAAGCAGCTCCATTTATTGTGAGTCAGGCACACCTGGCTGTTGCCAGGTAACTGTGGGGTGGAGCCTAGAGAAATGCCAACACCTTAATTCCAACACTCTGGAGGCGGAGGCGGGTTTATTTCCAAAGTTCAAGGCCAGCCTGGTCTAAAGAGCGAGTTCGGTACAGTCAAGGCTACAAAGAGAGACTCTGTCTTGAAAACAAACAAACAAACAAACAAACATTTAAAACAAACAACAAAACCAAACAAAAATGGGAGGAAAAAAAGGCAGAACTTTGGTTACTGGCATAGAAATCGGCTACACTGAAGCAGGAGCTGTATAGTGGAGAAAGAGCTAGGAAAAGTTTCACTCCTTCTGGCTTAGAACACTGGGCAGACCCAGGCGAACCTCTTGGCTGCTCTGCTTGTAGGTACTGTACTTGTAGGGTGTGGGAATTCTGGGAAGGAAAAGTATGATACTACATTAAACGAATACTTATTCTGCCTGTCTCTTTGACATGGTTTATTTGAGCCTGCTTCCTAGGAGTGGTTCCTTGCCTAGGTGAGTGACCCCGCCCAACTGGAATGTCAGGTTCCCACCCAGAGATTCTTTTTTTTGTTGTTTGTTTTGTTTTTTTTTGAGACAGGGTTTCTCTGTGTAGCCCTGGCTGTCCTGGAACTCACTCTGTAGACCAGACTGGCCTCGAACTCAGAAATCCGCCTGCCTCTGCCTGCCAAGTGCGGGATTAAAGGCGTGCGCCACACCGCCCAGCTCCACCCAGAGATTCTATTCTCTAGACATCTACCATCTACCAAAGAAATGAATGACAGCAGGACCTCATGTGGAATTTACCTTTCAGAGGCTAACAAAATGAGGCACCAGACTACCCAAAAGGGTCAAGCTTTACATCTAAACTAAACTGACAATAGATCAATTAGCACAAGAAAAAGCCTATAAACTCACTAACTGTGCATGTGTGCATAGGAGCCGTAACAACCTGAACCTCGAAGATGCTCAAGGTAGGGGAGACAGAGGTAGGGTGCTGCAGAGGGGAAGTTATTTTTAGGGGAAATGAGTAGACCCTAAGAACAGACAATAGCTTGTAAATGATTCTCCCTGGAAACCGAGTGGGATCCAGAACACAATGGTTTGTGACCAAATCTATCTTGGTGTGGTGACATTCCCATCTTCCTTCCTGTGGGGTGAGCTTAGCCTTCCCTGGCTAATGACATATCAGGTAAGAGACGGACAGCAATGGTGTCCCCTCTGGGAGACCATCCAACAAGAGAACTGGCTCTTGGGGGTGGAAGCAGGAGTGTGTGTGTGTGTGTGTGTGTGTGTGTGTTCTCAGACTCCCTCTAAGGCCTCTCCACTTTCCTCAAGTGCAAAGGGACTCAGTGTGCAGAGTGGACATGCTGGGTATGATTTTCTGAGACCCCTCGAAACCATGGGGATCCCTAGTAACCCAGAGTGAACATGGTCTGAACCCAGTGGCCGCAATCCCCTTCCGCCCTGGCTGAGGCCCAGAAGGATGAGACATGTGTCATCCTTGTCAAATCTCAACTGGAATAGTAGTTCTCAAAGTTTAATGACCTGAGCTTCCTCACCCACTTCCTGGACATTGCCATTCTGAAGCGAACTATCGGAGAGATGGCGGATGGCTGGCACTCTGCCCTCATGAGATGATAGGGCTGTTTATAGTCGTGTGTTTTGCTTTAGAATAAACTATCCAACCGAAAACACTGTCACACTTATTCCCACATTCTGGGGATGGGAATTGGCAGTGTGATAGGTATTGTTAGCATTCTGTTAAACTCCACCTCCACAGTAACCTAGCAACAGCTAGGTATACCCTTCCAAAGCTACCTGGAACGGCCAGGTAGCCCTGCCCACTATTATAAGAGGGGCTGTCTGGACCCTCCTCTTCTCTCTTACTCTCTTGCCCTTGGACCCGCTTGCTCCAGGTTCCCCTGTCTCTCTGTGCCCTCCCCCTCGCGTGGTCATGGCTGGCACCACCTCACCTTTCTCTGCTCTATCCTCTGCCCTAAAAAAACTTCTACTCATGGAACCCTGCACCGTCTTTTTCTTTTTTAAACAACAGGTATACTCTGTGTTTGCTTTAGCAAAGCCTGGTCCTGCCCCTTTGGCCTTGAGTGATAGGTCTGTATCGAGATATGCCAAGGAAGAATGTGTGCTTTCTCTTGAAATGGAGAAAGCAAGTCCTATTTACTGTTTTACCTAAAAGCACTAAAACACTGAATAAAAGGAGAAAAAAATCACAAGACCCTGGATATGAAATACAGAGCAACGAAATACAGAGATCCTTATGAGATGGGAAGGAGATGAGCCCAGATTTATGGGTATCCTGGCTTGTTGCAGAGTTATAAGACTACAGTGCAGGGATGGGGACTCAGGTGGTGTCTTCCCAAGGTGATTGTCAGGAAGAATGATGCTACAGAGCTATGGCTCACAGGCCAGAGAGCTTCGAGGGAGAGGACTGCAAAGACAGAGAGCCTTGGTCATATGCTTCAGAGTGCTCTCAGGATGTGGCAGAGTGCCACTCAGCACCAGTCTGTGAGGAATCTACACAAACCAGCGAAAGAACAACATGAAATAACCGGAGGGAACGGGCTCCTTACCCATGCAGTGCTGGGAGTGCCTGCTCCTCTCAACCAGCCTGGAGGAGAGTCTCACACCAACCAGGCAGCGAATGGAGCATTTAGAAAGCTCTTACCTCTGAAGTCATCCAAACAAACAGCTTCTCTTTGAGAGATGTTTAGAGAAGGAAGGGGCAGACCACAGACTAGAAAAACACATTTACAAAGCCTATAGTTACTATAGGATTTGTATCCACAATATACAATGAACTCATCATTTAAAATGACCCAAGGATTTTAATAGACACTCCAATAAACAGGATGTTCAATATGATTAGTCACGCAGTTAAACCCCCCATCTATGCAAATGTGCCCCCTATTCAAAAGAGTGAGATCAAAGGGACTGGTAGTCCTACCTGGTGTTGGTAAAGGAACACACTTTGCAATTCTCACTCTTTGCTGTGGGGAAGAGGTAAACAGCACTCATGCTCAGTTCCTTAAACACTTGAGTGTGATCCACCTAGAAAGGAAAGTGTGTGTCCGTCCACCTCTATCAGTTTCCTTGGGTCTCAGTGAGGGGGTATTGCAAGCTGAGTGCCTTCAAGTAACAGAAGGGCATTGCCTCCAACATCTGGAGGCTGGAAGTCTGAGGTTAAAGGGCCAAGAACCTCATGCTGAAATTTCAATGGAGAATCCTACCTTGACTGTTCCCAGCTCTGGTTGCTTGTGAGCAGGATTTGTAAACTTGCTTGGTTCATGGGTGCCTACCTTCAGCCTCCTCTTTAACTTCCATGTGTCCTCCCTGATTTCACATGGGATTTCATAAGGACCCTGGCCATATATTGGGCAGTCGTTTGAGTAGCTGGGGCTATAAATGGATGCCTGGCTACATTAGAAGTTTCTTAATCATCCAGGAGAATCACCCTATTTCAAGATCATTAACTTAGTCCTTTTTGCCCATGTAAGGTAATTCTTGGCTCCAAAGATTAGGACATGATGTGGTTATTATTCACATATATGTTTACTAAAATGTCTTATTTGTATGCTTTACTACAAGTAGATCTATCTATCTATCTATCTATCTATCTATCTATCTATCTATCTGTTCTATCATCTATCTCTCTATGTCACAACATAATCCATTTTTTGTCCAATTAATATATGCCAAATTTCAAAAGAAAAACATATTGGCTAGTTTTTTGTTAACGACACAAACGAGTCACCTGGTGAGAGAAAACCTCAGTTGAGGAATTGCCTCTATCAGACTGACCTGTAGGCATGTCTCGTGGGGTGTTTCCTTGATTAATGACTGAGGCCAAGTCCCCTCTGGACAGAGTCATCCTTAGGGAGAATTATACAAAACAGCGAGCTGAGGAAGCCATGTCAAGCAAGCCAATGAGCAGCATTCCTCCACGGTCTCCGCTGCAGTTCCTGCCTGGACTTCCTGCCCTCCCTTGATAGTGACTATGAAGTATGGATGGAATAAATCCTTCCCTCCCCAAGGTGTTTTGCTTATAGAGTTTACTACAGTACCAGAAAAGTAAATAGAACAAAAACTAAGCCTAATAAATTACATTTAAACATAGCAGGGCTCTGCCTACCATGCTAAGTCAGTTTGCCAGGGGTCTTTGGAGTCCTCCCCGTCACTGCTGAGCAAGGACTTTTCCAGAAAACTCAGGCTTCCTGGGGAATGGGCAAATGACTTTTTCAAGCTTGGCTTGGTTGTCATTACTAGGACAACTTGGGTCCAGATGTGGGGTAGATCCTTCATTGTGAAGCCTGTATCCTCCCACTGGGAACTCAAGGATAAAGGAGGTGGCATTTACTTGACAGTATATAATGACTACAGAAGGGAAGCTGGGGTGTCCTGTGTTTGAGAAATTAGTCCATTAAGATTTATGACTTTGTTGTTTGTTGATTTACACTTTAAAGGGTTAAGGGAAAGAAATAGGAGAGCAGAAAGAAAGTGAAGCTGAGTTATGAATCCTCCAGGTTCATGTCTTCAGTTAGAAACTTCTCTACCTCCTGAGAGTTTCACAGCCTTGCAAGTGTTATCGCTGGGAACCAAGTATTTCCACACAAACGGGAGTCATTCCATATTCCAACTACATGACTTGCGAGGTCTTGCGAGGGACTACCAGACCCTGGTAGGGATAAGGAAACTGCTTTGTGTGTCCTGTGTTCTTAGGCTGATTGTTCTAAAGAAATTGAGGGAAGCTAACCCGTCCATTAACTCTTCTTCCTGCTCCATGGATAGTGAGACTCCGAATTGGGTTATGCAAGCAGTTTGTAGTCTCTCTCTTCCTCCCTCCCTTCCTCCCTCCCTCCCTCCCCCCCCTCTCTTTCTCTGTCTCTCTGTCTCTCTTTGTGTGTCTATCTCTGTCTCTCTGTCTCTCTGTGTGTATCTGTAGGAAGAAATTCTGGCTTAAATTTTTTTTTTTAATTGGCAAAAATAGCACTTGTGAAGGAGATAGCAGAATTTGCCAAGCTAAGCCTCTAGAAGAAAATATAACCAAAAGTGTGAAACAAATCCACATTCAAACACTGGCAAATGTGAAACATTGAAGAATTTTGTGTGAAGATTATATTGTCAGAGAAAATTTAACTTAAGCCAGGCTCTGGCAAGTGTTTACAATGAGCACAGAATTGTTCAAGCTGCTGGAATATTTTTGCAAGAAGCCAAGACATCAAATTCAGTCCAACCCAGGAACCCAGAAGGCTGAGGCTTCACTCCAGCCTCCGATATATATGAACTTAATTGCTGTGGTGGTTTATGTCAACTTGACACAAGAGTCATCAGAAGAGAAGGATCCTCAATTGAGAAAATGTCTCATGAGATCCAGCTGTAGGACATTTAAAAAACAAAAAAAACCTTAGTGATTGATGGAGGAGGGTCGAGCCCACTGTAGGTGATGCCATCCCTGGGCTGGTGGTATTGGATTCTATAAGAAAGCAGGCTGAGCAAACCATAAGGAGCAAGCCAGTAAGCAGCACCCCTCCATGGCTTCTGTATCAGCTCCTGCCTCCAGGGTCTAGCCCTGTTTGAGTCCTTGTCCTGACTTCTTTCAGTGATGGACTATGATGTGGAAATGTAAGCCAAACAAACCCTTTCCTCCCCAACTTGCTTTGTTTCATTACAGCAATAGTAATACCAACTAAGGTAAATTGCTTTGCATTCCAAGGATCCAAAAGAGATTCCAAGGTACTTTGATATCCTGCACATCTTATAGGCAGAGAAGAAATCAAATGCGCTTTAAAATATTACTGAGCATTCTGATAATATAGTACTCTAGGGCCCCAGATGCCACAGGAAAGAGATGGTCCCAGATCTCTTAGAATCCACACTCTACAGACTCTTCAACAAACCAGAATAAAAGGCAACATGAAGCTTGTACCTGTTGGCAATACAAGCAAAAGGCTGGGAGTATAAGGGCCAGAGTAATAACTTCTTCTCCTCTTCTCCACACAGTCTTTAAGTAGAGAAGAAGAATGTTGGAGAGTGCTTCTCTCACAGAAAAGAAATGCACATTTGATCTGGGTATGAAAATAAAAAGAATTTGAGAAAGATGGAAGGAAAAGCCAAACTTTGACTGAAGTTGATATAGAGGGCCATAGGATGCAAGGGAAGGAGTCAGCAATGAGGCAGAGACTGACAACCCTTGTCTCTCCCTGGATGCTCTTCATGCCTGGGAGAAGAGAGTGTGATTTGTACACCTACCAAAGGTGTCTAAGCACCCTGGGGAGAGCAGCTGCCCAGCCAAGGGCACCTGTGGAGAAGCCCTTTATGGGCCTCTTTGACTCAGCTGGCCCCTGCTGTGTCTACAGCTTGTCATGCACATTGGCCTGTAGATATAGTGAAGAAACTTGTCCGCCTGTGTGTCAGTCACATTAATGGCTGTGTTTGAGGGAATAGGAGCCAGTGCTTCCAGTCACCTTCTCTGGAAGTGTGGGGATTACCATTGCACTGGCCATTCATCATTTGAGAATGGAGACTAAGCCCTCCCCTTGTGTGGACGCAGATCATGATTCTCTTTAACTTTGGCTCTAGGTTCCCTTCTCTTTTGGGATGCCTCAGGCTGGAGATGTTCACTTTCCAGTGAGGTTAGCTGCTGCTGTGTTATGAAGCTACATTACAGTTGTAGAGGGCTTGCCCAGCGCAGCCTCTGCTCCCCACAGCTGCTCCCGGCTAGCACCAGCTGCTCTCATTATGGTGGCACACCTGAGCGCCTGCCAGGGCCTCTGAAGTTCTCTCCAGTGTTGGTAACTGCTGTTTGTCAAAGTAATGAGCTCACAAGGTGAGTCACAACGAGCTGAAGTTCTGGACTTCTAACTGAGTTGGGATCTTGAATTCTCTAAACCAGTATTTCTGAGAATGTGAAAACTGCTTATGAGCTGTTAGCATTTTGGTTTGGAAGTTGTTTGAATATAGACCTTTTGGGGATGAACTGATATCTGTTAAGCCTTGACATGCCTGTTTATCTTTCTTGTTTTGTCCTTTTTTAAGGTATGCTTTTCTTACATGCCTGGTAGTTCTCACTAAGGTAATTTATACAGAACTATATATTTTCATTATGTTTTCTAATTTTGTGTGTAAGTTTGCATATCTATGCAGAAAGGTGGGTTATGTTTGTAATTCTAGCAGTTGGAAGGCTGAAGCAGGAAGATTGCTTGGGCTATATCGTGAGACCCTATCTCAATAAAAATCAAAAGCAAGAAAAGGAATGATACCTAAGAAAACAGAAACTCCTAAGTTTATGTTTTGTTCATGTATACAGATGCACATCTGGCTTGGTTTTACACAGACAATTAATCATATATCAGAAGGAAAGTTTACCTCGTTCTTCTATTTTGCTTAGTATTGCATTGATCATGTATATATGTACATACCCAATAAATACATGAACATGTATATAATATGACTATGAAATTTGGTGTGCCAGAGAGTTTTCTGTTAACTTGACACAAGCTAGAGGTATCTGAAAAGAGAGAACCTCATTTGAGAAAAAACTCCAAAGATTTGGCTGTAGCAAGCAATAGCTTATGCTGGTGAGGAGGCAAAGGGAACACTCCTCCATTGCTGGTAGGAGTGTAAACTTGTATAGCCACTTTGGAATCCATATGGCAGTTTCTCAGAAAATTGGGAATTGATCATACCAAAGGATGATCCATCCTACCACAAGGACACTTGCTCAACTATGTTCATAGCAGTTTTATTTGTAATAGCCAGAAACTGGGAAAAACCTAGATGTCCCTTGACCGAAGAATGGATAAAGAAAATGTGGTAAATCTATACAATGGAATATTACTTAGCTATTAAAAATAAGGACATTATGAAATTTGCCAGCAAATGGATGGAACGAGGAAAAGATCATCCTGAGTGATAAGTAACCCAGATCCAGAAAGACAAACAGGCATGTATTCACTTATAAGTGAATATTAGCCATTAGTTAAAGATAATCATGCTACAATCCATGATCTCAGAGATGATAAATAACAAGGACAGCTCTAAGGGAGAATGATATTAGATTATTTTTGGGGAAGGGGAAATAGAATAGACTTTGTGAGTAAACTGGGGGGGGATGGGAATAGGACCAGGAGGGACTAGGCAAGAGGTAGGGGAAGGGATGGAGGGAGAGAGTACTAGGAGAGACTACAGGAATTGGGTGGCATTTGAGGGCAATGTGGAAACCTAGTGTGTGGGACTGTGTAAGGGTATCTTGGTTCTTACTGGGCATGGGCCTGGAACCCCCGAGACTCCAAGGGAGAAACGGCAGGAGTTGGCGGCGTCCCAGAACCCAGGGTCCTGACAAGCAGTCTAATCTCCATGGACCTAAATTGTTCAGTCATGTAGGCCATTACAGCCCCTCCCAAAGTGCTCAGGTCGAGGGTGTAATACAGGCCTCAGGCTCTAGAAAGATTTACATACTAATGAAGGTCAGAGGGTAGAGCCAATTAAACCTTCCCCAGAACCTCCCCCTTTCTCCCTCCCGATTTAACTCAGGTCTGCCCTGAGTTTGGGGGGGGGGGGTGTACATCCAGATCCATCCACCACCCACTGTGAAAATAAACCCTTTTGGAACCAAGGCCTTCCTCATATCATTGGGGCCTGCTGTCACCAAAGCTTCCAGCCTTTGGAACTCCAGACCTTTCTCCTGTATGTGGGACCCACCACCTGGAAGCCTCCAGGACTCCTCCACTGCGGCCCCTTTACCCACACTAGTGCAGTGGAAACTCCCTGGAATCTATGAGGGTGACCCTAGCGAAGGCTCCTAGTAATGGGGGATATGGAGCCTGAAGTGGCTGTCTTCTGTAACCAGGCAAGGCTTTCAGTGGTGGGATATGAAGATGTGCTGGGTGAACAGTGGTACAAAATTTGTGGGAGTGGCCAGCTAATGACTGGTCCAAATTGCCCATGCCAGGAGAGGGAGCCCATGGCGGGGAACCAGAGGCTACTCAGGATAGAACCAAGCAGGATTGGAAGAAAAAAAATCAATGAAATGATTCCTAATAATATCCTGCCATACTCATAGGTCCGTGCCTAGCCCAATCATCATCAGAGAGGCTTCATCCAACAACTGATGGGAGTAGATGCATAGCCAAACTGTGGGAGAGACCCACAGCCAAACATTAGGCAGAGCCTGGGGAACCTGGCAGCAGGAACCAGAGAGGTCAAGGACAGCACAAGAACATGGCCCACAGAATCAACTAAGCAGGGCTCATAGGGACTCAGAGAGACTGAAGTGGCAATCAGGGAGCCTGCCTGGTTCTGACCTCGGTCAGGTCCTCTGCATACATACTATGGTTGTGTAGCTTGCTGTTCTGTGGGACTCCTAACAATGGGAGTGTGTGGAGGTGTCTTTGACTCTTGCCTGCTCTTGGGAGCCTTTTCCTCCTATTGGGTTGTCTCATCCAGCCTTAATATGAGGGTTTATGCCTAGTCTTATTATAACTAGTTATGCTATGCTTTGTTGATACCCCTGGGAGAACTTCTCTTTTCTGAAAGGAAACAGAGGAAGAGTAACTCTGGGGAAGTCAGGAATTGTGTGCGCATGCACGCGCGTGTGCACACATGCATACACAACAATAACTATAGAAGGTGATGCCATGAATTTCACAGGAGTATAGGAAAATGGAAGGAGTTGGAGAGACTGTTGGCTTTCTTTGATCTGATTGTGACTGTGCTCTGGTTTTTCCCTCTCAAAATAAGAAAGTATTTGACTTAATGTTTGATTTTTACAGGAACATCAGTTGAGAGTTTAAAAGGGATTATGGATTTTTAAAGATGGATATTATAAAGGGGCTGAACTTTTAATGTGTTTGAATTTGTAAAGACTGGATTTTTAAAGTTATTATATTTTTATGTGAGATCTTAGGGATGAATGAAAAGAGGTTTGTGGCTTATGGCATATGTTTGTGTGTCACACTGACAAGGGGTTAATTGTGCTGGAGAGTTTCATATCAATTTGACACAAATTATAGTCATCTGATAGGAGGGAACCTCAAATTTAAAAAATGCCTTTATAAGATCCAGATGCAAGCAAGCCTTTTTGTAGGGCATTTTCTTGATTTGAGATTGATGGGGAGGGCCCAGCTCATTGTGGATGGGGCCATCCCCGGGCTAGTGGTTCTAGGTTCTATGAGAGAGCAGGCTGAGCAAGCCACGAGGGGCAAGCCAGTGGGACAGCACTCCTCCATGGCCTCTCCTGCACACATGCCACATTAAATGTAGAGTCATCCATTATATCATGGACCATCACGAAAAGGTTCTTTTTTCTTAATTTAGTCACTTCATTGTCTAACTTTTTATTATTTTAATTTCTCACATCCACACTGGAAGAAATAAGAAATCCAAGATAATATATTTTCACTGATTTAATTTATTCTCTGACCTACCTTCATGTTGTGTAAAAGCTTCCTTCAAGATTGAAACATTCCATTTTGCAGGAAGCATCTTGAGAAAGAAGATACAAAACTCAAAATGGATTCAGGAAGTCCCTGAAACTGACCGGATTCAATAAGCTACTCCTTGCTAGACTAAGCAATAAAAGCTGAGAGTTCCCCTCTTAGGCAGAAGGAAGCTGAGCTACAAAGAAGACTCCAAGACCAGACCAGAAGCCTAGAAGAAACTCAGACCAGTTCAGGTACCTGAGTAAGACACTGTCCAACCTGTCCAGCTGCCTGTAGCTGTGTAACATATACCACATTCCAGCTTTGTGAGTTGTTACCCGTGCTGGGGTGGGTTTTGGTGATACAGCTGTCTTTGAGTCCTTTCTGCTCCTATAAGTACCTCTCACCCATATTCCTGTAAGTAACTCCAATAAAACTTACTGGTTCACTAAGTTAGACTTTGATGATATCCTTACTTTGGTCTGTAGTCGGAGCCCTATCTGGGGTCAATAGACATGTGTGCTCCATCTTCTCAGAAAGTTTTGTCACCCAACACTTCAATGGGACAGTAAATTCCCATACCCACTGAGACATTGAACCAATCCTTTTTTTTTTCTTCTTTTGAGATGGAGGTCTGTCTTTGTATCTCTGACTGGCCTAGAACTCAACATGCAGACAAGACTTGCCTTGAACTCATAGGACCACCTTTCCCTGTCTCTTGAGTGCTGGATTAAAGCATGGTCTATGAGGCCCAGATGTTACTGTGTGTGTTCTGGTTTGCTTTGATTTGTTTGTGTTTTTTTTGTTTGTTTGGTTTTGAGTATAGGGTTCCCTGATTTGTATAAAACAGGCTGTTCTTGACACTTGGATCTCCCTGTCTCAGCTTCCTGAGTGCTAGGTTTACAGGCATGTGCCAACAAACCCAACATAATATCATTGTGATGAGGAATGGGAACGACTGAGTAATTGCTTTCCCCCACCCCCACAATAGTCCCCTTCAACCTGGTATTTTGTTGCTTCTCTGTGAGATTAATTTTATTTTAATATTGCTACTATTCTCTAATGATACCTGGGAAGTAAGCACTGGGAAGTAGTATCGGAAATACCTGATTATTTGTATATAATTTATTAGTCCCAGGACTGTGTGATAGCAATGACAGTAGCAGTGTGCTACGGCATTTCATAATCAGAAGAGAATTCGGATGTCATTTCCATCCTACCTAGTAATGCAAGAATGAAGCGGAAGAGGTCATTGTCTTGTTTGCAAAGGAGAAACAGGTATAGGTGGCGGAGACCCGCCCATGACTGCTGGCACTGGGAAGTCGTCCACTGATGGCCTGGTTGTTAGCGTAGATATCTACCTGCCAGCCTGGGGAATCACTCAGGACCACAAGACCTTCAGAAGAGAAGCCTGGCTGTTTCTTGGTTGTTGCAATTTAGGGGCTTCTAAATGTGTGCCATTGCGTTGCAAGCTTTATAAAACTGGCTAGTAAAATTGTTCCCACATACTGTGAATGGTACCCTCTATAAATGGGCAACTGGGCCAGAAAATGGTCCCAATTATAGCAAAACCAGAAATCTTTGCAACCATGTGAGTCAGATAGTTCAGCTTGCTATCATGACTGTCTATCCGGTGATAGCTTGTCATCATGTAAACAGGGAAAGATGGTACTACAGAAAGACCTTTGTGTCGTTTGTCTGGAACTAGGTTGCTTTACTTTAAAATAAAACCTTATTTTTATTTTATGTGGATGATGCCTTGCTTGTGACTATGAATTTGACTGGTGCCTGCGGAGGTCAGAAGAGAGTGTCGGATGCGCTGGCACTTAAGTTACAGACGGTTGTGAACCACCACATGGATGGTGAACTAAAGTGAGCTTGGTGGTCTTCCTACATCAAAGATGGGACTTCCAGCTCTCAGACAGAGAGGCCTGCAGCCAGCACAGAAAGGAGTTTGGCATGCTCTTTAGTTGAGCCCTCTTATTAACAATCATGTTGTAGGCATTTTTTCCAGAAAGTAGCATCTTGAAGTATGAGAAGACCAGGATTGCAAAGTACACACAAGCCTAAAAGCTTACTAGCTCATAGGTGGAGGCCGTGGACGTCAGACCACAGGCACCATTTTAAAGGCAATGTTACTTGGCGTAATGCACAGTGCAAGCTGTTTACTGCTGTTCTCAGCTCTACTGTCTCTAGTGCTCCTTAGGGAGTATCAGGGACCTTTCTTAAATTCCTGGAGTCAAGGCACACTTGAGTCAGCATTCTAATGGAAAGGGTCCTTCATTTTCAGGTACAGAGTTAATCCAGACCAATTAGATCTAGCAGCTCCAAGCACTTGGGTTATACGTCTATTTTTCAGATTGTGTGATAGTATATCCAGATTACCTTATGACATGTTCTCTAATTCTTCGCCTCTTCTAGATCCCTCACCACACCTTCTGCTCAGACTTGCATCATCCTTATCTCCTGTTGAATTGCTCTTGACAACCGTGGACCATCAAGAATAGGCAAGTTTCTTGCTCCATAGGCTGTAGTAACATGCTCTCTCTGACTGTGAAGTGCCATTACGTATTGCAGCTGAAGATCCGTACTCAATTGACATTTCACTAAATTTATATAAAGACATCTGATATTATGTAAAGGTCTTTACAGTGTTTTCCATGTGCTCTGTCTGGCAATACCACCAGGTACAAAGCAGCCGTGTCTAATGAGGGTAACAGACTGTTTCGAAAACTTGTGCAAATTTACACAGCTGGTGAGCAGGTGAGCCGTGACAGAATCCATGCAGTCTTCCGATACAAAGCATTTTCTTAGCTCAGGACCAAAGATTTGAATGAGAAGGGCGCACAGGTAATAAATACCTCTTCCCTGCTGTAATATGAGGTAGCCCTGTAGAGGTTCTTGTACCTGGGCAGGCCCATGGAGTGAAGAGTGAGGTTTTAAACCGGAGGAAACACCAACCTTTAGCCACTGTTCAGAGGCTAATCCAGGTAGAGAAGCACAAGATAACAAGGTGTTACCGCAAATGTTTGCTCTACTTTCAAATCAGTCTGTTCCTGATTGTGTCTTCTCCTCTGGAGGCAGGGAAAGTGGGGCACGGAGAGCAGGAGCACAGAGGGCACAAGAGGCTGCCACAGTTCTCTCGGGAGCTTTCAGGTTTAGGGATTTGGAGTTTGGCAAGAGGGATACAGTTTCTTTTTTTTTTTTTTTGAGACAGGGTTTCTCTGTGTAGCCCTGGCTGGCCTGGAACTCACTCTGTAGACCAGGCTGGCCTCGAACTCAGAAATCCGCCTGCCTCTGCCTCCCAAGTGCTGGGATTAAAGGCGTGAGCCACCACTGCCCAGCTTGGGACACAGTTTCAAAAGCACAGTTTAGGTTCTATTTGTCCATGTTAGGATTTCTGTTCTGTATCCTGACAGCTGAAGGGTGGAAGAGGGCTCTTAAATTCGTTTGAATTCTTCTAGTCTTCTAGACATCAGGGCTTTTAATGAATTGACTAATTAGTTACTTTATGTATGTGAGCATGTGTGTGTGTGGGAGGTCTGAGGTCAATTTTAGTTGTCATTCCTCAGGAATTGTCCACCTTATTTTTTTCCTATTGGTACCTGAGGTTGTCAATTTGATTAGACTGATTGGCCAGTGAGGACCAGGTCTCTTCCCATTTTTGTTTCCCTGCACTGGCCTTATAAGTATTATATGTGCCACCACAGCCAGCTAGCTAGCTAGCTTTCTTTCTTTCTTTCTTTCTTTCTTTCTTTCTTTCTTTCTTTCTTTCTTTCTTTCTTTCTTTCCTTCCTTCCTTCCTTCCTTCCTTCCTTCCTTCCTTCCTTCTTCTTTGTTTCTTTCTTTCTTCCTGGCATTTCAGCTTTTATTAGCATGAATAAAGAATATTATTTTAGTTTCCTTTTACCCTTTAGCTCTGCCTCCCACCAGAAGGCACTTCCTCTCTGACCATCCGCAGACTTTCATTTGCAGCTCTCCACAGTTTAGCTGCCTTTCAGAATGAATTGCTTGTTACAGATTTCACAGATGATTAAGGAGGTAATTGTTGATAGTAGAGTTGGAGTTGGAACTCAGATGTCTCTTTCCAGAGCCCAGCCCCTCCATCCTGACCCCTATGTAGTTTCTCAGGTAGGCAGTTAGTCACTTGGCCTCAAAAGTTACTTGGGCTCTTTCTAATCTGCATTCAACCTTCTCTAGAAAACTCAAAAAAGAGAAGAAACCACTGACTATTCCAGGGCATATCTGACCTTGTAACCCTGACCCTACTTAAATATCATTCTGTTCCCACTACATTCCCAATGCTTTATAAAATTTTTAAATTTTGTTTTTTTGAGAATATCATGCATGAGTATACTGTATAAATTGTTTTCATCTGTCTATCTCTCTGACTCCAATTTTCCTTACTCTCTCTCTCAAATTCATGACCTCTTCTATAATTATTGTTGTGCATGCATGTGTGTGTACATACCACACACACACACACACACACACACACACACACCACACACACTACTGAGTCCAGTGCTCATCTTTGGAGAAAACTGATTCTCCTTCCTCAGTAGACATTGCTTGCCTACCGATTTTCATTGAGGGCTTGGGCCTTGTTAAATTTACCCATCCTTGTTGGGATATTTCCTGGTATGCTCTTGAATACGTCTAATGTGGGCACCCATTGTTGAGAGCTCATGGGTGCAGCATGGCTGTCATGTCTGAAAGACACTGTCTCATAGCAGTTGTCAGGTCGTCTGGTTCCCATGGTCTTTCTGCCTCTTTCTTTTATGTTACTTGAGCATTGGGTATAGCAGTTGTGTTATAAATGTCCTAATTGGGT
The DNA here is from genome assembly GCA_021653895.1 of Mastomys natalensis. Classification (NCBI taxonomy): domain Eukaryota; kingdom Metazoa; phylum Chordata; class Mammalia; order Rodentia; family Muridae; genus Mastomys; species Mastomys natalensis. Next base: position 1,060,471 of record JAJTUV010000163.1, on the reverse strand, counting down.
TTGGGCTCCCCACAGTTACTTCCTCTCTGTCTTTTGACCAGTTGTGGATCTCTATAGTCGCTGCTGCACAAAGAAGCTTCAGGGTGAAGAGTGAGAATGGTACAGATCCAGAGAGATTTGGTACAGCTGTCAGCTGGCCACACCCAGCATTTTCCCTTTGTTCTTGGAATTGAACTCAGGTCCACATCTTTGCAAGGCAAATATCTTACCAACTGAGTATCACATGTAATATTTGTTTGTTTGAGACAGGGTCTCTCTTAGTAGTCTCGACTGTCCTGGAACTCAGTATGTAGACCAAGTAGACCAAACCTTGAACTCACAGAGATCCACGGGGCTCTGCCTCTCAAGTGCTGAGATTAAAGGCATTTGCCACCACGTTCAGCATAATCTTAATCTTAATAAAGATTTACTGTGTAGGACGCTAGGAATAGATCTTCCTCCAGGTCCAGCTATACCATTCTTGAACATATACCCAAAGGACTTTACATCCTACTGCAGAGACAAATGCGCGTTCATTTTTATTGCTGCTCTATAAACAAAAGCTAAAAATTGGAAACAGCCTAGATATCCATCAACAGATAAATGAATAATGAAAATGTGGTACATTTATACAATGAAATATTACTCAGCTGTTAAAAGAAATGAAATCATGAGACTCTCAGGTAAATAAATGGATGAAGCTAGGAAAAAAAAATCATCCTGAGGTAAAACAGACCCAAAAAAGACAAACAAGGTATGCATTCTCTTTTGTGTAGTTGTTAGCTTTTAAGCCTTCAATAGGTATGTTACAGAGGTTAGGCATAAAGGTCTAGAGCTCAGGGAAGGGGAAATAAAATGTATTTCCAGTTATAGAAAGACATGGAGGGGAGCCTAGAATGGAGTGGGGGAGATAAGGGGAGGGTGGGTAAGGGATGGGGTACTGGGAGGGACAGCTAACGCTAAGGGCTGTTTGAGGGGTCATAAGGAAATCTACTATAGTACAAGCATCTTAAAATATATTCATATACAAAAGAAATCTAAATGGAATCCCCAAACAACAGAGAAGACACAGCCCAACCAAGACATCTGTCAGTAAAATCTCCAGTGCCAGAAATGGATATATATTATTGAGTTGTTGGCCAAATGAACCCCATGGAAATCCCCAAACAACTCAGTATATTGCTAAAGTTATCGGTTGGATGGCAAGTCCCTATTGCTGAAGACAACACCTACGTATGTTATTGAACATGGAAAAGTCGAACTAGTGTTGGCTTAGTGCCTTCAACCCTACTGACCAGTGTGAATGTTATTGGAAGGTACTCTGCAACACAGCCACAAAACCCTTTGATCCGCAATGGAAACCTGCCTGCTTGGCATGATGGCGCAACGGTGGCACAAACGTTACAGTCATCAAATGTTATCAGATTATATTTTAAGTTCACTCCAGGAGATGGAACCCATGCTTGCCACTGTTCCAGTAGCTAAGAACCTGAGACTAGATAGGCCAGGGACCTAGGAGAAAAGCAAATACTGTTGGTTCTATTAAAGGAATATAGCAATAAACTGACTCCTAATGACACTCTGCTAGATACATAGATCAGCTTCTTAGTTTCTCCCTTTCCTCCGTGCAACCCGGAAGTCCCGCCTTCTACTCGCCTAGTGATTGGCTCCTTTATTCATTAGTGGATGGTTCACAAGAAGTCCTTGAGTACTGTCCACTGTCCCTCCCAGGAGAGCTGAATTAACATCAGAATACAAACAACCAGGGCCATCCATAACAACATACCATGTTTGTCTTTCTGGGTTACCTCACTGTCTTAGGGTTTCCATTGTGGTGAAGAGACACTATGACAGAGGCAACTCTCATAAAGGACAACATTTAATTGGAGCTGGCTTACAGGTACAGAGGTTCAGTCTATTATCCTCAAGGCCGGAAGCATGGCAGTGTCCAGGCAGGCATGGTGCTGAAGAATGAACTGAGAATTTTTCATCTTGATCCGAAGGCACTCAGAAGACTGACTTCCAGGAAGCTAAGAGGAAGGTCTCAAAGCCCACCCCCACAGTGACACACTTCCTTCAACAAGGCCACATCTCCTAATAGTTCCACTCCCTGGGCCAAGCATATTCAAACCACTACACTCATTCAGGATGATTTTTTTTTCTTTCCATCCATTTGCTGCAAATTTCAAGATGTCATTGTTTTTAACAGCTGAGTAGTACTCCATTATGTAAATGTACTACATCTCATTTATCCATTCTTCAGCTGAAGGACATCTAGGTTACGGAATCTACAAGAGTACCCCTAGCAAAAATTCCTAGTAATGGGGACATGGGACCTGAATTGTCCATCTTCTGAAATTAGGGAAAGTCTCAAGTGGAGAGATTTGCACACCAACCCAGGCACAAAACCTTCAACCTACAGTTCGTCCTGTCTGCAGAGAGTGCTTGGACTGGAGCCTAGCAGAATCATCATTAGAGAGAGCAGAGAGACTTCATCCAGCAACTAATGGGAGCAGATGCTGAGTCCCAGAACCCAACATCAAGGCAGAGCTCAGGGAATCCTGCAGAGGAGAGGGGGAGGAAGGATTGGAAGAACCAGTGTGGTCAAGGACATACCACGAGATCATGACCTACAGAATCAACTGACTGGGACTCAGGGGAACTTGCAGAGGTCAGGGAGCCTGTAGGGGTCTGACCTAGGTCCTCTGCATATATGTTATGGCTGATAGCTTGTTGTTCTTGTGAAATCGAATAGTAGGAGTGGGAACTGTCTCTGATTCTTTGCCTGCCTTTGGGACCCTTTTCCTCCTACAGGGTTGCCTTGTCCAGCTTTGATGTGATGGTATGTGCTTGGTCTTTTGTAGCTTCTTATGCTATGCTTGATTGATATCCCTGGGAAGCCTGTTCTTTTCTGAGGGGAAGCAAATTGGGGGAAAGGGAGGCTGAGGGGGAGGGGAGGGAGAGAAAACTACTGTTGGGATGTAATATATGAGAGAAGAATAAATTTCAGAGAAGGAGGAGGAAGAGAAGGAGGAGGAGGAGGAAGAAGAGGAGAGAAGAAGGAGGAGGAGGAGGACCCAGTGAGGGTGGAAGATAACAAGGAAACATTGCTTTCCAAAGCAAGAGGACTGATACACATAAGAAGTCATAGAGACTGTAGCAGCATGCACAGGGGCTGCATTGGTTTAAGCCAGATGTGTCCCAGCACTGAGAAGAGGTATGGACACAAGCCTTCATTCCTAACCCAGGAGTTTTCTCTGTTTGAGAATCATTCGCAAAGGAAAATTAGTTCTCTCCAATGAGGTTAATTTTCTCCAGTGTGGTTTGTCTTTCTGAGGGGCAGGCTCCACGAGGCACTCAGCTAGTAGATTGCCAGCACAAAACAAACCTAATGGTGGTATTGAAGATTTTTTGTTTTATAATGTATTGTTTGGGATTTTTTAAAACAAGCCTTTGCTTATTATCATGGTTTCCAATTTTATATTTATGGGTTTTGTGCTTTTTTCCCCCCTGTTTGTTTTATTCTGGTTTGTTTCTAAAGAGATAGAGAAAGAAGACACAGAGTTTGAGGATCTGGGAGGTGATGAGGGTGGGGAACCATGATCAGAATATATTATATGAAAAAAAATATTTAAAAAATATTACTGAGTAAACCCATTGGAAAAAATATGAATGAGATTTGCTGTTCCTATTTCTTTTTTTTTGTTTGTTTTTGTTTTGTTTTGTTTTTTTTCAGAAAGGGTTTCTCTGTGTAGCCCGGCTGTCCTGGAACTCACTCTGTAGACCAGGCTGGCCTCAAACTCAGAAATCCGCCTGCCTCTGCCTCTCAAGTGCTGGGATTAAAGGCGTGTGCCACCACTGCCCGGCATGTTCCTATTTCTTAATTCCTTTCTGTTTGTGTTCTTATCCAACAAATAAATATTTGACTCCTACTGATATCCATGACTGTGATTAGGTCAGATAAAAACCTTATTCTCTGGCACAGTGTAAGGGAGACATCAAACCTACAGACATCAATATTAGAAGAGGGACATATCACAAGGTAATTCCATAGAATAATGGAGGAAGGGATGCTGGGTGGTCAGAACATCAGTGCAGGTCTGGATGGTGAGGAGGAAGAGGAGAGGAGGAGGAGGAGGAGGAGGAGAAAGAAGAGGAAGAAGAAAGCTAGACCCAAAGTGAAGAAACCTCTGATGTGAAGATCTAAATGAGGTGAGCTGTTTCCAGGAAACTATGTGATAAAATAGTACTAATGGGGTGATTGAAACAACAGAAATTTGTGGTCTCCTAGCCCTGGGGGTTGAGCTTCCCAATCGAGGCTGAGTGTGGTTGGGGGCTATCTTTGATGCTTCTTGGCATGCAGATGTCTGCTTTCATCTTCACGTGGGGTTTCCCTTTTTAAGGACACAAACTCTATGGGAGTAGGCACACCTCCACGACAGACAGTATTTTATCTTGATCACCTCTGTAGATCCTTTCTTTCAAATAAAATTACTTTCTGAGGCACTAGGGATGAGAGATTCCAACATATTTTTGGGGTGGGGGAGGGATACAACTCATTATATGACACCACCATTCCTGAATGTACTGGAATGTCTGTTATACTTGCTCATATAAATTCATTGGTTTTTTTTTATTTTATTCTATTTTTAGCATATATAATTAGATATATAAAATACATATTATATTATAAATTGGCATGCAGAGGCCTGCTTTCATCTTCATGTGGGGTCTCCCTTTTTAAGGATACAAACTCTATGGGAGTAGGCACACCTTTATGACATTTTTTTGTCTTTATCACCTCTGTAGATCCTATAATTAGATATATAAAATATATATTATAAATTATTATTATAATATATAACTATATATTATAAATTATATAGTTAAAATATAATAAAATTATATATAAATATATTTTATACCAACATAAATAAATTTTATATTATTTATAAAATATTTTACATATCTTATATAAATATATATTATGTAAACTGTCATACATATTATACATATTAATTTCATTTTTTACTACACAGAAAGCCTTTGCATCTCCAGCCCAGAGCCCAGGAACCATATGTACCCTTAGGATAATTTTACCCCCTAAAAATGTAAATACTATTTTTTTTTAAGCTTTATTGTGGCATTCCTCTTGGGTGTGAACTCATATTTGACATCTTGTCCTAGCTAACAGGAAAAGTTACCAACAAACGCAGAAGTTCCCTCCCTACCCAGGAGATCACGCTGACTGTGGCAGTGTGTTGTCCATTCATGTCTCCAGTGAATTTAACAACAATGAATCCTGAATATTTAAAGGGGCTGGACAAGTGGCCTTTACAAAAAAAAAAAAAAAAAAAAAAAAAAAAAAAAAGTAGGCTTTATTTCCTCTTTGGAACACTCTGATCAAAACAAACTGACTAGGCAGCATATGGTCACAATAACAGGTGGCTCTGGAGGTCCCCTGTGACTTGTTGGCCTGCAAGCCTGGCCTCCTTAGGGCCTTGGAGGAGAGCTGTGTTGTGCTGGGGACCTGCACGGAGGCTGCAGCACACAGGGAGCCAACAGAGCGCGTCTGCAGCTGGCCTTGCCTACTCTTGACTCATAAGTGAGTTACAGGGAAGTGTAGACAATGCTGAGAAGAATGTGGGGGAGAGAGCTGTTGGTGGAAGGAAGTGAGACTGGTCAGGGCTTCCCCCCAGCTGCTACAGGGCTGTGCCTTCTGAGGCATGCCTTCTCTCCACTGAGCTCAATCAAAGCTGAATTCATCATCCATAATGAAGACTGTACAGATCCTCTTCCCCCAAGACCAGGGCTCCCTTGAATTGGAGTGCATGGCCATTGTCAGCTAGGTATAGTAATTATTTTTGAGATAGAGTCTGACTATATAGCTCATGCTGCCCTAGAACTTGCCACGTAGCCACCCTGGCTTCATAACTCAGGGTCTTCTTGCTTTAGCCTCACAAATGTTGAGATGACAAGTTTGTACAGTCACAACCGGTTCAAGGTCTTTGAGCATCACTTCCCTTCTGCCAAAACCATGTCCGATTGGACACGGGTGACCTGAGTTGTTGTCTCAGTGCCATACACACTAACAGGTATGACATGGTGGAAGTCACCCAACCACAGGTCACATCTGTGAAATCGTGTTCAGAAGGCTTTTTTCCAAATGTTATAAAAACCAGATCTGAGGTCTGGCAGGAGATGACTCAGCTGGTCAAGCTCTTGCCTGTCCCATAAGCATGAGGAAAGGGCTTAGTCTGTAGAGGACTACGTAAAAATGGGTGGTGTGGAGGAGCGCTTGTAACCCTAAGGCCGGGGAAGCAAAGACAGGAGTCTCCTTGGGGCTGCCTAGCTAACCAGTCTAATTGTGAGGTCCAGACCAGAGAGAGCCTCATTTCAGAGGAGGTGAATGGGGGTCTGAGGATGATTCCTGAGACTGTCCTCTGTCCTCTCAACACACACACACTACACACATGCACATGTACCAGCACACACATGCTTTGCACATACTAGGATACATATACACACTCAAAGGTGAACACCCACGTGCATTAAAAAAATCAACTCTAGCATGAACAGGAGTTCAGTGGTTTAAATGTATGAGATCTATAAACTGATTCTGTACTTGAATGTCTCACAAACATGACCAAAACCACATTCAAGCAAACGTGATGGATAGAAATGGTTTTGCCATAAAGGTCTGGCTTTGCTTTCTGAGCAGGACTCAGCATTGGCTAGGCCAGATGCCACATCACAAGGCACAGTGGCTGGCATGTGGGAACTCCCCCCTCCCCCACTTAGCATGGTTGGATTTATGACTATTCCACTTTACATGGGGTGTGAAAATGACTGAATATTCAAAATAAACTTCAAACTTTTTGAATTTTGATTTTTCTCCCCATAGCTGATACTGGCAGGGAGCTACCAGCACTTGGAGATCATGAGGGTGACAAGACATTATACTCCTTTGTGTGACTTGACTGGGGTTAAGGGGATCCAATGCAAGTCAACTTATGGTATTTTCATGTGTTATTGGGACATGATTCCATTGTCAATGGTGGATATCTGTATTCCAAACAAATTGGATTAAATGAGGAAGCCCATTTGGGGATGTGCCTTTTCAGCACACTTACCTTAGTACGTGCTGCTAAGTGAAGATGGACTGAACATGTGGTGCACTCTCTCTTCTGTGATGGTTTGGCTTGATTTTCTACCTGGGTCACTTCATCTAGAGTGTGGAGCAAGATGGCTGGGGAATTCTTGGCATCATTTTCTTGAACAGCTGTTCCCTAGGAAGCCAAGGGAAATTTATTTCTTCCTTACAGGGTGACAAGCATCTTTCCCAGAGTTTCTACCAAACTTCCTCTCATTTTCTTAGTTACATTCATACTCCAAATGCAAGGGTTTGGGATTGCCTTAAGGACTCAGGGGCAGGATGTGAACCAAATTACGCCCATATTCTGACAGATGTGGTAATTGTCATAGAATGAGTGTGACAGTGGTTGGTTTGGGGAAAGCTGACACAAAGTTACTCTTTGTAAGTGAGCTTTATTAAGAGAGAGAGCATTGTACTCATGGGAGCCATGATGGGGCCTCAAGGTGGGAGAGCATTAAAAACGGATAGTATATTGTGACAACATAAAATCTTGACAAGAAAGAGAGGCTTCCCTTTAGAACCTCAAGACGGGGCTTCATTAAGAGGGATAGCTTAAGGTAAAAGTCACCATGGGGAGGGCAATTGGGGGTAGGGGGTGGAGGAACCCAGAGGACAGCCTTTAGAGAAACCCCCAAACAGAGCAAAGTATTTTATATCCTCTCAGGAGGTGGTGGGAAGTTCCACACCATGTGACAAGGGGTTTGAGTGGCCAGGTACTGGGCAGTACCAAAAACTTAGGTTGGGAAGTCACAGCTAAACATGGATTCTGGATTCTCTGTTCCAGAAAGAGAGGGGCAGAGGTGGGGGGCATGACTGACTTCTACAGCTGTGGGATCCAGCTGTTTAGAGTGACCAGTTCTTAAAGTGGCAGGCCCATGATCTAACAGTAATTGGAAGTGTGGTTCATGTGTCCCAGAAGGAAAGCTGACCTGGAATTCCGTCCTCTAGTTTGTCTCAATCCCCAGTAACTTTAACTTTTTCAAATTCTACTTTTAATGATAGTTTTTAAACGTTTTAACCTCCCTTGTAGCCCACCACCCACCAGAGGTAGTGGAAAAGAAAGGAAACGGGGCTGGGGGCTGGGGAGGGAGTGGACCTGTTTAGACAGGTTCTTTGGAGCAACTCCCATCTGTGTTGTCTGGAAATCGGCAGTTCAAGTTACAGGTTAGCAGTGGCAGCTTGATCTACTCACAAACACTTCACAGATACACTGGCAGTCCAGTTCAGAAGTGTCAGGTTAGCAACAGCGGTGACATGACCTAGCAGAGACAGCCAGGCCTCAGCCTCAGCTGAGGAGCAAGAGGAACCAACAGGGACATCAAGAGAAGATTTTAGCTGTGCCTCTCTCAGGAAATCGAAGATCAGTGAAGACGCAAGACTCATAAGTGTTGCACAGCTTATGTACCAGGAAGCCAAGCTGTGTCTTCATCACTCCATAGAGTCCTGTTTATACCCTCCAAACATCACGTGTCCTCCACATGCCTTGCCTCAGTATGGTTCTTGCCTCAGTACGTGCATCCAATCAGCCCGAGTCCTCAGAGTCCAGACAAATGCAGCTCAGCTACACAATGTAAGGTGGACCAATACATGTGTGTTGATAGCAAAGAATCCTTCATCACAAGTCCTTTCACATATTTGTTTTAGCAGAACATTCTCTTCCCCTCTCAGACCCGGAATCCCACCTATTCCTCACCCAGTGATTGGTTCCTAGAAATATTTATTCATTAGGGGAAGGTTCACAGAAGTCACCTGAGTATTCAACCCCTCTTGGGGAGTGGAATTAGCATCAAAATACAAACAGCATCAAGGATATCCATAACATATGGAGATAGTTTTAACCGTCTTTTTCTGCACTGACAACTTGGCTTTTTTTTTTTTTTTTTTTTTTGGTTTTTTTCGAGACAGGTTTCTCTGTGTAGTCCGGGCTGTCCTGAATCGCTCGGTAGACGCTGCCTCGACTCAGAATCCGCTGCCTCTGCTCACAAGTGCTGGATTAAGGGTGCGCCACCCCCGCCCGCTAACAACTTGGCTTTGAAGAATGGATACTTGCAATTACTGAATACGACAGAGCCTGATCAGCACGTGTCTCACACATGTGCCGCTTCTCAGGGGGCTTTGGTCAATATTTCCAGGGAAACAGTTCTGAGACATTTTATTCAAATAACATTCCCCTCCAAAGAATTCCTCCTGGTTTAATGGCAGCCAGGGGAATATAATTACCTTGAATGCAGGTTTGGATTGGCAATTTGTGATATTAGAATTTAGAGATTTGGGATATCAAACCATATCTTAGAATTTAGACTGGAACAAGGATAAGCTTCAGAATAGAACAACATGAAAGTATTACATATTAAATATGTGTGGTGAATATTGTTTTTTTTTCCCCTTCATTTGAAGGCTGAGACATTTTTTTCGTTCAATATGAAAAAGGAAAAAGAAAAGTGCTCAGGAGTGAAGATCTGTGTGCGGCCTCTCCTCTGGGCTCCTGAATGATGCCTGGGGAACCTCAGCTAAAGTGAGGCTCATCCCATGGAGACAGCAGGAGAATGCAGCAACCACTATGGGAGATAAGAGAAGGAGAGTAGAGAGACTTTCTGTTGTCTGATTAAACTAGCTTATCCAGTTAAAAAGGTTGATGGTTCTAAACAACTGAGAGATCATTTATATTATTTTTAATTAATTAATTAATTAATAATTATTTTTATGTATCCAGATACTTTGCTTGCATATATGTCTGTGCAACACAATGTACAGTACCCATGGAACCCAGAAGAGGGTGTCAAATCCCCTGAGACTGGCATTACAGAAGGTTGTAAGCTGCCATGTGGGTGCTGGGAATTGAACCCTACTGCTAGGGAAAAATATCCAGTGCTCTTAATCACGGAGCCATCTCCCCAGCGCGTTGGTTTTTAAGTTATCATGGAAAGTAGATTGTTGCATTCTCATATGTCTATGTGCCAACTCTCCCCGCTCACTGTGCTCCCTCCCTGCTCCTGGCTGGCTCACTTCCCTAATGCTTTTAGCATCTGGGTTATAAATAGTCCATTATCCTCTCCCTCATCACTACTAGGATCTCTTATATCCCTTTCATATCAATGGGAGGGGTCATTTAATGCCCTACTTTTCAGAGTGTTGAAAGCCAACCTCAGGGTGAAGTCCGTCCTTCCCAAATGATAACTCTTTGCAAGCTCTTCCCCGGGGACAGCTCCCCTGAGAGTACAAGTGTGGAAATGGGCAAGAATTCTAGAATTGGCTGAGCATGGTAGCACACACCTTAAATCCCAGCAGTCTGAGGCAGAGGTAGGGACATCTCTAAGTTCAAGGCCAGCTTGGTCTACAGAGCAAGTTCCAGGACAGCTGGAGGTACTCAGAAAAACCCTATCTAGCTCACCCTCCACCTTCCCCTACAAAACAACTCTCAAAAGAATCCTGGAGTTGGATGGTCTTTATCAATCAACCATAAAATAACTCCCTGTTCATCCCTGCTTTGCAGCCTCCCTGGAAGCCACAGACCGAGTACCAAGAAGCTGACAAAGGAACCAAATGGCCACTCTGACCCAAAGCAATAGGCCTCTTGCTGGGTGTAATATTTCAACTAGGAAGATAACAGCTCATATTTTGAACATTCTTTTTCTCACTTTCATGAAACTGACTTTAAATTACCCATGTGCCAATTGGGGTCAGATTTTATGGTGGTTTGTCAGAAGTAACAAATATGATGGGTTATGTTCAAGCCAGTTAATTAATTCTGTGACGGAAGCTATGAATTCACGAAAGGCCAGGAGGCCAGAAAATTGTTCACTTGGATCTTAACATCAAGATCAGTAGGGTATCCAAAGAGCTACAGAGTATTAAAAAATCCATGGCAGAGTTGAATATTTTCTTTTCTTTTTTTTCTTTTTTTGGTTTTTCGAGACAGGGTTTCTCTGTGTAGCTTGGGCTGTCCTGAAGAGTTGAATATTTTCAATCATAATTTTCTGGAACTGTAAGAAAGGACTTGGCCAAGAATATATAGAATATGCCCTGGGATGATTTTCAGTTTACTAAAGCTTATATGCATACATAAAACTAACATATAAAGTAACTGCTAGTGGATCTAGCATATGGAAAAGCCTAGGACTCCTCACTAGGGTATTTACTGATGACCCTAAAAGCTACTGTAGGTCCAAGAAATAAGACTGTAGCAATGTGTACACACTAGAGAAGGTGTCTGTCCATGGTCACCTGTGTCTAATATCAGCATCTTTGCATGAAAGCAATTTACCTGTGGTGGCTCAGAGTTCAGTCTTTAAGGACAGTTTCCCCTCTCTGACTAATCTTCACCCTCCTCTGCAGCTCTGTTGGCCATTTCTGTTTTTATTTCCACTGATGACACAAAGTCACACAAAAAAAGGTCCCATTGAGAGCACTTGCATTGGTAGGATGTTTGTGTGGTGAGTTGTTCAGTGGACTGGAGGAAGTTTCTTACCTTGTTTTAAGCTGCAGGGAAAGGTGTCCCCTGGGCTAGAGAACCGAGAAGCTGTCTGTCGTTATCTGCTCTTCCTACTGACCCCGCCTTTACCCTTTCCTCCTGAGTTGACTCATCCTTGATAATAGGCTTTTCTAACAAAATGTTCTTATCCAGGGCTTTGCGAGTGTGACGTTCTTATCACAGTGTAATGTACACCAGCAAGTCCCCAGGGCAGATCCTGTCACTGTTAGAAAGAGCAATGCTGAGTGATGAGACCCCTGGCAGTTCTCGATGACATGCCTTGCCCCATTCAGGACATCTCAGACTGACCAGTTGCTCAGGGAGGGATGACAACTGAGATAAAATTCTTGTCTATAATTCTTTAAATTGGCTGGACTAAAGTCTAAACGCACTGCCTGAAGCCAGTGTACTAGAAATGTGGATGGGCCAGAGGTGAGCATGTTCTGAGGAGTCCCTGGTCACATTCAGTCCTAGACATGTGCCCGGGGCCATGTTTTTGTAGGGCTTTCTTTGAGGTTGATTTGGGGCCTGTCATAATATGTATTGGTAAAGTTGACTTATTAGCATTAGTGATTTTACTTACTTAAATATTAATCATGCTGTGTAACTTTTTTTCTTTATAGGAAGACTTCAAACACAGGCAAAACTCAGAAGACTTGTGTGTATGTATTTGCATATATGTAACAGTCTGACAAAAATACCTCATTGACACGATCCTCTATTACCCATGATTCAGCTGAATTTCAATTCTCCAGCTGTGTGCTATCAAACTGATGGAATAGTCCATTATTTCCAAACGTATTTATATGTGTGTATAACCATAACCCCCCATCCCTGCGCCGTGTAAATACCCACTAGGAAAGAAAACCAATGCTCCAATGCTAAACTTGAGCTAGCATCTGGTTTGTGCCAAAGCCATTCTCTGTAACGGAGTAAACATGGTAATGTACCTTTAACTGATCCAGACTCTGCTTGAAATGCTCACGTCACCAGACCCAGGAAACTGAAAAGGGAAGCCCCAGTTCTCACGTCAAGCTGCTTGCCAACCCTTTGCTAAGTCTTGGCATGCTTCCACCTCTGTCTTGCCCTGTGTGACCTCTGGGACCTGTGAGTTCTGGCGTCCCCTGCGGACTAGAAAGGATGAATGGCCAGTGGCTAGCTAGTATCATCTGCAACTTCAATCAACTTAGTACTAAGGAAAATGCCTTTCCCATTCCTCACCCGATTTCCCATGTGCCCAGGTGCTTTCCAACGATGCTGCTGTTCCCAAAATAAAAGTTTGTTGTTGTTTGTAGATAGAATCCTGTTATGTAACCCAGGCTAGTCTGACCTTGAACTTATGATCCTCCTGTCTATACTCCTATGTGTTAGGGCTATAAACTTGTGCCATCATGCTTGGTGCTATGATACCCTTTGGTTATAGTCTTCTATATTATACTTTACAGAGGAACATTAGTAGTACCACTGGTGAGCTTTTTTCTCTGGCTAGCGTTTCTTTACCTCACAGTCTCCCTTTCACATAGATCCTCTCATTCCCATCTTGGACAGTCAGCAGCACCAGACTCTCTCGTTTTCTTGATTATTTGGAAGCACGTGAGAGATAGGAGGGCTTCTTGGACTTTCATTGTTATCATGCACAGAGGATTGTGGTAGAGAGGGGAGCTCACAAATAACAATCGGTTTGCTAAATTGCTCTGGAGGAAGCTGCTGTGATTTTTATCAGTGGGATCGTCTTGCTCCAAGGCGAACAGAATGCAGAAGGTTAGCTCGGGTACTTCCCCCAGCAAAAATAAGTTCACTTCCTTTCCTCTTTCTGTTGACTGTCTTCTTTCCTTGGTGTTTGGCTGCCCTGTGTCTGATGCCTTTCTGGCCTAGCGATTATTTTAGGAACTGATGCTGTCATGGAGTTCAGAAGAAAGAAATAGCAAGGATAGCCAATTGCATATGTGGAGTTCTTCAAGGAAAACGGGAGCAGGTCAATGAGAATGAACCACTGGAACCTATGGTTGAATGGAATTTGGTTTTTACATTTGGTCCTAGCTAAAAGGCAGAGAAATTATATCCACTTCTTTTAAATTAAAAGTTTAATTAGAGTATAATAATTATATATGTTTGTACAGTACACCATCCATGTATGATACATACAAGTTTGATATATGTAAACACTTGTAATGATCAAATTGAGTAAGTAGATAGCATTCTTATCTCAAACTCTGGGGTTTGTTTGCTTTGTTTTGCATTTTTGAGATAGGGTTGCAAGAAACCCAGGCTATCCTCCACCTCACTGTGGTGGAAAATGACATGGAACTTCTGATCCGATCTGCCTGCTTCTACCTCTCTAAGTCTTGAGACTGTGAGTGTTCATATCACACCCAATTTTTTAAAACAAAATGCTGGGAATTGAACCCTTTGCTTTCTACATGCTAGCCAAGCGCTCTACCCACTGAGCTGCATCTCCAGTGTACTGTTTAAAAGTCATTTTTGGCTTGGGAGCATTCCAAATCCTCTTGTCTGACTGTAAATCTACAGTGACTTCTTGCTGATTTAGTGATTCTGCTGAGCTTCAGAACACAAGGACTTATCCCTTGTGTCGGGCACTGCTTTGCTACTTGCTATGATGCACTTGCTGTCTTCACTCTTCCCTTTCAGCCCCTCGTGGCCTTGTTCTATTCTGGGTCCTGTTGGGCTGAATTGTAGATCCTTCATGTCTGCTGCCCCAGGTGGCTAGAACCACGGCTAGGGAGCAGAAGCATGTGGGAATTTGACTGAGTTCACTCCACGAGGTTTGGCTATGAGAAGCAGCCAGACTCTAGATGGAGACTGGTTGGTCTCTGTCCTTGGGTTCCCAGATGCCACTGGGAGCCACAGAAGAACTGAGTCTGGGGGGGGGGCATACGGGCTGGACCGCCCTGAGAGGGGCAAGAAGGGAAGCTCCAGCGGTGCCCCACGGGGTGGAGATTCTTGGTCACAGCGACTCACTTGGCTGGGTCTTGGTTGCCTCAGCTAGCTTGCTTGAGTTGGCAGGCGTCCGTGGCAAATATGCAGAGAGGTCCTCCACAGGAGATTAGACAGTGGTGGCTCAGTAGTCAAAGGCTCCCTCCATGGTTCTCTAGGTGTGACCCAAAGACACGAGGAAGTTCCATGGTTTTAAAAGGTTTATTGTCATGGTGGAAAGTGGATGTAGTTGTACCCTGTACCCCCAGGGTGGGCCTGAGGTTAAATACCATTTGTAAGGAGGAGGGTCTGGGAAGGAGTGCTTAATTGGCTACACCCTCTGGCCTTTAGGTATCTAATTAATACGGAGATGTCTTGAGGCTCTTTGGCCTGTAGTCACACCCTCTACCTGTGTAGGGGCTGGTAGGGCATTACCCTATGTGACTGGAAGGTGCTGATTAATGGAGGTCTTCGGCCTTGCGTCAGGAGCCTGGAGTCTGGGAGCATGGCGAAATGTATGCCATCCCTTGCAGGGATACCTGTTGGGTCTCCAGCCTCTTAGCTAGTGCTCCACCAGAAACCATGCTATCCTTACACACACACACACACACACACACACACACACACACACACATATCTCAACATACAGCATTTCTCTTTATATCTGGCTTATTTCCCTTAACACATGATCTTCCAGTCTCATCTTATTCTTGTTTTATAACATTCCATTGTGTATACATCCTATACAATATACCAGTTTTCTTCCTTTTGGATACATACCCAGTAGTACGAGTGCTGGATCATGCAGCAGGTCTAGCTCTCATTTATAAGACACATCTATAGTGGTTAATGGATGTACTAATTTACGACTCCTATCAGCAGTGTATGAACATACCCTTTCCACTGCAGTATCCTCAAAGAATTTATTATCTTCATGTTTTGATGACTTTCTAACTCTGACTCACACAGTGTTGACTTACGTTATTCTGGTCTTCATATTGGCTACTTGTAGTCACCTGCGGCCACAAGTCAACTGGGTTTGCCTGAAAGGAGGCTGGGAACAAAAGGGGGATGGAGGGCAAGAAGAGATGAAGCCAAGACAAAGTTCTCTGATCAAGGCTCAATGCTTTAATGTTCAGCTCTCAATTTAAAGGGAAAAATCTGCCAGAACCCTTTCTAGTTTCAGCAGGAGAGATGGGTGGGATAATCTGTTCTTGGTCACGGCCAGAGATACCTCAAGACAAGCCCTGGGGCAGTTCTTCTTTTTAGTTCTGTGCAGCCTAGGTGGGTAACTCCACCTAGATCCTTATCACTTGGTCTGTTGTGGTAAGCATGGTCTCTCAGGCCTGCTCAAGGCTGGGAGAAGGGCACATCTACTGGCACATCATCTTTTACGAATTATCCATTCTAATTGTTTGGCTATCATTAGGTTAGATGATGAGGATGGTAATGATAATGATTTTTGTGTTTCAGTTCAGGCTCTTAAATATTCTAAACACTTATCCCTAGTTTCCTCTCATTATAAATATATTTTTCCCATTCTTTAAGTTTCTTCTTTACACTGTTGATTTAAAAGCAGAAGCCTTTAAGTCTGATAAAGCACTATTTGTTTTTTTTTTGCTTTTGTTGCCCACCTTATACTTCTGAATTTTTTTTAAAGAAGATTTACTTATTTTTATGTGTATGAGAGTTTTGCCTGCATATATGTTTGTATACCATGTATGTGATTTACATATGTGTATGTGCACCATGTGCATGCAGTGCCTGGGAAGCCAGAGGAGGACACTGGATTCTCTGAAACTGGTGTTGAGAGGAGGTTGTGAGCCAGCATGGTGTAACTGAGCCATGGATAGTTACAGGATGGATAGTTACTGTTATCTAGGGGCTGGGGTTGAATCCGGGTCCTCTGAAAGAACAGTCAGTGCTCTTAACCACTGAGCTATCTCTCCAGTCTTTGCTTTGGAGTCTTAGGTAAAAAGAAAGAAAAGACAAATCTTTGCTCGTTCCAAATACTAAAGTGTTTCCCTGTGTTTTCTCTTAGTAGCTTAATAATATCATGTCTTTCATTTATGTCTTTGACTATTTTCATTTGGTTTTTGTTTATAATGAAAGACGGGTCTGCTTTTAATCATTTATACACAAAGATACAAATATACTAATTTTTCCAGCACGTTTATTGAAAAGCGATCCTTTGTCCTGCACATGTTCTTGGTAGCTTTTCTGAAAACCTGATTGGCTGTAAGTAATGAATTCATTTCTTCTGATTTCTCTACTTTACCATTGGTTTATGTGACCATTTCTTTTTTAGTGACACTATTATGCTGTTTGGTCTATTCTCTTGTGGTCTATTTTGAATATAGTTGTGTTTGCAAGTTAGAAAAGTAATTCATCTCTACAGTGATAAGCCATGTTAACTCTAATCTACCCTGCTTTGAAGAGGACATGGCATACAGGGGTATAAATTGTTAGATTTCGGTGCAGCAGCTTAGACAGACAACACCAGACCAGACGGTTCCACGAAGAGAGGGGGTTTATTCAGGGCAGAGGGCAAAGGTGGGGAGAGAAATGGGAGAAGATGGTGGGAGGAGGGGAGAGAGAGAGAGAGAGAGAGAGAGAGAGAGAGAGAGAGAGAGAGAGCAGAGAGGTAGAGGCCAGCCATGACCACATGGAGAGAGGGGAAGGGAAGGGGGAGGGGGCAGAGAGAGAAGCTACAGGCAAGGGAGTAAGAGAGCAAGAGAGAGAAGGAGGGGCAAGCAGCCCCTTTTATAGTGGGCAGGCCTACCTGGCTGTTGCCTGGTAACTGTGGGGAGGAGCATACCTGGGTGTTGCCAGATAACTGTGGAGGTGGAGTTTAGACAGAATACTAACATAGATTCTTTCTAGAATGTTCTAGAAAGATGTTTAAACATAAGTAGACGTTTCTAG
This sequence comes from Mastomys natalensis, assembly GCA_021653895.1. Taxonomy (NCBI): domain Eukaryota; kingdom Metazoa; phylum Chordata; class Mammalia; order Rodentia; family Muridae; genus Mastomys; species Mastomys natalensis. The sequence goes on along the minus strand of JAJTUV010000163.1, from coordinate 1,043,006 downwards.
ACTATGTCTTAGGATCTGTGATCATAAGTCTGGATTCCATATTTTCAGTTACTTGTTATTCAAGGAAAGTCTCTGAGTTTGATATCCTCCTCTTCCTCTCCCTCCTCCTCCTCTTCCTCCTCTTCATCTACTAGGTCTCAAAATATAGCTTAGGCTGGCCTTAAACTCTTAGTCCTCTTGATTATAGGCATGTACGGTCTGCTCTGAACTTTAAAAAACTTTAATGTTTAGCACTTTCCCTCCCTCTCTCCCTCTTCCTCCTTCCTTTCCTCTTCTTATTCTTTTTCTTTCTTTCTTTTGTTCTTCCTTCCTTTTCTTTCCTTTCTTTTTCTTTCTTTCTTTCTTTCTTTCTTTCTTTCTTTCTTTCTTTCTTTCTTTCTTTCTTTCTTTCTTTCAACACGGTTTCTCTGGTAATCCTGGCTGTCCTTCAATTTACTCTATAGACCAGGCTGACCTTGAAATCAGAGATCTACCTGCCTCTGCCTCTCAAGTGCTAGAATTATAGGTGTGCACCACCCCAGCCCCACTTTTATTTAGCACTTTTTGAGTAGGAACAATATTAGTTCTCTTCTTACAGGGAAGTCTTGAGAGAGTCAATGAGGGTTGGAGAAGTGGCACATTGGTAAAGAGCATGTTTCTTTCCAGAGATCCTGGGTTTGATTTCCAGTACCCGTCCTTAGTAGCTTTCTGTAACTTCAGTTCTAGGGGATCTGATGTCCTCTTTTGACCTCTTAGGGCACTACATCCACATGGTGTGCAATCATACATATCACATGAAAATAAGATTCAATGCGAGATGGCCCAGAAGTGCAGGGGCGAGCTCAAGAGCACTGTAGTTGAGAAGTCACCTTCAGGTGGAATTTGTGTCACACGCCTGTAATCACAGCACTCTAAGGCAAAGCAGGAAGATAGGGAGGTCAAGGCCAAGCTCATCTACACAGCTAGCCTGAGCTATACAAGACCCTATCTCAAATAGAAACAAAAATAGGAAAGTTGTTTTTTTAGCCAAATGGCAAAGGTTGTTATAGAAATGTCTGGGCTGGAGAAATGGATCAGTGGTTAAGAGCACCAACTGCTCTTCCAGAGGTCCTGAGTTCAATTCCCAGCAACCACATGGTGACTCACAACCATCTCAGTGGCATCAGATCCCATTCTCTTCTGGTATGTCTGAAGAGAGCTCCAGTGTACTTATATAAATACATAAATAAATCTTTAAAAACAAAGAAAAAGAAATGTCCATGCCATACTTTTTTGGTACATTAGGAATAAAAAGAATACATCTTTTTCCTTCCGTGTGTGTGTGTGTGTGTGTGTGGTGTTGGTATGCATACATGCATCTGTGTGTATGTGGGAGTGTGCGTTTGTGTATCCCATACAGTCAGAGGATGTGCTGGTTGGTTTTTGTCAACTTGACACAAACTGAAGTCACCGAGAAGAGGGAATCTGGCTGAAGCATTGCCTCCATCAGACTGGCCTGTGGGTATTCCTGTAAGGCCTTTCTTGGTTAACAATTGATGTGGGAGGGCCCAGACCACTGTGGGCAGTGCCACCTTGGGTAGTGGTCTAGCTAAGAGAGCCAGCTGAGCAATCTGTGGAAGCAAGCCAGGAAGCAAGCCGTTCTCCATGGCCTCTTCTCCAGTTTCTGCCTGCAGGCTCCTACCTTGATTTCCCTTGTGTGTGACCTGTGTTAGACAAGTACGCTCTTTCCTGGCCAAGATGGTCTCAGCCAGTGCTTCATCAGAGCAGAGGGAGAGCAATGTAGAGCAGAGCACAGCTCGCAGGTGTCCGTTTGGTTTCTCTTCTACCATGGGAGCTGTGGGGTCTGAACTCCGGAGGTCAGGCCTGGTGGCAAATGCCTCTACCCACTGAGCCATCTGGCCTGCCTCCAAATAGTGGGTCATTCAGAGGAGTGATCCATGTAAGTGGCTTAGTACTATATGTGGTACACAGTCTTAGAAACGGTAGCTGTCCCAGTTTGCAGGCGTGGATTCTGGCACGCCATTGTCTTGACAGCCCATTTCCTCTTAGTTGTACTTATCTGCCGAGATCTTTCTTTCGGTTCAAGAATTTTTCAAAACCTTTATCAAAGACATTCGCTAAGCACCTGAAGTGCACATGACTCTGTGCACGATAATCACTTCCTTTCTGAGAATAAAAGCGGCTCTCTGAGCCTGCTGGGGAGTGCATGTGCCCCTTGTCTCTGTTCTGGAGAGTGTGGTGTAAGCAAGGGTAAAGTGCATTCTGTCAGGCACAGTAAACATCGTTAAGTGTCAGGAAGCTGTTGTCTATGAACTAAGAACTTGTTGGGGGTATGCCTCATTTTTGCCTGGCTCCATATTTGATGGAATGAGAGAGTATACTTAAAATATAAACAGATTCATCATGTTTTTCATCTACCAGATCTTGAAAGCTGTAACTGTCTTAGGTTAGTCCATCTAGACGTTTATTAAAGTATCTAACTACAGATACCATTAGGGCCCAGAATTTATGAAGGGAGGTCTAGCTTATAATTATAGAAACAAAAACTTTTACTTCTCTGTTTTGGTGATTGACACAGCACTTGAACACTTTAACTGTGGATTTCAGCAAATGATAAGTTAAAGAGTACCTTACCCGAAGTCAAAGGGAATCTTGGAAACGGGACTAGAAGGTTCAAAACATTTAAAAATTGTTATTTTTTCTTTTTTTTGGTTTTTGAGCAGGTTGCTTTTAGTCCTGGCTGTCTGGAATATCTGTAGACAGCTTGAACTCAGAAATCACCTGCCTCTGCTCCAAAGGCTTGGAAAAGGCTGCGCCAAACCGCCATTTATTGGATTATTTTTAAATAGAAGAAAAGAAAGCACCACGAACATACTTTCTTTGGGTCTAGTGAACACCGATTAATGTTCATGCATGAAGATGAAGTAAATGTATAATTCAAGGGGTGAGGGAAGGAACTGGGGTGGATTCCAAGTGCAACTGGCATACTACACAATGAAAATGACTTGGAGGAGAAGGCCAGGCTAGATCTGCAAGAAACCATTTGCAGAAGGAAGAACAGGGGGCTCTGGGGGTGTTACCCCTCTTTGTTAGAAGAAGCAAAGCACTGGTACTAATGCCGTCAAAAGAACACATTTCCAGGATAGGTACCTCAGTGAGCAGCATCCATGGTCAACATGCTGGAAGACCTGGGGTTCTGTTCCCGTAAAGGGAAGGTATAGCCACTCTGTCCACGGGGAGCAGTTCACTCACAGAGACACTAAAGCACACATGAATGTTTCTTAATAAACCCTAAGGCTCTCCAGGTAAGTGAGAAAGCTTGTTGAAAATAAATTTTTAGGGTAAAAATACTTGCTATACCTAGAATGTTCAGCATTTCCCAAAGGTTCTGTGCTAAGGATTGCTCTGGGAAGTAATGGAACTTTCTGGAGGTAGGGCCTCAAGGAAGGATTTTAGGCCATTGGAGACAAACCCATGAATGGGCTGAGTGGTGTGGTCTTCTCGTCTTCCTCTTTTTTACTTCCTTGACTTGAGTTGCATTTCTACCATGATGCATTGCCACATGTTCAAAGCTACAGCAGCCACCAGTCACAGACTGAAACTTCTAAAAGCACCAACACAAATCATCTCTCTTTACTGGGCATCTGAGGTATTTGCTATGTAATGGACCACTGACTGACTCACTCTTGAACTTAAGTTGGGAATCTCTGTCTACTCAGTGTGGTTTCCTGCCCTGGAAAAAGTCTGGCCTGTGGACAAGGGGATTTACATGGTAGAATGTATTGGCTTTCAGGGACCCTGGCGGTCCAAGATAGTCTTGAGTCAACTGAGCAACAGTTCCAGTCAGCTTCTGTGTTTGTCCCTCCTTCTGGATTGACTCTTTTGTGTATTGCGGACTGTCATGTTTTATTTCTCATTATTGTTTCTGGTTTAATTTTATAACAAAATATAACAGCAGATAAATGGATTTCACGAAATACATGGTGACTACTACAAAAAGTGCCTATTACAAAAGGCAGTGAATTTCAGATGAATTTTGAAATGACTTTTGATTCTGCAGTATTCCCGCTGACTTTGTATAGAAGTCTAAAAGCCTTCTAGTGGTGTTCATAAGCTTGGGCTCTTTGAGACTATTGTCTCTTAAGTATCTATTTATACTTAACAAATAGACAAAGCTCAAAATTAAAGAACATGTAAATATTTTCCTTTATTTGTACTTTTGAGAATGTTTTCTAAAACTTTCAATAGAAAACTTATGTTAATATTGCTCTCATCCATTCTTATCAGTGAAAACTCCCCAGGCCTACGGTCACCCTAGAAGCATGAAAGAGTATCAGAGTTGCTGAGACTGAAGGTAAAGAGTTTCAGAGGTAGATAGATAGCCAGGATATTACATTTCTGTTCTTTTCCTAATTACTGAGTAGCCTTGGAGATGTTTGGATCCCCCCACACCTCCCAAGGGTCTTCAAGTTCTTGTAAACCAATGTATAATTCTGGAGTAATTAGAATTTATGTGTGGTGATGGATCTGCGTTCGTTTATCTTCCTCACCCTCCAGATGAAAGAAAGGAGGCTCTCTGAGTTAACCCCACTTCCACCACCACCAGTTAGAAGACACAATTCCCAGCTCCAGTTTCACTCACTTTCCCAGTTTGGCTCCCTTTTCAGACAGAGGCCTCAGAGCTGTTCTACCTAACATGTACATTTAATGAAACATCTACAGAACATCCTTGCGATTGCAGATATATAAGTAGTCACCCTATAAGGGTGGGTGATTAATGTTGGAAACAAAGGAGGTGAATACATTGGAAGCCAAAGTCTATGGCATGATTCACCTTAGTGCTGAGTGCTGGAAGTCAGCGTGCTGGCTCCATTTGTGTGTTCAAGGTCCGATACCAGGCTTGTCTTTGCTTTCTCAATTGTCTTAATGAGACTGCTCAGGCCACTCGTCACCCTTGAGTCACTGGTCTCTCCCAGTTGTGGAATTCTCTCCGTATCGCTTTGCCAGGTGAGGGTCAGCTTCATGCATCAAGGAGAATGCTGACCAGAGTCTAGTTCATGGAATACCCTTTAAAATAGCAGTTCTCACCTACGGGTGGTGACCCCTTTGGCAACTCTGTCTCCAAAAATATTTACATTACGATTCATAACAGCAACAGAACTACAGTTAGGAAGTAGCAACAGAAATAATTTTATGGCTTGGGGGTCACCACACAGGAGGAACTGTATCAAAGGGTCGCAGCATTAGGAAGGCTGAGAACCACTGCTTTAAAGAGACATTGATACATAATATATGCAATAAAGTTTTCTTTGGCTAAGTGAGTTTGCAGAAAGCTATGTTAGATAGTCATAAGAAAGGTTTTTTTTTTTTAAGTTGTCTTTCCAGAGTTGTGAATATCCCCGATTGCTTAGTGAACCTCTGAGAGAAAAATAAAATATGTATTGTTTCCCAAACTTAATAGGCCACTGACTTTTCTTTTACAGAACACTTTGAGATTCAGGTTCCTAGAGCACTCTTTGGAAAAGCTTGATGTAGACAGGCTAGTTTACCTTGGACTTTTACTTCCTTTACCTTAGGTTTTTACTTCTTATTCCTCCTTGCCTGACGCTTCCTCCTCCCTCTTTTCCTTTCTCTTTCTCCTCCCTTTCATCTTCTCTCTCCATCCCTCCTTCCTTCCTTTCTTGGACAAAATTAGGACTCCATCCTGTAGTGATTTTTGAGCTAAGAGAGCTGAATAAAAATATTCTTCGTATAAAGGACTACAGCCATCCCTTTATTGGAGTCAAATCTACTGATTAAAGGGCATTAGCCAACAGCCAAGCAACTTTGATAGGCTTTTTCATTTTCTCCAGAGGCAGGGCCTTTGTTTAATATACACTGTGGCAACAGGGCTTGAATATTAATTCATTTATGACAATAAGTACTTTCCTACTTTCTGCTCTATTTGAGGCTATTTGTTTTCTCAGAAAAAATGGGACCGTCTACACAGTGAAACCTTACCAAATCCTCAGTTCTGCTCACATTTCCTTTGAAATACTACTGTTCATATTTTCCTTTGAATAATGATGTTTAATATTTGTGGAATTGAAACAAGCAGTTGGAACATGCCAGGCTTTATGTGAAACTCTGTTTGTCTCCTCAATTTCTGCAGACAGCCAAGAAGAAAGCTAAAATCTGGATGGTACGAGGAAAGCCTGCTAACAATAGAAGACACATCTTCTTGAACCACATCTAATAAACCAGAAAGATAAAATCTGATTTCTCTGCAAATGAAAACAACACTGAGATTCCACCTCACACCAGTCAGAATGGCTAAGATTCAAAACACAGGTGACAGCAGATGTTGGCAAGGATGTGGAGAAAGAGGAACACTCCTCCATTGTTGGTGGGATTGCAAGCTGGTACAACCACTATGGAAAGCAGTCTGGCGATACCTCAGAAAATTGAACATAGTGTTACCTGAGGACCCAACTATACCCCTCCTAGGCATATACCCAGAAGATATTTCAACATGCAACAGGGCCACATGCTCCACTATGTTCATAGCGGCCTTATTTATAATAGCCAGAAGCTGGAAAGAACCCAGATGTCCTTCAACAGAAGAATGGATACAGAAAATGTGGCACATTTACACAATGGAGTACTACTCAGCTATTAAAAACAATGAGCTCATGAAATTCTTAGGCAAATGGATGGAGCTAGAAAATGTCATCCTGAGTGAGATGACCCAATCACTAAAGAACACACATGGTATGCACTCACTGATAAGCGGATATTAGCCCAAAAGCACACAATACCTAACACGCAATGCATAGACCTCATGAAACTCAAGAAGAAGGGGGAAGACCAAAGTGAGGGTGCTTCTGTCCTTTTTAGAATGAGTATCAAAAGATTCAACCAGAGCTCCCAGGGTTTAAACCTCCAGCCTGAGAACAGGTAATTGAGGGTGGCCTTGTCAGACATCAGTGGAATTGGAGGACCATGGTCCCCAAAAGTTTGGATTCCCTAGTGTTGGAGAATCTGAGAGCAGGAGGTAGGTTTGGGAGGAAGTTTGTAGCACACCCTCATAAGATTAGGAGGAGGGGGTATGGGATAAGGGGGTTAGGGGGAGAATGGGGAGGAGATAACATTAAAAGGTAAATACACAAAATATCCAATAAAAAAAATATAATGGGTCTGACAAAAAAAAAAAAAAAAAAAAAAGAGCTTACTTATTTCAAATTATTTTCAAAAGTTTCTAGGAGATGCTAACTGCTAAGATTATTTAAGCTCTCCACAAAAGAATTTTAGTCTCTGTTCAATATTCTCAAGAGAGATGTAAATCCTAATCTCCCTCAACAACCAATTGACAAAAGAGGAGCAATTTTACAAAAAGTAGAAGAAGCTATTATTAATCGATATATTATAAAGACTGATTAGTTGTTGGCTGTTCTATAACAGTCCTTTGATAAAAGAGATTATTAATGTAGATTTTTATTTCTTTAAATAGTGTCTTTATGACTCTCTGAGTGTGGAAGAAGCGGCTGCTGGCGCTTCTGCCCAGATCTTACAAGAACTCTGAAAAATGTGTTTTTAAAAATAAAAGGGGGAACTGTTTCCCCCCAGAAGGAGTCTCCTGAAACACTCTCCATCATGCCTTATTTACTTTTAACTCTCTAAAACTGAAAGCTCATGGCAAATCTGCTGCTGACTGCCTCTGGCATCGCTCAGACCACTAAAGACTATGCCATAGCTATGTGGAAGGTCCCTCTTACCCTTAAATGGAATGGCCCGGACCCAGTTCTCATATGGGGCTGAGGACTGATATGCCTGTTTGATACCACAGAAGGCACAGCTAAATGGCTACCAAAAAATTTAATGAAATAAATAGAAAAAAAAAAACAAACCCACAAAGCCAGGCCCAACTATAAATAAGATGAATAACAATTGACTTCCAGGGAAGAGAAATCTCCCTGAGAATTCCCTTCTTTTTCCTTTCCAGGTAAAAATGAAACACCCATGATGTCTGCTGGTAGAAGCTCTAATCCTGATGCTGGCCTCCAGACTTATACTACTCAGACCTTTGATGGGCCATTGACAAGGACACTAAACAGCTAGAGATTGACATCATTAATCTGAAGAAATCTCTCGTTTCAATGTCTGAAATGATCTCCAAAAATTGCAAAGGACTTTATTGGACTTGATTTACACTTCTACAATAGAAAAGACTGTGTACAGCTCTTTACTGTGTACAGCCCTTAAAGAAGAATGTTGCCTATACATAGACAAGACAGGGATGGTTAAAGAGAACATGAAAAAGGTCAGAGAAGGCCTGGAGAAAAGACAGAGAGAGAAAGAGAAAGATGAGAGCTGGTACAAGGACTGGTTTTCAACCTCTCCATGGTTGTCAACCCCACTTCCTCCCATCTTAGGACCATAAATAGGGTTATTTTTGTTGATTTCTTTTGGTCTCGGGCCTTAAATAGGATGACTAACTTTGTGATACAACAGATAGATAATTTGGTAGCAAAACCTATTCAGATACATTATCATAAGTTAGCTATGGAGGACCACAAGACTCAAGATGAGGTTGTTACTTTATCCAGGGTGTTCCTCAAACCCATCTCCACCCAACCTAAAAGAGGGGACTCCTGCCCCTAGACCAAGCAGAGAGGGGCTACCCAGAACCCTCTCTGACTGGCGATCTGAATTCTTGCTTAGGCTGCGAGGCTAAGCACTGCAAGGGAATATAAATAAAAGTTAAAAATATCTATCTGGGTTCCCTGAGGGACAAGCCTGACTGCATAGGGGTTGATGTCAAAAGTATCCCCTCTCCAAGGAAAAAGATATTGGGATGGGTATGGCCCTCATGCCTCACTGGACAACGATAGGAGGACTGGAGTCATTACAAGGTCCCCTTCAATTATTGGAGGTCAGGCCTCTATCCCTGCCTTCACAAGAATAGAATTGCCAAGGCCCTTCTATACTTAGAGAAGGGAGGAGATGTCAGGAGCAGCCCTGCATATACACTAAAGGCCTAAAATCAGCCATAGGCCTAAAGTCAGCAATAGTCCTGACATACATGCATGCTAACACAAAGTCTTGGGTCTCTGTGGAAAAACACTGAAACAGAAGGCTATAAGCTATTGTAAACAGGCAGCTTCTGTGGAAATTTACCAGCCCAAGTAGTCATAGGTCTTATAAATAGGCAGCCTCGGTGGACAGTACCAGCTTAGATAAGGACAAGTGAATCATAGGCACAGTCATAGTGACCTATCCCCTGAACCTACACCCAGCTGATACCCTGTTCTGAAAGGTATCTGTACACCCCCTGAACACCTATGCTCTGGTGCCATTCCCTTCCCCACATCCTGCCTTTTTGTGTTTATAACCTCTGTGTAAATAAATAAATTATGATGTGATTTAAATAACTAAATAAATTTTTAAAAAAATCTGATTTCTCTCCCTGAAGTGCTTCTCTTTTATCTTGTAGGAAGTAGATATTTGGGCAGCTCCTCAGGGTTCTCAGAGTGTATGCATTTGAACATTTTTAACGAAGACAAAGAACAGCCACTGGGCCCAGACCTGGAGGGGATATAGTTTGCTCCTTCATGGTTACATCTGCCTCGTGCATGAAAAAAAATTCTTAAGACACTGCCACTGTCACTGTTGGACACTTTTGCTAACCCCTCTTGTTGCTGTAGACTGTGGTGAGAAGCATCATGGGCCATAGTGGGATGGATACATGCAGATGGCTCTCGGATGCTCATACTCAGCTTCACACCTATTGAGACAGCTGCTTGGCTACAAGTGACATTAAAGAACTCCTGTTTGCTTAGGCCACGGAGCACTTGGCTTTCGGGCTTAAAGGGGCACATCTTTTTTGTTAAAACACCAGGGTCTGGGTTAGGAGAGCAGTTCATTAGTAGCATGAGAAGGTCTCAGGCTCTAGTACCGGAACATTCAAACAATTCCAGAACAAGAAGCAGCTACAGGGGAAGACACATTTTCTTATAGATAGCATAACCCTGACCCTCCATGTTACCTTCAGAGCCTGTTGGTTTTCCCGACTGCCTCCACTGCCGTACATCAAAGAATATTCACCACTAGAAAAATAGCCAATTAATTTATATCTCCCTTTGACTGTTTTGTAATACTTATTGATCCTAGTGCCTGGCTTAAAAATATTTCCTGCTAGGTCTCAGTTCTGATCAATGTTTGTAATTTCATTGATAAAACATAGTCTTTAAAAAAAATAATTCCTGCCACAAGGTTTTATTGGAGACGTACTCTTGAGTTCTCACACACTGTTATTTTATTTTAGCTCATGTGACAAATATTGGTTAGCTGCTCAGATCAAATCATTTCTCTCCTTTTTCTTTTTTTTTTTTTTTTTTTTTTTTTTGGTTTTTCGAGACAGGGTTTCTCTGTGTAGCCCAGGCTGTCCTGGAACTCACTCTGTAGACCAGGCTGGCCTCGAACTCAGAAATCCACCTGCCTCTGCCTCCCAAGTGCTGGGATTAAAGGCGTGCGCCACCACCGCCCGGCAGTTCTCTCCTTTTTCTTCAGACACACAGAGTATATTTCTCCAAAGAGGACATATTATTGTGCTATAGACAAAAGGATACCATAGGTGGCTTTTTTTGATCCTACCTATACATGGTTCCCTATGTTTTTTCCTTCTAGTTGTTTTATTTGGGTGTGCTAGGACTTGAACCAGACGCCTCTCATTTTGTAGGCAAGGGCTTCCCTACTATTGAATTCTGCCCCCACCTTCGTTAAAAAATGGGCGTGAGGCTCTGGGTTGAAGGGACAGAATCTAAGACAGAAGGAAGCACCAAGGTGTTCTTGAATCGTGATGGGGTAGGGGTGGGGTGGGTTTAGGGGCTAGGGGATGGGAGCTGGGGGAAAGGGGTGGAGGAAGTATCTCACCACAATATTCATTTCTGACTGTGTGTGTAGAAGAAACAACCTTTTATGTCCTCTGAGCCTCTTTGCTGTCTTGAGCTTGTGTTTGTCATTGATGGATCCTGCTAGTCTCAGAGAAGCAGTAGAAAGTGTCATGCAGAGTGGTGTAGCAGAGGCCTGTGCACTTTGGAGCACAGCAGAGCTGGACTCACAGCTCTGGTATTTATTGCTGGGTGACCTTTCATATGTTTCTTAATTGTCCTGCTGAGGTAGCTTCTGTCAGATGACCAATAAGGCCTGAAGGCCTGAGCTACTTGGTCCATATGCATTCTGGGTTCATGTGACAATAGCTGCCTCTCTTTCAACTTCTTCTTCTTCTTCTTCTTCTTCTTCTTCTTCTTCTTCTTCTTCTTCTTCTTCTTCTTCTTCTTCTTCTTCTCCTCCTCCTCCTCCTCCTCCTCCTCCTCCTCCTCCTCCTCCTCCTCCTCCTTCTCCTCCTCCTCGTCTTCCTCCCCTTTCCACATTTTTGACAGTATCAGAGGTCAGACTCAATGTCTCTGGATGCTAGGCAAGGATTATACCACTAAGCTAAAGTTCTGATCCACAATAATTTTTTCACAGTGAGTTTATTCTCTTGGCAAGCTAGTGCGAACCAAATAGTATTTCATTTTCTCTCTTTTGCCCATCATGGCTAATGGTTTAATAACTAGCTAAAGGTTTCAGCTGCTCAAAGGTCCTTGGAAGTCATTCCTGAGATATACCAGAGCAGCTGAATCCAGCCACTCTGGAGCCATATCTGCATTTTCTGTAGGATAAGGAAAGCATCACTTGCTGCTTCCCTGAAAAAAGAGGAGAAAGAAAGAGAAAGCTGGGGGCCTCCAGCAGCTGCAGTTAGATGTGAGCATACCTTGCAGCTAGAGAACAGTGATTATTGACATAGATCAAAGCAACTAAAATTTCCCAGTGCAGGCAAGGTCTTGCCCTCCCTGGGGTACCTGCCCATGGGCTTTGACTTCTTCCTTTACTGGCACTCAGGGGTGAGTGGTTGTAGATGGTGAGAACACGGTCTCTGTTCTGGTCTTTGGGCATTTTCTTCTTTGCCAGTACAACCTGGGCTGTGCTGTATCCAGTGGGTACAGTTAAGTGTGTCAGTGATGGAAGAGGAATGGAGTGGTAGGAAATCCATGTTCTCTGTGGTGATTATCTCAGTGGGCTCTGAGCTATGACATCTCAAATCTTATTCTCCATTTTGCTGTACAGAGACTGACTAAACTGCTAATCCCATTAAAAATATCCATGGAAGGGCCATGAATTAGCATCTATACAGATGTATGTATACATTAGCTAAATGCATATATATTTGTTTTTGGCTTGTGTTGCCTGTCTTGATACTAAGCTAGAATTGTAGGGAAACCTTTAATGGCCTCTGAACTGGAGGTTATCTAGATACATTATTTTAAATGCTGTCTTTGTTTTGCCTATCCAGGTACAGTCAGAACACAGAGCTGTATTGGGGTACAGCTCTCCCAACACAGGGAATGGTGGTGGTGGTTGTGGTATGTTAGGGGATGTGGAAAGTAGGGTGTGGTGGTTTGAATAAAAATGGCCCCAATGGATCCATAGGGAGTGGGCCTATTAGGAGGTGTGGCCTTGTTGGAGGAAATGTGTCACTAGAGGGTGGGCCTTGAGGTCTCAGATGCTCAAGGCTGGCCAGTGTGTCACTGTCAATTCCTGCTGCCTATAGATCCAAATGTAGAACTCTTAGGTACTTCTCTAGCACCGTGTCTGCCTACATGCTACCATGCTCCCCACCATGAGGATAATGGACTGAACCTCTGAACTGTAACTCAGCCCCAATTAAGTGTTTTCCTTTATAAGAGTTGCCATGGTCATGGTGTCTTTTCACAGCAGTAAGACCCAAACTAAGACAGAGAGTAAGGTGGTGGTAGTGACTTGGTGTTGGCTCCCATCTATCTTATTTTGCAAAAATAGAGCTGAAACTGAGTTCTTTAGTCTATTTGTATCAGCTTTTTATAAGGAGTAAGGTGTTGTGGATAGCCTCAGCCTTGTATTTTGATCCTAGTCCCCAGCCTCAGCCTTGTGTTTTGATCCTAGTTCCACCTGGGAGGGGCTGCAGAGGAGGATTGAATCAATGTTGTAGTAGCCTCAGCCTTGTATTTTGATCCTAGTTCTACCCTTCTGGGAGGGGCTGCAGAGGATGATTGAATCTGTACACAGATGACGTCTTGTAAACGTTCTGTCCAATTAAAACCTGTAAAATAAAGGCTAGAGCCAGAGATTGGGCATTAGAAAGGGAGAAGAAGAAGCATAGGAAGGATAGAGTGAGAGGAATTCGATATAAAAGGAGCAGAAGCAGAAGAAGAAGAAGCAGGAATAGGAGCAGGAGGAAGCAGGCAGAAGGAAGTTGACGACGGAGGAGCCAGAGCTGGGAGGACAAGGACCTGGTCTGGATGAACTGCAAGTTATAAGGGATCTCATAGCCGGGATTAGAGTAGTGTAGTGGTAAATCTGCCCAATCTAGGCGTGCTATTTATACCATAATTATTGAGTTGTGTCTTCCTTTACTGGTCTCCATCGGGTAGGAGATCTTACAGCGACAAATTTGGTGGATTAAATAATTTTGTCTACTACAAATTGGAGCCTAACGCCAGAGGCTGATTTAAATAATTTTTACTACAGTAAGGGTGTATAGAAAATTAAATTCTCATTTTAATGCCGTTAAACAGCAAACGAATAGATTTTTATCTAAAGGTGTGTGTCCCTTGGGATAATGTAACCATTTTTGATATTATCTGGTTCAGTCCATTTAGAATTCTCCAAGCACTCAGATGTGGGTCAATCACATAGTTTGGTAGTGTGCAGTTGAATAAGGTTCTCTTTATTCTTATTGTTAAAGAATTATTTACTTAAGAAAGGGGTCACAATCCATTTTACTTTCTCCCTCCAGCTCTCTTGGATTTCTCGTAAGGGGCAGAAGAATTCTGGAGCTAGAATAAGTCCTAGAGATGTAAGTGATATGTAGATTCTGGCCAATGAGAACCCTTATCAGCCCCAAGGCAGAGACTATTGTTGCTATCCTCACAAGTAACCCTTTTTGTCATAGATAGGCGTATGACTCTATAGAACATGCATGGATGCAGCATTGAAAATGGAAAGAGGTCAGGTCAGGGACTCTCATGTTCAAGTCACTTCTATCCCACGCTTCTCTGACCTCCCAAAGACCAAGAGACTATGAGCAAAAACATCTTTCTTATTCAGTTTCCATACGTGCACATTCACCTGTGCGGTATGCACAGAGACATGCTATGACCCAGTCGCAGACCTTGCTGTGCATGGCAAACCAAGTTTGATGCTATCAGTGGAGGGGTTGACCACTCCATTCAGTTTTTGCCATCATTAACTGTATTAATGAACCTGCCTGTCACTCTCACATATGTTAGAGGTGCATAGTGGCTCAGTCAGGAGAAATAAAGTCCATGTTCCCATTATAGAGTTCCAGTGGACTTCACAGGGTCCTGGCCCCAGCCTCCTGGGCGGGTGCTTTTGTCCCAGAAGCTCAGAGAAGCCCTGATAAGTGCAGGTGCTCTTATTTGAGGACCGGCCTGGAAGGGCTCCTGGACACATCTTCTCTTTCCTGGTGGTTACTCTGGGGAACAGGACTGTTGGAGGCCATCTGGTTTCCTTCAGGTTCAGGGTATCTGGGCAAGGTCCTTGTTAAGCCTGCCCAACTGTACAGAAATCCCTATGGAGAGGCAAAATGGAAATCTTTGCCATGCAGCCTGGGAACCTGCCCTGCCACAAACTGCTTTTCTGCAGCTGACTTGACAACTCTGACATTTCTGCAGGAGCAGTGCTCTGTAGTCTCATGACATGCCTAATTTGTGCTGTATTTTTAATATTCTTGAATGTGTCCATCTAGTGAGGGGAAAACAACGTACGTCTCTGCAGAATCTCGTCTCCACTTACAAATCTTTCACTGGCAGAATTCACATTAATGCTAATGAAATCTTAATGCTGAAACTGTGTTCTGCAGTGGGGGGATGGTCTCCCCTGCACTGAAACACATTTTCTTCTCATTAGCCCCACCATCTTTATTAATGTTAACAGTAATAAAGAGAATTAGACAGGATGGCTTCTGGCAGACCCCAGAATTAATGGGGGCAAAAGGAAGGGAAGATAAATGGTTGGATGGTTCAAATCTATTTTGATAGTGAATGAACTGTGTTCTCCTGGGACCCTCAGAAGAGTTGATCAGTTCTAAACGAGGAGTGTCATGAATCACTGTCATCCAAGAGCTGCTCACACTAACAGGGAAGAGCGATGGATGGAGCCCAGGTCTAGACAAAATCTATTCCTGAGGTGATTTCACAGCTGGTTTTGTGTGTATGTGTGCACATGTGTACATCCGTGTGTGTGTGTGTGTGTGTGTGTGTGTGTGAGAGAGAGAGAGAGACAGAGAGAGACAGAGAGAGACAGAGAGAGACAGAGAGATATTGATTGATTTATGGTCACGTATCTGTGAACAACTGACAGCTTAACCAAAATTCGTTCACTCTTAGGTGTTTTGCTATGGGGCTGTATTATTTCATATATATCCACAAACATTTCATAGTTCTAATGTCCTGGAGACTGTCTCACTATGAGATATTTTGAAGATAAATACAGCAGTGGAAGTAAGGATTGAGCCAGAGAAACTTTTCTTTCACGATAGAAGGGAAAATTTCATGCTGTGGGAAAGTCAATCAAAGTGGCAAATGATACCTTTCCTACAGACTTCTCTCCTTCCAGAGGGTTCTCCGAATTATTATTATTTTTCGTGCCTATTCAAGCATCCAGTGTCACTCTGTCAGATCTTCTGACTGTTCCCAGGTCTGTTTGTCACTCTGGGAGGAGTTGAAACACCTGTAAGTTGTCTCCAGACAGTAAACTACAAGGGCACGTGGGGACAGGAGGCATGGGACTCTATACCATCCCTGGAGGGTTTCTTGGTTTCCTGTTGATTTAAGCAAGGCCTATGCCATAGAGATTTTGGTTGGAGCAGAAGGGAGTCAAGAGTGGTCCATTTGTTGAAGGCCAGCCTGATAATACCTGTATGATAGATTGTCCGGAGGAACTACCATTCGAACTTCGTATGATTTGTTCTGGCTTGGTTATCAGAAATCATAGGTTGCATACCCCTTTCCATTCAGACAGCACCTTAGGGTCCCCACCCCCCACCAACCCTAAGCTGGATGCCTCAAGATACAGTCTACATGCCAATTATTTTGTTACACTAGTGGGGTGGTATGGTTATCAGAAAGCATCATGCACTATTAGGACCGGAGACCAGAGCATGTTTTCTAGATCAGAAAGGGTGATGATTCAGGGGAGTGTCATGTCTGAGTTCAATCTAGGTGCCACACTTGAAGAGCAACATAACAAGTCAAACTTACTCAGAGGATGGTGCCCTGGGCAGGAAGAGAATGTGAAACTGTGTTACATTTGGAAGTCTCTGAGGAACCGAGCTTGTCTAGAGAAGCCACCTGAAGATATGACTATCTACGAGAGCTTTCACAGACAGGGAAAGGAATTAGATTCTTCTGATGAGGCCCAGGTGGTCACAGTGGGGACCTCCGAAGACTCTATGGAGAAATCCGTTCCAGTTGCCCGCCAGTCACAGTTGTCTAAACATGCTTTAGGGTGCCTGCAATTTTTGATAACTGCCCCAAATTCTACAGTTTGACACTGCTGCACGTTTTAGCACAGCCCACCGATGTGGTCATTTGGACACTGAAAATTTGAATATGTTTTCTGTTTTTTTCAGGCAACAGCAGAGCTTACTGACCTACCAACTTTTACTTAAATTTATTCTTGAGACAAGGACTCATGTAGATCAGGGTGGTCTCAGACTTGACATGTAGCTGAGGATGACCTTGGATTTCTGATCGCCTGCATCTACCTCCTGAGTGCTGGCATTACAGTTATGTACCAGTATGCCCAGCTTGTGCCATACTAGGACTTTGTGAATGCTAGGTCAACTCTCTACCAACCGAGCTCCATCCCCAGCCCTTTCTTATTTTTTTTTTTTCAATAAAATGGGAAATTGATATTTTTGCTCTATTGCCCTGCTTCCTCCTTTGATGTTCTTTCCTCTCCTTGGGCTCCCCTCGGGACACACAGCATCACTTACTCCCTTTGATTGGCTTAACATTGGTGAGTGTGGTGACACAGACATGGATGTTGGGGTTAGAATAGAAAGTATTAAAGGGATTCTCTGTTTTATTTGTATTTTAGAGTAGTTGGCATTTTTGCTGTTACCCTAAGGCCTCAGTTATAAATTTGTATTTTACATGTCAGTGTCAAAATGGCCTTACTACAATATTGTTCTTATAGCTAACAGGACATGTTAATGGAGTATATCACACGAGGAAATCAAACATGATAGGAGCAGCCAGACATGGTTACTTATGAGATGTTTTGTAATTCTAAAATGTTGTAACCCCATAGCTCTCACATGCAGGTCCTCAAACTACACTGGTTTCTGAGACCTGTATTAAAATTCAGAAAAATTGAATGAATGGGTGTAGTTTTCTCGAAGAATACATTCACCTCTAAGGATTTTTTTATTTTTAATTTAAAGATAAGAATCTTTATTTTCTTTTTGTTGCTTTAAAAATTGTCTTGAAATAATGGTGGTCATTGATGACATTTTAAAATGTCAATGAACAAAATAAATCTGCCCATCTCATCAGTACATATTTTGTTTGTTTGTTTTTGTTTTCTTTTACTGGTATGTGAAAGCCTTGGGTCTGATCATTCTGATTCAGGTCTCCTAATCTTTGGAACCTTGCTTAGTTGCCTTTGCGATGTGTGCACATTTCACAGCATGGTGGCAACTCTGAGTGACCTAACGAGGGCTGTGGTTCTTTCCAGCTTCAAAGGTCACATGTTCCATCTGACACAAGTGCCCTGGGTGTGGCACTGACACTCTGTCAGTGCTATTCAAATGTGCTGAGTATGTGTGGGTGGATGGAAGGATGGTGGGAGACAGAAAACTTTCTTCTCTTGCCTTGCCTTTGTCATGGCTAGCATTTACTTCTCAGTTTTGGTGAGCTCACAACACTTCCCAAGCTTGTTGCTTGCATTGTTCTTATTCTGGAACCTGTTTTAACATTTCCTCAAACTGTGTCTCCCCCAGTAGACGATGAGTTTCTGGAGCCTGGAAACTGTGACTGATTGTGACTGATTAAGCTGTGTACTGTCAGCACTGGCTGTTCTGACCAAGAGTAAGAGGTCATTTCAGAAACTTGGGAGTGAATGATGAATGAATGCCCAAGGTCAGCATAGTTTTGCCTCCTTGGTCACCATATGTGAGTTGGTTGAGAGGGTTTCCTTATGAGCTTGTGTGACTTCCTAAGGAGATAAGACTGACTACCTATTTACACGAGATAGGAAATTAGTGACAGAGGAAAGAAACAATTCTACAAAGTCTTGCTTGAATTTATTGGGGTCACGGACAGAAACATATATAACAGGTTACTCATAGATCAAAGGTTAGTCAAAGGTAGCTGTATTCCTGAGGAGGCCACCCTAGCATGTGTGGTGCCTCACAAAAACTGTATTTTTGCACCCTCTTGCAAACTTGTAGGCAGCTTCATTGGAAATAGTCTGCACTTCCCAGCAGATGGTACGGTTTCTGTAACCTTGGGAAAAGGCCTCAGGAGTCCTTAACTATTATGGCTTTTCTGATCTTTGTATGTTTCCTTTGCTCCCCATGTTTTATGAGCTCCATGCTTCTTTCTAGACAGAATATTTCAACTCAGAAGACATCTCTTTACAACAGGGCTCCTTGGCTTTTCTTTGTTTTCCTCAGTACCATATCTTTTAGGGACAGCGACAGAAGTGGATTAATGTCATGTTTTAGGGATGAAGTTTATCAAGTGTATTAAAGTTGAAACTGCATTTTTCCTGGAACCTTTGTCCTGGCCAGTTCGCCGTAGGAAGGAGCCCTGCCACACGCCTTGTTACAGATCTGTGTGTCCTTGGCACTATAGGGAGGCCTCTAAGATAGCTGCCCAGAGCTAAGGTCACTGCTTCCTATCTATCCCCCCTGGAGCTCCTGGGATAACTGAGGCCTTTACTTATACCCAGTACATACTTAAGGAATGATGGAAGCAGGAAAGGTGGAGAATGGAAGGAGTGAGCCACTGAAATTTGATCCTGCATTTACGTCCTCATGTGCTGCAATAAAGAAGGTAGTTGTTAGTTTTGAATCCAATATTCTGATTTACCACAGTCTTCTTTTGCCTTGGAGCCAGTTGGTAACCTCCTGGAAACCATTTGGATCAGTGGGGAGAATCTATAATGAGGCAGATGTGTTGGCAGACCCCTTTGTGAAACAGGTCGGTGTGCCTTACAACTTTCATCTATGTGAGTCACCTGGGCATTTAAATGCAGAGGTTCATCCCTTACCCCTTCCACATTCTTGCTCACATTCTGAGTTAGAACTTCAGGGGGGGAAACATTTACATAACAGTATCTCCAGAGGTGTCCATCGCTGCTCTCTTCCTTCTGGCCAGTCCTCAACTATTTTTCATTGTTCTTGGTCTATATTTAGGGAATGTCGTCATATCTATCTTTCACATGGAGTAAATAGATCAGTTTTTCTTTTTTAAATAAAAAAAAAAAGTTTCTCTTTTGCCTCCTCCATCCTCATTTTACTTCTCTTTCATTACTGAAGTCATTCTTACCTGAACCTTAAAGAATAGATGGCACAATCAACAGAAGAGCACCCTGGACTTGAGAGCGACTCAGGGCTCTGGTGGGCCTACAGACTGAATGGATGATGAATGGTGGCCTCATAGGTCTGAGGATGCAGAGATTTGTAGCACTCTTCTCTGGCAGAACCTATGACGAAGTGGCACCATTATTAAAATGTTAGGGTAATGGCCATGTCTATTCTATCTTTCTCTATTTCTCTTTCTTTCTCTTCTCTCTTTCTTTCTTTTTCTTTTCTTTCTTTTTTCTCTTTCTTTTTCAAGATGTTGTGATGTCTCAGTGGATCAAAAACACTTGCTGTATAACCATAAGATCTTAGGGTTTAAAAAAAAACTATTCCTTTTTATTTTTATGAGTGGTTTGCCTGCATACATGCCTGAGTTCCACATACATGCCTAGTGCCTAGAGAAGTAAGAAGAAGGCCTTGGATCCCTGGAACTAGAGTTACAGAAGGCATGTGAGCCATCAAACCTTGTGTCTCCAAGAACAGCAATTGCTCTCAACCACTCAACACATCTCCAGCCTCAGATATGACCTTTAACCTTATCTTCCACATCATTAGCCTCATAGTTCTGCATGTGCTGTAATCTCAGTTCTGTGAAGGGTGGAGATAGGAGGATAACCTAGCTGATAAAACAGGAGCTCCCAGTTCAGAGAGAAACTCTACCTCAAAGAAATAAGGAGAGAAGGATACAAAAATCCCTTCTCTGGTCTCTGTGAAAGTGCATATCTATCTCTGTCTTTCTCACAGGCACTCTTTACTCCCTCCACCCACACCCTCTGCAAACAATATGAAAAATAGCAGCTACAGACCTGCATGTCTTCCCATGACTCTCAAGCTGACTGAACATGAGGTTTTCCTCATCAATTTTGCAGAAGCATGCATGAGGTTCTGGCAACGAGAGGTGAGTATAGTATGTAGAAGGCCTCTGGCTTCCTTCTCTTCCTGATTAAGTGGGTCCCTGACCTTATGTCTTCATAGCAGTGCAAACCACTTGTTGTAGTTGACCATGTTAACTTCCCATAGGTCACAAGATTGAGAGAGTCAGACAAAGCTGCCAAAATCCAGTTTCTTGCATATGTGCTGGGTCCTTTCTGTCACCTTCTGTCTCCTCAATGGCCTTAGAGGTAGCAAGCCCTGAAACAATCTTAGCTCTAGCTTCACCTGGTAAATGTCCCTGTCTCACTGGGAGGAAGGGCCTCATTCCTATGCAATGGCTGAGCATTAGTGGAGGTGTTTTGATTGGGAAGATGGTCTCAGATATTTTGTAAGGGTTGAAACAAGAGAAATCAAGGTTGTTCTACTCCTAGTCTATTTGACCTTGTTTTTACCCCATGTGATGTAAGAAACTTGCTATTTATTAACTGCTTTGTGTAGCACACTTACTGATTGCTTACCCTGCCAGGTCCTGGAGTAGTTTCTGGGGCAGCAGACATAGAATGGATATGGTAGAAGCAGGCATGGAGGGGAAATGTGCTGTGAGAGGCTTAGGGAAGATGGTTAAGGGTCAGGGCATTGGCCTTGTGTTCCATTGAGTCTGATGTTGGGGAACCACAGGAATGGGGAGGGAGCTCTGACAGTTTCTTAAGGAATTACTCTTGGGAGGATGGCACTTAGGATTGTGGTGGTAGATGAGGAGATGGGGATCAGTGGTCAGATTTAGGATTCGTTCTGAAGGCAGAGACAACAGCAGTTGCTGGTTGATTGAGTGTGCTGGTGAAGGAGCAATCTGCTGTGTTTGGAATATGACCATCGTGGACGGCTCAGTGGCCATTAGACTTTCAGGACTTTCAAATTGAGTAGTTCCTGGCAGTGATGGGACATGAACAATAAAGCCTTTCATGGAGACGCTACTCCAGTTTGCTGGCTGATTCCTACAGGTTTAGTTATTCTCCTTTGCTCTGGGCCAGATAAGTCCCTTTGACTCATGTCCAAGCCAGCTTTGTGACACGGAAGTCTCAGCCTATCTGCCAGCCCATCTGTAGCCTCTTCCATTTCTACTGGTCCCACACTCCAGACCATCAAACTGCTCTTCTCCATCCAGACATACATCTGGTGATGGACCTTACGTCCTCCACTGAAATTGTACAGTAATTGTGCTTTCTTGTCTCTATCTGTCCCTGATTTTTTTTTTAAAGCTACACTTCTGTTCTAACTTCATATCTTGATTTCTTCTGAGAGACATGTTTTTTCTAATGAAACTTGACTTATACATTTAGTCTAGTCCAGTCTGATTTTTTATTTGTGCTATAGTTAGATCTTCTTGGTTCTTGTGAAGCAAGTTCTTCGTATTAACCTTGGCTGTCCTGGAATTCACGATGTAGACCAGGCTGGCTTCAGACTTTTATGAGTGTAATGTTTCCTCCTAGATCGACACTCCTCAGGATTGGGTCTTACTCTGGATCTGCTTCTACTGAGCTGGAGAATGATGTACAGTAATTGTACTTTTTGGGTTTGTTTATTTATTTATATATGCGAGTACCCTATCGCTATCTTCAGACATACAAGAAGAGGATATCGGATCCCATTACAGATGATTGTGAGTCACCATGTGGTTGCTGGGAATTGAACTCAGGACCTCTGGAAGAGTAATTTGTTTTTATATATTTAAAAAGATAGTTTCTTGGGCTTGTCTCACAGTGGTTGATTTTTGTGGGAAGAAAATTGAAATAAAAGTGGCCACTATCATATACGTTTGAAATTTTACAGTTTCATACAAAATGTACCCTGGCTGCCAGGTTTAGTGGCTCATGCCTTTAATCCTAGCACTTGGAAGCAGAAGCAGGCAGATCTCTGAATTCGAGGCCAGCCTGATCTACAGAGTGAATTTCAGGACAGCCAGAGCTATAGAGAGAAACTCTGTTCACACCAACCAACAACAACCAACAACCAACCAACCAAACAAACAACACCATAGAAACAGAAACAAATACCCACCCCACCCCCAATTAAAAAAAAACACAAAAAAACCCAAAATCATAGGCTGGGTTGCAACTGAAAAAACCACCACCACCAAAACAATGTAAGAAAGCAGAAAAGAATAACTAAAGGGAAAATACCTCACTTCTGTGACTAGATTGAATGAAAACCAAGTGTTTATTTTTATAATCACTATTTCTCATGGTGAATTTTTTCGTTACAAAACCCAAAAGCTTTTACATGAATTTATTTAGACAAAGTGAATAAAAACACAGAGTACTGGTCATACTAAAAAATATCTTTCTTTGTATTAACCCAATAAAAAAGCAGAGAATTATTCTTCCCCCACTCTTTCCCTCTCAACCAGCTGAAGGTCAGCAGGTTACTGTGTGTTGATTAGCCAAAGGAAAGACTGTGCAGTGTCTTTTATATGAACTGCATGCTAATTTAACTTACAAGGGTAAACTCAAAGCTTATTGGAGTTAGACCTTGAAATTCATGTGTCAAAAAAAAAAAAAAAAAGTCAAATCACATAGGATGAAAGAGAAAAAGATAAGCATAAATTTATGTGAGTTTTACAAATGTATTTGCGTAAGATAAAAAAGTCTTTTTTTTTTTTTTTTTTTATCTAGAAGGCATGAGGTACACAGAGAAAAATGACTTGACTATATAAAGTAGTCAGATTCAGACAGTGAAAACCAAATAAGAGATGGTAGGAGGAAGAACTTAGGCATAATCTGAGTTAGAATCCATGGGTGTGTATGTCTTAGCAATAGCTGGTGCGGTGGACTGCTTGCTCAGTCTCTGTTCCGTTTGCCTTGTAGCCGGAAATGATGCGGGCCAGATTCCCTTGCAGCTAGGATAACGAGAGAGAATTAGATTATTAGTAATAGACACTTCAGCTTTGAAGTTGGGAAGTGAAAGGACACAGAAACCTGCCTTCCTCCATCTCTCCCCTTTTTGTCTCTCTTTTATTCCCATGAGGTTGTCTTGTAGAAACTTTGCCACCTGCTCTCTTCAGCTTCCTGAGCATCCCGACACGCAGTTACAGAAGCAGAAATAGATACAGTGTCCCCCTGATTATGGCTGCCAGGTGCCTGAATCATAGCTGCACCATTGGATCTTGAAAACACAGCTTGCCGGCTGTAACAGTCGACGCCTCCTTCCTCTCCGTAGACCTGGCAAGCACCCGGTGCCATCCATAAACTCTTAGTATTCCAAGACGGGCTTTGCTTGCTGTGCACCACTCTAATCTCTGGGGGGAAGCGAGCTGCATTTAGAAGCTTTTAAGCCTTCACAAAAGAGAGCGAGTTCTGTTTAAATCACCTTCCTGCTTTCCCCATACGGAATCCCCAACACTTCTCCCACTCCATCCTGTCACTTCACGCCTCATTCTCTTAGTTTGATCACTGGCTTTTGCCGTGAGTGCTTGCCTTCATGCTTGTCGTGTCTTCATGCCCAGGAAGCCGAAGAGAGCAAGCAGATGGCAGAGTTGCTGCGAGACAACCTCATGGGGAAAAGAAACAGGTATCTGCAGTCAGGGAGAGAGGAGTTGCTAGGTTGCCCAACTCTCATCTGCCTAAATTAAACTGTCTTGGAACTATGCCAGAATCCTCTGCCCCATGTCAATTATCCTAAAGCATACAACTTTTATTCTATTCCAGACAGGGCCCCTGGAATTCAGAAAGAAACATTAACCACCCAGTCCACCATTGCATGGTGCTTACATAGTGGATCCTCGTGTTGGCTGTCTATGGTGTGAACTTTCTTTTTTTTTCATGAGCCAACAATTTTATTTCCAATCTTTTTTTTAATTTTATTTAGTTATTTAAATCACATCATAATTTACTTATTTACACAGGGGTTATAAACACAAAAAGGCAGGTGTGGGGAAGGGAATGGCACCGGAGCATAGGTGTTCAGGGGGAGTACAGATACCTTTCAGAACAGGGTATCAGCTGGGTGTAGGTTCAGGGGACAGGTCACTATGACTCTGCCTATGATTCACTTGTCCTTATCTAAGTTGGTACTGTCCACCGAGGCTGCCTATTTATAAGACCTATGACTACTTGGCTGGTAAATTTCCACAGAAGCCACCTGTTTACAATAGCTTATAGCCTGCTGTTTCAGTGTTTTTCCACAGAGATCCAAGACTTTGTGTTAGCATGCATGTATGTCAGGACTATTGCTGACTTTAGGCCTATGGCTGATTTTAGGCTTTTAGTGTATGTGCAGGGCTGCTCCTGACATCTCCTCCCTTCTCTAAGTATAAAGGGCCTTGGCGATTCCATTCTTGCGAAGGTGGGGTAGAGGCCTGACCTCCAATAATTGAAGGGAACTTGTAATGTCTCAGGTCCTCCTGTTGTTGTCCAGTGAGGTATGAGGGCCATACCCATCCCAATGTCTTTTTCCTGGAGAGGGATACTTTTGACATCAACCCCTATGCAGTCAGGCTTGTCCCTCAGGGAACCCAGAGAGATATTTTTAACTTTTATTTATATTCCCTTGCAGTGCTTAGCCTCACAGCCTAAGCAAGAATTCAGATCGCCAGTCAGAGAGGGTTCTGGGTAGCCCCTCTCTGCTTGGTCTAGGAGTGGAAGTCTCCTCTTTTAGGTTGGGTGGAGATGGGTTTGAGGAACACCCTGGATAAAGTAACAACCTCATCTTGAGTCTTGTGGTCCTCCATAGTTAACTTATGATAATGTATCTGAATAGGTTTTGCTACTGAATTATCTATCTGTTGTATCACAAAGTTAGTTAGCCTATTTAAGGCCCGGGACTAAAAGAAATCAGCAGAAATAACCCAGTTAATGGTCCCAAAATGGGAGGAAGTGGGGTTGACAACCATGGAGAGGTTGAAAACCAGTCCTTGTACCAGCTCTCATCTTTCTCTTTCTCTCTCTGTCTTTCTCCAGGCCTTCTCTGACCTTTTTCATGTTCTCTTTAACCATCCCTGTCTTGTCTATGTATAGGCAACATTCTTCTTTAAGGGCTGTACACAGTAAAGAGCTGTACACAGTCTTTTCTATTGTAGAAGTGTAAATCAAGTCCAATAAAGTCCTTTGCAATTTTTGGAGATCAATTCAGACATCGAAATGAGGGATTTCTTCAGATTAGTGATGTCAATCTCTAGCTGTTTGGTGTCCTTGTCAATGGCCCATCAAAGGTCTGAGTAGTATAAGTCTGGAGGCCAGCATCAGGATTAGAGCTTCTACCAGCAGACATCGTGGGTGTTTCATTTTTACTGTTCTCAGGCTGGAGGTTTAGACCCTGGGAGCTCTGGTTGAATCTTTTGATACTCATTCTAAAAAGGACAAAAGCACCCCACTTTGGTCTTCCTCCTTCTTCTTGAGTTTCATGAGGTCTATGCATTGCGTGTTAGGTATTGTGTGCTTTTGGGCTAATATCCGCTTATCAGTGAGTGCATACCATGTGTGTTCTTTTGTGATTGGGTCATCTCACTCAGGATGATATTTTCTAGCTCCATCCATTTGCCTAAGAATTTCATGAACTCATTTTTTAAATAGCTGAGTAGTACTCCATTGTGTAAATGTACCACATTTTCTGTATCCATTCTTCTGTGAAGGACATCTAGGTTCTTTCCAGCTTCTGGCTATTATAAATAAGGGTTATGAACATAGTGGAGCATGTGGCCCTGTTGCATGTTGAAATATCTTCTGGGTATATGCCCAGGAGTGGTATATCTGGGTCCTCAGGTAACACTATGTTCAATTTTCTGAGGTACTTCCAGACTGCTTTCCATAGTGGTTGTACCAGCTTACAATTCCACCAACAATGGAGGAGTGTTCCTCTTTCTCCACATCCTTGCCAACATCTTCTGTCACCTGTGTTTTGGATCTTAGCCATTCTGACTGGTGTGAGGTGGAATCTCAGTGTTGTTTTCATTTGCATTCCCTGATGACTAGGGATGCTGAACACTTCTTTAGATGCTTCTCAATCATTCGAGTTTCCTCAGTTGAGAATTCTTTGTTCAACTCTCTACCCCATTTTTTAAATAGGGTTATTTGATGGTCTGGAATCTAGTTTCTTCAGTTCTTTGTATACCTTGGATATTAGCCCTCTATCAGATGTAGGGTTGGTGAAGATCTTTTCCCAATCTGTTGGTGCCGCTTTGTCCTATTGACAGTGTCTTTGCTTTTGGTGTGAACTTTCAAGGACACACAAATGCAAGTATGTGGTAGACATCCGAGTTCAGTTTCGTAGTCCTACCAAGGGGTGAGGTAGGAGTTAAACAAGAAACAGGAGGATTTGCCCTTTTTTTTTTTTTTTTTTTTTGCTGGTGATAGCAAGTTTATCCTGTCTGTTGGTTAGTAGGAGATGAGGAAGAGGGACAAAAATGATTACAAAGAGCCAGTGAACAGAAGAGACTAAGCAGAGCACAGGCAAGCCAGAGGGGCTGGGTTAGGGGTAGGTGAGGCAGTTGCTGTTGTTTGGAATTGCCTGTCTTCCAAGTGTCTGAATACTGGAAGCTGAGTCCTTAGCCTGACGTCTGTGAGGTGGGCTGGGTGGGGGTATCTGGGGGCCTATGATGGCTCATTGGGTAAAGCACTTACACTGTAAGTGTGAGGGTCTGTGGTTGCTTGCATAGGCTGGGTGTCGGCGGCATATACCTTTAATCCCACCAGTTGTGAGGCAGAGGCAGGTGGATCTCTGAGTTTGAGGCCAGCTTGGTTTATAGAGTGAGTTCCATGATAGGATAGCCAGGGATACACACAGAAATGCTGTCTGAAAAAACGAAACCAAAACAAACAAACAAGACCCAAAAAAACCAACCAAACAAACAGCAACTACGATAAAAAAGGAAAGGAATGGAAAGGAAAGATAGCCCGCTTGGAAAGTACCCAGGAAGACACCTGATGCCAAGTTCAGGCCTCCACATGCAGGTGTACACATGCATGTGAACATATATACAAACACATACCTATACCATACACACATAAAGGAGGGACTTAGCAGAAGGTCTTTAGGTGGCTGAGGGCAATGGATCCCTTAAGAAGGGTTTACGTGGGATCCCTGAGAGAGTTCTTCCGAGGAAGAATTATAGAATGCCAAGACTGATTCCCTGGCTGCTCTTTACCATCCTGTCTGATGATAACGCTTTCTCTTCTCACGCTCTTGCCATTGGGGCTCCCAGAGTTGAGCTCACTTCCATACCATGGCCATGGAGCTACACGCATTCTCTGCTTTCTCTCCTGCCTCTTCTTCCTCCATACATGCCCTGCCCTGCTTCAGAACCTTACTGTAGTAACACAAGTCCGACAAGCACAGCGATTTTGGCATTTCCTTGATGCTGTTGGTGGCAGCAATGGTGACAGTCCTGCAGCATGAGTGGCTCATTTCCTGCTGGAGCTGGCAGAGCAGACCTAATACTGCTGAAAGGACAATGGTGACATTTGTCCCTAGCTGTCCATTTCTACTCATCCATTCCTTTCTACCACGAAATATATTCTGTCATGAGGAAGAGTATTCCCTTTACCTGAGAAAACCCCAGTCAGTCAGTCCACCCAGTCAGCCAGTCCAGACTGCAAGAGGTTTGGCTTGGGCAGGGATACCTGTCTTCTTGCTGTTAGTTAACTTTCCGTCAAGCTACAGACTCAGATCTCCTGAAGTTTGTTCTACATCTTTACTGACTCCAAAGGGCCAGCAGGGCCCATGCTCCATGGCTCTGTGCTAGCTTGAATCTAGGAGCCTAATACATAGTCTGGGATCCCTGTTCCATGCTTTTCTCTTTAGATATTTTGCCAAGTTCTGTAAACCTTTTTGAGCCTTAGTTTCCTCATTTGTAAGATAAGAAAGAGTATTACTTCATGCATTGAGAATGTAGGTGTAGCAAATGCTTAGACCTTGTGGTACCAGTGTTAGCATTTTGTCTAGGCTCTGCCCCACAGTTACCTGGCAACAGCCAGGTGTGCCTGACTCACTATAAAAGGGGCTGCTTGCCCCTTCTGTTCTTTCTTGACTTCTTGCTCTGTCTGTCCTCTTGCCCCTTCCCCTCTCTCTCCATTCCCCTTCCCCTCACTCTTTAAATGCTCATGGCCAGCCTCTACTCCTTCCTCCTCCCTCCTCCCTCCCTTACTTTCCTCCTCCCTTCTTCCTCTCTGTCTGTTCTCTCTGTCTCTCTCTGTCTCTCTCTCTGCTGTTCTCTCTGTCTCTCTCTCTGTCTCTGTCTCTCTCTCTCTCTCCCTTTCTCTGTCTCTACTACCCTCTCGAACTCCCCTCCCCATGCCCTGAATAAACTCTATTCCGTTCTGTGGCTGGTCCCTCAGGGGAAGGAGATGCCTCAACCTGACTGCACATCCACTAAACATTTTCTCTCTTTATTTTTATAAAACACAACACCCTACTACATGAGCAAAAATGCTTTACACAGGGCCGATACACTCTCTACCTGAAATAAAGTGATAAGAGAGCACGTGAGTATCTCAAAGATGGTTTTTTTGTTTTGTTTTTTTTGTTTTTAGGTGAGCAGAACAAATTCTCTTTTGAGCTCACAAAAGATGGCTCTGCTTCTCAAAGACAAGAATAACTTTTGAGTAAGTAAAGGGCGCGGTGTCCTCCGAGCCACTTACTGCCTAGTGTTGGAGGTATAGCCAAACAAGTGACCCGTGACTCTGATCGCAGGAGTCTGTCCACAGCCTGATCAAACTCAAGATGCACACTTCAAATCATCCACCGATTCTAAATGACTTCCTCCTACGAGGAGTCCATCAACCTAATGAGTCATTTTAAAACAATTCCCAATTGTACATTTTCTAAGTGTTAAGAGCTCATAAACACTGTGCCGAACAGCTTGTGTGCCATTAGGCTTAAAGGTGTCACAGAAATTTCATCTTACCCTTCACTTTCCCACAGATACTTATTTTTGTTTAGAATTAATTTACAAAAAGCAGAGAGCTTAAATTGCGTGTTTTTGAGAAGAAAGAGGGAGCAGTCAGTTCTCTGCAGCACTCCATGTTTCTAGTTCCAAAGCTCTTCAGAGTGTATGGTGGATCTGGGGTTTCAGGAGACTCAGGATATGCAGAAATCATGATCGAGGTGAACATGTATAAGAGAGAATGTTTAAAGGCTCGAATAGTGTTTGGCTGATAGTGTTTGACTGATAGCATTTGGCTACTTCCCTCTGAGTGCTTACTGGTGTCTTAGTTTGACGGTTTTAAACGTAAGCTATGTTCAGACGCTGTTGGCTCTGCCATCCGGCTGCTTCCCCGTGACTCTTCACGTTTCCTTTCATTCTTCCCATTAGATAGAGAGACAGGGTCAGCTGTGACTAAGCCTCAGCTACATGGTGTAGCCTCAGGTAGGATGGAAGTGCATGAAGCTGAGAAGAACCAAATGGGGGGGGATTCCTCATACTCTAATATTCTCAGCCCTCCTAACGCTGCGACCCTCTAAACAGTTCATCATGCTGCAATGACCCCCACCCATACAATTATTTTCTTGTAATTTTCAACTGTAATTTCAATTATTTTCAACTGTAGTTTGCTACTTTTATGAATTGTATTGTCAATGTCTGTGTTTTCTGATGGTCTTGGGTGACCTCTGTGGCAGAGGTCAAGACCTACAAGTTGAAAAGCATTGCTCTATAGTAAAGGGTGTTGTCTCGAGCAGCTATGGGACTCTTATCTGTTAGGAGCAGGCTATTGATAAGGGGTTAGAGTCCCCTGCGGGGAGAGGAGCAACAAGTCCTTCTCCACTCAGGGATTGCATACTGGATTTGACTGTGAGATTTTCAGCTCCTCGAGAGGGAAGAGAAAGTACATCAGAGAGACAGAGATTTTAGAATTTAGTTATTCTTTAATGATGCACAGCAAGCAATATACTATTACCAATGCTAAGGCTATTTCTACAACAAGATATTGCCACATTTCCTACAATATGCACAATGAACACAAATAAAAATTGCTAATTACCAAAGAAATAAGCATAACAATAAACACATCATTCATTCATGGATTATACTACCTGAGTCCTTCTGATGGTTTTGGGTTACAGGTCAGGAGCATGGGAAGGTGGGGTCAGGCTGCAGCTTCCAGATAGTTGAATTGACAATTTGACCTCTCAGGGGCTTGATCACTGGAGGCATTGGTCTCTCCGTTAACTCTTCATGACCTGGTGTTGAGGAGGCTTGTTGAAGTATCATGCTAGGTCATGATCAGGTGCTGAGGAGGCTTTGTCCGGAGGATCACATTGGCCAGTCATGGCTACAAGTGTGATGAAGTGCTCCGATCGGGCTCCTCTTTTATGTTGGATTTGGGGTTACTCTTGGCTGTGCATGTCAGATAACCACTCGTGTCTGGTTATCGCTGGGCTCTGATCTCATCACAACTGGTTATCACTGCACAGCTTTTACTTCCAGACTTGCCTTTACAAGTACCAGACATGTCTCTACAAGTTTCCTATTACAATATGAAGTTGGTCCTGTGTAAGGGTCTGCTCCTTACAGGTATACTCTATTCTACCAGTCATATGCGGGTGGCTCAAATCTCTTTTCAAATCTCTTTGCTGTTCATTTACTGATATGTCATTTGTTTGTCAAAGTTTTATGTAGTACCCAGACAACCTTGTTTGTTTCTGGACAAACTTTGCTGTCCACCTGTGAAGAGTTGATCACG
This sequence comes from Mastomys natalensis, assembly GCA_021653895.1. NCBI lineage: Eukaryota > Metazoa > Chordata > Mammalia > Rodentia > Muridae > Mastomys > Mastomys natalensis. The sequence continues at coordinate 1,011,809 of JAJTUV010000163.1, read as the reverse complement.
TCAACCTTATTACCAAAGTATAGATGCTTATTGGGAATAAATTTCAGCAAAACCACAAAGAATGTGTAAGATACATCTCTTAATTTCATACAGTTGATTGATTTTGGTCTCTAGTCTTTGAGACCAAAGTTTTAAAAAAAAAACACTGTGAAAGAACGTATCTTTTAGTCTTTGTTAATTAGAAAAAGCTCCAGCGATAATACAGCTTCCTGTTTTGTAGCTCTGTTGACCTAGATCTGCTTCCCCCGCCCCCATCACAGCCAGGGGCTCCTGAAACTGTGCGTTGAGTTGAAAAGACAGTTTTCCAGATAAAACAACATCATAGATTCTTTGTTGTAGGTAGGGGTGTGAGTGTGTGTGTGTATGTATTATATATATTCGACTCCTAGGCTAGACACTTGAAGTTCACTCAAAAAGGCCCTGTTAGCTCATGGAAGTGGAGCTGGACTCTCTTGCTTAGGGAGCAGAGCTCCTGTCCTGAGCTGTGTCTCCTAACTGACTTAGAAAGCTTTGGCTCCTCCAGATGTGATCGGTTTGTTCTCCTTGATGGTAAGAAGCTCCTGGTCTTTTAATGAAAGAAGCAGCTGGAGGGCACCCCTCCCAGGTAGTCCCGAAAGGTCAGGAAAGGGGAGGAGAGGATGACCCTTTGACCTACGAGGTAACAAAACAAACAAAGCTATCAGAGTGGGAATTTTGTTTTTCTTCCCCTGGTTTTAGAAGCAGGGAATGTGTTGGAGCACGGAGGAGCATCATCCAAGCAAATGTGGAGGTACTGAGTGCAGCGGGTGGGACCAGAAATACAGAGTTAGCAAGGATGCACTTACTCATAGGTTGCACTCCACTCCTGTAAGGGTCGCAGGCGGTCTTGCTAGCTGTGTGTGAATAAGTTCACAGGCCTGGCAGCAAAAGAAGGATGAATAGTAACTTTTCTAACCCACCACCCAGGAAACAACTAGGCAGGGGAAGCAAAGATTCTAAGGTTGGAGCCTCTCCAGAGAGTCTTGCCTAGCTTTGCAATCAGTGACCTGAAAAGAGAGCAGAATTCAGGTTGCCTCCGGTGGATGGCAGGTACATGCCTAGCCTTGTACCTGGCATTCCTTCCCAACAATGGTTACTGCCACTAACTGGGACACATCTTCCTGCTAAGCTTTGCCTACTGATACAAGAGGGCACTGGTATCAGATTTCGGTTTGCTTTTACTCTGATCTATTGGGGTGCTCCGAGAACCTCTGAGACTGGGTCTGTTATGGTGATGGTCTATTTCAAGGACTGAGGGTTCTGACTTTTATTTGTGTATTTTTCATATTGAGAGTAAGGTTGATTTTTCAGAGATAGGTTCATGCAAAATCAGCTTTGGGAAACTGTCACATAACAAAAACATCACTTTGTTAATTGTTCCGTGATTTTTATATTTGTGTTAGTTTGACTCAGGCATCAGCCTCCTGTGAGGTAAAACTAAAACATGGAGAGGGAATGGAGAGAATCAGACCTAAGTTTGATAATTTTTATTCTGATCATCTTACAGGGAAAGCAAAGTGTATATTTTATGACAAATGTAAATGGGAAACAAACACAGAGAACCAATGAATAAGCAGGTAATTCAAACAGGATTAGTGCACAGAGGGTGTTGCAGAAGACACAGTGTTAGCAAACTCAACCCAGTAGCATCAGCTTCTGCTTGCTGACCTCAGTGTGTGAGTTCCTGTCCCTACAGCCAGAAGCCCAACACACACTTCTTCTTGCTCAGTGTTTTAATGAGACTGCTCAGCACACCACAGTGTGCATGTCTACATAATTTGGAAAGTGGCACCGAGGAGAGATAAGGTATAGCTGAGACACATGCAAGCCCGGCAGCGGAGACGTTGCTCTCTATTCAGCAAGTATTCTTGGCCATGAGACATGGACCAGCGCTGGTGACTTAACAGGATAGCACAACAGTCCTCACTCTTTGCCAGCTTCCACTGTACAGAAAGATAGAGAGCCAGCAAATAAATATGGGTATGACACATGTCTGAAGGTGAGTGGTTAAGTCCTATGAGGAAGAATAAGACATGTAGTCGGGATAGGGTATGTGTTATTGTGGAAAAGTAGTTGAGGGATGAGGATGACCAGATAGGAAACAGTTTGAGGGGACACAGAGGCCAAATCAGTAGCATCTTATTGGCCGTGAGAACTCTAGAATGCATGGTGGTCCCTTAATCCATAGTGGATAAGTTTTTGAAATCCCTTTAAGATGCTTGGAAAACTGCACAGTCCTGAACTCTAAAGATAGGATCCTCCATAATACACATATACGTGTAGTAAAGTTTGACTCATAAATTAGAGAATAACAACTAGCCGGCAGTGGTGGCGCACTGCCTTTAATCCCAGCACTTGGGAGGCAGAGGCAGGCGATCTCTGAGTTCGAGGCCAGCCTGGTCTACAGAGTGAGTTCCAGGACAGCCAGGGCTACACAGAGAAACCCTGTCTCAAACCACCCCCCCCAAAAAAAAAGGGAATATCAACTTAGATAATAAAATTGAGCAGTAGTAAATGTATTGTGATACCCAACAAAGGGATGATTTCTGTCTTGGCATCATGAGCCAGGGTGGTAGGGATTTTATCATGTCATGCAGTTAAAATTTTGTGAATTAAAATTTATTTCTGGAATTTTTCATTGAATCTTTTTGGATTGCAGCTGACCTTGGCAACCAAAACTTTAAGGGGTGGAATAATCGAGAAGGTGATGGGACTTTCTTGTGTTCAAAATAGATTGTGAAGTCTTTGGAGGGTTTTGACTTAAGGATGCCACTGCCATAGCTTTACTTTAAAAAGAAGCATCCTGTGTTTACTGCTCTAGAGGCAGTGGACCTGGGAGACTAGAACTGATAAACGAGGCAGACTAAACTCTCATGCAATAGCTAACTTTATTTGGAGCATCAGACAGTTTATACTCTGAGGGTTAAGAAGAGTCACATGAATGAAGTGTATGGTCACCAGCTGCATGTGGCAAGAACATGATTTCCCATGGAGGAATATCAACAAATAACAATAGCCCATTATAATGAATAGTCTGAAGTAAACTCACTCCTATTGTCTATGTCTGGGAGGGCCATGAAAGCACATCCCAAGAACAATTTCATGTCTGTGAAGAAACTGAGACCACACGACTCTTGTCTTGGTTTCTTGTAGGAGTCTTTTCACAAGCACTCACAATATTTCATGACTTCTTTCTTGGACCATGTTCTGACAACTTGGACTCCTGGGTGGAAAATTGACTGCAGGAGGCTGGGGCCAGAATCAATGGCTAGCATGCCAGCTGATGTGATTTGAAAGAAGTGAGGGAGAAGAGACGAAAGGGATCTGATACACAAGGTATCGCATGCCCAGGGTGGGAGGTTTTTACTCTGTGTGGTCTGAAGGTAAGTAGCTAATGAGGGAACATACTGATAGACGTTTGCTCCTTATAAACGCTTCACTTCCATCCAGAGTCTGTGCTGAACTCAGCAGCTGGTCACCATTCATTCTCCTTGCCTTCGTGGAGGCACAGAGAACGGATGGACCCTTTCCCACAATGCACCAGCCATGCCACCTCATGGCCATCTGCTTACCCCCAGCAATGCTGTGCCATGCTCCTAATTCTTGTTGGAAATCCAGGAAGCATGGCACAGACTCCCCCATACTTGATGTGTCAGAGAACGATGGGCCTTTGCACAGGGGTGGCTTACCCTCAGGAGCTCTGCCTCCTCTCCCTCCGTTTATTTGCTTAGAAGCCAGATTCTCCTGCAGGGCTATGAGCTGTCCTTCAGGAAGGACTGTTTCGCTAGGCTAATCTATTTAAATGCTAGAAAAAAAAAAAAAATAGAAAAGGGACTGAGAAAATTCTCTCTGCTCTTGACTAAGCTTTAGATTCCACAGTTCTGTTATGGATACTAGAGGATGAATGAGATCTGTTTTCCTCTCCTTTGGGCATGATTATTTTTTAAAGTTTATTTTATTTACTGTATTCTTAAAAGGATTTATTCTTCTTTAAAGGTGTATGTGTGTTTTTCCTGCATGTATTTCTGTGCCATTATACAGGTACCTGGTGCTTGTGGAGATCAGATTAAGGGCATCAGCTCCTCTGGAAACAGTGACTGGGGATTGAACTCGGTTGTCAGGTTTGGCATCAGGTGCTGTCACCAGCTGAGCCATCTCTCTGACCCACTTTCGATTCTTAAGTTTTATCTCTGTGATGCCATGACTTCTCTGCTTCCTATGTCACCCATGGGAGCGTTCATGGAACCAAAATCAGGTCCTCTGCAAGAGCAGTACACACTTGACCATTGAGCTATCTCTCCAACCTTTGGAATTCTTGTATTAGTATCCTAATATTCCTCCCTACAGAATGGTCCATTAACTGTGAAGAAGGCCATTTAAAAGGGGCAGCAACAGACAAAGCAAGCACAAGCTGGTCTGGTGGAACCACCTGTAATCGCAGCACGGGGGAGTGGGAGGCTGCACAATGAGCAGTCAAGGCCAGCCTCTGCCACACAAGACACAGCAAAACAGTAAGAAGCAAGAAGCTCCACCCGGAAATCCAATGGTCAAACAAAGAAAACCCCCTGCCCCACCCCAGCGTATTGCTCACTGCTGTACTTGACTGAAGATCGTTAGCTGTAAGATTTTAATCCTTTGAAATTTACTAAGATTATAGGACCAGGTATGATTTATTTTCACAGATTTCCAATCTTAATTCAAAAGTACCTGTTCTTCGGTTCTTGGGTGATTTAGATAGTTAATAAGGTTTAGACTTGTTAACTGTTGGTGTAGGTTGTATCTTTCATATCTACTGATTTTATGTCCACATTGAGAAACATTAAGGTATTAAAATCTCTAACAATGATTCTTTTTCTTTCAGTTTCATCTTTTTGCTTAAGATGCATTTTGAATTATGACATCTAGGACATAGAAGCTATATCTTCTTGGTAATTTTTTTTTTGTATTTATGTCTGTGGTAGTGTTTGCACTACTTATCAGGGATATAGTCATTTGTACGATATATCTTTCTTGCCTTTGCACTTTGAATGTGTGGGTTTCTTCATATTTTAGTTGAGCTTTTTAGGAGCAGACTATAGTTGTATTGTCTTTGATTTCTGTCTTTTGACTGGGTTTTCAGTTGATTTACATTCAATGTAATTATAGGTATACTAGGAATTAGATACATCAGCATTTACTTTGAATATGTTTCACTTTTTTCCTGATTTGCCTTTGTTTACGTAAGCTGAAACAGTCACATGTTCTGTTCTCTAATGGCTTATGATCCACATGTTCTTTTATAACCATTCAGTCTTAACGTAGACATTGAAACAAGCATTCTCAACATTTTAAATCCAGCATCCATGATGGTACCACTTCCTAGACACGGTGGACCTGATAGTATCCCTCTCCCTTTAGTCCCTCATTAATAGCTTCTTTGCTAGTGTGCATTTTGATTCTACATGTGCATAAAGCCCCGTGGGACTGCTGTTTCTCCTGTGATCTTGTCTATGCCTGTTTAGAGTCACCCGTGGATCACCGTCTGCCAGCTCTTCGTTTTCTCCTAGGTTTTGAGCTTTTGACTAAGCTAGTTTTTCTTTCGAGAAAACAGTTTTCTACTGAGTTTAAATTGGGTTGCTGCTGTAATTCCCTTTGTTTTGTTTGATAATATCTTTTCTTAATCTTTATATTTGAGGAACTTATTTTGTCTGAACATAGAATTCTAGATTGTCATTTATTTTATTTCCATATTTAAAACTATTGTTTCAGTGACTTTTGGAACCCACTGTTTCTCCTGAGAAACAAGGTGCTCCTCCAGCACTCTGAACCCAAATGCTTTTTAGACGGTGGCTTGGTTTTTGCATGGTCTTACTGCAAAGATGAACTCTTCTGTAATGTTCTCCTTCTGGGTGCTTGTAGCATCTTCTCAGCCAGCAGGTTGCTGAGTCTGATCATTTGGGGAATTCTTAGCCCATTCCCTTCCCATTCCCCTATTATTTCTCCTCCTCCTTCTTCTTTGTATTTTCTATATTTTTTCTGTCCTTTCTTTCCCCCCTCTTCCTTTTTGCTCTTCTCTTCTTTCTTCTTTTAAGTCTAGGTATCGTACTTTAATATCCTTTATTTTACAATTTTTTTTAAAAAGATAAACCCACTAAAGACAGTTTCTACCTTTAGAATTCTCACTTGTTTCTCTAAAAAAAAATTCACGGAGCCTTTATTTTTAGCTCTTAACCAGCATTTCTTATCTCTTTCATTTTGTTTTGAAAAGATATTAATGAATATAAACAAGATCCTTGAAAGTATAGTCTTAAAGACATTAAGTATAGTTCTCTTGAATTTAATTTCTATTAATCACCTTTCTTCTAGTCTAGTTTTTATCATTTTCTCTGAGGTTCATGAGAACTAATTTCTCTTTATTTGCCTAGTTATTTATGTATTTGTGTGAATTAAATGTAAGTATTTTAATCAACTTTAAGGGTACAACTCAGTGTAATTCACAGTGTGGTATAGGCACCACCCAGACAAGTGAAAGCTTTCTTTCTATTTAGCAGTGATCCTCCCTTTCCTCAGCCGCAGGTAACCCTGGATCTGCTTTCCGTCTGTCTGTACTTGCCTATTCTTGATAAGGAATTTAAGGAGAGTCGTACAGGATTTGTTGCTTTGTACCGACTCATACCATGTGGTATATTTTCAGGGCCCTTCATTGCTAACGCAGGGATTGGGACCTCATCTCTCATGGGTCCTGGGAGTGCATGGTATTTTTATTCTTCTGTTTTGCTCATCCAATCACTTGTTGCAAGATATCTGGGTAGTTTCCATCTTTTAGTTATTATCAATGAAGCGATTATGAATAATAGTATTCACATTATTCATGAATAATATTCACATTAATCATGTATTCCTTGTTTATTCGGAATAATATTCATAATATTCAGTAGGATAGATGTGTATGTTTGAGTCCCTGTTTTTATTTTGAGGGGCATGTACATAGGAGTAGATTGACTGAATCACGTAGTAATTCTATATTTAAGTACTTCAGGAACAGAAAAATAATATTTGTAGCATTTACTTTTCTATTAGAAATTTAGGGATTCTATATCATTGAGGATGCTTGTAAACCAACCTCCCCAATATAGCCATCTTCATTGGAGAAACGTTTGATTTCATTATGATTGTTACATTTTTTTTCATGTGTTTATTATTTCTATGTCTTCTTTGGAGAAATGTCTAGTCAAGTTTATTTTATCTTTTAATAGGATGTTAGTTGTTGAGTACAAGAGTTATTTTCATATTCTAGAATCTTCTTAGATTTGCGAGCATCTTCCATGGGTTTCATCATGTTGCTTGTGTGTTTTTTTTTTTTTTTTTTGGTTTTTCGAGACAGGGTTTCTCTGTGTAGCCTGGCTGTCCTGGAACTCACTCTGTAGACAGGCTGGCCTCAAATCAGAAATCCACCTGCCTCTGCCTCCCAAGTGCTGGGATTAAAGGCGTGCGCCACCACCGCCCGGCTATCATCATGTTGCTGATGAGATCTTTGATGATGTGCTTAAGAAGTTATTGCCACATCCAAGCACGTATGTTCACACTCACCATATCTTCTTGTCCTTGTACAATACCTACCAAGTCTATTATTATGCTTTTTACATTGAAGTGTTTGGGGTGATAATTAATTATAATGTCTTATTTTTGGATCAGATCATTCTGGCTGTCTTTTAAGTTTTCTTCATGATTTTCAAAAAATTGTACCTTATAAGTAGGATAAACTAGAATTTTTTTTTTTTTTAGAAAGGCAATCTGATTGGCAAATTGAAACTAATTTTCATCATATAATTTTATTCCTTTTGGGACCCAGATATTTTTTTAATTAATCCATAGTGCCATTCTGATAACATCTGGAATTCTATTTCTGGATCATTATGAATATACTTTTGATATTTTAACGCATTCAGTGATTATTTACTTAAAGCATTCAGTATATTGTGTGACTTGTGCTATCTCCATATCTGCCCCTGGACTTGTTTCTTTTCTTGTTAAGAATAGTCTTTCCATGAGTATTTCCAAGGACAGGTTCTCCATTATCAAACCTGTACATCTTTGTGTTACTGAGTATGTCTTCCTCTCCTCTCCCTCCCTCCCTCTTTTCTAAGACAAGATCTCACTATGTAGCCCAGGTTAGCCTTGAACTGTCGCTCTTCCTGCTTCAGCTTCCTGAGTGCTAGGATTGCATGCATGTGGCACCACATTTAGAATCGTTTACTCTTAAATGATAGCTTGGCTGGATATAAGATCCAGGTCGTAAGTGTTTTACCTTTGGCTCTCTGAGCAGTTTCCAGCCCAGGGCTGCTGATGGGGAAATTTTCATCATTCTGCTTCTTTTTATCCTCTCTAGAATCAACTTATACTCTGTAAGTTATTAGAATTATCTCTTAGTCTTCATTCACCTAAATTTTACCCAAACAAGTCCAGGTATTGTTGTTGAAATTATCTAATCCTGATCAGGGGTTTCTACCCTGCCTTTTATCATTTAGTTCCCAATAAAAGACACACACAACCTTTATATTTACAATAAGCCTTAATCAGCACTAGAGCTCGGCAGATGTCTATCCTCTATGCTATTAGAATCTACTTTCCTATTGTATAACTTTCCCAAATTATTACTTACTATTTTTTTTTATCTGGGCTGCTCTTAACTTCAATTGGACAGCCCTCAGGCCCACTTTTTTTTTTTTTTTTTCTCACCTAAACCATGACGGCTTCTCTTTCTTCTTCCACCTTCTCCTTGTGGTTCATCTCCAACCTCCAAGCCCAGGAACCCTAAACACTGCCTATGTCTTGTCTGCCTAGCAGTTGGCTGTCTGCATCTTTATTCACCAATCAAAAATAACTTAGGGGCAAGGTCACACAGTGTCATTTGGGTCTACTTTCAGATTCTCATGTCTCTGGGACAACCAGGATTTTGCAGCCCAATATTAGCATTAGAATACAAGCAGAATCAGAGCAACCCATTACAAGATATTATTTTTTATTAAATCTTAATTAACCTAGAAGTCCTACGTGATAAATTTCTATTGGGGGTGTTATATATTTATTTCGGTTTTGGAAGCTTACTGTTGATCTGCCAGATATTCTGTCATCCCATTTCCTTTTTTTTTTTCAGCACTTCTGCATGCTACCTCTGAGCTATCGCCCCTGCACTGTTAACACTCCTTCTGCTTGGCACTCTCTATTTCAATCAAATATAAATTTTATTTAACAATTCCCATGTCTTTATCACTTGAGGTCTGCTTGGAACAAATGCTGTTGTACTTAATATTCTGGCTCAGTATTTTTCCCCTTGGCTCCAATTCAATCCATTTACTGAGCTCTTTAATAAAATACTTTCATCTCCAGTGTGATGGGTAATTGTGCGTCAACTTGGCCAGTATAATACTGCCCAGTTGTTTGGTCCAATATTTGTCTAGATACTACTGTGAAAATATTCTTACAGATGTGCTCAATGCTCTTACAGATGTGTTTAATGTTTATCGAGTTGACTTTCAGAAAAGGAGGTCATCTTTAAATGTGTGAGCATTCAGGGCATGGTGGTGCATGCTGTTAATACCAATGGGTGGATCTTTGAAGACTCAAGGCCAGCCTGGTCTACAGAGCAAGTTCTAGGCTAGCCAGGGCCTCACGGTGGGACCCTGTCTCAACTCCAACCCCTCCATGTGGACATTCATTTAGGGAAAGCCTTAGGAGCAAAAACTGTGGTTTCCCAGAAAAGAATTTTTTTTCTTAAGAGTAACAGAAATTCTTGCTGTGTTCTCATGCTAGACTGTGAACTTTGAACTTAAGGCCCAATTCCAGCTCCAGTTTGAATTTCTAGCTTGCCAAGCAGTCAGACTTTGGACTTGCCCTTGTGCATAGCCATGTGAACAATCTTTAAACCTGTTTGTCAATCTATACACACAGACACACACACACAAACACACACACACAAACACGCACACACAAACACACACACAGACACACACAGACACACAAACACAGAGAAACATGTATCCACACACACTCACACATATAGACATACACATAAAAATACATACACACACTCATGTACACACACATTCACACTCACACACAAAGAGACACACAGACACACAGAGAAAGAGAGACATATATACAATCACATTCAGAGAGAGAGAGAGACAGAGAGACAGAGGCAGACAAAGTATCAGCCTTCCATCTACTCATGCCCTGAGTACACAGATTTAACCAAATGCAGGTGAAAAACTTTGTGAGAAATAAATAAGCATCACTATTGAATACGTATGGATTTTCTGCCTTTTTATTCCCTAAATAGTAAGAAGAACAATTAGTTACATAGCACTGTCTTTCTTTTTTATTAAAAGTTGTTGTACAAAATAATGTTTTGGGTGCTGGAGAGATAGATGGCTTAGTGTTTAGGAATGCTCAACGCACTTCCAGAGGAACGCATATCCAGACTGAGCCAAATAACCGTGGACTGAACCCTCTGAGACCATGAGCAAAGGAGGTCAGCCTGCCTTTACGTTTCTTTCTCCATCATTTGATCAAAGCAATGAGAAAAGTGAGTAACATGCCTTTCCAAAGTGTTTCCCTGGAGGCAGCTCTCTGGACAGCTCCTGGTTCAGCAGTGCTGGCCAGAGTGAAGCTGTTTCTGCACAGATGAGAATGTCTGGCTATGTGCTTTGTATCCGTGTAACGCCTGGGCTGTTCCCACTACAGTTCGGAGCCTGGAGGACTGCCCAGTGACGCCCTTATGCTGTGAGGTATAATGGTATCTAGGCGGCAGCAGAAACAGTTTCAACACCCTGATGAAGCCTTGTAGCTGCAAACAGTCAGGAGTGGAAGGGTTTAGAGCAGGCGTCTTATGTGCTTTTCAAGACTCTAATGATATCAGTGACAATCACAACTGATATGTATGAAAATGTGATTTGTACAGGGTTGTGTGCTAAATGTTTCTTTTTAGTTATTTATTTAAGTCACACCAAAATGATGAAATAGTCATCATGATTGTATTAGACAAATGTCAGATCTGAAAACTGGAAAGATTGATGGCTTTGGGTTGCACAGAGAGCAAGTGGCAAAGTTGGTCCAACTGACTTGGGGAGTCTTGTGCTTGACAAGTGGCCCCGTGGCACTTGAAACTGCATCTTTAGTTTGAGAGTGGACTGGCTGTGACAAGCCACCCCAGGTCAGCCGTGGGGAGCTGTGCTTCACTCTCCTGTGAATTGCTTACTTAATGGGCCTTCACTGGCACAAGCCTCTGGTTCTGGAGAGTCATGGAGAAATACCTAACAGGTTCCCTTCCTCCTGCAGCCATTATTGGCAGTTTGCTTGTGGCCTTTGGTTCCATTTTCCTGTGGCAAAGGACCTAGGGACATGAAGCAGGATGAAGGTAGCAGTGGGAGGTCCTCAGGTCAGAGAGTGAAATGGCAAGATCCCTACTGCCGCAAGGGAGGCTCAGAGACCATGGTACAGATCTGTATCTGCTTGTCCCGAGCCTTCTGTGTATGTGAGGTGGAGAGCTGCACTCAGTTTTTCTTCTGATGTTTGATATTTTCCTCATCTGAGTCTGATGATCCTGAGGCCGAGTTTAGGTCTGTTTTTTTTTTTTTTTTTTTTTTTTTTTTTTTTTTTTTTTAATATCTATCTATCTATCTATCTATCTATCTATCTATCTATCTATGCTTTTCCTTTCTGAAGTAGAATGAAAGCTTGTCTTCAGCTAAGCACCCTTTCCATCTCCGGTACATCTGAGTTTACGTATAGAGAAACGGAATCTTTAACTCTTTATTTATATCAATACCAATACCAATATCAATATGTATCAATATGCGTACACACATATATACATATACATTCATATATATGTATATATGTGTATCAATACACACATATATACATATACATTCATATATATGTATATATGTGTATCAATACACACACATACACATATATATGTATATATGTGTATGTGTGTGTATATATATATATATATTCCTTTGGCTATTTTGAGAACCTGGCAATCCCATTTTGTGCATTTTTTCTTTGAACCATAAATTTTATTTAGCCAAAACTAGGTACATTGCCAAGGTTGGAGTTCTGCTGTGGGGGTTAGTGGGTAGTGTGAGATTTTATTCTGTCAAATGTTTGCCCAGTTGCCTCCCCCTGGAACATTAGGAAGACTCTTGTTTCAGGTTAGTGTGTCCATAGGAATGAGGAATAGAGAAAAGAGAAAGAAAGAAATCCCTCTCGATCACTTACAAAGACCCAGGCCTTCAGGAAACATTGCTTCTGCTCTGCAGTGAGGTTCGAATGGATTTTTACTTTATTTATCCTGAAAAATATACTTTCCATCTCCTCTTTTATGGACTCAAGTGACCTGGGAGGCAAAGAGGCCCAAACAATAGCATCTTGACTTTTCTTTTCCACAAGAATCACAATCTTTCCTTATAAACTGGGTCCTTGTATCATTTCTCATGCCTGAACTAAACTCTCTGACAGATGCGGCTTCAGGAAGGACAGGGTTGTCTGGTTCACAGTTTTAGGGGATATGGCCCATCATGGTGGGGAAACATGGCAGCAGGCGTATGGTTGGTCACACTGCCTCTGGGCAGGAAGCATAGGAAGATGAGTGCCAGTCCTCAGAGCTACCTTCCTTTTCCTTTGTAATTCAGTTCAGGATCTCACTATCTTTCCATGGTCTATCTCCCTTCTCAGTCAAACGTCCCAAGAGGTTCTCTCAAAGGCACACCCAGAACTGTGTTTCTTAGGTAATTACAAATCTTATCAAGTTGACAAAACTAACCACCCCAGTCCCAATCTGTCAAAACTCTGAAAAGAATATAGAATTGTCAGGGTGGTAACATCTAAACCTGGCACAGGTATAGTGTTGGGTGAGGCAACTTTTCATAACTTAATGCATGACATACTTTCAGTTTTGAGTCCTGTTTGCATAAGAGGAAAAGCATGTGGGATCCGTTGAGTGATCTTCCCCTGCTCAGTTACAGGGCTCCTGGTTGAATCTCTCTACAGGTTGAAGCTGGCCAATCATCTTGACAACTAAGAAAATCCAAGTAGGCGTCTCAGCACGAACCGAGTCCAAATGCCATCACCACGAGGCTGCATGTACAGAGATGTGAATAGCAGCAGCGTTTCAGGGGAAGCATTGTGACGGACCTTTCTGCTTTTCTTATTTTGTTTCCATGGTAAGACTTTCTAAAGACTGAAATAAGTGTCTTGGCGCATACAGGGAGCATATGAGGAATGACGGGAGTAGGTACCCAGCACCCTCTCAGCACAGTACCTCATTTGATCTCCACAAAAGCCTCATGGAATAAGTGAGGATTATTATTCTTGTTTCACCGAGGATAAACTGAGGCCTCAAGAAGCCAAGTGGCCTGCTCATGATGATGCAGGAAGATGGCAGCTACCTCAGCTGTGGTCTGGTGTCTCCACTGTGGTTTTAAGAGGTCAGGCCCATGTGTGTAATCACAGGTGACATCAACAGCTGCCCACTTCCTGTGGCATTGCTTAATAGGTTGGGTTCTCAGTGAGTGTGATACCCACCAAGGACGCTTAGAAATGCATGGGCACCTTCAGTTCTAGCCCCTGAGATGGGTAAGACGGGGCCTAGGATGCTAGAGAGTCTCCTGTATGTAAAATTGTTCCACAGCAGCAGCAGCAGCAGCAGCAGCAGCAACAGCAACAACAACAAAATCTGTAAGAGACAAGGCCAGAGAGACAACCCAGTGTTTAAAGAGGTCTGCCTCCAAGCCTGACAACCGGACCCACATGTTGGAAAGACAGAAACAACTCTCAAAAATTGTCCCCTGCCTTTGGTCCTGGGTCTCCTGAAAGCAGTTGAGACACAGGCCCAGACCTCTCTCTGGTCTAAAACTCCCTCCTGGAACCACACTGAAACGGGAAGGTGGCTCCTGCTGAGCATATAGGAATTAGACTTTGCTGTTACTACCTGCCCAGATGAAAGGTGCCCATGGACAGGAAACTTACACCAGATTCTGCGGTTGGTGTGACTATACAACCCTCTTTGGCCTGGCTGACTATCTGACCCATCCTAGCCTGACTCCTCCATCCCCCGACCCATCCTGCCCTGGCAGGCCTGCTGTTTATTCCAGCCTCAGTTCATTTGAAGACTGCCCTTCTGAGCAGCCCATGACTTCCAGTTGGAGGCTGGCCTGGGCCACATATTGAGATTCTGTGTTAAAGAGATTAACAAATCCCTACAGAGGTGTACCTCACCCAGTGCTTCATACCTGGCAGTAGCTCTCATCCCCTAGGGCCCTCTGGGGCAGGTAGGATTAGTAGATCCACTGTACAGTAGGGAAAGAGACTTGAAGGGATTGTGTAAAGTTTCCAAGACCTTAAGGCTTCTAGGTTCTACAGCCAGGATCCTCCTGTGAGCATTCCTGTGGGCCGAGGAGAATCTTAGTAGCTGCTGGCCACTCTCATCGTGAAAGTCAAGGACACTATCTACTCAGGCACAACCGAAGGTGCCTTTGTCTCTGGGTTCTTTTTTCTCATCAGCGGGGGCACTGGAGCACAGTGTCCATGGTTTCCAGCTTCTTGCAGTGTCCTGGTCTGCTTTGGTACCCATCGTAGAGGATCCCGCTGTGGGATGAACACACTGAAAGCCTAAGCTCCCTTCATGCCCCTGGGCTCCACCGAGAGCCGCACAGCACTGTATTATACTCCACTGCTCAGCTCAGATGAGGAGATGCGGGTTCAGGAAAGAGGATGGCATCCTCGAGGAAGTGACTGCACACAAGATGGCAGATCAGGGTTCCTGCAGCTCTGGGGGCGGTGTATTCTAGGTCAGAAGTCACAAACACAGGTCCCCAACTGCCCTCTAACTCAGGAATGGGATAGAGTGAGAAATGACCCCATAACTACGCACAAAGAGGCCCCCAAATGAAAACTCAGCACTGTCAATGAGTGCTGTGTGCTGAGCCATGGGAGAGCCAAGGCAAAGGGGAGGGTCTTACTCACACCAATCCTGTCTTCGCATATATTACTGGTGTTATATTCATTGTGACTTTTTACTTTAGTTGTGATTTTAAAGGAATTTTGTATTAAAATAGTACTCATCTTGATTGCTGAGTTTTTGGCAGCCTTTACTCTTACACGCGTAGCCAGCACCTGACCTCATGTCTTCTTTCCTCCAGACAGATCAGCCTTCACCCAGTACTGTGCTCTGAACGTGGCAGGGAAGTATCAGACTTTTTACATTAAAACTTTTTTTTTTTTAAAGCTTTATTTACTTTAGCCAAGTATGGTGGTGCACACCTTTAATCCCAGCACTCAGCAGGCAAAGGCAGTGGCAACTTTGTGAATTCGAGGCCAGCCTGATCTATACAAGCACTGGTCATTCAGTGTTCTCTCTCTCTCTCTCTCTCTCTCTCTCTCCTCTCTCTCTCTCTCTCCTCTCTCCTCTCTCTCTCTCTCTATATATATATATATATATATATATATATATATATATATATATATATATATGCGCACACACATATACCTATACACACACACACACATATATATGATGATGATGTTTGACCTGCATGTATGGGCATCACATGTATGCCAGGTGCAATGGAGGCCAGAAAAAGGCATTAGATCCCTTTAGAGTTATAAATGATTGTGAGTCACTATTTGGGTGCTGAAAAACCAAGCCCAGATCCCTTGCAAGAGCAAAACGTTCTCTCAGCAGCTGAGCCATCTCTCCAGGCTCCTTAACATCTTTTCATGAGCTGGTCTCTTTATCTGTCTCAGACCTTTCTGTCTTTGTTTTATTTCTGGCCACTGTAATACAAACTTCAGAAATTTTAACTGGGAAGGGGCCTAACAAGCATACATACTCAGGGCTTGTAGTTTGAGAGGCAAAAGCAGTTTGAGGCTTCTGAAAATGGAAACAAGGCATGTGGTCACTGTTTCTATGTGCAGGTGCTGAGCGAAGTCATTTTTAGAAGAAAGTGAGAGATCATGAGGTTAAGGAACACGTCTAAGGCAGAGATCTTAGACGTTAACAGAGATCTCTCTGTGAGCTGTTTTCAGGTTCCTCGATGCTTGTAAGAAGTTCTAGTCAGGAAGAAACAGCCAAGTTTGGAGGATAGAAACAAACAAACAAACAAACAAACAAACAAACAGAACCTCAAACTAAAACAAACGGAGATAGGGAAGGAGAGGATGTACCAGGAGAATTACCTTTGACCCTTTGTCTTCCACTGCCTCACACCACCCATTCATCCACAGAGGACAAAGTCTGAGAAATTCACTGCCAATTGAGAGACTGGAGGTCAGAGCTAAGTAAAGATGATTCAGGCAAGCCTGTGGCTACACCAGACTGAACTTCGTTTAGGACTTCTGTTTAAGTGAGATTTTAATCTGAGCAGCAATGGCCATCCTTTGCAATATTAAGCAAGCCTGTATTAGGTATGACAACATGTTCATTCACCAGCAGTTCCCAAATGGGAGGACCAGCTTGGCAAATTGGTCTAAAAGTCATGCAGGGACGAGGGCATCGTGAAAGAGGAAGTACCACCCAGGAAACTCTTGGTTGACATCTTGGTTCCAAAAACTACTTTGTCTTTCTGAGCCCATTCGTTCTGGGCATGCTGATAAATATTTCCTTGTGGGGTGGAATAAAGAGGAAAGGACAAGATGTCCACAGCACCTAGCATGATGCTGGGTGGATGGGAGAGCCGAGCCGTGGGGGTAGGGTAGGGGGTGAGGAGGTGGGGTAGGGTAAGGGTGGGGCAGGGTGGGGGTGGGGTAGGGTAAGGGTGAAGTGGGGATAGGATAGGGGTGGAGTGGAGATGGCGTGGGGTGAGGGGGTGGGGTTATCTTCCCCATCCCCCACCCCCTGCCCCATCTGTTTCCCAGTTTTCCTTTGGAGGTTAGTCAGACGGGACAGAGAGAGGGGTGAGAGATGGCCTCTAGTAAACCCGGCTAATCAGTCACAGATGACCCTTGGCATTGCTGCCTGATTTCGAAAGCAGAGGCTTAAACATGACACATGATAAGGAAATGGTGTCAAAAAACATGATTCCTTCAGAGAGTGTTAAGTGCTTTACAAGTGCTCTCAGTGACAGCAGTAGGATCCCAGACAGGGACTGTCACCTTCCTGTTTAAGGGAAGTAAGAAATCTGGAAAAGAGCAAAGATCTGCCGGGCCTTACGCTCCCTTGCCCGCCTGCTCTGACCTGTGACCCACACAGCAAGCCGGGCCTGGAGCCTCAGAGCGACACCTTCACAAAACCTCAGATTTCTTTATTGTAAGAAAGTAGAGTTTCCCAGGAATGGCTTTAGAAACACATTCTGGGAATGGCATCTTCGTGCTGTTAGAATTAACATGTTTTTGGTAGAGCTTCATTCCAGAGCTTACAAAGACCAGGCAAAATGTGTTAATGGTTTGTCACTAATCCAAGGATCACACCCGCAGTGGTTTCCTTTCTTCCTCCTTCTCGTCCTCTTTCTTCTCCTTACCCATCTGCTTTGTCCATTTCTAATTCTTGCAAATCCAAATGAACCCGTGTTTGGCTGGCGATTTGTGTGGAGATGAAGTCTTGTCCACTATACTTTGGAGTCACTGCCCTGCTTTAAGTGAGTCTGTATTGTGTGAAACAGTAGCCCTCAGGAGGAGCTTTGCCCATGCTGACACCATTTTAAAAAGGGATCTTTGACTCCATTTTGAGCATAAACACAGGGGCAAGATGATTACATCTTGTGTACAAAGAAAATAGCAACATCTGTCCAGCACAAGCCACTGGGCATAGACTGGCAACTTATTGCTACAAGTAAGAAGGTATCACCCATAAATTTACAAAAGGAGATTGGGAACACGGAGGAATATGGGCATATTTAAGTTCATGGAGAACCAGCCCTTCAGACTTCCTGGACAGGTCAGACCAACAAGAGATGCTACAGTCTCATTTGAATCATTTAAAAGAAAGGTCACAAAGCACGCAGGCAGCAATGGTGCCATGGACCTGCCATCTGACCACTGTGTGTGTGTGCACTCATGAGCTCAAATATGTGTGTGAGTGCATGTTTGAGTGTATATGTATGTGTGTGTGTGTAGTGTGTGGTATGTGGTATGTGTACCTGTGTGTTTGTGTGTGAAAGGACTAACAGGCAGAGAACTCTAAACTGTCCCAGGGGTTTTAGCTCCACATGATCCCTCCTGCTTGATGTGGTCCACTTGAAATGTTATCTGTCTGTCTGTGTGTCTATGTCTGAATAGAATGGGAGCTAAGTCCTCACTTCTCTGGTTCTGTGACTCAGAGACTTGGAGGGTTGACTTTGTGGTTAAGATCTGTAGCTCAGCTTTCCTAAAAGTCAGCTTCTTAGTATCCAATACCTCTGACCTTTGTAACCTTTAACTCCTTTGTAGTCATTCTCTCTCCCTCCCTCCCTCCCTCCCCCTCCCTCCCTCCCTCCCTCCCTCCCTCCCTCTCCCTCCTCCTCCTCCTTCTTCTTCTCTCTCTCTCTCTCTCTCTCTCTCTCTCTCCCCTCTGTCTCTCTCTTACACACACACACACACACACAAAATGGTAACATGTGATTTCAGAATAAAAGAATCTGAGATGGTCATTTACCATGCTACCAAGGGAAAATGGGATTACTTGGTAAATTGTAGCAAACAAAACCAACATAGCGTGTTGAGTTTCTTATTATTCAATACATCCTGATCCTGTAGGAAGGCACACGTGTGCTCCTCAGTGTTTCTGACTCAGCACACCCACCACAAGTCTCAAAGCGTCAGGTGCACCTGATGAATCATTGTGGCTGTTCTCCAGAATTCACTCCAAAGATGCTTTGGCTCTCTGGCTCTGTCTAAGTACAGTCTTCACATGACTGCTGAATATGGACAACAGGTGAGGTCCTTTCAGTGTGACAAAAGACTAATGGAGAGCTTCAATATCACCATATCCCTGATTCCCCAGTCTGCTTGGTAAACTTTAAGGATGAATACCTTCTGGTCTTGGCCATTTGGCTAGTTCCTTTTTTAATTGGACGCACAGTGTTCCTAGGACTGTGTGTTGGAATAGTTTTCTTTTAGTTATTTTTGTTTACATTTTCGTGTTATTTTTCACCAATTTTTGCTTATTCTGCTCTTCTGTAGCTTGCAATAAAATGAGTTCATTTGAATGGTATTGTCCCCTCAAGTTGTCTTGTTATTTGACTAAAGGATAAAAAGGATAAAAAGCTATAGCAGCACATACCTGTCATTTGAACAACTCTCTAAATGCAAGAGTTAAGATGAACAGGCACCGAGTTGGAGTGCAGCTCTGGAGAGAGCGGGATAGGAAGCAAAGAGGCAAATCTCAAGTCAGGAAGACAAGGTCAATCTCTGACCTCTGACCACATGTGTATACACACACACAGACACACATGCACACACACACACACACACACACACACACACACGTGTAGTCACATGTGAACATGCTTATTCTCAGCTCACTCTTCATTTGATGCTAGCCTTTATTCCAGAAAACACTCAATGTGCAGACACAGTGGATGTTAAACTCATCTGCTAGATGAACAAATAGATTGGTCTTGTCTCTGAGGATAGTGGAAAGCAAGACCCAAACATGCCAAGTACCAGAGGTGGGTGGATTTGGCTTGGCCATACCAGCCTGTATTCCTAAAAAGACAGGAGCAAACAAACTGTACCTGAGGGAAGATTTGGTCTGTAGCTGGCACCAAAACACCATATCTTTTGGACTGCAATTCCCAAAGCCCCCTCACAAACACTTCGATTTTAATCAAGATGTTTGACTGGCAATTAAATATTTATGCATAAAGATGTATATGCATTTATTCAACAAGCATGTTTGTAACAGGAGCTATAATGGAAGCAAACCTCATTAAGCCAGTGTGACTCAGCAGGTACACTGATCGTGGATTCAATCATGAGAACCACACTAACAGGCTGGGCAGAGGGCATTGCCTCTTACTAGCCAGGCGTAGAGCAACCACCAAAACACGCTTAAAATTTTAGGCATGTATCAAACTCCTGTATCCTAAGAACAAAAATCTTTTTTTAATTAATTTATTTTTTACTTACTCACTTTTCCTCCTCCTCACCGGCCCCCTCCTGGTCACACCCTGCTACAAACCTTCCCCCATCCTCCCCTCTTTTTCATCTTTGACGGTACTGGGGGCCCTCTTGGGTATCCCTGGTGCTTCAAGTCTCTGGGAGGCTAGATGCCTCTTCTCCCACTGAGGCCAGACAAGGGAGCCCAGCTAGAGGAACATATCCTACAAGTAGGCAACAGCTTTTGGGATAGCCCCACTCCAGTTGTTTGGGACCCAGGCTGCACATCTGTTGCATATGTGCAGGTGGCCTAGGTCCAGCCTGTATATGCTCTTTGATTGGTGGTTCAGTCTCTGAGAGCCCCAAAGGTTCAGGTTAGTTGATTCTGTTGGTCTTCCTGTGGAGTTCCTATCCCTTTAGGGGCTACAATCCTTCCTTCTATTCTTCCATAAGAGTCTCCAGCCTCCATCGACTGTGTGGCTGTGGGTTATGCCTCTGACTGAGTCAGTTGGTGGGTGGAGCCTCTCAGAGGACAGCCATGCTAGATTCCTGTCTGCAAGCATAACAGAGTATCATTAATAGTGTCAGGGATTGGGCTTGAACATGGGATGGATCTCAAGAGAACAATAATTTTAACAACTAATACCACCACAGTCTTCAGTGTTTAAGGCTGCTTCACATTACAGTAATAGCTCTCAGCCTTCCTAATGTTGCGGCCCTTTAATTCAGTTCCTCATGCTGTCGTGACCCCCCAACCACCAAATTATTTTTGTTGCTATTGCCTAACTGTAATGTTACTACTGTTGTGAATCTTAATGTAAATGTGTTTTCCAAAGGTCTTAGATGACCCTTGTGAAAGAGTTGTTCAACCTCCAGAACGAGGGTCACAACGCGCATGTTGCCAAGTGCTGCATTATAGGATTGCATTGAGTGTAGTTCTTATAAGAATCCAGTGGAAAAAAATAGATACTATTTTTATAGTTCTCAGTTCATGGATGAGGGCCCTGAAAGGCTAAGTGAGACTTTGTTTCATTTCGTGGCAATCACATCAGCCCTTGTCTGTTCACAGGGTTAGTTCAGCTGACATTTGCATTCTGGGTACACCTTCTAGTACTATTTAAAAGGGGTCCTTTGGAGACTGTGATCAGTGTGTAGCCTGTGTGAGGGCCAGAAGCATAGTTTAGTATTCTTGACCCCATTGCTTTTGTGAGGGGTCCCATTAGTACCACTAGTAGCCATGTTGGTAATACTTTGTTACCACACAACCCAAGGTTTTCCTGGCTCTTGCTCTGTACCTGGCGTGGGATTAGTAGCTTTATATCCTCTGCACGGAATTCCTCTTAGGTGACTGCTGTTGTTATGGTCATTATACAAAGGAGTAAATGGAAGTGCACAGAACCTTTATTTGTCACAAGATACTGAAAAATAGAGACCTAGCTAACAAGTAGCAATGCTAGGGTAGCTGGTAAGACATTATCTATTCCTACCTCATGACAAGCTGCTCTCAACAGGGCAGCCCTGTCAACCATAAACACTCCTCCACCTCCCCAGGAATAGTCTAGAGCTCTGCCGACTCATGGTGTCCTGGGTCAAGGCTGTGGAGTAGTGTGGAGGGTTTTCTGTGAGAACAGCAGCTCAAGGTCATTCTGGAATCTTCTGAGGGCTTAAGATGGAATGAGAAGATTTTTTTTCTTATCTCTCTATGTGAATAACTTGCTTTACACATAGATCCACGATCAGTTAATTTTTCTGGTTTGATTTATTAAAAAAAAAAATTACTGTCACTCAGGGGATTAGGGCCAATGCAAAGGGAAACCTTTATCCAAGGTTGAATGGAGCAGGCCTAATGCTTTAAATTTAGAGAGTAGTTATCAAGGTTGCACTGCAAGCCAGGCTGTGGTCTTCAGGACAGCAGTGATACCTGGTAAGGGCTAGCCTTGGTCACTTGAGTTCAGTAAAGATTAGGTGGGAGACAGCCAGGAGGTGACTGAGTGGCTGACAGCTGATGCTCCTTCCTCCGACTGGATTGGCTAATCCTATGAAGCAGAAGGCATGTTCAATAGGAGCTCTGAATGCTGCCCATCTTCAGTAGCCAGTGAAACCAAGGAAGCCATGTGGCGCTCTGGCTGGCACTGATATCTGGGTGCTGAGCTGAGTGGCCCAATTCCCAACTCTGGGCTGAAGCTGGAGTCAGGGTCCACCTGAAGGTGCATGTGCCAGGGGTTCAGTTATGGGAGTAAGCCTCACGCAGTGGGCTTCCACAGAAAATGGCCTCTTCCCACATTTGGTGGGCCAATAGCCAGCAGGACACAGTGTCCTTGGGGGGGGGAAGGGAAGGTTGTGGGCATAGGTGGGGAGTGGTGCCAAGTCAGCAAGAGGGAAGTGTGTGTTGAAGGGGGAAGGACAGGAAGAGACACTGGAGTCTGCAGCTTAGGCCACCAGCATCCTAGAAGCTGGAAATCAGCAGTGACATTTGTTCTTGTACTGTTGGCCGCATAAAAGGGCACATAGTGGGGACAGGTAACACATAAGAAGTTCAAGGGAAACCAATATAACCATTAGATTTCCCAAACTTAGGTGATCTTTGAACAGTGAATTGAAGGGTCACCCAACATTGGATGAAGTAGAGTCATGGAGAGCTTGCCTAATAGCTGTGAGCTCCTAGGTTTGACCCCCAGCAATGAGGATGAAAAAATCAAGAATCACTTACGTACTTGAAGTTCTAGACCTATCTGGAACTTTTTCTTATCCTATTCTTCACTATTTCTAATATACAATTAAAAACATACACATAATAGATAAATATAGATAACAACGATATTGGTATTTTTCTGACTATAAAAGAATGCTGGACTTTAGAAAATTTAAAGTGTACTTACAAAGTCACAGAAAAATTGTCCACAAATTTATAGCAGGTATAATAGTTCTATATTTGGATTTCTAGGATTGCTCTTAGAGGTGTGTGTCTGTGTGTATATAGTTATGTTTATATACAGTATCTACTTGTTGCTTATGTCTGAATGTTGCTGGCTTGCTTCTGTAGCATCATTTCAAACAGCTGCTTGTAACTCCTCTGGATATCACTGTTTTGTGTTGTTGAATATGTGTGTGATCATAAGAGAAGTTCAGGAGTTATCCTTAAGAACTCTGAACATTTCCTTTAAGACAGTCTCTCATTGGCTCAGGCCTTATCCACTAGGTGAGACTGGCCAGTGTCAGACTCCTCCCGGCTCTGCATCGTCCGTGCTCTGGCTTTTACACGGGCGCCGAGGATTGAACTGAAGCCCCCATGCTTGCTTGACAATCACCCACTCACTGAACGATCCCTTCGGTCCCTGGATCACAACGTTTGGAATAATTTCCCTGTCAGGAAGATTGTTTCCATTTCTGCACCTCTATAAACAAAGCCGTTTGGACTACTTTATAGAAAACTTTTCCACCACCTGTTTTAAAATAGGTGCAGAGTTCCAATTTGGGCACTTTTGAATTAAGATTAAATCTGGAGAGGAATTTCAATTTGCATCTGGACTTTCAATTGCTTAACTGGAGTCGAAGTTTATCCCTTGGAGCCATTGCTGAGGCTGCTTCCAAAGTTAACCTGGTTTTAATGTCAAATAATAGAAAATGTGTCCCAGTCACATTTGGAGAGAGGTGCAAAGGTACAAGGGGACCAGACAATGGGAGTTGTAGTTGTTTAGGATGATATAGGGCTTTTCAGTGGACATCCCAAGACACTTCCGTGTTTGTAAAATGAAGCTTCCCCCCCAACCCCCCGCCCCTAATCACAGAGTACCAAAACATTGGAAAAGGCAAGGCAGCAACGGATTGGGTTCCAACACAGTGGAATTCTACAAAGAAAATTAGGGTTGCTCCTTAGGGACTGAGGCTTCGTCTTGCACATCAAGTTTGATGTTTGACTTCCATTTTAGAGATCACTTCTTGAGTACATGTGACAGCGAGAGACCTTCGCCGTCACATCTTTATTCAAATAGGGCTCATCTACATGTACCATACATGTTTGGTCGATAAGCTGTTTAAATATCAGTGTATTTATGAACAGGTGGGCAGATAGTACTGCCTCTCCACATCCCTGGTTAGCATCCAACCTCCAGTAACTGAAGAACTAAAAGTTCCCAGTAGGATCATCATTGTGCTCTAACTAAGGGTGATGTTGACTATGTTTAAAAACACCCCCAATTTCAGGTAGATGAATAGGAGACAAGCAAATGGTCTCTTCTCCCAGGTGAGCCTGCCTTTATAGTCTTGCCCAGAAACATGCGCCTCTCAGCTCCTATTTACAGCTCACTGTGTGCTGCTTCCTGCAGTGCAGGCTGGGTAATGTAGTTCCGTAGCTATCTAGCTTTATTCCCTCCAAGGACATAATAATAGCGTGAAGCTCAGAATTATGAAGAGTAAGCAAGGAAGCAGAGGCTGAATAAGAAAAGAGCAGCTTATAAGCAGGTTTAGCAACATTTGTTGTGGCTGCAGAGGAGGAGGCCTTGTTTTATACCTTAGTGTGAGTAACATTCTAAATCAAGGCATCTGGGAACATTTTCCCACTATAGTTTTTCCTTCTCTTTCTTTCCCTCCCTCTCTGGTTTGGGACATGGTGGGGGTGGAAGGAGAGGGATGTTCCCTCTTCAGTAAGAAAGAATGAGCTGCTATTTCTAGTTGCCAGGAAAAGCCGTCGTAATTCTCTCTGTTGAACAGCCTGAGAACAGACCTCCTAAACTGGGTGTGGTGGCCACACCTGCAACCCCAGCACTGGGTCAGGCACTCGGGAGGAGCAGAGAAGATGACCTTAAGGTCCAGACTGTGCTATATTTAGTAAGGCCTTGAAACTAACAAAGCTGGGGAGATAGCTTTCTTTGGGGCAGAGTGTCTGTCTAGCATATTTAATGCCCAGCACTGAAGGAAAAAAATAAAGCCCTAAGCAAAACACCTCTCCAAACACAAACCACAACAAACAAACAAACAGCCGTCAACTAAAAAGAATCCCCTCTTTAAAATAAAAATAAATACCCCTGCCTCCCCCCACCCTCAAGTTGGTAGGAGTATAAATGGGAAGGCGATTTGATAGTATTTAGCAAAACAGAAAATTCACCCACCATTTGATCCAACAAATCTACTTCCTGTAGTCTATTCTAAGAAATTGCCCTTTGCCCGTGTGAATGTGTTCATACAAAGATACCAATTGTCCTGTAGGCTTCAAAGGGGGGCAGTTTGGAAACCAAAGGGACACCCATCAATAGGGGATTTGTTACTCCACTTTTTGGTATATCCATTCTGAAGCAGGCTTACTGTATAGGCATCTGAAAATCTACAAACTATCTGGAGAATCAGCAAGCTATACAGCTATTAGAAAGGATCTCGAGGAATGGGGCTTTTCAAAGAGTGTCTGCGGCTATGCTTGTATGGAAGGGCTGGGCAGGACCCACACTGGCAATAGTGGGAGGCAGTGGGAAGAGCTTGAAGGGACTCTTCAGCCTCCCTCTCTATGTTGCTTAACTCTTTCAACCAGAATGTGTTCATGAATTATTTATGCAATTAAAAAACTCCTGTTGACAAACCTGTAGAGTCTGCGGGAGCTGGCGGGCTGGAGAGAGGCATCTTCCAGGAGTGGCAGATGAAAGATGGTTGCATTTTCAGCACAGCTTAAAAATAATGCGTTAAAATGAATGTAAATAACTTTTAATGCTTGCATAAGGAACACTGCCAAGGTTCAGCTACTTCTTGTTGTATGGCAGCTCCATTCTGGGTAGCAGACACCTATTAACTTGTTTAATTTTCATGACAACGTTGGCATTGATGCTATTGTGATTTCCTGTTTAATCGATAGAGAAACTGAGGCACAGGGAGGTGAAGTAGGTTATCCAAAGCAACACAGACACTCAATGAGAGAATGGGGAGGGAGTCCAGTCAGGGTTGAAGCCCTTGCTTGACCGTGAGCACACGTGTCCCTTGGGTGACAGAGCTCTGGGATGACAAGATCTGAATCACAAGTTCTCCATCTCCTCCTTTGCCATGGCCCAGAACAGAAGTGAGAGTTGGAGAAGAAGCAAATCTTGAATCAACTGCTGCTACCCTGACCCCTGGCTGGCTTCTCATTCACCATTGGCCAAGTGAGGAACCCATTCTAAGGCCTCCTCTTGGTCCTTGCTTCCTCCTGAGCGAACAGCAGCCACCCAAGGACAGAAGTGCTTTGCTCCATTCCTGGTAATTACCACAGGCCTGCTGTACTATGCTGTTTCAGTATTTGTATGTGGATGGAACAGTTTAGAAGAAAGGAGGGTAAGGACTTTCCAAGGACATCCTGTGTAATCAGGGGTGGTAGAGAAAGATGCTGAAGATAGTGGGCCTGACCTCTTTAGACATCTCACTGAAGTTCTGTAGGCGGGCCCTGCCCACCTTTTGGCTTGCCTGGATGAATGACAGTGGGCTTCGGAGGTCTGGAGTTCTCATTGGTGTGCAGGAAAGGACAGAGGATTGTTGAGTCCCAAGTCTCTGCCTGAGAGCAGCTGGAGGTGTTTTTTAGCTCAGCCTGGTCCAGGTACAAGGGAGGGCTTTCTGGGGGGGAGGGACACCCTGGATGGACAGTGGCCACTGTTTTCTGTGACCATTCAACCCTGAACTCTTCTGAGTCTTGCTTTGGTCCCTGTCACCCCTATGCAGGGATATCGTTTTTTAAATAAGGGACTTCAAAGACCCTCAACAGCTTCAGGCCACCACAGGCTTCCTTCTTGTGGTCTTAACTGTCCACTGTCTGCCTCCCTGGCCCCTGAGAGTCTTGTTCCTTTCCATGAAAGTTGCTCAAATCTGCATATGCTGAGCACCATGTTAGTGCTGTGCTCTAATGGAGAGCTGTCCATGTGTCACCTCCTCCATACTCTGAGCCTCCTGAGGCCCCCATTAGAGAGGAGTAGGGCTGCCCATGTAGGAATTGCCCTACAGTGCCAGCAAGCATCTGGGAAAAATTGTTGTGCTCTTGAGTGGTCTCAGCCCCTCCCGGGGATGACATATGCCCCACCCTGGCGATGACATGTGTGACTTGGAATGGCACTGGAAGAGACAGGCTTCTATGTAGAACCTCCCAGAGCAACTTTGGCTCTGCAGTTTTTCCTTACTGGTGTAGATAAGGGTGTGCCTTTCTGTCTGGTTCCAGGGGTCTGACAGTCTTTAGTTACAATAAACACATAATGGGAGCCAGGGAAATGCTTGTGACTCTACACCGCTAAGATTTGGGGGTTGTTTGTGGAATGATCTAGTAAGTCTGTAAAGACAATGCACACTACAATGTTTCACTCCCAGAACAGCCCTGGGGACAGCACGCACACACCATTCCAATATTTAAGGTTTCTCTGTCTTACAGGCACAGTCTGCATATTCCATGTCCAGGAGATCACAGGGGGTAGGACAAGAGGCAAGCTAATTAAAAGGGGATTTTATTCTTGCTTGTTTAGGGAAAATTTTTTTTTAAAGATTAAAAGATATCTACAACTCTGACTTGAATTCCCTCTGGCCTCTCTCTCATTCCCCTTTTACCCCCAGCTCCCTCAAGCCTGACACCAATTCCCTTAGAATTGGCATCAGAAAGTACCCAGGATTTCCCTCATTTCCATCCCAGATCACTTTTTTCTCCATTAGGGTGGGGGAGGGAGGAGGATGGGGGATCTCAGCCAGGTGTGGTGATGGTGCATGTCTATAATCTCAGTAGTAGGTGTCTGAGGCAGGAGGATTGAGTTCCAGAGCAGACAATGCTATATAGTGAGATTCTGTCACAACAAAAGACAGACAGACATCGCTGCTAGAACTTGTCACTGAGCTCTATGTCTCCTCTTTGAGTTGCATGGGTAGTGACTGCCACTGCCATGCGACCTTGGAATTCCAACGCTTGGCATGTTGTAACTCAGACTGGGTGACCAGTTCAGATCTAATCCAAGAAAACAGCAATTATCTCTCCTGGAAGGGAGAAGAAGAGAAAATGGGCTGATACAAATCTCTTTGATGGGCGGGAAGAAGGACAGAAACTGTGCCCATCCCAAGTTCATATTCGCCTGGGTAGAGTCACAACAATGAACTTGCACTGCAAAGTCTGTGCTTAATATTTTAGATATGATTATCTTATTTTTTTGTTAAGGAAACCCTATGAAATAATGAAACCCCCACCTTATAGTGCAACACTGAAAAGTGAACTTGACAAGAGACACAGCTGAGGTTCAGATCTGAGTCTATGTCCATGTGTTTACCTCACGTTCATTGTGTGTGTGGCTGGGGTCAGATCACTGCTCCTTCAGTGGCTTCCTGGAGACCCTGAGATATACTTTTAGGCCCCAAACATGTGCAGGAAGCCCTTCATGTCTGGCTCCTGATCATTTGCTTAGCCATAACCTCTCTCATTTGCTTCCTTATCTTTTAAAGGTGTCTCTCTTAGGGTTCCAGTCTTGAATGGGGGTGGGCACTTTTGTATGCCTCCCCCCCCCCCATTTGTGTGGTCAGAGATGCTGATCTCCCGAGACTTTTGCCTTGAGGCCCAGGTCGGCTCCTGTAGATCCTTTCATGGCGTCTTCGATTTCCTGTGTGTCCCCAGGCTATGACTTAGAGTTTATTAGGTGAACGTTTGTCTAATGAATGGGCAAGTGATATTTATTTTTTTCTTTTCATATTAAATGACTTGTCTGGTTGCTCTCACTCTCCAGACATGCTTCCTGGGTAATAGTTTCAGGCTTTCTCTGGATTTGATACATATTGCCATTGAGCGAAGACCTGTGAATTCTTGCTTAGTGCCTGGCATTTGCTCTTTGCATATTTATCAGATGAGATTTTCTGTCTTCATCATCTCTAATGCATACCAATTGTGGCTATTGGGGTAAAAATGGGTCCTGTAGGCTCATTTATTTGAATGCTTGGTCTCCAATTGGTGGAACGGTTTGGGAAGGATTTAGGACGTGTGTCTGGACTTTGAGGTTTCAAAATCCCACCCATTCCCAGTTAGCTCTCTCTGCCTCCTGCTTGTGGATCAGAGGTAAGCTCTTAGCGACTGCTCCAGAGTCATGCATCCCTGCCTGCTGCCATGCTTCTTGTTATGACGGTCAT
Source organism: Mastomys natalensis (assembly GCA_021653895.1). Lineage (NCBI taxonomy): Eukaryota > Metazoa > Chordata > Mammalia > Rodentia > Muridae > Mastomys > Mastomys natalensis. The sequence goes on along the minus strand of JAJTUV010000163.1, from coordinate 982,637 downwards.
AAGCTCTCACCCTCTGGCACCAAGAATCCCCGAATGAAATGCTTTCTTTTATAAGGTCTGCTACTGTCAAAGCAGTAGAAGAGTAACCAAGACATCATTTTTTTTTCTTGTTTACAAAAACCTTCGAGATTTCTCATTTAGGAGATTCAGGTCCTTTTTTATGACTGTCAGGATAGACAGGTTACACATAGAAAGATGATTCATCAAGAGCATCTCCTAAGAATGACTGAAGAGTTCCAGCTCCTGTCCAGGAGACTTGGGTAGAGCAGTTTCCAAGTCTAAGCAGTTTTCAGAGGCCAAAGCCCAAGCTGCCAGAACAGCTTCTCTGCTCTTCCCCTTCCAGCACCGTGGTTCCTCACTGGAGAGGGCCGACTATGTAGACTCACTTTACGTCTCTGGACATGTAGCTCTTGCTCTTCTGAGCTGTCTGTCCTGTCTCCCTCCTCTCCCCCTGCTCCCCTGTACTGCCAAAGTCCTCCTACAAAGAGAGACCTTTGATCTAGCAGTTGTTAGTGGATGAGGGAATGGTTTTGGGTGGGTACACATAGCATGGTAGTTCCAGGCTTAGAGATTGTTTAGTAACTCATCTGAAGATTCATCACAGGTCATAAAGTGAATCAGAAGGGTCATAACTACTCTTGAAGGACACAGTGTTTATGAGACGTTATTGTTTTTAAAGATAATTGTTTGCTCAGAAAATTGAGAAAAAAATTCCTGTCTGAAAACACCAGTCATCTCTCCCCGCTAAAAGTCTTTAGTCTATGGAGTTGCTGTAGAGGTCGGAAATGTTGGGTGGGGTAGTGCAGGGTCCCCAGAGCCGAATGTTGGTCCCTTATCTCTCGGCCACATGGAGTTAGGGTACTGGAGGTAACCTCAGTGAAGGCTGACCTCAAATTATGATGTCACGAGGTAAAGTGTGACAGAGCCACAGCAAAGCCTCTCATATTGGAAGGTGGACAGTGACTGCCATGCTTGATGTCTTCTTGGCCAGTTCCCTTTCGCTTGCAGGACACAGTGTCCTGACCTTCCCTCCAGATCTTTGCCAACTGAGAGTTTCCAAGTCTAAGCAGTTTTCAGAGGCCAAAGCCCAAGCTGCCAGAACAGCTTCTCTGCTCTTCCCCTTCCAGCACCGTGGTTCCTCACTGGAGAGGGCCGACTATGTAGACTCACTTTACGTCTCTGGACATGTAGCTCTTGCTCTTCTGAGCTACTTGACAGCTATGTTCAAAGTGGTCACGAAGGGTCCTGTGGGACAGAAGAGGTGAGTGTGCACCATTCATATGACCTGTTACAGAAACAGAAAGGATGGAAGGACTGTCTGAAAACACTGGTGAGCAAAAGGTGAACGATCTGAACACAGGTGATTAGACTTCGAAGCGCAGGATTCTGGACTACACAGAGGCATGGGCCGGTCAGAGGACGGAAGTATCTAATGCCACACAGTGTGCATGCAAGGTGGGAACATAAGTCCTGCCTTGCGACTTCAAGTCTGCTGCTCTACCCAACACCCTACATTTAGTCTCCCTTTGGTCACTTCAGTGCTTTCCTTCCCAGTGGAATTTCTAATTACTGAGACCTACCAACTTGGGGGGACCCACAAGATGTCCGAGCATCTGTAACAGTGGCAGAAAGGTAAAACTGCGTATGTACAACATAGTGAAGTGACCTGAAACAACAAACAAACAATCCAACAACAATAGCACCAACACCCCCAAACTAGCTAATGTCCAAAGAACTACATAATCTTTCTCCAGGGAGACTGTTTGGCATCTCAAAGATGGAAAAAAAATTGACACCATCAAAGCATATTTGAATTCCAAGTGAAAAACATGTTACCAGTTTTTAGTTAGAGAGAATGAAGAGGATGAGATGAAGTGTGAGGCTGTGTGTGTGTGTGTGTGTATGTGCTTGTGGTGTATGTGAGTGTGTGAGGCTGTGTGTTTTTGCGTGTGTGTGTGTGTGTGGTGTGTGTGGGGTGTGGTTGAATGTGTGAGGTGTGGTATATGTGTGGCATGTGTGAGGTTGTGTGGTATATGTGTGTATGTGTGTGTGTGCTTGTGTATGAGTGTGAGGCTGTGTGATGTGTGTGTGGTGTGTGTGAGTGTGTGAGGTTGTGTGTTTGAGTGTGTGGTGTGTATGGGTCAGTGAGCTCCATTCTCAGTAACTCAGCAGCTGAGGTCAGGGCCAGGGCTTCTTCATTGGGAAAGTGAGGTTGAACCTTGTGTCCAGATTACAAAATGAACCTTGGCACTGGATCTCAACAACTTATTTTCTCTGAGTTTAGCTTTTCCTCTGTTGATCTCTCTCCTTTGAGCATAGCATAGCATAGCACAAGCAAGGTACAGATTACCCAGCAGTCTCTCCACCCAGAAAAGGAAACCCAAACTAGTGTTTGAAACAAAAAAACCAAAAGGCTCAGGTTTAATTTGGCTGAGGTGAATGGACTGGTTTAATTAATTTTTTTTACCTGCCACTTGCAATTTTATTAATTTTCTTTACTTATGATAAGTTTATTACTAATCAGTTTGTTTTTTTTCCCCAAGGCTATTGAATTAAAGTCTAGAGCTTAGAAGAAATAATCATGTTTTGTTATGGTTGCCAAATATTGCATAGGGGCATATTTATACTAAAAACTTATTTCTATATTATTTAAACTCCAGATTTAACTGGGGTATTCTGTGTTTTAAGTTGCTAAATTTACCAGCTCCATTTGACCTATGTACTAAACCTATGTACTAAATACCTCCTGGAAAATTTCAGTTTGGGTAAGGATTTTGCAAACAAAATTATAGATTAGATTGATGCTTTAAGGATATAAATATCACTGGGCATCATGATGCGCACTTAATCCCAGCACTAAAGGCAGAAGCAGGCAGATCTCTATGAGTTCAAGGCTAGCCTGGTCTACATGGTGAGTTCTAGGACAGCCATGGCTTTGTAGTGAGATCCTGCCTCAACCCCCTACATCATAAAAGGATCTGAGTGTCTATTTGTTGATTGAGAATTATAAACCAAATCTGGATTTCTTTATACCTGGCTAGTTTTGGGTACAGTATGCTTATATATGCTTTATTGACTCATTGTTGAAACTATTTTAAAATATCAGTCCTTGTTCACCTTTCCTCAGGGAGCCACAAATAACAGTTTCTCGTGTTTTCTAGCTCCTACTGTCCAGTTTCGAAGTGCATTGTCTGCTTGGTAGGTGTGTACATTTCAGGGCATTTTCGGCTTCTCCCCACTTACCTGTTTAGAAAGGTATCACTGTCTATTTGCTAGGTACCTACGTTGTATGGTATTTGAGGGCGCTTTGAGTGAAAGGCCAGGTTGCTGTGAATTCTGAGGGATTCATCCCTGCCTTTCTTGCCCATCACTCTGAAAGTCCCACCAATGGTGTGGATAACCACAGGAACAGTTACTGAACACGTACTGTTTTCTGCCAATCATATCCGTGTTCTCTGGTGCATTATTTCATACCGTCCTACTGATCCTGACCTAGTAAAATTATTTCAGGTTGAACACTTACCATCTGAAAATCTGAAATTCAGAATGCTCCAAAATCTAGACCTCTTTGAGCACTGGTATGGTGCCACGGATGCAAAAGTCTACACTGGACATTGTGTGAAAAGCCACAGTAGTGACATTGTGTAAGGGGTAAATTGAAGCTTCATTTTTTGGCTTGTGTCCCCTCCCAATATGATTCATTACACATATAAAAGGGTTAAATTTCAGAAAAATCCAAAACAAGATATACTTTTGATGAGTTCAGGACCAGCTGGAGCTACCTAGTGAGACCCTGCCTTAAAAAAAAAAGTTTTTCTGATTCCAAACATTCAGAACGAAGGATGTAATGTGCACCTCCGACCATCTCACAGATGAGGAAACAGAGCCCCAGTTAGAGCCCAGTATTGTGTGGGCAATATTGTGAGCCTTGAGAAAGGTGGGAGCTTCAGATGGGAAGTTTTTTTTACCAACACCAACAAAGGAAGACTTCAAGGAGAATGGATGTCTGTCTCTTCCCTTAGGAGATGAGCTGTTGCTCTAAAGCCTTGAATTTGATACCTAATCAGAATAGAAGGACATATTTAGGAGCCTGTGACTTAACCTCTCTCTGTATAAGAATCATTTGATGATTGTGTAAAGATCATACAGTCATGTAAAGAGTCCTGGTTTGTGCTTAGAAGTTCAGACCCTGCTTCCAGTTCTATGGTTCTGGATGGAGTCTGGACCACTGCATGGCACAGAGCTGCATTGGAGTGCCTAGACAGATACATACAGAGGAACCAGGGTAAGACCGTGAGCAGCATGTGTCTCAATTGTTTCCCTCTAAGTTGGAACAGAGCGAGGTGCATAGTAAATATCCACAAAGTGATGAAATCTACAGTGAGGAAAAGGTTTCAGGGCATCCCAGGCTAGTGAGAATATCCAGCCAAATGCCTACTCATGGCTAGAGTTTTCTTCTAGAAATAGAAATCTGTGTAACACGTTACTTTGATCTTCGGGCTCTACATTTTCTCTGAGGGGTTGGTGGTGGCGACAAGCAGATTATTTATACGTGTGTACAGTGAAGTCTTTAGCGTGTTCTGCCAGTGAAGCCTGAGTACAGGATTCTTAGTGTGTGAATGAATGTCTCTGTGTTGCTACTTTGCACAGCTGACAGTGGAGATTAGATTGGAGCTGTAAGCCTGTAAAAAGCCTTTGAAGGGAGCCCTTAATGAGGAACTGATCTGCTTAAACCAAGTCTAATTACTTCAACAGCAACACTTCTGTTTTCGATGCTTCCTACGAATAAGGTTTCTTTTATGCCATTGATGTAAGAGTAGCCCTTCCATCTGAGCAGAAAAAAAGCTCCCACCACGTGGCCTGAGCCATAGGCTCCAGTGAGAAGCCAATGGCTCTCTTTTGCTTGAGCAGCTGGCTGGCTTTCAAAGGCCACCAGGAAGGAAAAACTTGGATCTCATATTGACAAGCCCTTGAAAATATGTCTATTTTTCCTCTGTGCTCCAGTCTATTCATGGAGAGTGACAGTCGAGCTGAGGTCGTGAACCTTTCAGCACAATGTCCTGTGGGTTTATAAGAGACTGGTTATTGTGGCCATTTTAGCCGCATAGACACATGTCATTTCAAAGTCCAGTATTCTATGGAAACCTTGTGGAACAGTCTGTCAATCATATTTTAACAAGTGGTATCTGGGGACATAATTCAAAGGGAGGTTGTTATGTAAGTTCCCCCATCATGGTGTAAAAAAGATGACGATTTTCCTTGTGTGTCTGCAGTTTCTGTATCAGGAGATCCAAATAAATATAGTTACATTTTAAAGAATTATTTCCTTAACAATATAGTACAACAACATATAGCCTTATCTTGTATTAATTATTATAACACACTTGGAGATGGATTAAAGTCAGGACTGAGCCTTGCTCCAAGTGCTGTTTGAAGACAGGTCCCCCTCTCAGGTGTTTCGGTGTGCTGCGCGGCTCTGCACAAGTGCTGTAGTTCACACTTGGAGGAAGGTTATCAGTGATGACTCTAGGAAGAATGAAAGAGCTCTGTGAGGGGACCACTGTGGGCAGCTGGGGTGGTGCGGGGTTCTAAGCATGGACTACCCATCTGGTTCCTTCCAGGTCAGATAAACATGCTTAGGATCATTTAACTGGAAGGATTCTGGTGGCTCATGGAGCCAGAGGACATACTGAAGGGAAAGGAGGGAGGCCAGAGACTCTCAGTGAATGGGAAATGGTGGCACGAGGGGACTCAGCTTCACTGTCTGATTGCATTTTAGTGCTCACATTTCCTGATACAATGCTCTCACTTCTCCCAGAACTAAGACAGCAGAAGTATTCCCACAATCTTCTTGGAATCTTGGACCGCCTCCTCACCCTTTCGAGCTGCATACAGTCTTCTGAGCTACACACTAAGTGACTGTGTGTTGTAGTAATTATTTAAAACAGCTGCTGGTCAAGCCGACTATCTAAGCTACAGTGGCTCTGCCTAGCTCTGCCACCATGTTCCGGACCAAAGGCCACGTGTGTGCAGCTAGAAATGGCCAGCTTGAGACACGGGCCCTTCCACCCACTCGAGGCCAGTGTGGGAGATGGCTCTGCCAATCTTCTACGCTTTTTTTGCAAGGCTGGGCTTTGCCCAGACCATCCCGCCATCAACGCAGGCCCAGTATGAATGAGACTCTAATACTTAAATATTAATCAAAGGCTTTATATGTTTGGTAATGCTCAATAACAATATGCCCATACAATTTGAGGTGTTTCCCAAATAGCTAACCTAAATATAATTTGTTACCCAGGACTGCTCTCCATACCTGTGGTTCTCCATCCTCCAACATCTCTGCTCTCTCCCTCGCCTTGCTCCTCCTCTTCCTTTTCCTCTTCCTTTCCTTACTCCTCTCACTTTACAACTGTGGGTGGGCATTCTTCCTCCTACATGTGGTGAGGTGAGACCTTGTGTGATGGGGTGGGTCAGATGTCAGGTGCAGTGGTTGAAGATGAAGACGAGGCTTTAACAGCTCAGGTTAGAAGCAGGAAAAAAACATGAGGCTGCTGATGCTTGAGTCACTGGGTTTAGGGTGAAAAGGCGTCCACCATCTTGATGCCTTTGTCCATTTATGCTGTGATGACAGAATACTATAAATGGAATCATTATTTTCTCAGCTCTGGAGGAGGTGGAGTCTGTATTAGGGTTTTGAGGTTCACTGTGGGTCTCCTAGCTCTGCATTCACATGGCAGAGGCAGGAGGATGAGAGATCAAACCCGATTTACAAGATCTTTAATCCTGTGTTTTAAAATTATATTATATTATTTAAAACACATTTTTCCCCTCACAGAATATATCTTGATTACGTTCCCTCTTCTCATCCAGGTTCCTCCCCACGTCGTCTCCCTTTCTGATCTACTCTCTGTCTCACATTAGAAAACAAACAGGCTTCTAAGGGATTATGAGATAATAATATGAGATAAGATCAAATATAATAGGAGAAAATAAAACCTAACACACTGAAATAGGACAATCTAAGCATACAGAAGGAAAGAGTCCAAGAGAAGACCTGGGAAACAACAGATGACAAGGTCGACTTGTTCGCACACTCAGGAATCTCATAAAAACACAAAACTGGAAGCTATACTTAAAGGACAAGTAAGGTAAAAAAGAGGAAAAATATGTGTTTAAATAAAAAGTTCAAAACCCTGACACATTATGAAACAAAGAACCTCCAAAGGTGCCATTGAGTTTCTCTCTTGGCCATGGGCATTCAGCCTACCCTTCAAGAACCATTTGTTTCTGCAGTGAGATTCCTTTGAAGAAAGCTAACTTTTCATTTGCAAGGGGTTACCCATTGGAGCAAGCTTCGGGGTTAGGGGTGAAGGCTTCTCCTTCAGCTCTTGGGCCCCATCAGGTGCAGCCGGAACCAGACGCTGCGCTTTAATCTTGTTCATGATCATAAATGAAGGAGCAGCTTCCATGCTCTGAGAAGCCCCTCCCCTCGATATTACCATACTGAAGATGGGTGAATTTTGCGGGTGGGTGGGTTAAACTCAACAGGAATTTTGGAGAAGGTAAAAGTATTGAAAGCATGATACTTTTGTTTGCTATGCAGGAATAAGGAAGGGTCCTGGGCACGTATCTTTGGGGCTGTTCTTTACAGCCTGAATTCAAAGCTCTGGCCCCTCCATATTTTTGCTGAATTGGCTAAATCAGCTCAGCTGCCTGGTTACCAGAGCTTGTGGGGCTGTGGGAGGCGCAGCATTACGTGGGAAAGTGTGGGTTGGTGTGGTTACACCCTGATGTGCTCTGCTCTGAGGAAGCCAGGTGCATGTTGGATGTGCTTTGCGTCTCATGTGAGCAACGAGTATCGAGTATCGTGTAGGGGAGGATAGCAGGGCCTCCCGGTTGGGTCTCAGTTATCTGCCTTTCTTTGTGCTGGTTCCTGGAGGCCAGAGCTGAGGTGTGAGTGTGAGGGAGGCTGTGTGGGAAGAATGTTTGTCTGTAATGAGCTGTGTGGTGAAACAATCCCATGCTCAATGGCCTTACAAGTACGGGTACTGGCAATGTGCCGCTGGGGACCAGGCTCTCTGCTGCCATACTGCTCCGTTTCTTTCTGGTCATGGTTTCAGGCAGGTGTCTCAAGCGTGAGCCTTTGTCAGGGTCACCCAGAGGGCTTTGTTTATTTGCTTTTTAATTCTCTCTCTCTCTGTCTCTCTTTGTATGTGTGTGTCTGTGTGTCTGTGTGTCTGTGTGTGACCGTTCTCCACTGTATTTGGAGGGCTTCTTAAAACCCAGATTTCAGGGCTAGAGAATCATCTATGATGAGATCTGATGTCCTCTTCTGGTGTGCCTGAAGACAGTGACAGTGTGCTCACATACAACAACAACAACAACAAAATCACAGATTTCAGCGGTCCACATACAGACTTTCCTATTTACTGGGTTGGAATGAGAATCCACAGTTCATCTATTCATTCATTTTTTCTTTCTTGGTATGTACATGCTTAAGACAAGGTCTCTCACTGCACCAGGTAGGCTAAGCTAGCTTGCCACAGAGCCACCAAATCAAGGGTCTGCTTGTCTCCACTTCCCTAGTGTTGAGATTACCTGCATGGACCACTATGATACCTTTTTAATGTGGGTTCTGGAGATTGACCTTAGGTCCCCCTTGGAGAAAGCCCCAGACTCTACATACAGTTACTAAGTGGGTAATGTGGAAGACTGTACATGTGATGGACGAGAAAAGATTCAGTGGTTCAAGGTGTCACTGGTAAGCACTTAAGCCATCTCCTCACCCTGAGAATCTACATTTCTGGCTAGTTTCCAGGTGATGTTGCAAGTCCAGCTTATAGGACTACTATAAATCTTGCCCAAGTGTCTACTGCTACTGGGTGTTCTTAAGCCAAGAAGGCATTGAACCTGGTAAGCAAGCCAGGAGACAAAATATTATAAAGCTTCTCAGATAGACTCATGCTGGAGAAGTACAATACGAGGTAAGAGTTGGACCTGCAGTTTGGGAGCAGAAAGGATAGCAGCTGTTTTTATTATGACTGCCCTCTGCTGTGCTGCAGACAAGGTTATTTCTTCACATTTTATAATGTGGAGAACTTTCCCATGGTTAACTTGCAATAGGAAGGCATGATGACAAAGTAATCCGTAATTTCCTACCTTCTTGCTACACTGGGAATAGGCATCATTGCAGGAAGGAGATGACCATGTAGTAGTCACCAGATGCTGAGGATGGTGGTATTTGTACATATCCCTTCATGTGATTCTCAAACCCTGTGCCTTCTGTATTATCTTTATTTCATGAACAAGGAAACCAAGGTGCTGATTCATAAGAAAACACACCTAGGATCACAAAGAGTTTAGAAGCTCCCAACTTTATGGTAGTTTGTCTTACAATTTTAGTACATTATGATATTTCAAAAGCAACAGACCTTCGGTAGATGCTGGGTAGAGGCAATGAGCACCAGGCCCTGGTGAACCCTGGCATCACGAGGGGAAGAAAACTCTGACACTCCAATGTGCCGTGTGGCTAAGCAGGGGCATTTGGTGGATTAGGTAGCCCAAGTGCATTTGTGAGTTAATGACTTTTTCCACTTGCTAAGAATCTATCGGAATGTCAATCCTTCGTTAAGTAGGGGAGTAATTAAGTAAATTTGTGGAGGCAAGACTTAAACACATACATCATCCTTATCCCAAACTGCTCTCTTGATTCACCACTGAAAATCCAGAGATTGTTACAAAAACATGGAGTTCTTAAAATGAAATAATACTTTTTGATTTAAAAGCAAAGTCAAATGTCAGGGTCCAGAATTATGATCATGGATACGTGGGAGTTGTAGATAAAGGAATGAAGAGCACAAAGAAAACGTAAATACACCAGCATCAATCAGATTGGCTGTTTAAGTTCTCTTAGGCCCACTTTAGTGATCATCTCAAGTAAAATCTTGGAAAACTTAAAAGACTCTGCAGCTGGAAGACCTAGTGAGTCTTCTGTTTAAAGTGTCTTGTTAACGGTTAACAGATGTTAGCTTGTACTGTGACCATCATCATTATCATCATCATCTTTTCTCCACTACCATCACTGTGTGTATCTCAGGGAGGGTGATTAGGAATTAGGTGGATATCAGAAGCAGCTAAATGGAACCAAAGAGGAAAGACACACGACAGAGAGAAGACCACATCAAATCACAGAAGCTTCCTGAAAATTCTGGACTGCCACTTAGAAGGCAAGTATGACTTTATAGAAAAGGCAAACTAGAAAGACTGGGGGGTGGGGGTGAAAGGAAAGAGTCATTCTGTGAGAAGTACATGGTGAATCCTCATTGTCAGCTCAGAAGGTTAAGTTGAAAATTGGGTCCATCTTTGCTGAAATATAAACGAGGAAAAGACTGTTGCAGAAATCCTGCTGGGGTATTACTTATGTAGTCAATTCTTGTGGTGATCCTTGAAAAACTTGGTGTGTGTGGGAGAGGACACGGATAGGGCAAGAACAGATGTGCAGGTGACTGCCCAAGAAGGGACAGGTGACAAAAGGCAGGGCAGCCATGTAAGTTCCTTTCTACTTGATTTCCATAGCACAGAAGGAAGAAACACCCAGTGAAAGGCTGGACTTCTCGTGGGAGGTTAAAGGGAGCCAAAGATGGACGACGGCCAACTGTCACAAAGCTGGGAAGATAAACAACTGGCCAGATGTTCGGGAGAAGACCTGTGTGACAACCTGAATGCATGCCAGTCATTGAGACGGATGAATAAACAACAGCCAACTGGGGCAGTTGAACTCGTGGGTCCTCCGGGTCGTGCTACCAATGAGTGGTCCACCGAGCCACTCGAATGATGAAACCCAAAGTGATTCTTGTTTCCGGAGCGTCAATTAGGATTTTGGTAGCAAAACAAAAGCCTAGTGAGGAGGTGAGAGAGAGAGAGACCTCTCAGGAGCTAGTTGCAGCCTGAAGCTCGATGTTCCAAGCTGTGATTGATAGAGGCCCCAGGGTGCAGCCACCGGTGGAACATCCTGTCCCTGTCACTCTGAGAGCTGGAGGCATTAGCAGCCTGGTGATGTTGACTTGGCTTTTCTCTCCTGGAAGGCTGGCCTCTCCAGCTTGTTTCAGCATCCTGAGACTATGCTGCACAGGTTTCTTCACACCACCCACAGACCTCTGAGCCCTCAACAGCCTCCCAGTTTACTGCTATGCTAAGAGAGTTAACTATGTGAGTTTTTTTTTTTTTTTCTTTTCAGCCAATAGCAAGTAGCCCTGGACCATGTGACTGTCTGTCTCTCTGTCCCTCAGGGAAGTTGCTGGGCAAGCAGTTAGCCTCTGCTCTGGCACCTACTGTGAGACTAAGATGGTTTTGGGTCAGTGTTTGCCATCTGTCCTGTGATGGCAGGGCCTCTTAAGCCACCATCCCTGCCTCTGGTTGAATAAAGTTCTTTCTCTCGTCCCAAACATTGAATTCAGTCACTGTTTAAGTGTAGATACACATGGGAGAGAGGTAAAAATGAGCTTGCAAGTTAACAGAAACAAAACTTCAGCTCCCAGCAATCAAGACTAGCAGGCGCTTGCGTGCTTCTAGGGTAGGCATTAACTGTGGAAGAAGGGTCTTGGAAATGTGAGCAACTGTGTAGAGGGTTGTTGACATGGACAGAGGAAGCAGGAAGGGGGCCTGAGTAGCCGGAGGAGGAAAGGAGTTAAAGGCTCTTAACCCCAGCAATCTCAGGGATCATGGGTAACAAAGGAAGCCATTGTCCCTTAGAGGTGTTGTAGGGGAGTGAAGCCAGAAGATAGACAGGGATGTGCCAGGGTTAGGACATGGTGACAATAGGAAGTTGACTATTAATAGAGACCTGGAGCATTGGTGGGTGAATTGGTTGAAGGAGGGAGGCCCTCTGCTCTGGGGAATTAAAAAAAGCAGCCGAGAATAGGAACTCCGAGAGGCGTGTCCTCCCTCCCCCAACGATAAAAGGGCCAGGGAAACTTGTTGAAATAACAGAGTCCTTGGATAACATGTCTTGCAGGATGATCGATTAGAAAATATGGCTGACCTGAAAGTACAGCTTAGGGGACAGCTCCTTGATTGAACTGTTGATATCTCCCCCTTTGTGTGTGTGTGTCTCCTCTCTTTTTTTGTCTGTCTGTCTGTCTGTGCTTCTCTTTTTCTCCATTATTTTTCAGCTGAAAATGCTTGACATTTGACATCATTCCTTGGCTTAGTGTACTGTTCCATTTTGCATAACTAGATGTCATCTCAAACCTAGAGCCAGTGCCTGGGCAGGAGCTCCTGCTGTCCCTTTTTTCTGATACTCCCAGCAGCTGCCTTCCTTGTTTGTGTCCCATGACTCCCACATTACTCCAGAAATTACCACTGGGGGCTTTGGCATGAGATGGGCTCATTTATTAAGAGTTGGAAAGTTGGAGCATTGGAGAAGCACAAAATGAGAGCCCTATAGAAAAAGCTCCTCTTGTGTTTTCCATTTTCTTTGGCTGTAGGTTGAAGACATAAACAAGCACATCTTGAGCATCGGTTCTGGACAATGCAGCATTTTTATGAATAACCATACTATGGTTATAGCAGAATGTGCTAAGAACACTAAGAGGCATCAAGTGCTTTGTGAGTTGAGAGGAGGAGAGCTTTACTGTGTGTGTTGAATTGTAGGAAAGTACAAATTGTACCAAGCAAAGATAAATAATCTATTCCCTTCATAATAACATGATAAATAAAATATTGTTGACATGCCTGCCAAGGCTGCTGATACCTTTTAGGTGTTTCGAGAAAGCCTGAGGTATAAATAACCATGGGCTGGTAGAACCACAGAATTTAGAGCGTTAGCGCTGCAAATAATCTTGGCCTCCAACTCAGCCTCTGCATTTTTGCAAATTTATAAACAAATGTCTAAATAGGTTAAGTCAATTGCTCAAGATCACAGAAGGAGCCAAGGCAGGGGCAAAGGTTAAGTCTCCTTACACACTCTCCCCAAAGTCCTTTCATACGGGTGGGGTGACATCAGCTATGCCTTGTCTACTAAACAACGTATTCTGAAATGAACATCTTCCAACTCCTATCAGGTGCCCTCATAGCATCTCTGGAACATTTCCACCTCTTCTGACTGCGCAAACTGTGTGATACTCTCCCGAGAACTTAGATGACCCGGAGGGAGAAAAGCGGAATAATGAACAGGAACATGTTGCTTTTATTTTCATGTTTAAAACGATGCTGAAGATGTCTTTTTCTAATAGAAGTTGAGAATAGAATGTGTTTAGCAGAGGTTGTGGGGAATAAGAGAGATGGGAGATGAGAGAAGTGGATTGTGTACAAGTTTAGAGATAGGAGGGATGTTTGGTTCTACTGCACAGCAGAGTGACTGTAGTTAACTCAATGTGGCATACGTTTCAAAGCAGTTAGAAGAGAGGATTTGTAATAATGTTCTTAGAACAAAAGAATGATAAATATTTGAAATCACAGATATGCTAATTACTCGATTATCCCTACACATTGTACAGAGGCATCAAAGCATCTTAGTACACCTTCCAAATGTGCACAATTAGTATGTGTCAATCAAAAACAAAGCTACGAAAGTCATCAGAAAGAAAGCATTGATGGGTTTGGAAGTAAAGATCTAACAGCTTTGGCCTTTCTCTTCCAGACTGTCTGAGCTCTAAGGGCCCAGCCCATGTTCTCTCCTCTTGGAAATCAATCAAACTTAGCAGTCCTGTGTCTAGACCCAAGATGAGACACCAGCCACTGAGTCTGCTTTTTCCTCAGTGAGGTTTGTTGGTTCTCATGTCTGTCATCCAGACTCTCTTTCCATCTCTCTTCCTTCTTTCTCGGCCTTTCCTCAGAATGCCCAATTTCTCCCTCGCTGTGTTTACTTCTCTTTTAGCTTCATTTCTCCTTCTGGCTCTCTCATAGCCCATATGTATGATGGTCATAACACCACATACTGACTCCTTTTTTAAAAATTGAGTTTAAATTAAAATTTTATTTATATTTCTATGCATGTGTCCTCATATGCACATGTTTGTGTGTACATGAAGGAGTCAGAAGACAACTTGGATGTCATTTCTTAGGAGCATCATCTGCCATGTTTTTGTTGGCCGGACACTCATACATGTGGTTATGCTGGCTGGTCAACAAGTCCCGGGGATCTATCTGCCAGTCACTCCCTCCTCCCCACTAGAATCACTAGTGTGCAACATCATTCCTGACAGTTTTGTGTGTGTGTGTGTGTGGACAGATTCTGGGGGTTTGATTTTGTGTCTATATAGCTTGCAAGGAAACCAGTTTATCAGCTGAGACATTTCCCCAATTGGTCTTGCTGACTTAATTTCAAAGTCTGCACCAGGCTTCTGGCTCAGTCTGGTCACCTGCCCCAGTTCATTTGCTGTTCTTCCTGCTGCCTTTGAATGGCTCAGTATGCACTGCTGAAGAGCCTGCTCCCTTAGTTAGACAATGGCTCATTGATTTGGTCATGTGTATCCTATGGATTAATTGTACTAGACTAGAGTTATCTGTACGGAGCATGGCCACTTGCAATTTCTCTTAAAGTCTGATTTATAAAAGGTATAGTTAAGTTCAGATTCTCTGGTGCCACACTCACTGATTCTTCAAAATACTTCCTCCTTCCATGACACCAGCAATGACTATGCTGTCCCCTGATTCCCAGGCCATTTGATTAACAAGTATTGGTGGCGCTTCTGCCTCTATGCTTTGCACTACAGAGAAGCGTTACTCCTCCTCTTTGGCCTAGAAACTGTCATGAGTGTTTCCGTCAGACTCAGCCCATTGCCTTGTGCAGAGAATGCCTGGCATAGAAAAAGAGAATGGACATAGCACAGTTTAACTACTCTGGCAAACTTTTAGGGCTCCTTTGAAAGGTGGAGAACTTAATAAAGCTTGGATGCACAGAACAATTTCTCCTTAAAATTATAGTCTCCACCACTGTCACTATTCCCAGAACCTCTAGGTTGAGTATTCATATATTTCATCTCATATAAGAGTAACAACCCTTTAGGGCAAATATCATTCCCCTTTAAGAGATGAAAAGAGGAACCTCAGGGAGATTATACAACTTCCCTGAGGTCACAGGACTGGTAAGTAGACCTGGATTCTTAGCCTCAGAGGTGCCTATTGCCACCTCTGATATCAGTTGTCACTGGTAGAATGAGGAAACAAATGTCCCAACCCCCTTTTCAGCCAGAAGCCATTTCATTTCCAAGTGTGTGTAATCACCTTTGTCCTTGGTGTGCTTGATGCTATTACCACATAGCTGGTGATTTTTTTTTTCTCCTTCCAGATTTTCCTTCCCAAATAAATCATTAATTGCCCTTACTCTGAAGCTATGTCACAGCCTCTGACCCCTGGCATCAGAATCACCATGAAAACGTCTTTTGGAGTCATTCTCTGGGACACTACAGTCCGGGTTCCTGCAGTGTGGTCTCCCAGGCTGACTTCTCAGTTGCATTTCATTTGGATGATGGACGGCCCTCGGATCTGTCCTTCTACACTCGGGGACTCATTGCTCAGGCCCTTTGTCGTCTCCTGACAGCTCAGCTTGCCTTCAGCTGTGGTCCTGCTCAGGAGTGTTTGCACTCACAGTACACTGGCTACCATTTGCTTCCTTTGAAATTCACCTGGTTCCTCTGCTCTTCCCTTTTCTTACCTCTGACTCCTTGGCAGCTCCCACTAGCCAGTGAGCAGTCAGCATGCCTGTTTTCCCTAGGAATAGCTGGTGCAGCACCCATCTGATGCTGCTTCTCTGTCCCATGGGAAGCAGCTGTCATATCTTGCCACCCATGCTTCCATTCATGTGTGCTCTTCTGTGTGCTCTGCAGGGGGTTATGTGCTTACAGGGCACAGTTTAGGATTTCTAAAATATGTAAGCAGACCTTAAGTTTTGCTTCTTACCTTTATGTATGTATACAAAGATTAGCCTAACTGCATTCCACTAAATTGGTACTAGTTAACTATTGATGAAACTACACTGACACACCATTATCAGCCCCAGCCCATAGCCAACACTAGGTCACCCCTTGGAATTGTATGTTCAGTATCTGGACAGATGTGTAATGGCATGTGACTACGAGTTTCACTAAAATCCTCATGCCTTAAGAATTTTTAAACCCTAGTAAAAGATATTGGAGCATAACATAAAGGCAGTTACAATTTTACAAGTGTTGAAATGGCAATAGCAATGCAAGCCTGAAGGAGGATCAGAAGGAAATAATCACATACTTTTTAGTGGGGTCTGTGGA
The DNA here is from genome assembly GCA_021653895.1 of Mastomys natalensis. Classification (NCBI taxonomy): domain Eukaryota; kingdom Metazoa; phylum Chordata; class Mammalia; order Rodentia; family Muridae; genus Mastomys; species Mastomys natalensis. The sequence goes on along the minus strand of JAJTUV010000163.1, from coordinate 966,390 downwards.
CATTTGAGGGATCCAGTAAGACATTTGAATTCTATGTATTTCCAGGGGGTTAGAGAGAAAGTTTGTGAGGAATGTGGGCAGAGGGGAAAGCTGACTTCCAATGTCTAGGCACATTTGACTGAATATAGAATGGTGTGTTGGGGAGGTTAAGAACTAAGAATAGCATCCTACAGACTGGAATTAAACTCTGACTTCTATGACAGACTTGTAATGGATCTGGGCCATGTAATACAACTGTGTAAGCCTCAGTGTCTTCAGTATCTTCCAACTGGGGAAGATAATAGTGCTTACTCGTTGGGATGCTCTGAGGATAAGTGGATGCGTGTCTCAGGGTTTTACTGTTTGTGAGCAGATACCATGATCAAAGCAACTCTTATAAGGACAATATTTAATTGGGACTGGCTTACAGGTTCAGAGGTTCAGTTCATTGTCATCAAGGTGGGAGCATGGCAGCATCCAGGCAGGCATGGTGCAGGCAGAGCTGAGACTTCTACATCTTCATCTGAAAGCTGCTAGCGGAAGACTGACCTACAGGTAGCTAGGATGAGGGTTTTAAGCCCACATCCACAGTGACACACCTACTCCAACAAGGCTGCACCTCCTAATAGTGTCACTTTCTGGGCCAAGCATGTACAAACCATCATAATACAAGCCATTTTTCTTGTGCCTGGTTTCTAATCTATAGACCTGGATGTCAGCCAGGAGTGTGGTGAGACAGAGAGATGGTGGGGAGTAGAACTTGAAAGGCAGATTATAAGGCTCATGTGTCACCAAAGTTGGGAATTTTAACACCATGAAACCATAGTAAGGACTCTAGTCTCTAGTTAAATGCCATGCAGTCTTTAGGGTGTGTAAGAATTATAGTACAATTTCTTGAATGCATATTTATCAATACTTTATATATTTTATGTTTCTGTTGAGTTACTTTGGGATTTAGGAAGCCTGGCTTTTCATGAATATACTCTCAGAGGTTCAGACAACAGTTTGGCTTCCATTGATGGTCATGACTTCTGCTGTATCTTTGTAGAAGAAATACACTTTATGGATGTAGAAAGAGGTTTGGAGCTCTCTTAAGGTCAAGCTGAGGCAAACTCTGGGCAGGTGACCTGATTTCCAGTCTGAGCTCTTTGTCTCACACCCACACACTATCCCTTCAATGTCCAATGAAAGCCAAGTGTGACTTCTGCCTGCTAGGCTTGAAGATCAGGCATGAATGAGACTCATGTGACATTATAGATAAACTTCCTTCTGCTTTACCCAATGAAGGCTTTATGGACTAAGAGAAAACATGCACACGAGTTTCCAGGTCCTGGAATCTGACCTCCTGTGGCAGTAACTGAGCATATATCTTTAGGAAGGGAGACCAGACATCCCTTATGGATGTGGCTTTCTGCTAAGCAGCATGAAGCACTGCATAGCAGGCCTCCTTGAGATCTTCATCCTATGAGGTAGGGCATTCTCCATGTGAGGTCTGACTACCCACCCATGGATCCTGTAGCTGCAGCTAATACTGTGTACTTTTCCCTGTTGGGAAACTCCTTGCCTTTGGATGCTAAGGCTTTTCCTCTGAGCTACTTCACTCGTTCTAGGTCAACATGTTTCCTAAGAGAGCCCTGCAGACCAACCTCTTTCCATAAAAAGAGTACTGAATTCATTAATGGAGGTAATGAAGGCATTACCTCAGGTGAAGAAACAGAGTCCACTGTATTCTGGATTAGGAGTCCTTGTCCTGGTTTTTAATGTATTCTTAAATCCCCTGAATTAGTCCCTCTTCACTTTTAACTACAAAAGTCTGGAGTACTTTAGTACCCAAGATCTCTCTTTTTGACTTTTAGGTTCCCCTTACCCTAACATTATTTGAAGAAAACTTGTAGAATTGACTAATGCTCTCCTCTCTCTCTCTCTCTGTCTCTCTCTCCCTCTCTCTCCCTCTCTCTCCCTCTCTCTTCCCCTTTCTCCATCTCTCCCCCACCCCATCTTCTCTAAGTGTTTTGTAGAGGTAAGTGAATACCCCAAGCTATGGGATACTGAGAGCTCTGGGACATTCAGTTGCATCTACCCTGAGAGATAAAAAAAACAGTTCATACACCAATCAGCAATGAAAACACTAAAGGCTGCGGACCCATTGATTCTGAGCTTTGGGAGGACACAGGCTTTTGCTGGGGTCTGTCGCCATGGCTGCCTCTGGATGCTGAAGGGTTTGCAGAAATCGATACCCCCAGGTGCCCCACACCAACTGCAACAACAAAAGCACAGAGACAGCTGTTTCTACAGCCTTCTAGAGGGATACGAGACAGCAGGAGGCCTGGAGTGCTGTAGAATTTTCTTCTCTCCATTAATTTTGACAGCTACAGGACTGTCCCAGATGTGAAGCGACCCCACACTGCACTTCCAGCTGACATTTCTTTATTGCTCTCAGGCTGAAGTAACTAGATGCAGCCATTCAGGGAGTGTGGGCTCCGTGCCACGTGTTTTAAATGCATCATCTCAAATCATAACCAGCTGGGGAGATGTTCCCTTCACTCTGTTTTGCATACAGGGGCTAAATGATTGACCTAGGACATCTAGGCAGCTGAGTTCCACACCTAGATTGGCAAGGGCTCTGAGAGGTGGGGTTCCTGCACCCAGGCTCCCTTGTTAAGTTGCCTCCCCACTGGAAATAGGTCGTTATGCTGAGTGACAAGGAAGTTGCTTGGTAACCTAAACCAACTGAAGAGCGTGAACTGTGGCTTGGCAAATGAATCAGAATAAATTGGTCCTGATGCTGAGCATATGCATTTCTGGACACCCCCAGAACTCCCGGAATTACTTGAGAGGAAGATGGTTAGAGAAGTACCCAAAAGAGATAAAGTGCTGGAGCTATAGATTGACTGGGATTTGCCTACATACATGTGCAGGCTCGAAATTACACTTGCCCCATGATTTCTACTACTTACTCCTGCTGACACTGTGTTATCCCAGCTGCAATCTCCACTGCCCACAGATAGGCCAAGAGGAGCTATGCTTGAGAACCAATCCCACAACCTGACTTTGATGATCGACCTAAGTGTGATTTTTACATTCAACATCACCATTCTTATAGGTTGCCTCATTGACTGATAACTTTAGATACAATTCCAGTTGGCAGTGGGCTTTAATATTCAGGTGTCTATGGTTAATTCTTGCCATACCTGTGTGAGTTAAAGCGTCAATAGGAGTAGAGCTTCAGTCTTCAACCTTGAACTTCATGAGTCACTGAGAAAAACATACAAACTTCAAACAAGCAGATTTAAAAAAAAAAAAAAACAAACAAACAAAAAAAACCTTATCAAACCCAGAAACTGACTTGGTAGAGAAATTGTATTTTGAAAGCCAAGATAGTAATTACAACATGCAGACAGGTTTGGAAAAATCTTTTTTTTTTTCATGTGTGTGTGTGTGTGGGGGGGGGGGGATGGGCTTGAAGTTGACATTGGGTGTCTTTATCGATCTTTCTCTACTGATTTATTGAGGCAGGATGTCTCACTGATCCCATAGATTGTCAGTTTGGGCTGTTCTGTCGGGTATGCCTTGTCTCTGCGTCTTGAGTGTTGGGAATACAAGTGGCAGTCACACATTTAGATCCCTGGCTGTTTATGTAGTGCCAGGGATCTGAACCCCAGGCCCTATGCTTGTGTAATCAACACTCTATCCCTTGAGTCTTCTCCCCAGACCAAAGTTTGTGAAGTCATGACTGAACAGTCTTAGGCAAATCATAGATTCTAATTTTTTACTTGCCAGCTTTTAGAAGATTTCTCTTCTTTGAAATGAAAGACTATATTAATCATAAAACTCCCAGAGTCAAGAGCAAACAGCATCATATTTTGGTTGGAACCCTGGGCCATGCAGACCTTGAAGAGAACAGGTGCTATTTTCATATTCATGATATCCTGTAGGCTGAAAGTAGAGGTGTCTGTTTGGGTTCTAGTTCAGCTTGTAATGAAATGGGTAAGGATGGGGTGAATCACTGTACCCCTCTGTAGCTCCATTCCTCATCGACCACACAAGGGGCTTGCTTGGTTCCATTTCCCAGATCCCTGCTGGCTCTAAATTTCTGTGATTGGCATCTCTCCTTCATTTCAGAATATTCTTGTATGTCCAGGGATGTAAATCAAGTTATCAAATATTTGTTGAACACATGCTATTTGTTCAGGATCTGAAATCATTTGAAAAACTGGATCTGGGAGGGGGAAAAGAGGGCCGAGGAAAGGAAAATACTGATGATAATAAATAGACAGGCTCAATGATGAAGGACGTTGGAATGTTCAATAATCTCTAGTGTCTACTTGTTTGTTTAGAGCCACTTTGTGTGGTAATAGTGGAACAACTGACTGAGGGTGAGCCTCACATGTGATCTACTGGATGGAAACTGAGCTACAAGGCCCTCAGGATGACAAATACTGCTTGATGATAAAAAGCACTGAGGCGTCAGGGACTAATCTACTGCTTCAGGAAAAAAAAAAAAGGTATGACCAGAAAAGAAGTCCTGGTGATTTAACTGATGGTGACAGCTGGAGGCCCTGTAATTGTCCACATAGAAAGTGGAAAAAGAAAAAGTTGTCTTTTTATGGAAAAGATAGTATAAATGGGCATTGTTAGAGTCTTCTGGCTTCTGAAGATTCCTGAGAGTGGCTGAGGAGATTGAACACAGGCAGTGCTCATATGTGGGGTGTGCTACAACAGCTAAAGCCTCCTTGGCATGGCTCTCCTTTCAGGTATGGGGGAGGAGTATTCAAAAGTCTTTGAGAATTGATGTAATTGCTACAGGTGACCCAGTGAGAAAGAAGTAAGTGGTAAACATCCCCAGCCACATTTCCTTAAATCAGAACAATTCTGTAATCGGTTGCTCTATAGGTCGGGGCCCTCCGTGATGGAACTGAGTAATTTCATTGGCGAAACTCTGGAGCTACTTTGGTGACTGTGATGGCTAATCTTGGTTGTCAACTTGGTTGGATCTGGAGTCAACTAAATTACAAGCCAGTGGGCATTTCTGTGAGGGATGTTCTTGATCACAGTATTTGAAGTGGGAGGACTATCCTAAATGTGGATGGTAACTTCTGGTGCTGGACCAGATAAAGGACAAAAGATGGAAACTGCTTTCTGCTTGCCTTCACTCTTGCTGACAAGTCTGCCAGTCCTGTGACTACAACATTCCTTTGTTGAGAATAAAACCACTTTCTTCGAGCTTCCAATGCAGACTGAAGACCAACAGCTTTCCAGGAATCCTCAAGCCCTTCAGTGCCAGAGACGCTGCTGCTGAGACATTCAGCCTCCTGATGTGACAAGTTACCAGATTCTCAGCTTATCCAGTGTGAGTCAGTATTGTTGGACTGCCAGGACCATATTGTGTAAGACAATTTGATAAATCCCCATCACACACACAGAGAGACACACCCACGTGTGTATATATGTATATATATGTACACACACACACACACACACACACACACACAATCAGTTCTGTTTCTTTAGAGACCCCTGAGTTTAGTATTAGCCACTCATTTGGCTGAGTGAAGTAGTTTGGCTTTGCTGTGGTGATGACTGGTGTTTGCTGAATACTGCGATCAGGATTCCTGGTACAAAGAATTCTGGGAGGTGGAACGTTTGCCACTCCACACTATTGCCCCCAGGCCATGACTCTTCTATCACTATCTAGGGGTGGCATGCCATGAGGAACAAAGTAGGGACCCACACAGAAAATCTCATTTAGTTCCTGGTGTTGCTGCCGTTCCCCACAACTCTGATAGAGGAAGTGAGGGTTTTGAAGTTCAAGGGTCTCATATGGGCCATTCAGCCAAAGAGATACATTAGAGAAGTCCCAAGAAGTGTGTTCTGCAGTCACGCCAAGAGATGACTCCAAGAACACTCTAGACTTTAGTCTAGGCCTGGAAGTCACTGGAATATCTCTGGTACTGTGACAACTAGTATTCAGGGAGGCAAATCTGGGTATCTGAGGAAGAAGAGGGTGTAAGCCTTGAGTATTGTAGGATCCCAAACCCTATGGTGCTGTGGAGCATCTTAAGGAGAGGTCTAGGAAGACCACTACGTTATCTCTGTCCAGTGATAGACCGGAAAGAGCTCAGGCAGTGTGTCTCTAGCAACAAAAATAGTCAAATAAATCCTGGGAAAAGCTCAATCTGACCCCTTAATATAAATTGATTGATACCCTTTGACATCTAGGGAGCCATGTTTTTACTTTCTGAAATGAAGAGAAGTTGGTACTTGGAGTAGGCTCTGCACAGGTAGAGAAGGAGGAAGGAAAGTTGACATGAAGCATTCCTTCTGTGCTGGGACTCATGTCTACTCCCTGATCCTTCACAAGGTGCTCTTGTAGCCCAAAGAGTGTACATTACTTAAAAAGAGTTAACTAAAACTTGAGGTGATTTTCTTCTAGTTTAGTATTGCTTTAGTCATGCATTTCAAAGCAGGCTTATTGCTTATTTCAGAGCATCCGTAAAGCCAGAAGTCTACAAAGAAGCCAGTGCAAACCATGTCAGGAGTAATGGAACCTTCTTCCTTTGCTTCTTTTTTTTCTTTTCTTTCTGACAGATGTCACAGATAGAGTTTCTCTCCTGGGATATAGACCCCAATAAAACCTATGGCCTGACATACTGGCAGCCTCTCCGAGCCACAGACGCATGCTTAGAATTCCACAGTCTGCTGTGAGGCCAGCAGAGAAAGCCCCAAGCAAGAAAGGCAGACACTGGGCACTTTTGAACTTATTCTGGGTATTAAAAGAGCTTTAAGTGGGAAGGGGTGTGTGGAGACAGGAGCCAGCGATTTTCAGCTGACTCGGGAGAGTTGCCACAGGAAGCCGTATTCACACACAACCCACACGTTTTGGAGATGTGCCCTAGGCAGACAGTATCAAGTACCGCCTGGTACACGGTGTTGTTCTGTGCAGGACAGTTCTCTTTAAACAGTAGTGGATGAGAGTTTCTTCGGTCTTGTGACAGAAATGTGTGACGTGTTCAGCCATAGGGGGTTAGCTTCATGTTCTGACAGGCAACCAGGAGCAATGGTAGTACCGAGTGCTGTTTGTGGGTGGTCTTATGTACTTCAGGTTATTTTCCTGAGCAGAGAGAAATTTCACTTTGTCTAGCGGTGGGAACTTTACTGTGTTTGACACATAACACATAGTCAACCAATATTTATTAAATGAGAAAAAAACAACAGCATTGAATGACCTCTTAGCTTCCATCTATGTCCAATATTAAAATTAATGTCTCTATCCCCAACACTTGCTTACAGAGCCCTTAGGAAATTTTATTCTAATTTGCTCTTTCTCCCCCTTTCTACCTAGAAGTTAAAGTAAAAAATTATGGACTTTGTTGTTTATTTTTGAGACAGGGTTTTGCCATGTAGTCAAACTGGCCTTGAGCTTACCGAGTAGCTTGGACTGGCCTCAGACTCATCGTACGCACCTTTCCCCAGACTCCGAAGTACTGAGATAGCAAGCATGTACCACTGGGCCTCGTGGGGGCTGTGCTTGTCTTCTTCTTCAGCGTTTAGTCTCGTTCCTGGCATGTATCAGATGCTCACTAAGCAGGACAACTATATAATTTGTTACTCAAATCAGGACCCTGTGAGGGTATAGGGATGCTGACTAGAGAGAACAGATACCCCTGTGGAGCCTCACGCTGGGCCCTGATCAGTAAATGCTTGGAGAATAAATAAGAGAGAGACAGCTTGCGGAGCCCACAGAGGCATGCTGCTCTAATGCTTTTCCTTATCTGGAGATTAAAAATGGCTCTCTGGGAATTCCACCCCCCTGGGCTCAATTCTATTCGACTAGACATACACAATACATCTAGATTGTCTTTCTTTCATGTGGCATTTAATATCTACATTCTCTGGCTGCTGCTCCTCTGCTAAATTTTCCCCCTTGCAGCCTAAACATTGCCTTTCTTGAGTATTCTATTTGTCTGGGAAGTTTGCTGGCTGCACGTGGTTCCGAGGGGAGGGAGTGTGTCCATGTAACGAGGCTGCCTTAGGTTCTGTAAGTGTTTGCTTCGAGAAACCACACTCTCCACCCTTGGTGGCCTTGAGGGTCTCTGGAAAGCAGAGACAAATTATGACTGGGACATAAACTAGATTATTGGTGCAGCCCTGACCCAGTGGCCTTAATTCTTGTCTACATCCTTTGACATACTTCCATGATCCAACTCTGTGGCCCATTTCTGGTGACCACACTTCTGATCCAAAATTGGCCTTGCTTTCCATTTAAAAGTGTTCATCTTGTGTTTATTAGTTGTTTCTTTTCTGCCCCAAGGAGGAGGCCAGAGTCTATGGGACACCTATGGGAGATATCTAATCTATAAGGGTTGATAGATGCAGACCCGGAACTCACCTGCCTCCCTACAGGACTGGAGCTAAGTTTGTTGTTAGAACATCTGGAGAGGAGGTCTCCTAGTTGACTTGAATACTTCCCATGGTTGTGTGCTGTGTTGGGCATTGTTGGGACACAACTCCATGGCCTTGTCTACTACACCGACTGTCCCTCATCTTCTCACCCTTGTTGGTTTATTTTTGCTGTCTTTTATTAATATCTTTAGTTCATCTCAAAGAATGAAGAGAACACTTTTTCTGTTGTTTGTTTTTATGAGAAAGAGTGAAAGAAAGAGAGAGGGGGAGAAAGAGAAATGCAAGGAGGGAGCGTGGGGAAGAAAGGGAGAGAGAAAGAGAGGAAGAAGGAGATGAGGAGGGAAAGGAAGAGGAGGAGAGAGGGAGAGAGAACACTGTTAAGGACCCTAAGCTGCTAATGTTTGTGTTCCCTGTGGTACTTCCTACGGGCTTCCCTGGGCTGAAACCCTGTCCACCCACCCATAGACAGATCTATCAGTTACTTCAATAAATAACTGAGAGATAATACAATTTTAGCTTCCTGCTCTCCCAGTGGAAAAGGGAATTCCATATAAATGTACAACATTATTATAAAATTGCTGGAATGCCCTGCAGAGGGAACTGACCTTTTCTAAGTTAAGCTACATTATACCCTTGAGCTAGGTGTTCCATAAATTCTAGAATAAAAGTTAAAAGCCTTTTAAAGGTTAGTAATCACAATCATAGTTTTTTTTTTTTTCCTTCAACTTGGATGCTGCTTTTCACCAGCTCGTAATATCAGGTTAGTAGAACAAATGGGTACTTAGAAAAACATTAGGGAGTTACCTAAACAGCATCCTATTTTTAACCCCAAAGCATAACTCTTTTTCCTGCCTTCTAGCTAACTGGGAGAGTGGGCCGGACATGGCCTCTCTCTAGGTCCTGTGTTCTCATTTGTAAAAGGTCGTTTAGCTGTATTGCCTCTAAACATCCCACAGTTCTAGGGTTTTCCAACCTAACATGAACTCTAAGAAGCCACGGTGGTGTTGGGCTTATTGTGCAGGCATTTGCAATGTTTGCTGTGGTTGTATGTGACTTGGGAGTTATGGAATGATGAACTCCACTTGATGTCTCTCCTGGACGCTGCAGACAGTAAGTTTCCTTAGCCTTGTTAGTGGGACAAGTAGTTAATAAATGGCAGTGGTTTAGAGCACAGAGGGCTGTGGTGGAGATAGGGCACAGGTGTGACGTTGGGTGGATTACTTAGCTACTCACAAAGCATCATGTGTTGAATGGGAACAATAAAAGAATTCGAGGAGCCAGTGCAGAAGACAGATATGATGTAAACGCGTGTCGTGGCTCTTGGCGCATAGATGTGGTCAGTAAATGCTGGTTGTTGTCACTGCTTTTTGATGCTGTGGGCTCAGCAGAGTTGACCTGTAAGGACCTATGCAGTTCTGACTGGCTCTGCCTCTACGGTTTTGAAAAAAAAAAAAAAATGTGGTCAGTGACCTCCAGGATGTTTGGTTAACTGGAGCTTGGGAAATTAGGCTGAAGTTCACATGGGAGCTCAAAGCCTGTGATGATTAAAAACTCCTATTCTAGGCTTATGTAACATGAGCTGCTCTTTTAGTTAAGTACGCTTCTTGGAAGCATTTATAGTTTTTAAGCTGACACTTATCTGGGAGATGGGGGAACAGAAGTCACTTTACAAAGCTCCCACTGAGGTGCTGGAGCTACTAACCTCCCAGACACACTGTCCCAGGAGGATTCGTCCTTTAGAGGATCAGAACTGTTTCCGTAGGATATAAGTCTGTCTCTGGTACTGGCAGAAAGGGCTGTTTCAGGACTGTCCTTTGCTGACAGCACAGCTTGACGCAAAGTCCTCCAGCCTGATGCTGGATCTGCTTCTGAGAGGTCACAATGGACTCGTGTGGATGGTCTATGTCTGGGTGCCTTGTAGTCTGACAGTATTGGAGCATCAGTGCAGACTTTTGTAACTTTCTCAAAGCCAGTGGTGTGCTTCTGATGGTGGCTCAGCCTAGCACCACAGGGCTGGGGCAGGAAGGTGAAAGGCAGGTGGGTAATATGGTAGACAGCCATGGCTGGCTAGGAAAGCCCCTTGGTAAAAGCGGCCATTGTTTTCCACAGCACGTCCTTAAACTGGTGACAAAGTCACCGCCTAGTAAGGGACTCTTGCATTCTAAAATTAGAAAGAAAAGTTATTTTTAAATCAATGGAACAGTAAATTGTTGAGAATAATAACACACCAATTCAAATGTCACCTATATTTAGACAATCAGAAATCCAAATTCATTTGGCTGTAAACTGTATATAAAAGTATGTTGAAGGCTAATAGACTTGGAACTACTTTTTCTAGGTGGAGTACATCCTAAGATGCCCAGTGGATGCTTGAAACCTGGGGAATGCTTAGTCCCAAAGGTACTTTGAAACTTCCTATGCACATACCCTTGTTCTGGCTTAACTTATAAATTAGGCACAGTAAGAGATTAATAATAACACCAATAATAAACAGAACAATTGGCAACACAGTTATACTATTGTGTCATCACTGGACTTAGTGGCTTTATTGAGTACAATAAATGTGGGCCTGAATACAGTTACTAGAATACCTTGACAGTGAAACAATTGTTAAGCAAACTGAGTCACATGATGAACCAAGAGCACAGCTGTGCTGGCAGGTAGGGATGTGTTCTCTAGCTATCAAAGATGGCTACTAATAGGTGGATGGTGCATACATACAGTGTAGATACACTGGACGAAGGGTTGGTTCACATCCCAGACAGGCCAGAGCTAGGTGGTATGACACTCATCATACTATAGAGAATGAAATTGAACTGAAAAGCTATGAGCTTTTTTAATTGGTGCTTTTTTCATGGAATATTTCTAAGCAGTGGTTGACTCTGGGTAACTGACACCATGGAGAGCAAAAGTGAGCCTAGTGGTTAGCACTGTAAGTTTGCCTGCCTGGGTACTTTCTATTTTAGAAACCCACTCCACTGCATTTTGCTTTGTGTGATTCTTCTTGTTGCCCCCACAAAATACCTGACAAAAGCCACTCAGAGAAGGAAGGGTTTATTCTAACTGTAGACTGAGGTGCAGTTGTCAATGGGGGCTGTAGCTTGAGACTGCTGGTCACTGTATCTACAGTCAGGAAGCAGAGAGAGCCGATGGTGGGGGGTACCTCGCTTTCTTTTGTATGCAGCTGTAGACCCCAGCACATGGAACTACACTACCTGAATTTAAGGTGGGTCTTCCATCTCAGTTAACCTACCTAGAAAGACTGCTCAGAGGTTTGTCTCCTCCCTGAGAGACAGTGCCAATTTCCTTACTGAAGAATGACCAAATTGTTTTATTCAAGTTTGGGAGGGGGGTCCATTGAGTCGTTGATTTGACCTGGACCTTTCTGTGGTCTTGGAACTACTCCAGGATTTTTAGAACAGTGCCATCAGGTAAAAAACAAGAAACAAACACCAACCAACCCAACAAACACCACCAACAACCAACCAACCACCCACCAACCACCAACCAACCAGCCCAATAAACCACCAATCAACAACCAACAACAAACACCAACCAACCAACAACCACCAACCAACCAACAACCAACCAACCAACCAACAACCAACCAACCAACCAACCAACCACCAACCAACCAACCAACAACAACCAACCAACCAACCAACCAACCAACCAACCAACCAACCACCAACCAACAACCAACCAACAACCAACCAACCAACCAACCAACACCACCAACAACCAACCAACCAACCAACCAACCAACCAACCAACCAACCAACCACCAACAACAACCAACCAACCAACCAACAACCAACCAACCAACCAACCACCAACCAACCAACCAACCACCAACCAACAACCAACCAACACACCAACCAACCAACCACACCAACCACACCAACCAACCAACCAACCAACCAACCAACCAACCAACAACCAACCAAACAAACAACCAAACAAAAAACCCTGAAGAGTGTTGATTAATGATTGAAGATTTACATAAGATTTTAAAAATTGGCTATTCATCTTGAGATTATTCAGAATACAATTAAAAAAGATATTGAGAAAAAAGTATAAAGGCCAAATCAATCACATTTTAACTTTCAACTCCTACCAGTGATTTTTTTGTTTATTTCTCTAAGAGCCATTGAATGTCATATTCCTTCAGTGACCTGGTGTGAAACATTGCTGTTCCCTATGTGCTCTTCAAGGTGCTTGGTGGCAGATGGGGTTCCTACTCTTACTTTCACCCACAGTAGTATGTATTGTGGTGTGTGTGTGCATGTGTGTGCATGTGTGTGTGTGCATGTGTGTGTATGATATGTGCTTATATGTGTGGGTGCATGTGTGTATTCCATGTGTGATATGTGCATGTGTGTGTATATGGGGGTGTGTATGGGTATGTGTGTGCATATGAATGTATGCACATGTGTGTATGTGTGTATGGTGTCTGTGTATGCATGTGTATGTATGTATATATATATGGATGTCTGTATATGTATGGGTGAGTGTGTATTTGTGTGTATGTGTACGGGTATGTGTATATATGAGTGTGTATGGTATATGTGTATGGTGTGTGAGTGTGTGTGTGTGTGTGTGTGTGTATGTGTGGTCAGGACTGTCTTCGCTGAGGTATTCAGGCTCTTCTCCTTGCCCTGGAGCTGGCTTCTCTATCTGTGTGTAGTACTAAGTCTGTCATGTTCAGCAACTAACTCAGTTTTGAAAAAACAAAGTATTTTTTTTTAGACAGTTTTTGCAGTGTCACTTATTAAACATGTCTGTATTTAATTTACAAGTAGAAATTACATACATTGTTCATAAGTTGATCCACACATAGCTAATTAACACACCACTTCACATGATTTCTGGGGTCTTGGTGGCAGAAATACTGGCACTCTTAATAGTTTCGAATAATGTGTCATAGTGCACTGAGTGTGAATGTGCAAGCATTACGTTGTACAATGTCCTCTTGAATGCATTTGTCTTATATGAAACTGTGAGCCATTTGACCAATGTCTCCTTTACATCTCTTCCCCTAGCACTAGGTAACCACTATTCTATTTACTGCTTTCACGCATGGTTCAGCCATGAGGTCTGTAGTGTGTTGCTTGCCTGACATTGACTTTCTGATGCTCACCGACCTCCAGCACGCTAGCTCCTGTGTCCCAATTTGTCAGCATCGTGTGCCCCTGGATCAGCACGTTCTGATCCTGATTTGATTAACCATGCCTGACTTCCCGCCCTTACCCATGTACACATTATCGTGACTCTTGTGTGAGGCCCATACATGTCCCACCTCTCCTTCTAACTCTCCTCTCAGGATATTGCTCTAGAATCATGACAGGCCCTTAGAGTACAAGGTACACCATGAAAAAACTCTGAGCTGGAGTTGGAGTGTATACACACTTCCTATTGGCTAGTTAAACCTATCACCATAAGCCATTTGACCTCTGTAAGTCTGTTTCTTCATCTGTAAAATGGGAATAACAATGACACTTGCTTGGTCTGCCTTTAAAGCAATACCTACTGTAGTGATGTCAGGCATGTACGCTCTGTAGTTTGACTTATAGTTGGTCTTTGGCAAAGTGTCTGTTCAAACATTTTTCTCATTAAAAGTGATTGGATTAGGGCATGGGGGACAGGGGATAGTAAAGGAGGGAGAACACAAGTCTTTCTCTCTCTCTGATTGATTATCACCATCTCTTCCTGGAGCATGGGGCCTGGGGCTGGAAGTTCCAGCTTCTCACTGTACCACGGTCTTTGGGTGACTAGCTCCTGTGTAGCACCACGTCCCTCCAGCAAGAAAACAAAAACACCCTCTTAGGAACCAGGGTTAAAGATGAGAATAAGCTATTCTTCCTATTGCTTAAGGATTTAAAGATTTCTGTATCAGGAACTAGGAATTTATAGCCCATTAAAAACTTTTTTTAAAAAAAATTTTTAGTTTTTTGCAGTGCTGAGAATCAAGCCCTAGTCTTTTGCAGGCTACATAGGCACTTACTTTTGAACTACAGCCTGGGAATATTCTTAATATAAAAGGAAATATCATAATGTGAAATAAAGGTCCAAGGTTATTATTGGCCATTAAGGAAGTGGGCTGCAATGAGATGTCACTATGAACCTCTAAGATAGTTAAAGAGACTTACTGTACTTGTACCAAGTGTTGAAAACATTTACAGAAATTGGTATCTCCAGACATTCTTTATGGGCATCTAAAAATGGAACAACTATTTTAGTAAACAAATTGGTAGTTTTTCAAAATATTAAGCTTATACATGTCATATAATGCAGTCATTTTTACTTCTAAATGTCTACACAACAAACCTGAGAGCAAGCATATATCCTCACAAAGACGAGCACATGAATGTTTACCTACTGCTATATGTACAATAACTCCAAACTGGAAAGAATTCAGCTCTTATCTACAGGAGAACAGATATCCATAACAGGTTAGTAATATACAGCAACATAGATGACTTTCAAAGTAATTATGGTATGTGAAGGGATACAAACTCTTTATAGTTATATTTATATATAGTTCTAGACAATGTACACTCTGAGTACTAGAAGGTGTATTGGTGATGGAGATATGGGAATGACATGGAGTGATTTCAGAGGAGCAGAAAGTGCTTAGGAATTGTGGATATATCCACGTCATCACCTCTCATTGTGATGGTTTAATGGGAATACAAATATCAAAATTCTATCAATGCATAATATTTAAATATTGCAGTTTTGGTATGTAAATTATAATTCACTAGCATTAAATGAGAGAAATATTAGAATAAATGACCGTCAGTGTAAGGAAAATCAAAATAAAACACAAGAAAAACAAATTGTGCTGAAAGGCCCCAGTGAGGTAATGCCCAAGAAACTGTAGTAGAGCTGCACCCTGCTCTTGAATGCATGTCATCACTGTTATATCTGTGGCACTGAGACATGGGAAATTTCCAGTAAGGGAACCAGGCAGCTTCTAGGGGCTTCAGATGTTAAGTTTTCCCACTCCACCCAATGGAAAAGTAAAGACAATAACACACCTCACTGGGCAGAGGTCCTTCCCAACAGAGAACCTCAGAGGCTTTTGTTTAGTGCTTGTTCACCCCCCAGCCCTTCACTGCAGCCCTCACTCCAAAATAGTGAGTAAGGGTGCCAGGGCTAGCCTAATGTCTAGACAGCATTCCCTATATGGTTGCCCACAGGGATTCCCTGGGAGGCCCTTGGACCGGGAAAATGGTTGGATCTAGTATCTGGCAATTCTCACCCACTTAATTTGCGATGGAGGCCCTCTATGGAGAGGGTCCTTGAGACAACCACCCACCACACTCCCGTGGCATGTCCTCTCTTGCCTGCTTCTCATCTCAGACATGCAGTTCAACTAGTGTTGGCAAAGAGTCAAGCGTGATAATACTGACATTCAAATGGAAGTTGGCCTTTTCCCAACAGATTTCCATAGGAACCTTCCATTTCTCAGAGGTCTCATAGCATAAGAAGTATGTAAGGCAGGATGACTTTACCTATAACTTTTTTTCTTTTTGCTGATTATAAATACAATGTATAGTCATTTAAGACAATTATTTCAAATAAGAATATGGAAACTTTCAAGAAAAAATTTGAAATTTAGCCTCCCCCCATGGCCAATATTTGATCCTTTTAATGCAGATAGAGTATATTCATTCATTTTAGTTTTAAAAGACACTGAGCACAAATTGTACCACTATTTCGCAACTTGTCCCCCCCCCCAGTTAGTACAGAGTAGTCATTTGTACATATCTTTAAATATGCTTTGAGAATAATATTTTAAATGGCTGTTTCCTAGTCCATTGCCTGGGAATACATGATTTATTTAACTAATTCTCTATTGTCTGACAGCTTGCTTCTATGTTTTGGGTATGAAATGTAACTGTAGCCTTTGCAGGGCAGCTGGGACTCTTGTGTACTTTTGGAGGAGTATGCTATGCACTCAGCGGCTTTCGATAAGGTTGGACAGGGACTGCACCATTGAATATCTGCAGTCCCTGTGACTTGGCAGCTTTCCTCACAGGTGTTCAAGAAAAGACACTTAAGATAATATCCGCAGTGGCAGTTATGCCTTAACGAGGGCTAGTTTAAACATCAGTCAGCAATCAAATGCACAGATGAACGACAGTGTCCTGGGACAGCAGCACAACATGGAATAATGAGAATTAACTACCCACCATGATAAGCAGCTCCATGGATGACGCACGTAAGCATAGAGCTGAATGAAGAAAGACAGGTACAGAGAATCTAATACAGAACCAAGAACCATTGTTTTAGACAGTGGTGGTTCTCCCTTAGCAGACGGCTGAGGGGTGCTTTGGGGACTTATTCTTCATCTTTAACTGAAAAATCAAGAAAAATATGCTTTGACAATTTCATACATATGTACAATGTATCCTGGTCATATCCACCCCCAGGCCCGTGCCCCACTTCTCCACATCTCCCTAATATTTTCCTTTTCGCCTCTTCACTTGATTTTACAAGCCACTAAGTCCAGTTAGTGTAGTGCATGAGCTGTCCACGGCCACAGCCGTGAAGAAGAGTGACTCCCTGTCGCATGGACATCCATCAGTAGCTCCTTGCTATGGGAGGCCCTCCTCAGTCCATGCTAGGATGGCCACTGGCTTGATCTTGTATGCGTCTCTTACAGGTAACTACAGCTACATGTATGGTTACATGTACAAAGGCTGTGTGATGTTGAGACGACAGTATTTCGTGGTCCTTTACCGAATCGCTAGCCCTTACAATTTCTGGTCCCCCTTTTTGTTGTGTTCCTTAAGCCTTGTAGTGGTTGATGTCGATTTTTAGAATGTAGAAAGACAAGAGAGAAGACTGCTGCATGGAAGAACCTCAGAGATATGTGGGGGTTCTTGCCAAGATGCATATTGAGCGCTGACCAATATGTGCTGATGAGGAAACTACCTGAGGCTGAGAAGAACCAAACAAAGGATGAAAGAGAACGATAACTGCTGTACACACAGTACCTGTCTACTCTCTGGACCTGAGAAACCCAAGATACTCAGGGCACATAGTCGAATACTTGAAAAAGCTATCATTGCTAATAGAATGATACTAATATGAAGAGTGAGCCCTGCTCTGGTCCTAACAAATATTGAAAACAAGATCCTAGAGATAAGTATTTACTTTATAAGTTACACAATTGTGCTAGAATAATATAAAAAATATTTACAGAATACAAAGAACAATGCTGAAATTCTCAGTGTGAAGCACCATCATTATAGAGGAAAGCCAAACAAACCTGTCGGCCAGGTCACCTGGACAGTGTTTCCTGGGTATTGGTAGGTGATTTGTTCCTGCATCTCTCATAGACCAGAGAGAGAGAGAGAGAGAGAGAGAGAGAGAGAGAGAGAGGAGAGAGAGAGAAAGAGAGAGAGAACTATTTAATCCTAGGAAGGAGTAGTACAGGCAGGAGGATCTCTGTGAGTTTGAGCCAGCCTGGTCTACATAGTGAGTTCCAAGACATTCAGGACTATACAGAGAAACCATGTCTCAAAAAACAAAAAAGGTGGTGGGGTGGGAGATAGCAGGGGGAATGCTTAAGTCTCCTGCATAAAATAGTATAGTATTTGTGTATGATTTTTGGAGGCACTTCTGTATAGATTAAATTAAAGTATCTATCCAAATAGTTAATTTACTGTATTGTTCAGGGAGTAATTGCAAAAGAAGTTTTACATATTCAGTCCTGACACAAATTGCCCCTCTAAGTGTTTTCAATTTTCAGTTAGTTTTATCTATAGAAGAAAAAAACCTTTAGAAATAGGAGTTGACTGTATTTCAGGAAATGTCTGTTTTAAATGTTGGTAGATTAATGATCTTTTCAGAAATTGAGGAGTTAAGACAACTTATGATGCACATACTCAGAGGAAAATGTAAAAGGACTCCTTCATGCAGAGGAGATTGATGATGGGAGTCCTTTGTGCAGAGGGGAATAATGGGAGTCTGTGCAGAGAGGAATGATGGGAGTCTTTGCAGAGAGGAATGGTGGGAATCTGTGCAGAGAGGAATGATGGGAGTCTTTGCAGAGAGGAATGATGGGAGTCTGTGCAGAGAGGAATGATGGGAATCTTTGCAGAGGGGAATGATGGGAGTCTTTGCAGAGGGGAATGATGGGAGTCTGTGTAGAGAGGAATGATGGAAGTCTGGGCAGAGGGAATGATGGGAGTCTTTGCAGAGGGGAATGATGGGAGTCTTTGCAGAGAGGAATGATGGAAGTCTGGGCAGAGGGGAATGATGGGAGTCTGTGCAGAGGGGAATGATGGGAGTCTGTGCAGAGAGGAATGATGGGAATCTTTGCAGAGGGGAATGATGGGAGTCTGTGCAGAGGGGAATGATGGAAGTCTGTGCAGAGGGGAATGGTGGGAATCTGTGCAGAGGGAATGATGGGAGTCTGTGCAGAGAGGAATGATGGGAATCTTTGCAGAGGGGAATGATGGAAGTCTGTGCAGAGGGGAATGATGGGAGTCTGTGCAGAGGGGAATGGTGGGAGTCTGTGCAGAGGGGAATGATGGGAGTCTGTGCAGAGGGAATGATGGAAGTCTGTGCAGAGGGGAATGGTGGGAATCTGTGCAGAGGCGAATGATGCCAGATAGAAATCTAACTTAATCCAAAGGAATAAAGAGCTCCAAATGTTTGTAAAGACAAATATGTAAGATTTTTAGTTTTCATTAAAATATCTATAAAAGATAATTTGTCATTTAAATAATCAAATAATAATAATAATAAGAAAATACGGAGTTTATTGAAGATATAAGATTAAAGCATGACAACAAATTGAAATAAAGTGAGCAAAGAAATTAATAAATATAAGAATGAAAATAAAGAAAGTAAAAGTCAAAAAAATGAGATTGAAGGGCCTCTTTCAGACAGTCAACTAGACTTAAGAACTTATAATCAGACCTATCTAGAAAAAAAAATGAAAGGTACAAATTACCAATCTCAAGAATGGCAAAAGTTGTATCAGTAGAAACAGCAAAAGGACACTAACATTATGAACAACTTGATAAATGTGACAGCTTAATTAAAACAGAGCCCAAAGAGGTAGATAACCTAGATAATTACCTGCATATCTATTAAAATAATGAACCTGTAGCTTACAAGTCTTCTTGTGAGGACAGCTATAGATTTAAATGGTTTCAATGGGTTTTCTTTAAAAAAAATATTTAAAAACCCCAAATACCAATTTTGTACAAATTCTTCTGGAATACTACAGTGAAGGTATACCAACTTAGTTAACGAGATGAGCATTGTCTAGAGACTAAACGAGAGACACTATCCTAAGAAAAATGAAGCTATATGCCAAGATCACTCATGAATACAGGTGCAAAAATATTGAAATCAAATTTTAGAAATCTGGAGCTGGAGAGATGGGTCAGTGGCTAAGAACACTTCCAGAGGTTCTGAGTTTTACAACCATCTGTAATGAGATCCAGTGCCCTCTTCCGATTTGTCTGAAGACAGCTATAGTGTACTCATATACATTAAATAAATCTTAAAATTTTTTTTTAGAAATATAACCCAAAAATGTCTAAAGTGAATCATTATCATAGCTAAGCAGTCTTTATCCCAAGTATGCTAGTTTAACATCCAATAATCAATCAATGTTACTAGTATGTTAATAAACCACAAAGGAAAAACCATATTCTCCCCACAAATATAGAAAAAGTTTCATCTAATCCAGCATTCCATTTGGAAAAAAAACCCAACTCTTCAATAAGTTAGTATTAGAATGATCCTATTGTTAACATACCAAGTTAATTTAAAATGAATTACAGATTGTGATGCTTTGAATAGGAATGGCTCCCATAGACTCATGCATTTGAATATTAGCTATAAGAAGTAGCACTATTAGGCACTGTGGCCTTGTTGGAGTAGGTGTGGCCTTGCTAGAGGGAGTATGTCACTGTGGAGGTAGACTTTGAAACCTCCTATGCTTAAGCTATGCCAAGTATGGTATACAGTCTCAGCTCCTTCTGTGTCTGCCTGCATGCTGCCAGGCTTCCCCATGATAATAGTGGACTAAACCTATGAAACTACAAGCCAGCTTCAATTAAAGTTTTGACTTTATAAGAATTGCCTTGGTCATGGTGTCTCCTCATAGCAATAAACCTCTAAGATCACGGCTCTCTGTAAGCACAGAGGGAGGCCCTAGGACACAGTAACTCTGCATACAGCTTGGTCTCCAGATTCCACAACTGTGAGATGAAATCCTTTAAGGCACTCTGTCCATGGTAAGTGAGGAGATTAAGCCAGAAATGAACTTACGTGTGGAGGATAAGAGACAGGGTAAAGTTTCTGTGCTGAAGAGCAGAAACTCCTGCAGTGGACAGGGATGACTGAGTTGGAACCAGGGCTTTGAGATGCATCTAATATATCTTGATGCTAATTGCTGAGTTTTTGACTCATTCATTACCTTCAAGAATATCCTGAGACTAGGCTAAATAAATAATGCTGCTATTCCGTCCCTCCACCATCCATCCTTACATCCATCTATCCATCCATCCATCCATCCATCCATCCATCCATCCATCTTCTCTTCCTCCCTCCATCCATCCCTCTATCCATCCATTCTTTTTCTACTTGGCTAATATTTATTGAATATCTTCATTGATTAGGAATTATACTAATCTGTGGGAGTTTAAGCTTCAAATCTCAAGGATACAGAGAAAAGAAATTTTGCAATAGGAGGAGAGGTGTGGAAATACACCCAGATCTGATAGCAAGCAAAGGGCTCCCCACTTCCTAGAAGTGATGTCTACATGAAGATCTAAAGATGAGTAGAAGGAAAAGGAGAATGATTCAGTTCACTAGATGAGGGGATGATGGCAGTGCAGTTGCTTGATGTATGAGTCAGTTCAGAAACGCTGTGTTACTTGGAGACACGAAGCTGAGGCTGAGAAAGCCATGTCCTGAATGTGAGGGTGGGCTAATGGTAGACAGTATATGATGGGCTGTTACTGGATGGGAGGTAAAGATTTGGCAATCACTGGCAAAGCATGTTTACTCAATGGACAGATCTGCAGAGATCTTCAAAGCTGGTTAAGGTAAGCCGGCAGTGAGCCGGAAGATGTAGCAATGAGGTTGCCAAAGGAACGTCAAGATCCAAGAGCAAGGGCATCACTGCCAGTGGAATGGGCTGAAAACCAAGAGCATAATGGAAAAACAGTGTCTACTCAGCAACTTTGGCAAGGTCATCGACCTCAGTGAAATCAGAGGCTTCCTGGTGGTCCAGAGTAGGAGAGGTGTGAAGGAGTGATGTCAACAACTTCCCAAAGTGCTTTGGCAGTGGTCGCAAGATAGATATTGACCTGGAGTTTTGTATGGGAGCCCATTTTAAGATGGAAGCAAAGATAGCCTATTTGGATATGGAAACTAGAGGGCCAAAGCATTCCTTTACAGGTAGGTTAGTTGGGGTTCTGAGGATAGTGATGGAAAGTGTGGCCTACTCAGATGTGACATGGTGGCAGCAGTTGGCCTCTAGGCTAGACCATGAGAGTAAAATCCTGCCTTTTCCACCTTCTAGCTGTGACTTTTAGCAAGTACTGAACCTCTCTAGGCCTTGGTGTCTTCCTCTGCAGGACATTTTCCCCCACATGACATACCCCTGTTCATCTCTGTTTTCTAGACTGTATTCACCATGTGGAGAACCTACAGCATAGACTGGCAGCAGGGTATATCTACAGGAAACCCAGCTCGTCTGGGGTGTGACTCAGGAAACCACAGCTATGTGTCTCCGGGAAAGCCCAGCCTCCCTTTCTCTGAAGGCAGAGCTGTGGTTTGGGGACAGGCAGCTGAGCTGCTGGAGCATTGCACTCAACATCTGAGATTCTTCAGTTGTGAGCATCACTACGGTATCTGATGTGCTGTGAGGAGTGTGGAGGGAGGAAAGGCAATTCCTCACTTTCCCACTCCTTCTTTTGCCACCTGCTTCTTTCCAGTGGGTGTGGCCTTTTTCTCATTGGTATTTGTTAAACTAAATTTGGCCCAAGGTGAGCCTTAAAGCAGGCATCTGAGCCATAAATGAATTGGGAAACTAACTGAAAACTCACTTAAAACTAATCACTAGCTGAACCTCAACCGCTTACAAAATGGGAGCTTCTGTGAATTGCAGGTGGCTTACTCTTTAAACTTTGTTCCAATGTGGCAAGTGTCAGGCTGCAAGTAGAAACAGTGGGGGCAGACAGGTAATAAACCCATTGAACAAATAAGATAGTTAAACCTCTGTAGGAAACATTTTCTCAATAGATTTGTATAAAATTCAACTTCATAGACTTAACATGTCTTTCAGTATAATTTTAAGCCAGTAGCTATGCATGGGAAATGTATATTTTTGATCGAAAAGCTCAATACAGTATTTAAACAAAAAGACTCAGAAATAATCTTGAATTACATTTACATATGATAATAGGAAGTCTGAGTCAGGCAGGATTCTGAAAAGAAAGTCCCACTAGCACTTGGGCGTGTGCCCTGCTTGCTGTTAGGCTAAGAGAAGAGCCACAGCACATTAGATGTGACTTTGTGGGAGATTAGGAAGCCATGCTGGAGGGGCTTTATACCCTAACATCAAGGATATTATTTATATACAGCGATGCAGGCCACTAATGATCTCGTTGTCCCTTTTTAGGAAGTTGATTAGAAGACTCGGGTTGATGTGAACTACATTGTAACTTTTCCCAAGACTCAAAGGAATCAGGCTTTCATTTATGAAGATTTTTATGCAGATGGATTAGTTTCAACATCTGCCTCTGATGGTAAGAATGCCAGAAGGTGAGAAGAGCTATACAACTCCGGGCTGTCCTTGAGTGCCACACCCACAGAGCCTGAAGAGACTCTGGTCTCAGTCTCTTCATCCCTGAGGATGCCACATTCCTTTTGTAGAGGAGATAGTACAGAAAATGCTGCTCCAGTCAAAGGCTTTCAGGAGGGTACTGGAGCTTGTCTTGATGATCTCTGCTTCTTGCAAAATAACTTGAACAAGAAGTGGAAAATGATCCCCCATTAAGATTAGGTTTAGTCAAGTTTTTTTGACAGATGAGGTGGCCCAAGTCTATGAGTTGTTTTTTTTTTTTTTTTTCCTTGAATGGTTGAATGGTAGCTATGGAATTGTAGGAAGCATCCCACAAAGGATTTCCTCTGGTCATTGTTGTTTTTCTCTCAGGTTTTTTTTTTTTTTTTTTTTTTTTTTTTAAATGTGTTTGGGATTGAACAAGAATCCTTCTCTTTGAGTTCGTCAATGCAGAGTTTAAAAGGCCAGGGCAGGATGGAAGTCACAGCCTTGCTTCCTTCCATGCATGGGGCCTCATGCTTCACAGCTTGTCTCTTTAAATATTGGGAAGGAACAGAGTTCTGCCTTCCTTCCCTCTGTTTCATTCTTGGACATCTGAGTGAACAGTGCTTTCCTCGGATCTGTACAAGGAACACTTTATGGAGCGACCACCACGTAAGCTTTAGCTTTGCGGGGTGCACTGACTCACGCAGGCTTGCCCTCTTTTCAAAGCTGTCTCACACCCAGCGACCGTTCATGGAGGCCTCATGGGCCCAGGGTCTGTCTGTCTGTAGGAGGTATTTTCAGAGGTCTCCAGGAGACAGAACCCACAGGAGGGTACCAATCTCACAGGAGCTATGAAAGTGTCTTTGCCTTTGAGGAGGTGGTTCACAGGATTATGGAGGCTTGAAAGTCTAAATCACACAGGCCAGGCTGGCAGGATGAATGCTCAGGCAGAGCAGACACTGTAGAGCAGGGTGGAGGGCCCAGTGAATTCCCTCTGTTCAACAGTCTTTGCTCTCGTTAAGGTATCAACTGCCTGATGAAGTCTGCCGGCATGAGGGGGACCATCTCTTCTAGTCATAGTAAACCAATTCCTAAGGAACTATCATCCCAAATGTAGAGTCTTGTTTGACAAGGTCACTGAGTAGCAATGGCCTAGCAAACTTGATATAAAATTAGCCAGCACTGTGGGGTGCAAGATCCAGGATGTCATATATACTTGTTAGTGTTCAGAGAGTAGTCACACAGACACACACACTCATACACAGACAAAAATACACGCACAGACACGCACACACATGCACAGATATAGATACAAAGACACACAGAGACATAGGTACACGCACATATGCACTGACACAGACACAAATACATGCACACATACATATACAGAGATACAAAGACACACAGACATTGTCACACATACAGACACAGGCACACACACACACAGGCTGACACAGACATGCAGATATAGACACACAAGACACAGAGACATACATGCACATAGACAGATACACAAACAGAAAACCAGACACAACTGAACACACACACATATGGAATCCTGTCCATAGAAAGAAAGGAAATGCAAGCTTTGGATAAAGACATTTTCTTTTTTGCCTGGGAAATCAATGGGGAAGAGACCAGGAACCTGGACTTCACTGACTCCTTTGGAAAGACTCTACTGCAAACCTTTTAAATGCTGATGTTAGCCAGCTGCTGACTTCCTGCATTCCTGCATTTGTGTAGGGATGGGAAGGGGCAACTAAATAATACGTATAGATGAAGTCTACAAAATATGTGTGTAGATGAAATCTACACGTACACATAGGGGAGGCAGTACAACAAGATGTCAAGGTGGAATCCTCGTTTGCTGGGTTCAGTTACTTTAGTTAGAAAACAAGAAGTAAACAAGAAGATCTATACTCAACAGGCTGTAAGCATTAAATGTGGTAGTATTTATATAGTGATGATTAACATTGTCATCGGTACAATGTGTTTCAGCTGTGCATTTACACACATCATGCATGTTTATTAATCTTCAAAAGGCAACCTGTACTTATGGCAAATAAATTAAAAGCAGGAATCCTATATCAAAACCCTATGAAGGTACTGTGCACAGTCCATACCAGATACTGCCTTTAAGAACATTTGTTTTCTATGGTACCTCATTAATGGAACGTCATTGGATAGAATCCAGGTTGTATTTGGTTTAAATTAAATTAGAACATTTTAATGTGTTACAGAAGATGCTGGTCTGACACTGTAGTCAGTTCAGCATAATGGGTTTCTGAAAATCAGCTACTGCAGGATGCCTTCTGCTGGGGAGGGGAGCGGCGTAGGAGGTCTCTACTTTCCAGTGTTCGAGGAAGCTCGCCTGCTGGCACTTGAGGCTCAGGTGCACGTCAACCTGCTGGAATGAGAGCCTTAGCACAGTAATGAGAGCCAGTGGGCTTGTGCGTGATGGGCTGCCTCCTCTTGATAAATGCCTGCACAGATGCTGCAGCTTCATGCTCAATTAATCTCAGCTGAATTGATCAACCAGTTATAAAGAAAGCCATTAGCAATAAAGCAAAGCTTCCCCAAGAGCTTTCATGGAGGAGGAGAGGAAGGGGATTGTTTTTTTTTTTTTTTTTTTTAAGAAACTATGATGATAAACTGTATTTGAAAAGAACTACTAGGCATCTTTCTGCTGGGCTGACTCAACGCTAAGAGGGAGACATAACAAAGCCATTTCTTTTTGTCCCAGTATTTATCTCGGGAATCATTAAAAGAAAAGTTTTTAAAGAAGCAGGTTCTTACAAAGCTTAGCCTATTCTTGAGTTGGCATTAGGAAACTTCTTACTCTTGTATCTATCTGATGGCACAGTAGGATGGTAAGATTAATTTTCTGTGATTTCAGCATTTATTCATTATTATCATTGGTGTGTGAGAGTACATGGCATATGTTTGGTCACCTTTGCTATGGTGCATATATGGAAATCAGAAAACGACTTTGTGGAGTTAGGTTTCTTTCTGATGTTACATGGATTTGGGGATCAAACTCATTATTAAACTTGGGCTATTACCCAATGAGCCATTTCACTGTCCCACTGCTATTTTATGGGTAAAGAAATGGAAAAGAAATGAAATAGTTGGGCCAGGATTCCTATGGCTGAGCTGTGCTCTTGGCCTTTGCCCTTTGCGTTCTGTGCTGCTTAGATCTCAGTCCTGACCTTGCCCTCAGGATCAGGTGCTCTTTGCTTAATTTCCAAAGCCTTACTTCATATTGAAAATACCACGTTATAGTTACATTCTTTAAAAGATAACTGTAGCAAGATATTTATTCTGCTGCATTGTATTCGCAGTGGAGCTCCGTGATTAGGCAGTAGAAGAGGAGGTGGAGCTGGAAGAAGAAGAGAGGAAGGGGAGGGGAGAAAACGAGGAAGCAGAGGGGAGAAATAGAGGAAGGGGAGGAGAAGGAGGAGGCTATCAGTCATGAAGAAGGACGGATGAGTCAAAAGCTGTCCTAGGGAGCAACTTCTATCAGAAGGTTAAATATTGGGTAACAACTCTAATTGTGTGGGCATCTTGTTTGAGCATTTCTAAATATATAAATCCTTTAGATAATCATTAAGCTTTAAGAGTCTCATTTCTACTGGGTACTGCGAGGATGGCAGATATTGTCTGGGGTTCAGCTGAGCATTGTGGATGCAGCATAGAGGATTGGCAGAGCCATCCCCCACGCTGGTATCTCATGGGTGCCAGGGCCTGCACATCTAGCTAGCCAGAGCCCCGGTCAGAGCCTGAGGGATAGTGAGAACATGGTGGCTTCCTGGGAATAAGCCGGACTGTGCGCTGTTTTCTAAATATCACCCCTACAGATTACTCTGGTAGAGTTCATTCATTTAGAGTACAAAAAGCATTAGTTGGACAATACTGAGAAGCAATCAGAAGAAATGCTAATTATCTTTACTTCTTCACTTACAGTAATGCTTTCTAATACTGTGTGTCCTTTTTAGCTTTATTTTCCCATGATGCCTTTCCTTTTGAGCAACAATAAACCCATATGAGACAGACTGTTTTATAATAAACTCATATGAGACATACTGTTTTATAATTTTTAACCCAACAGTGAAGTGTAAATGTCTTATCATTTACACAGATTTATTTCTACCACATTACCTTTTAGTTCTTTTTTTTTTTTTTGTTTTTGGACAGGGTTTCTCTGTGTAGCCTGGCTGTCCCGGAACTCACTCTGTAACCAGGCTGGCTTGAACTCAGAAATCCGCCTGTCTCTGCCTCACAAGTGCTGGGATTAAAGGCGTGACGCCAAATACCCCGCTTACTTTAGTCTTAAAAAGCAGTCTACCATACCGTATGCTATAATTACTCAACGAATCCTTTGTGAGACAGTGTTTCAATTTAAAAATGAGAAAAGGACTACCATGCAAATCACTGATATTAACATGTGGAGTATTGTAAATCTCCCATGATATGTTTAAAACACATTGTACGTGGAAAATTTATTAATTTTTATTTGATTAAAATAAATGAAAGAAAGCGGGGTACTACAAATACTTCAAGCTCAACTTTATAGCATACTAAGTAATTAAATTAGTTAAATTATGTTAGTATTAGTTCTCAATAATTCCTTTGATCAAACTATTATTTAAAATCACTACATCATCCTTCCTGATGGGCATCAGCTTCTGTGCCCGTGTTACTTCGTGTTTAGGATGGTACTGTGCTTCCATCATTCTTGGGTCATAAGGTTCATTGACCTTTTTATGCAGTCTTTCCTCAGTATCCTACATGACTTTTCCCCCATCTGGAATTTCCTCTCTAAATCTGTTTGTACATGGTTTGGGATTTAGCTAAGGAGGTTGCTGGACACCTGAAAACTTTTGCCCTTAAGGATTAGCAGTAAGAAACTAAACCACAACCAAAGGCTACTGAGCTTCAAGTATTAACTTTCCCAGCCACCTTGTCTTCTTTTGTGGTTCAATATGGTTCCTTGTCCCCTTGTCTTGGTTGACAGTGGATAGAAAAAATCCCCCATCAAGGGCAAAGGATGTTTCTATCTGGTGCAAGTCCCCTGTGGGTGGCAGCTAATCCCCTCTCTATGAGCATGCCTGTAGTGTTGACACCAACTTGGGGGAGGCTGAGGCAGGAGAATGTCTTAAAGTGAGCTAGGACTAAATAGTGAGTTTGAGGCTCTCCTGAACCATATGATGAGAACTGTTTCACAGATAAAAATGTAGGGGGTTGGTCTGGAAGTGCTATACATTCAAATGCTAAATACAGGCCCCAAGATCTGGTTGCCCTCTATGAAGAGATCCTCAAGTACAACAAATGATGCTATGTAAGCCTTGCCCAGCAAGTCATCCCTAAAGATGCCTACAGCCTGGGCAGGATGGGAAAGAGAGGGTAGAGCAAAGTTTCCCAGGCTTGGGGTCTGAGGTAGGGATGGGAGAAGCTGGAAGGGAAAGAAAGAAGTCACTATTGTGAGGCATGGGTGGCCATGTGGCTGGCCTGATGGAGTAGGCGCAGCCCAGGCAGAACACAGCTGGTGATATCTCTGGGATCACACAGGGAAGCAGACAAAATAGCATAGAGAGGTGATATCTGCCCAGCTCTCATGCTTTTAATACGTACTATAAATCTAAAGTTTTTTGTGTCACTCTTGTAAGACCGACAACTGTCCATCAAATAGTTTTCCACTCCTCCAAATTTGTGTTTTCCTGTGTGTCACTCAATTTCCACTTTTGTCAGGTGGAAGTGACTCTGCCCAGTGATTACAATCTCGGATCCACAATGTCCTTTATGGGGTAGAGCCCAGGACACTGACCACAGTTAAAACCCAAGACTATTCAGTGCCATGAACATTGAATAGATTCTGATACTTCTAAACTTTGTACTAATTATACCTTGAATCTTTGTTTTCAAAATTGAAGAAGCTTGTTTAAAAAACAAACAAACAAAAAGATATTCTGTGAGTTCTAGGAAATAAAAGTGAAACAATTCTGAATCTAAGAAAATGAGTCCCTGCTCATGGGAACTATAAGTAATTTGCTTTGACGGAGACTTAATCTGGTTGTAGGCTCTGGAAGGTCAGACAAAAAGTAAGCAAAACATCACACCATGTTTCCCACTGAAGGAGGCAGATCTGACTGGCCACAGATAGGATTTTTACAGGCCTGCACTACGCTCTGAGTCTGCAGTCCACCTATATCCCTTCATGGAAGAGTGATCCAAATCAAATTACCAGCCCTCTGCATCATGGTTCAGAAGCCTCCATATCGACAGATGGAGTCCATAGGAACCCTTCTTCAAGGCTGCTATGAGAATTAAATGAGAAGCTTGTCAGAGTGTGTATTGTCTGAGTAATAGTTGAGATTAACTTAGGTCTTTGGTCAGGAGTATGGTTGAGTAAGGAGTGAGGCATTTGCACTAGGCCCTACTATATAATCTTCATTGGGCCTTGCCCTAGTCACACATTATCAATGACCCTGCAGTTCTCAATGGGTCACATGACTTACTTTGGCTGTGACAGGCATGTAGACAGAAGTGACAGTGTGGCTTATACCTCCTTTGCATTGCTATCATTATAAGAATGCAGACCCTTGCCTTCTGGCCTGAGGAAAATACCAGATAGAGGAAAACAATCATTTTCACTCTGGAGCTCAGAGTCCAGATGAGCTCCATCAGCTGAGACCTCAGTGTAGGAGATGTGTCAAAACCAGAGCTTCTCAGAGTTGTCCCATTTGGGGGGATAATTAGTTATATACTATGACTGTGACATAACTGTCTGATATGGTGGCCTTCTATGAGCAAGCATGGGAAGATATTCGTGTTATTACTAAGAATTAAAGTTTTAAAAGCTGACAGTGAGTGTGCTCATGTGTAATCTTAGCACTCAGAGGCTAAAGCAGGAAGATTTCTGGGGCCAGCCTAGGCTGCTATATAACACCAGGCTAGCCAGGGTACAAAGTGAGACCCTGCCTCAAAGAGGAAAAAAGGGAATAATAAGAATAATATAAATTCCCTTTTTGTTAAATAATACAAATCTCTCATTTGATTTTATTGAGATAAAGAATATGCTTGTACATTTGAAAGGATAGTATTCACACTTTCAAGGTATGAACTTAAGAAGTATACACATTAATCAAGGTGGTATTTTCTGTGTCATGTACACACCAAAGTCTGGGTTGATCATTTTATAACTGTTGGTCCTCTGTTAGAAGGATATGATGTCTCACTTGATACGAATTCAAAGATGTCCCAAGCCACAGAATTATACCTACCCTGGACTGTGGGTTGGGCTGAGACAGGCAGGTCCCAGGAGGAATGCTGACTTGGAAGATGACATCACAGATTGAATGACAGTAAACAATCCACACTGAAGATGTGAGTTAAAGGAAGCTGGGACTCATTCTGTCTGGAAGTCACATGGTCACAAGTGCTTCAGGGACTGGACAGAGGTGGATTGTCATTGTTTATGGGTTTGCATAACTTGTCTTCACAGAGAGCACCTACACAAATGCAAATCTCCAGGTCATTGGACCTTTTGCTATCTCTGCTGTGTTTGTTTCCCATTCAAGGGTTTTATAATGAAATTTTTTCAGGAAAGTAGTATTACAAAGCTATAGAATATAAATCTCTCAAACCTTATTAGATACTCGGCACATGTCCAGTCACCTATTTATTGGACAGAAAGCTAATCTCTGTTCCTGTCTCAGACAGTTGCTGGGAGCCTTAACGGAGATCAAGCATGCAGAATGCTGTGGTAGTCTGGGCCCAGAGCAAGCACCTGACACATTTTTTGTTGTCACTCAATGCACTGTAATCATTACCCAACAGTAAATATTGATAAGACAGGGCTTTTGTTCCTAAAATCCTGGCAATGGGAGTGGGGTGTGCAGAAATGAGAAAAGGTGGTGGCAAATGTGTGTGAAAGAAGAAGGTATTCACAATGGAATTTACAATCAAAAACACACTATGCGCTTGAGTACACTCAGGCTACACTTAGGACTAGCTATGCCCGAAGGGGAAGGGACTGTGGCGCACAGGAATATAGCGCTAGATCTTCAATTACTTAAGCAACAGCAGAAGTATGATTCTTGTCTGCAAGGAAGAAATCCTTCTGATTTGACTGCTGGTCTCATGTTATAAGAGAGATATTTTGTGCCTTGAAAGAAACCTGGTACATAGATAATTACATTTTTATGATAGTAAAAACGATAGTTACTATTAGTTTTAGAAGAGTGTATCATAGTAGCTAAAGGGCCTGATTTTAGAGCTCAGAGTCTGAGGTACAATTCTGTTTTTATTCTCACTAGAAATGCCATTGAGAGCGTTTTCTTGGCCTTTTTGTGCCTCAGTTTCCGCATCTGTTAGGAAGCCATTAGTTAGATCTACCTCAGGGATGTCACATGAGTGGGAAATAATGCACTCAGTGTAAATTGTCCTCAGGAGAGCTTGGCATCATGAGGACCTCATAAACGCCACAGCTGGGTAACTGGGCAATGTCTGAGCAAAGATGATCACCCCATTGCCCACCAGGTATTAGAGCAAGGTATTAGAGCAAGACGTTTGAGCACAAGAGGGAAAGTATCTTTTGCAATGTGCCCTTGACCAATAGATCACCAAATCTTAGCTCATTCCAGAAAAATCAATTAAAAACTCTTAAAAAATGTTTTTATTTTTTATTTTATACATATGTATGTATGTATGTTTGTATGTATGTATGTATACATGTATGCATGTGTGTCTGTATTCCCACTAAGCATCATCCTGACTCTGTTGTCATCACTGCTGGGTCCTTTGGCTCCTGTTGGTATCTGGCAGCTCATGTTAAATTCTCAGTGTAAGAGTCTTGCCTTCTGTCTTGTGGTCATGTGTGGCTTGGTTTCATTTCTATGCTAAGCTTTCTATCTCATTTTAGTCATGTGTAGGAATGTAGGCTCCAGGAAAGTGTCAGTTTAGCAAAAGCAGAATCAGAATTTCTGAAAAGTAGTGATGGCAGCTGCTATTCTAACCTGCATTGGAATTGTCACACCCGGTAATCCCCAGAAAGCCACAGGGAAAGCAATGTATCGGTCAGCTAGCTGTCTGGCTTCCGAATCAGTGATTTTAAAGTCAACTAAAAAGGCAAATGCCGTGCTTTTGCCTTGCCACATTGGCATCTGAGTTGATTTTGGGAGTTTCTGAGAGCATTTTATGGGCCAGTTTTTTTTCCTCCTTGGTAACAATCTCCTCATGTCCTTGTTTGCCACTGCATAGCTGTCTTGGGCCCCGCTAATTTTAGCTTATTGAGTCTAGTTATTGAGACTTCTTGGTGGAAACATTCTGGCCTTGTGGTCTGCCCGGAGCTTAGGGACAAAGCTGGGGAAAGTATGTTTTTCATGAGTGATTAATTAAGAACCCAGCATTTACTTATCTTTTGACTCCTTGAAATGCGTCCCATCTCAGTTGTCTTTCTCCAATGATCTTCGACTGTATCTCCTTTCCTTCAAACATCCACAGACACGCTCAGGGCAGGTTTTCCTCTGATGGCTCTAGAGCATTTCATGGCGGTGAGTGATTAGCGCAATGACTGTGCCCCCAAGTCTCTTTCCTTACACAATGCAACAGATGGCCTTTCCTAGGTTACCATCCCCCCACTCTCACGAGCCGTTCCTTTTCTTAGGATAAAATGACTTTTATTTCGTTTTTTCAAGACAGTTTCTCTGTGTACTCCTGGCTGTCCTAGAAGTCTCTCTGTAGACCAGGCTGGCTTCAAACTCACAGAGATCTACCTGCCTCTGCTCCTAAGTGTTGGGATTAAAGGCATGTGCCATCAGTGCCCAGTGATAAAATCTTTTAAATGAAGTTGTGTGTTGTATTTAATTGTGATTTATCTCTCCAGTAACTGAGCTAAAATGGTTTTTACTTTGCCTTTCAAGCATGTTTTTTAGGTGATTGAGTTAAAATGCTGGGTTATATAAAGACAACATTTGGCACAGTTGGATTAGCAGGATACTTAATCCCTGTTGGCTTTTCTGAGACTCCCGTGTTCTCAGCTGCTGAAAGGCAGGTAGGATGGATACAGTCAAGCTGACAGGGTGTTCATTCTTGCCCTGTGAGCCTGCCGCTGAGAGGCCCTCAGGCAAGGTACAACATGACTCTGCAAATGTAAAATAGGCACAGTAACAACATGTATTACATAAAACTGTCACAGGAGATTAAACGTTATAATAGATAAAAGCACTTACAGCCAGCCGTGTGCGATGTGTCAAACAACTCAATGCATACATCATTGTCAACATTTCTGTGTGACAGGTCCTATGCCAAGTGAGTTCTATGCAACTAGCTCAGCTCATGGTGGGAAAAAATGGAGCTGCTTACCTTTGTATGTGAAATTACTATTTTTACTACTCGAACGCATTTTAAGAAATATTCTTTGAAACTAACATTGCACCTACCACATGGATTAAAATCTTTAATCCCCCTGTCTCAAGTATTGCTTTCTTCAATTCACCTCCCAGTCGGGTGAAGCCTACTTAGAAGATTCCATCTCTCTGGCATCTTTCTCATCTTTCCTGCTTTTGCTCATGTGACTTTTGATACAATTTCTGTTTCTCCATCCAATAAAGTGCTCACCCTCTGACTTGGAACTTAGGATCTTTTCTTTCTGGTCTTAACCACTTGGATCATTCTCTTTCCTGATCTTTTTTACATGTCATTTCTTCTCCCTTGCTCCAACTTTTTGCTGTGGCACTAATTTCTTTCCTTCCTTGTCTCTGCAAAGCTATTTTACTAATTCACACAACAGCCTCTCAGTAAAACATTGAAACATTGTATCTAAGGGATGCTTAGAAAAGTCCTATACTCAGTCTGAATTCCTTGTGCTTCTCCTCAGAGATCACCACCAGCCCAGCATTTACATATCATGTGAACCTATAAAGTGTGTGTGGTGTGCCCTGTTATTTTGGGTGGGTGTCTATGACATAAATAACAACTGTACTTATCTTTCTGTAACTTCCTTCTCTCCCCCAAGAATCTGTCTTAGCAATCTGACCATCAATACACACTTCAAATATCACCATTAATTCTCCAAACTGTACAAGATATCATTTATGGGATGTGGCTTCCTCCTCCTGTCATTGGCACCCAACAGGAAGCCATGGCTTGTTTCCAGATATGTGTGCAGCTATAGACAGCCCTATAGAGTTGAAGCTTCAGTTTCATTGTCCAGTCTATAGAATTGCCTGGCTCAAATAAAGCAACTGTGTGAGAGAATTTACCTATTTACTTATACAAGAGGTTGTTGTACTGTACAAATTAAAGATGGTAGAATTCAATTGTGTAGGTTTCTTAGAAGTTTAAATGGTATGGAATTTAAAGTTAATAAAGGAATGATTAATTAGACAAAACACTTGAGGTGTGGCTTTGCCAATGCTGCTACATCAATTCTTTGTGCTTTCTTTTCATAATGACAAAATTGACCTTATAATGAGGTGGTATAGATGTAACTTACCCTTCCTTTTTTAAAATAGGGAAGTGAAAGAAACACATATCACTTATTAGACCATGCATGTATGGTGTGCTTTTCTTCATTTTATGAAAACTTTCAGACACCTCTAAGGTTGAAAGAATCTACTAGGATACCTGTAAACAGACATGCAGAGCTGACATTGATGTTTTGTTGCCTTGTTTTTTTTTTTATCACAGATCTGTCTGTTGATCTATCCTCTCGTGCATCCATTCATATATCTAATTTTGGGGGATATGTTTCCATGTAACCTGCAAATATTAGTAAAATTTCTGGGCTAGAGAGATGGCTCAGCTGTTAAACAGTAGACTCACAACCAAATTTCCCCTAACTGGCCTCAAATCATACTTACCAACTAACCAGTCTTTAGCATTTGCCTGTAGTATTTTTTCTTTGATGCAAATTAAGGTTCAATTTAATGTCACACACACAAAATAATCTTGGCATAGTCCAGTCTTGTTGCATGCTTTTCTGTTATTGAAATAGTGAAGCCCTCTTTTCAAACCAATTCTCAGGCTAAAAAGCTGGCATGTAAAATAGATCACCACAGACCTTCCTTGGATGAAGGAGACACGGGGGTCTGCAGCTTTACTCCCTAGGGTGGTCTCTAGGGCCCTTCCTAGACGGTTACAGTGCCATGAACTATTCAATTTGGGTCAATTTATTAACCTCATAAGCCTTGGTGTGATCTCTAGAAACGGGCTTCATAAGTAGCTCTTTCTAAGCGATTTGCTTCTCATTTCCCATGGTGCCAAAGCACTGAGCCTTTTGTAGATTTTTTTTTTCTTCCAGCCTTGCAACAGAAAGCTTTCTTTTGTTTTAATGAGTTTAGTACAAAAAGTCACATTTGAGACTGTGATATGAATGCCTGAAGTAAAAACCGCAATCAGAGGGGCTGTCTGTGAAATGGAGGAAAAGTGGAAAAACAAGACTCTGACCTCAATAGAGAGAAAGTACAGAAGCCTGGGTTAGCATAGCAGCATGGGTGTGTAGCTACCCTGTCCATCTTCCAGGACCTTTGCTAAGTAAGGCCTAAAATTATCCCCAAAGAATTTATTTGTCATATCATAAGTAAATTCTGCTTGGTGCCTTGCAGAGACATAATGCTTTTGTGTGTGGAAGAGGACAGAGCCGTCACTCTCTCTCGAACAAGAGGGCTCTATCCAGTGGCCACATCTAGCAGCAGTCTGAGCAGTTGGGGACTGCTGGGTGGGAGCTAAGTTTGGGACCAGGTTGGGCCAGAATCACGTGAGCCAAGGGAATGTGTTGGAGGATAAATGTAGCTATAGAGAGGCCATAATTAGTCATCCACATCTCAGAAGAGAAAAGGAGGAGGAGGAGGAGGAGGAGGACGAGGAGGACGAGGAGGAGAGGAAGAGGAGAAGGAGGAGAAGGAAGAGAAGGAATAATAATAATAATAATAATAATAATAATAGGTCTGAAAATGGAGGGAGACATCAGGGTTATGTTGGTGTTAGGTTGTAGAGCACAGAAGAGTATAATAGGCCTGAGCCTGTGCTATGAGGGTCTCAGGTGTTCAGAGGTAATCCTAACTACTAAGAAACATTACACTGTGGCTAGCTAGCTAATCTAAGGACATAAATGGTAGGTTACTGATGCTACTCAGTAAATGGTTATTAAAGGAATATATATATATGCACACACACACATATACAGACAGACAGACAGGACGGATGGGTTTAACCTGAACTACAGAAGCTCTGGGCAGGGGTCTAGGATCACTGCTGTGAAGTTGTCATAGAGAACTTGAATGTAACTTCTTTACCAACAGCTATTATTTTAAACATATTTTGACCACAACTCACAGTTCCAAACAGGATGGGGAAGGCATTAATGAGGACCCAAACAAACCCATAGCCACCCACACTCACATACCAAGAGTCTTTCAAAATGCATTATGTCCTAACAATTTCCACTCCCACTCTTTGCCCCCGTCCTAAAATACTGGATTGTAATCCTCAAGCCTAAAAATTCTAGGTCCCAACCTCTTTGATCTTTTCTAGGACACTTTTTGTTTTTTTAATTTTATTTTTTCGTGAGGATCTCTTTCCTTTCCAGAATTCTCAACCTAGTGTGTCGCTCTTATCTCCTGTCTCCTAAATGGGAGTTAAGAGTGTTTTAGGAGTATCAGGTTCATCCTGTGTCATAGGACGCAAACACAGTTTCTGCTTTGGCACTGAGCACAACACAGGCCCCCATTCACAGCAGTGGTCTTGGGAGCATCACTGGTCCTCAGCTGTCCCCCTTCCTCCCAGCCCTTGCTTCCTTACCTCTCACACTTTCCTTTACCTTCAGGGCGACAATCTTTCACTTTTGACCTTCAGAGGGTCCTATTGTCACTTGACTCCACAAATCCTCTACCAATTTACTCCTGCTTCTCCCTTGTTCATGTTCAGTCTTTCCCCTTTGATGAGTATTTTTGATCTGTATTTCCTTAGTAAAGATCTTTTTCTTCATTTATGTTATGCATGAATATGTCCATTTATTTAATCAGCCTTTCACATTTAGCTTAAGGAATATTTTAACGAGTAAAAATATAAACCCAGATTCTAAATGGAAAAAAAAAAAGACATAATTCTCAAATACCATTCTCAAACACCTTGAAGAAGAGCAAAGGGCTTGGATTTGTATAGTGACTTGCCTTGAGGTAACAAGGTCACTGGAATGTGCCATGTGGTCAAAAGGTCAAGGTTTGGAGCTTTGTAGACCTGGATTTCAATTTTGGCTCTACCAGTTTCTAGCTATCTGCTTTGGGGTGAGTAACTCCAAATGCTAGTTTCTCCTCAGTTAACTGGTGGTTTGGATAGTTATGGATGTGGTAGTTTATCTTGACCATAAACTTGATTGACTTGAGAAGTGCCTGGGTGGTGGTAAAGCACACTTCTGCCCATCTAGGAGGATTCACAAAGTGGGGGAGGACCCAGCCTGGGCACTGCTTACACCACCTGTGGACTGGAGACCTGGACGGATAAAATGGGTAGAAGAAGGAAGCCTGGAACCATGGACATTCTTTGTGCTTTCTGGGAACCGTGATATGGATGGCTGTACTTAAGCATCTTCTCCTAGCTACCCACAAAGGACTGAAGCACCTGAGATGCTCGGTCAAATGTTCTTCCTTTTCTATAAGTTGTTTCTCTCAGGTGTGTGTCACATCTGAGTGATGAAAAGTCTAAGACAGTGTCATGAAGGTAATATTATCTCATCTAATCTCACAAGTTCCTGTGTGCTGTGTATTGTCCTTAGCCCTAGTGAGGCTCTGAGATAAGAACTTTAATGTTCTCATCGAGAACATTTTGAGAATCTGTGATTCCACACACAAAGCTACCTTAACTTCTCTGAGAATATAGAATTCGGGGTCCTTAATATCACAGACTGGAACCTAGTTTTATAAATTATTTGCAGGGTTATCACATACTCAATGGGTTTATTGCTCAGCTAGAATGGCACCCTGTCAACTTCCTGCTCAAGAGATGAGACTGTGTATCCGCATGATACATTCTCCCATGTAGAGAGGACATCAACAGATCATAATTACCATCAAGACCTGGTACCTGCTCTGTGCTGTGCAGTTTACACACATGAACTCCTGGTATCTTACACCCTGTGAAGTAAATGTTACCATTCAAATTACAGATGGGAAGACTGTGTAGGTAGACGGTAAGACTTCCTTTAGCTGCTGCTGTGGCAAGTATGATCATTAATTGTAGGAGTAGCCGCACAATGATAAAGTACATCAGAAACTAGACATGAATCCAGGTCTGTTTGTTTCAGGGAGTCTTTTTCATCTGAACTATGACAAAAAAATGTGGGCTCAGAGCAGCTTTAGACAAAGAGAGACTAATTTTCTGTGGAGTATTTCATCTGATGAATTACTTCCATTTCATCAAACTACAGCTCTAGTCCCTACTGCTACTCCAACTGCACAAGGACTGAGTAGACTGCCACTTTCTGTACAGTGGTTGAATCCAGATGTTTTCTACAGTGATGATGACTCTGTACAAGCCCGAGACCTTAGCACAACTGACCACATTGGAGGTACCATTCTGACCTTAGAACTCAGCACATAGGCCCCAATACCTGACTAAACAGGAACCAAGGCCTATCTCATCAAAGACCTAGTCCTTAGTTCCAGAATCTGGACTAGCCCCTAAATGTACTAACCTTGTTTTTTTGACTTCTTCAGTTTTGCTTCTTGCTAACTGTTCTTGCTAACTGAAGTGTGTCATCCAGGATGTGGGTTTAGTGCATAGAAAAGCAAAGCATGGTGAAGCTTGGGGCTACATCACTTGGGCAAGTTCCCCGTGCAGTTGTCTGCTGGCAATAATTTTCTATTCATCTTTAAGACTGTCTATGTGTGTACTTTGGTGGCATTACCTTGCAACACCCAGTTCTCCTGCTGGGACTTAGGGCACATTATCTTCTTATGTGGTAGATTAGTTACTTTTATGGGACACAAGCAATTTAAAGGAAGAAGAGCTTATTTTGGGCAATGATGTCAGACGATTCAGTCTACCATGGCAGGAACAGCTCACATTAGAGAGGAAGTGGAGTAGAGCACTGCAGGAAGACGTGAAGACAAGAAAAAGCCCTTCTACCTTTTACCTCCTCCCCAATGACTCCATCCGTCATCTTACCAGTTGGTCAATGAAATAATCCAATCATTAGGTCAGAGCTACTGTGATTTAATTGTATCTGGAATCGATCACTCTGTCTCTCTGTATCTGTCTCTCTCTGTCTCTCTGTTTCTCTGTTTCTCTCTCTCTCTCTCTCTCTCTCTCTCTCTCTCTCTCTCTCACACACACACACACACACACACACACACACACACAGAGACACACACACACAGACACATACACTCACACCCCTAGAGATAAGCTTCAATAATCCTGTAGGTGAGTTGTAATCTAATCTAGTTGATGGTTAGAATTAACTACCATATCTGGCTCTCTCCGGAGCCTTAGACAACTGAGGCAAGTATAGGGAATAAAAGCCAGCAAGTCTCAAGGCGTGTTCTGCATAAATCCTTCTTCAGGACATTAGCAAGTGCTCAGCAAGCAGGGAAAGGGTGCCCACTCTCTTACATAATGAGGCTGGACCTCTCTGCTACTCAGGAGAGTTCAATGTCCACTTTCTGCCTTCTGAACAGGAGACTAAAGGTTCTGGGTCTCCAGCTCTGAATGTTACATTGTATTTCCACTCCATTTCCGGTTCACTATGTGCTTATTTTGGTTTTCTTGAGCTGGACTGTGTCTTTTTTTATTTATCGTTTGTTGTTTGGAGACAAGGTCTTGCTATGTAATCTAGGCTTGCCTGGAATCCTGGATGCTCCTGCTTCAGTTTTTCCAGTGATGAGACTGTGTCTACCACTGTACCTGACTCTTCTAAAATTTTTTGATATATATTTTACCTCTTATTGCTGGGCATGTGTACATGATACAGAGAACCATGCCCAAGATGGTCTTCAGGGAGCTTTTTGGGCTACGTGTCCTAGGTCAAGTTTGTACTGCATTATGTCAGGGAGCTCTGTGTTCTGTGACTATCAAGAGTGGACTAGCCTATATCCTGCTTCCCTAATTCTTGAGGCTGAGAGCTCAGCTTGTTGCTGCTTCTGCCTCTCAGTCTGTGAAACTCACTTTGGAATGGGTGCCAGCAAGACTGGAAGCAATAGGATGGCCCTTTAGAAGAACTAAAAGTTACTTGGGTTGAGTGGGAGGATAACAGCTGCTTCAGCAGCTCCTCACAGCTGAGTGTTCACGGGATGATAGGTGTTTCTGGAAACAGGGAATGGTTTCATTTCTGCTGTGCTAGAACACTTTGAGGAGTTTGCCAAAAATCTCTTCTAGAAATGTGACTGTTAAGAACTTAATTTTCTTGGGCTGGAGAGATGACTGAGTAGTTAAGTGTATTTGTTGTTTTTCCAGATGTCCTGAGCCCCTCAGGAATATTCCGTAGGGGTGAGGGTTATGCAGGGGATAGACAAAATCTTGACAATAGGAACATTTATAGTAGTCAATAAGAAGGAATCCAGACAGAGATAGTCTTTTGGCAAAGGATTGAAGGGTTGGCCTTATGTAAGGAGACTTTTTTTTTTTTTTTTAAACTAGACCTGGGATCATGGGTGCCCTGTATTAGAAAGATACAACTTTCCATGGATGTCAGAACACACCTGCCCTCAGGAGCCTGGGATGCATCCAACCTCTTCGGGCTAAGGACAGCAAGAGAGACTGGCCCAAGTCTCACCTGGACATAGAGGTCAAAGACCTCACCTGTGGAGAGAAAGAATCGCATTCAGGCAAAGAATAACTCTGTGCTCCCAGCTATGTACATGTTGGACAGCCATAAATAGCCTTGATCTGCAGTTTGATCTTGTCTGCCTAGGGAACTGTTCTTTATTCTGTTCTCTGCTCAAAACTCACTGCCCCATGGAAGTGCTCCCTGGCTCTGTAGCCTGGGGTATTCCTTCTTGCCTCTTGGTGTCAGCTGAAGAATAAAGTGAGCACTTGTTACCTGCCTGTCCTCTCCAGACAACAGTGAGGACAGGGCTGTCTCTTCCTGACCCTTCTCTTTCACAGTGTGGTATCTCCCACTTCACTAAGGCACGGTAGTGTCTGTTGGAAGGATGAATAAATGAACCTTGACAAAGACCTTCAAGACTTCAGCTAGAGGACTATAAACTGTGACTTCTACAAGTTCAAAAACTCTGTGTGCATTTCTAAGCTCTTCTCTTGATCTGAATCAAAATAAAAGGGTTGTAGAGATGAAAAAAGATGGTATGGGAGTATTTAAAATGCAGATTAGCACCCCTAATGTCATTTGGGGCCAGCTGTTTGCAAACATGAAATGCACTTTGAACGTGGTCATCTGATGAAGCTGACAGAAAGGAGGCATCAAGGTATGCTCCCTGAAAAATCACCCTTGGGCATATACATGCTTGCCCACTGCCCAGGATTCTGCCAGTCTAGCCATTCTCAGGTGGAGGTGACAGTAATGATGCAGGTGACTGTGCCATTACCTCTTTGAGGAACCATCTCCTTGATAAGGCAGCAGAGCGGTGTCAAAGTGAATGCAGGATTCAGGTCGTCTAGGAGCAGTCGCTATGTGGTGGAGCTCTTTGTTTCTCTCTGGCATGCGGGTGCACAGCCTTTGATGTTAGGATTTTGGCTCATTAATAACTAATTTACATTTCCCAGACAGCAAATTGTGATCTGACACAAATTTATAAAAGAACTCCAAATGGCGAAACTCTTTTATACAATGAGTCCTTTGTGGGCTTTCTCCCCCCTCCCTCCCTCTCTCTCTTTCTTTCTAACTTAAGGAGTTTGTGATTAAAATTTTAATGCAATCATTGAAGTCTCTCGGGCTACTTGAAAATAAAGTACCATCTTATTTCCTCCTTCTCAGAGATCACAACAACTGGCTGTTCCCCAGTAGATGCTGTAAATGTTACAACTGCTTTTTCATCTGCTCTGAGTCTCAGATAAAATAGGATGTCCTCAGAGAGCCAGAGGGATGGCCCAGTAGAGAGACTGGAGGCAGTGATGGACAGTAATAGAACTTTGTTCTTTGACTTTCGGTATGTCTCTGCAGGTTACCAGATCAATAGATTTGAATCCATATAAGATTTTTCCTTGGCTCTTGGGACTCCCACGGGTAATACTCACTATTCTAGATGCTTAAAGCCAAACCCTGAATTATTCTAAAAAGCACAGATGGGCAGGCCAGAGTTACCAATCCTATTGGCGACCTTCTTGGAAGGCCAGTTGCTTCATGAAAATCATGATGGGTTTTTGATGGCTACTTTTAACTATCAACTTGCTATAACCTAGCATCACTTGGGAAGAGGGTATTAATGAGGAAGTATGTAGATATGGTTGGCTGTGGGTATGAGGAATACTTAACTGCAGGGATTAATGTAAGAGGATATCACGTTGGCAGTACCATCCCCTAGCACGTGGATCTGAATTGTATTAGATGAGAAAGAAGTTAGCTGATGAGGAAGCAAGTAGTAAGGATCTATGGTTTACTTCTTTCCAACCTACTAGTGGATTGCATTTTAACTTTCTTATGTTCCCAAACAAGTGAGGTACTAGAATTGTGAACCAAGTAAGCCCCTTTCTCTCCTTGTTGCTTTTTTTTTTTTTTGATCCACAACAGATTATGTTACTGATTTTCCATACTTTCTCTCTGTCT
This sequence comes from Mastomys natalensis, assembly GCA_021653895.1. Lineage (NCBI taxonomy): Eukaryota > Metazoa > Chordata > Mammalia > Rodentia > Muridae > Mastomys > Mastomys natalensis. The sequence continues at coordinate 923,479 of JAJTUV010000163.1, read as the reverse complement.
GTTCTCTTTGGTCTCTATGAGTCCCAAGTGTTCACAACTGTTCTGAAGCACATTGGTCTCCTCTGTCTCCCTCTGTTCTCCCTCTGTCCCCTCTGTCCCCCTCTGTCTCCCTCTGTCCCTTGCCTCTGTCTCCTCTGTCCCCTTCCCTCTGTCCTCTCTGTCTCCCTCTGTCCCTCTGTCTCCTCTGTCTCCCTCTGTCCCCCCTGTCTCCCTCTGTCCCCCTCTGTCTCCTCTGTCCCCTCTGTCTCTCTCTGTCTCCCTCTGTCCGTGTCTCCCTCTGTCCCTCTGTCTCTCTGTCTCTCTCTGTCTCCCTCTGTTTCCCTCTGTTCCCCTCTGTCCTCTCTGTCTCCCTCTGTCTCTCTCTGTTTCTCTCTGTCCCCCTCTGTCTCCATCCAGCTCCTGCTCTCAGGTTCCCAGGCATTTGTCTTTGAGAATGGCTTCTCTCTCCAGCGTGTTGGTGATTCACTGCTCACTGGTGGGAGCAGGGCAAGGCTCCCTTTGTGCCAGAATAAGAGAATGCCACGTGTGCACAGCCACCTGGAAATACCTTTCCCAAATGACAAAAGGAGCTCTGTGTTTGAATTATAAAGGAGACAGACCAGAAAAGTGGATCAGTCAACTGGCTGTGGGCAGGGTGGTGGGGCGGAGCTGTGGAACAAGACAAGAAGTAGCTCTCTGGTTGTGTCACTTCTGGCAAAGGACTTGGTTCTTCTGAGCTCCTCTTTGCTTGTAGAAATAGTATAGGCAGCAGTCATAGGTTTGTTGTGCAATAGATATAGCCAGGATGGAAAGGTCTTTAAGCTGGCATCACTTGAGGTCAGCTTGTAAATGGTCAACAGAGCAGGAACCAAGTTGATGACATGTGGGGGAGCAAGGAGCCACTGGTTCCTTATATTGTTCTAATAACAGAAAGAATGTGTTAGGCATTCCAGGCAAGATTTCTACCTGGATGCAGTCCCAGATTTGAATTCATCTGTACATGTCTTTGGAAAGAAGCCTTTCATAAGGAGGCTTATTTCTCTCCAATTTCTTCCTTGTCACTGAAGGAACCTGAGTTTTGTCCTCCCAGCTTTGGTTGTAATAAGTAAGAAATCAGAGAGCCTGCTTCAGTGTGTGTAGTTCTGTAGAAAGCTAATTAGCATTGCCTTTTGAGGTGGTCTTTAATTCAAACAAAAAACCTTATCCCAAGAAGGGCATGAGCCACACCTGGCTTAGGTGTGTGGGCTGGGAACAGAGAGAAGATCAGATTGGCTCATTCTTCCTTTTCTATTCTATACTGTGGCCTATCTGATTCTGAGTGATATTTGGACTCCATCTCCTGTAATAAGGTGTCAGGGACTGTAGTGTTTGAAGACCACTTTGAGAACCACAAGGGATGAAGGAATCACTCTGTGTGTGTCTTGATCATAATTAGGCTCTCTAATATTTTGGACATTTAAGAATAAACACCACTGTCATGCTTACTAGTTTGATTCTCTGGGTCCTGAAGAGTTTAAGAGACACCTGTGTTTGTGTTTGTGTGTGTGTGTGTGTATGCACATATGTGCACTTACATGTGGAAACCAGATGTCAACCTTGGGTGTCATTCTTCAGGATGCCTTATTTTTTGAGACAGAATCTTTTACTGCGTCCTAGTGCCTGCTCACCAGGCTAGACTAGCTGTTTTAATGAAAATCCCATATCCTCCGCCATTTCATTGGTTTAGCTCTATCTTTTAGCCTTATATAGTGGTCTAGTGGGATGGATGACTGTTGATGCAAGTCAGGACCCAGGAGGGGCTGTGGTAATGATAGGTACAAGTAACAGCAAGGGAAAACTTGTGTATGTTTATATCCACTTTTTCCTTGACCAGAAGAACTTAGGCCACAGGAAGGCTTTGGGATAGTGTCTGTGAATAACATATATAACAACTGTGACTTGTCTGAAGTGTTTACACAGCAAGATTAAAAAAAATATTTGGTGATATGGTGGTAAAAAAAAATTCCCTGGGTGACAACTAAAGCCACTACATGCATTGGGTTTTATCAAGGGATTGGTACTCCAGGCCTAGGTGTCATATGTCAAGTAGTGTGGGTCTCTTGGTTAGGGCTGGCAGTTGGTTACCTGAAGTCACCACACAGCTTCAGAGGGGCCCGTGCCAGACCTCCACCTAGTTTCATAAGTCTGTTGGAGGTCAAGGCTACATTTCAGGTCTTGGAGCTTCCAGGATGGCTTATGGACTCTTTAAACCTGATTGATGAGAAACTCAGTAGAGGAATCCTGTCTATAATCTTTGGAAACATGGGGCTGTGGCAGACCAGGGTTTCCAGTTTGGAATTTGCTGTGTCTTATAACTTGAAAGTGTTTTTAATTACATGCAACTTCTTTGACTTGGGTATGTGATCCACGTGCATAGCTTGTGTTAGCATCAGTCTTACACCTATCTAGAGTCCTGGTACTCTGCTTAGTGCTTAGGCATTGCTGTACGAACATTCTGGGAGACCAGGATCTAGTTCCCATGTCATCCTTAAGCGCATCTGTGACTTCAAGAGGGTTCCCTCATAACTACATTCTCATTTCTTCTTTCCCTGATGTGGAATTTAGGTGAATGACTAGGTCATTCTTTGATTTGGTACTTTTAAAACAAATCTGCACAGTCATTAAGAAATGGAGCATTTTGCTGTGTGGAGTAGATCTTACCTCTTGTCAATGATGGCTACTTCTGTAGAACTGTGATTGGTTGTTTCTCCTGAAGCTTGGCAGCATGTATGAGAGCCACTGGGGCTCTCCATTATCCTGCTCTGTCTAGAGCTGCAATTTGGTAAAGCAGACTCAAAGAATGTATAGGAGAGGCTTCCCCAAGGATTTCAGTTTAATTTTGAAAAGGGCATTTCTTTTTGTTTTTGTTATCACACAAAGTATAATGTTGATTCTAAAAGAAGGTTTCTGAGAGAGTCTAGAAGATATTTATAATAATTTCTGAGTAGATATGCTTCTCTATGCAGCCATTCTGGTAGATATTCCTGAGTACCTCATGTATGGTGAGGAACAGATTGGACTAATGGAAAGATGCCTAATTGGAAGTCACAGGCTCTGGATTTGGAAGACAATATGGTGTAAAAAAGAGTGTGGGCTTCAGACCCAGATACCAAGAATGAAATCTTAGCTCAGTAGCCATATGACTGGACCAGCTTTGGCTCTCTTGGCTATGACATGAGGCTGTGGCTACCTCACAGAGTGGTTGTAGAGCTTAAGGGAGGCCATATTGATGCTGATGCTTTCCATATTGGTATCTGGTATAACCTATCTTCTGAATTTCAGACCAACATTTTCACTAAATGGCTGTGTCCTTTCTGCCCAACTTACTTTAAGCTGTAGTTTATCTTTTCTACCAGTCATCCTGAGGTGGTCCCCCTCCTCCTACACATCTGCTGTAGTAAAGGCTTTCATCATTCTCCATTCTCCAAACCAGATGCCTGCAGTCACCCTCACATCTGTCTCTGTCTTTTAACCTGGAATCTCCTACCAGTCTTTTGAATTCTGCTTTCCCAGATATTGTCATCCTTTCTATCTGAGGCCATCCTTTCATGCCAGTTTTTTAATTCTTGTCCAGGTCCCAGAGCTGTGTACCATTTTAAATTTTATACTATCACTTGTATCAGTTAGCCATTGAAAAACCTCAGCATTCTCCCATAAATTTCCATGGGAAGTTCATTTCCTTTGATCTGTTAAACTGTACAGAGTGTTTTCATTCTTTCTGTCTGGGCTCTTGTCTTCAGCTAGCACCCAAAGGCAGCACTTCATGTTCTCTCAGAGAGCCAATCTCTGACTTCCTTCTAGAAGTAACTCCTCTGCTTGAAATACTTTCTCACGACCCATGTACTCTTAGCTATTGCTCAAGAATAAGCTCCAGTGTCAGCTCTTCAGGGAAGAGATTCTTGAGCCAGGTTGAGCTAGAGAACTTCTCTCTGTACCACCATTTCATAGACTTAAGTACTTGCGCCTTTGCTTTCTTCCCGTCTGCATGCCCTTGAAGTTAGGGGCTGCTCTGTTCAGCTTGATTACATCAGACACTAGTACAATGCCAAGCAGATATCTAGTGTGTCTTTATGGAATGAACAACCAGACAATACTGGAAGTAACTGTTGAAAAATCTGGTTTGTGGGAGGAACTCCTTCAAAATTTCCTTATTACAACGTTGTCACTAAATAGCTAGTCAACTTGGGTAAGGTCTTGGGTTCAATGGCTTTTCACATGAAGTAAAATTCATAGAAAATTTGACTGAAAAACTTGCATGCAAAGCTTCAAATATCCATACAATGCAAATCTGTAATAGAAAGAACTAAAATGAACAGTGATTTACCATAAGATTGCATATATTCAATAAGAAAGTGTGCAAAAGCATATAATGAAGTGACCAGATGCTTGTAAAGAGCAAATCTGGTTTGCAGAAGAGTACAGAAGAATTATATTTACATTTAAAAAAACATCTTATTTTGGAATAATGGCTAAATGAAAAAAATTAATTTATAGAAACCAGTTTGGCCAAATACTGTTCTTTGAATCCTGGCTTAAAGAATGGTGTTAGGGATCCCTTTCTCCCTTGGGAGGAACCATGGACGAAGAAGGACTGATGAAATTGAAGAACCAGAGGATGAGAGGAATAGGAAGAAGCAGTGTCTTCTGACATGGCAGGGCCTTAGCACTCATGAACTGTCTCATGGCAACTGGGATGATCTGCACAAGGCCTGCACAGGATCAAGCTCATCAACACTTCAGCTTGGGAGGCTGATACTGACGTGCTTCTACCTCGAGCTGAGGAATAATTGACAATTAATGGCTTACAGGTAAGGGATAGTCAATTTTCTTTAAGGTAGGTCAACCACATACCAGTGAATGACCCCACACCTATGAATACATGGTAGTACTAACTGTACTAATTGATTTATAAAAAGAAGAAGAAGAGGAGGAGGAGAAGGAAGAGGAGGAAGAAGAGAAGGAGGAGGAAAATATGAAGTTAGGAGTGGAGAAGTGGCTCTAGGAGAAGTCAGGATGAATATGGTGAAATGCACTGTATGCATGTATGAAATGGTCACAAATTATAAAAATATTATAAATTAATAGAAATATGATATTAAAATGGTGCTAGTGAGACTCCTGTGCTGTCTTTGAATCTTTAGTAGTATGCTTAGTTGCAATACTGAGAATTCCAACCAAGGCTAATAGCTTTACAAGAGATGCACTATAACTTCTGGGGAACTAATGGGGCCACAGAGTCACCAGTGCAGCCACCCAGAGAGGAGTCCCACAACTCTACAACTTCACAGATGCTTTACACCCCTGATGGTCATTATGGCCCATGAGTGAATACTATACTCACATTGTCAAGTATAATCAAACCTCAGAGAACTCCTTACTTTGTAGAGAGCCACCTGCAGGCATAGCGGTATTTGAACATAATAATAATTAAATATAAATTGTAATCTTGCACTTAACATTTAAGATGAAAGGACATTTCAATGGAATGTCACTAGTTTTCTCGGTTGTGATAAACTAGGATGGATACCACTGTATTACTGAAACACAGTCATGTTTTCTGCACTTATGTCTCCCTCAGGGTTAAGCTACACTGTTAAGGGAAGGTAACAAAGACCAAAGTATTTTGAATCCACTTAAACTAAGGTTGTAACTTATGTTGGAGAGAAATTGATGAAAGGGCAGCAATATATCAACATTTTAGGATTCTTTTTTTTTAAACTTTTTTTTTTTTTTTTTTTTTTTTTACATTTCAGATGTCATCCCCTTTCTCCATTTCCCCTCCCTAGAAACCCCTATGCCATCCCCCCTTTTCTTTTTGCTTTTATACCATTTTAATTACATGCATGTATTAAGGTCAGTTCTAGGTTGAGGGTCTAGCAATATAATAGATGCAAATAGTCAAGGAACAAGCAAGACAATAAACACAATAGTCAAAGAACAAGCAAGGCAGTAAACACAATTCCATGAGCACTCCCATGATCACTGTTTCTAAGGGCTTATTAGGATAACCAAAATATCTGAGCCAACTTCCCTGTCCTAACCCAAAGTCATTTTCATGTCTGAAGCCTACTTAGTTGTTCTAGCCTAAAATCTAGATTCCTGTCTGAAAGTACTTCTTTGTTCTAGCCTAAGATTTAGATTCCTGCCTGAAATTACTTCCTTGTCCTTGACCAATGTCATATTCCTGCCAGTAGCCCATTTCCTTGTCCTTGGCCCATGTCATATTCTTGCCAAGCAACCCCAAAGGCTCTCCACATCTCCCCTTTTTTATTTCATTAACAAGACTGAGCCTGTCTTAGGTCATTCTGATAAGAATGCCTTCCTTACCCATAATAGAGTATGCATTATCCAAAGCAATGCACTTAGGTTGGTAGGGCTCTGTGCAGAATCTTACCCATTCTTGGCTTCCCGCCTGTTAATTTAATAACTCTGTCTGGGGGTCCATTTTCAGGTTCAAACCATGTACTTTGGCTGCCAACATGTTGATGTTGTTAAAGACAAGCTTTAACATGATGGGCAGGAATAAAAGTATTCCCAGGACAAAGAGGGCTAGTATGATCAAGTTATATATGCCATTTTTGAAGCTTGACCAAAATAGAAATACTGACCTCAGGCCATGGATAATTTTATCAGCAGCATTTTAGGATTCTTAAGCTTAAATTTCCAAAGGCCACTACATTCATTATTTGTTTAGTCTTCTTGCCAAACTAAGGTATACATTTACATTCTTTCTTGATATTTTCATTCGTTTCTCTTTTTCTTTGTTCTTTTCTCTTTTTCTCACACTCCATCCCTCCTTTTCTCATTCTCTCCCTTTCCCTCCATCAGCCCAGCTAAACCCCATGATTTAACACTACCTTATGCATGACACTCTTCTACTGTTGTTGTGTCCTTGTTGCTGCTGACTCTGTCCTATCTATCCCCCACTGTTTTCTGATATATAATTGAGTTCTCTCAAAGTCGTGGCTATTATTCTACGAGAAAACAGCCATGAGCACATAGACAACTTATCTTTTGTAGTTATATATGTTGTCTGCTGACTCAACTTTCCTGTTTTAGTATCTATCTATCTATCTATCTATCTATCTATCTATCTATCTATCTATTATGTATTTATCTATCATCTATCTACCTATCTATCTACATATGTATCTACATATCTATCATCTATTTATCTATTATGTATTTATCTATCACCTATCTATCTACCAATCTATCTAATTTATTATTATAATGAAGAACCATGTAGGTATAGAACAATGGGAAGCATATCTGACTTACTTGACACCTTATGCAGCAGTTTCCCAAAATACTGGATTAAACAGCCTTTACTACTACCACCACATGAATGATCAGGCTGTCCTCAACCATAGAAGTATACAGACTCAAACGAGTGCTGTCTACTCTGTTGTGGGTTGCCCTGGTGCTCTTTGTATTCTGATGTTAATTCTCATTTCTCAAGAAGGGGCTGCCCCTGATGAGGAGTAGATCACGGCCTCAGGTGACCTCATGTGAATCTTCTCCCCATTCTAACTGGTCAAATAAAGCCAAGAGCCTGTGATTGGGCAGTGGAAGTGGAAAGGTGGGACTGGAGGTCTTAGAGAGTGGGGGCAAGTAGGGAAGGAGGAGAAGAAGAGGAAAAGAGAGAGGGGGATGGAGGAAGAAGAGGTAGAAGCCAATATAGAGCAGAACCACATGACCAAAAAAATCTGCAAGTAGCAAGGAACTCCTCATAGCTGAGGAATAAGTGAGGATAGTGATAGATCTGCCCAATCTAGGCATATAACTTATAAATATAATAACTGGATTGTATGTGTTTTTACACGGGCTTATTGGGGTTGGAAATTACTGCAACACTACTCAGCACTGACTACATGGGAATGCATTGTGCTATTGAGCTGTAACAAATCAGAAACTTGCTGAGAGATGCTTCAGTTTGGGACCAAAAGGCTTCAAAGGCTTAGAGTCTAATCACAGACTTTGAAGTGACTTGATAATGTGGTGATAGGAAGCTTGGCCTACAATGGGGGCTGTATTATTTCAGGCTTCACATTTCCATTCCATTGCAGGGCAAACATGGCCCCTAGTGCTCTGACTTATGCACATTATCTTTGCATTCAGAGAGAGCTACATTTTCACTAAGCCAAAGACCCAACTGATTCAGTTTGTTTTGTGTTCAGGCAATTTGTCTGTCTGTCTCTCTCTCTTTTCATTTAGTTGTAATCACAGTGACTTTTATCATTGTTTTTTGCTGTTGCCAAATTGAATTCTAAGAATAGTAATAGTATAATTATGTACTGTGGTTGAAGGCATTGTAGTTAACTTCATAGCTATGTAACCTCTCTGTCTTCTGCTGTAGATGAATTGGAAGGTAATCCTGTTTAAAAATTCACTGCCTATTCCCTTGAGACATAGTCTCTTGTTGAACTTGGATCTAGGCTGATGAGGAGCAAGCACTAGAGATCCTTAAGTCCCCCACTCTCACTCCTGCCCACCCCTGGCTCACACCTTATGATGAGGTTACAAGTATGCATGACTATGCCAACTTTTTGCATGGGTAATGGGGATTTGAACTCAGGTCTTTACACTTGCTCTGAGCTTTCTCCTTAGCATAGGGGTAGTTGTTCCATTTGACCAATAAATATGTCTATAAAATAGGAAATCAGGCTTCAGAAAATGTAAACACTGATCTTTCTGACCTTTGTGGGAGAGTTAATGCATCAAAATATGCAAACAGGTGCTATATTTTAGCTGCGTTCTTTCTCAAGAACTTCCCTAGAGAGGCTTGTTTAACAAGACAGGTCTTCTCTTTCCAGGAACATACTTTGCTGTAAAGAAAACACTTCTTGTAGGTTAAAAGGACTTTTGTAGGAAGTACTTCATAATCCAGTATTGATCACTGTTAGTAACACGTAGTCAAGAGGACATTTGAGCAGCTGAAGTCACAATGTCATCGGTATTATGTCTAGTTTTGTTCTCTGAGTCAAATGTGTGACTCTGAGAGCCAGTTTTGTGTTCAGCCTTCACAGATTTTGGAGGATCTAGAGGACATGCCAAGTGTCAGGGGAATCTGGGGTCTGTCTCCATAGGCCTCCTTACTGTCTCCTCTCCTTTGTGTTCTTGGCATTGGCAGTGGATTTCTGCTGCTGTGTCTTCCTCGCCCACCCCTCTGAAAACAAACCAAGAAGCCAAGTTACCAATCCAGTTTTTATTTCACCAGAGGGAAGAGAGCTTTGTTGCCTTTCCTTATGTTCCCAGAAGAGAAACTAAGTACATCAGTGTGCAAAGTTAGGAATTAAATAAAATAGTTTGCTAGTTTCTTCTTTTTTTTTTTTTTTACATACTTGTATTCTAAAGAACCAGTGACCTAGTTTAGAAACCAAATAATTCCTCTTAATAAGAATGAAATATAAGTCTAGGGAGATAGACACTGGCAAGTGGCTCGAATTCAGTGAGCATCTGTGTGCATTGTCATCTCTGTTCCAGAGCAAGTCTCCTCCCAGTGCCCTTGTTTCCCCTGAAACCCCAGATCTAGAACTTTGCTTTTTTTTCTTTTTATTTAAAAAAAAAAAATGATTGTGTGTGTGAGATGTGTCTGTATCATAGCATGTTTGCGAAAATCAGGGGACTACTTAGTGGAGGTAAGTCTCTCGGGTTTTATAGGAACTCCAGGAATTGCACTCTAGGCCTGCACACGGACAGCTTTACCTGCTGAACCATCTCCAGTTGTAGAACTTTTAATAAGATTAAGGATGTGTGTACATGTGCCTGCTTCCCCTTGCAGACTGCATCTGGAGAGAGTATGTGTGCTCTCTCACATTACCTACTGCACAATTTTATTACCATATGACATGTTAATTTAGTGAAGTGAGTGTTGACAGGTACTAGCAGTTCTGTACTAGGCTGATGGGTGAGGTAGGTGATAACTTCTAAATTTGCTGAGATGTAATCTTGAAGATCAGTTCCTGTCCCCAGGCTCTGACAACTGTTATATACACGAGGTTCAATAAAACCAAAGGTAATCAGAAGCTCAGATAGTCCTAGCATAAGTGACCATGTGACTCACACAGATGTATGTCTCTGTCTCTCTAATAATATTTAGAGCATCTTTAGCAAAGATTGAATTTTCCAAATCTTACTAGCTTCCATTAAGACAAGCATGCTCATTGGAATTTGGATTGATGAACAAAAGAAAGTCAGCGCATTCTATTTTCCCCCCTTTAAAGTGCTTGTGACTCACATGCCTATAAAATCTGATGCAAGTTTTAAACATTTAATGGTAGCCCATGACAAAAAAGACATGCTAAGAAGCTTTTTATTTTTTTCTTTTCCCCTCTCCCCGGTAAGAAGATTTTAAATAATTTTTAAAATATATTTGATTTCTCCATTTATTTCCTTATTTTAAATGTATGTATGTGAGCCTGTGTGATGTGTATGTGAGTACTGGTGTGTGTCTGCCACGACATTTGTATTGGTGGTCAGGAGACAACCTCAGGTGCCAATTCTCACTTCTATATTGTTTGTCTGTCATCTGAGACACCACCATATGCCAGACTAACTGGTCTGGAAGCTTCCAGGCCTCCAGCTGTCTCTGCCTTCCAAATGACTGTCTGAACATGAGGACTGCAGACAGGGATTGACAATTCTATCTAGGGATTGACAATTCTATCTTTTTTTACGTGAGTTCTGGAGGTTTGAACTTAGAGCCTTATGCTTGAGCAATAACTGTTTAACTCACTGAGCCATCTCTCCAGGCCCAAGAAACTTTCAAAAGTGGCCGGATCTAGGTTGGAGACCTGAGGAACTAGGGATGGTGTGACAAATGCATCTGTCTGACCTGAGATGAAATAGAGACACAAATATGCAAACAGGTACATTTTAAAACCATGCTGGAAGAAGACCAACATGGGAAGACTTGTACAACCTGAGCCTGAGATCTCTCATACAACTAAAATATTCAAGATAGTGAAAGATTAGTGTATGGACACTTATTAAGATCTGTCAAACAGCCGGGCGGTGGTGGCGCACGCCTTTAATCCCAGCACTTGGCAGGCAGAGGCAGGCGGATTTCTGAGTTCAAGGCCAGCCTGGTCTACAGAGTGAGTTCCAGGACAGCCAGGGCTATACAGAGAAACCCTGTTTCGAAAAAAAAAACAAAAAACAAAAAAAAAAAAAAAAAAAAAAACAAAAACAAAAACAAAAAAAAACAAAAAAAAAAAAAGAAAAACCAAGATCTGTCAAACAAATGTGGAATCCAGAAATAGACCAACAAATTATATGGCCAATTGCTTTTTGATGAAGACACCAAGTTACTTTATTTCATCCCCTACTGGGAAAAGATGAACTTTGACATCTAACATGATTCATCAAAATTAACTCAAAATGTATCCTAGACCTAAATATAAAAACTAAGATGATAAAATTGAAAAAGAAGACAGAAGAAAAATCACCTGTGACCTTGGATAGACAAAGGCTCTTTAGGTAAGACACAAAAATTAATACCATAAAGTAAAAATTGATATATAGATCTTATCAAAGTGAAAACTTAAATAAAAACAACCCTACCATTAAAATGATGTAACAGGGTGATACAGACTGGGAGAGCACATATATAAAACACAGATCTTGTAGAGACATTTTGTCCAACATTGTGGACAAAAAGAATCTTTTACCAAGATCCACCAACGACTGATAGGCAAACAGAGTTTTACAGAACAGTCACTGGTGAAATGCCAGCAAACCCGTGAAAGGAATTAAGATGTAACGGTTGTAAACACTGGCAAAGACCTGAAGGATCTCTACATGTTGCTAGCTGAAAAGTCACAGAGTGCTTAAACAGGCTACACACCCCAGCTTTCCTACCCCCAGCTTTTCCCAATTAAGAGAAATTGAAACATACCTGATATAAAGATGTGTACTTAACTGCTGCAGTTGTACCATTATGAATTGTAAACAAACAAACAAACAAAATCCCTCAAAAAACTGAATGACTTTAAATAACACATTATCTATACTTTGTTTTGGGTGGTAGATGCAGAAAATGCATATATTTGCCCAAATTCTTTGAAGGGAGCACTACTGAATTTATTCATTTGTTGAAAGTTGTACTTCAGTAAAGTTCATTTAAGGATATACAACAAACAAGTCTTTATTAATCTATGACATAAGGCAAGCCTCAACTGTGAATATGCCTACTTTCTTGTACTTATTTAAATCACCCTCCCCCTATTTATGGAAGATGTCAGATTCTGTCCTTCACCCCAGGGAGTGAAGAAGCACTCCTTTGTGTCTCACTTGAAAAAGATTCCTTCTCTTCCTTTTCATGTATCTGCTTTTTCCAGATACACAGTCTGTGGTGACCTCCGGTTGTAATGGACTTCTTGTTTACTCCCAGGTAAGTGTCTTCCCTCTAACCCTGTGGATGAAGTGCCTGGACAATTCTGATTCAGAGTCAAGCCAGAGTGTGCCAGAGAGCGAATCTACATGCAAAGAGGAAGAGGGAGACTGTCCAGACGCTCTCAAGTTAGTTGATTGGTTGGCCTCTCTCTTCCTCCACATTCCTGGTTTTGTAAGCCACTAAAATAGTAAACTTTCTGTTTTTCTTAAGTGAGTTAAAATGGGTTTTCTTCTGATTCCAACCTAAACAATCCTGACAATTAAAAATTCAGATTTATCCCTCATCATGCTCCCTCTTGCTTTTAGGGGGTAGTTTTCGTAAGAACTATCCCTGATCTGTACAGTATTTTCAAGTTGTCACTGTCTCATCTTAGATTTCCATCACTATGATGAAATACTTGATATATAAATAGCTCTTAAAGAAGGAAGGTTTACTTTTAGACCCTGGTTTCAGAGGTTTCAAACCATTGTCACTGGGGTGGATATCATAACAAGAGCATGTGGAATAGTTATAGCATGTGGGTACTTATAGCAGGTAGGGGTCAAAATGAAAGATAGGAGACAAATTCCAACATGCCCCAGTGACCTAATTTCCTTCCATTAGGTTCTCCCTTCCAGAGGTTCTGTTGCTTCCCAATAGTACCTAAGCTGGGACCAAGTACATGACACATGAGACTTTGGGATACACTGAGGATCCAAATGATAACACCTGTCTAAATGAATGTGTCTGGGCAGTAGACTCCAGACAGAGACTTGCCTAGAATATTGGAACTCTGATCTACTTTCATCTTCTTTTCTTTGGTCTTGGTTCATGTGACAGAACTGGGGTAATAAACATTTTGGTAATTTGCTTCTTGCCTTATATTGACTGTGAGGGAATATAAACTGACTTAGATTTTTAAATATAAAGTATCATTAAGATGGTGTCCCTTCATCTAGTGTTCTTGCTAATACAGAGGTGATTGTTTCGGCACCTTTATTTACTTATATTTATTGATATTTGACTTATTTTTGATTTTTAAAGTCCTCTTTTTGGTGTTTTAGATTGTAATCTTTAGCCTACAAACTCAAACTATACTTCTGTCTTGTTTTAAGTATTAGTTTAGAAAACAAAGTGGCAAAAATAATATTTTTTTTAGTGTATATTGTTCATGGTATGCTTTTAAAGCCATCACTGAAGTCTGGATCAATATTTATTTGGAAACTCCCAAAGACTGTCCACCTTCTGCCTTGCTGTAGACAGCCGGTTCTCTTTTATGCCCCCTAGAAAACTGTTGATTACAGTTGTTTGGTACCTCTTCCATTCTGCAGGGTACAAGGAAGACACTGATCTTCTCTGATCACTTCTTCAGTGCTTCCAGTGGTAATTTGGGGAATGCCACCCAATGGCTTCCACTCATTTGAAGCTACTTAACCTTCTCTGCATGTCTCTGAATCTCCCCAGGGTTTTGGTTTCTTCCAGTCTGAAGCACATTATCTTGACACAGAAGATAGAAGCAAAATGAAAATGCAGTTATTAACTTCCCACATTATTTACATGACTAAAACCCTCTTCGGCACATCACTGTCCCTTGTGGGTGACAAAAGCAGATAAGGTGGGTATTCTAGTTTGCTTTTCTATTGTAATAAACACCATGACCAAAAGCAGTAGGGGAGTGGAAAGGATTTATTTGACTTACATTTCTAAGTGATAGTCCATCACTGAGGGAAAAGTCAAGGCAAGAGCTGAAGCAGGAACATGGAGGCAGAAACTGGAGCAGAAAACATGTAGAAATGCTGTTTACTGGCTTGCTTCCAGACTCATAACCACCTACCTTTTTATATGGCCAAAGCCTACCTGCCTAGGCATGGTACGCCCACTGGGCCTTCCTACAACAATTAACAATCAGCAAAATACCCACAGCTATTCTCACAGGCAAATGTGATAGAAGCAATCCTTTAATTGAGGTTCTTCATTCTTTCCAAGTATGTTAAGTTGACAACAAAACTGACCAAGGCAGAGGAAAGGTACATGGCATAGGGTAAGATAGTCATAAACATTTGGCACAGCTCCAAATCAGGTTTTGGCAGGATTTGGCAAATGCCATTTCTGCAAAGGTCTCCAGTGCCTACCCTACTGCTGCCTCCACAAGAGGAGAGGGGAAAGGCTTCATTTCCACAGAAAGACTATCACAAAATTCTAGAACCTGAGGGTTGTATAGCAAGAATTCCTGAATGGATTCCTCAGTACCAAAGAGATGGATGTAAGAGAGACATGAGAACTGAAGTTCAAGGAAGCCAGTAGTTAGCAGCAGGCCATTGCTTCATTCAATAGATTAGTCTGGGTGAGAACTGGTGGATACTGGAATAAGAATAGAGAAGAGGGGAACTCTAGGAGTGAATGACTTCTCCCAGTGCTGGCCCCTCCTCAGGAAACTGGACCAACGTTCATCTCACACAACTTCCCTCAGCCGAAGGTTGTGTGATCGTTATAAACCTTTAAACACTTGCTGGAGAAAGCTCCATTTACTATTTATTCCCCCCAAATCCTAGTTGTGTGCCCCTGACTTCTTCCTTTCCTATCATGTTTACCCAAAAAACCTGAGTTGTAAGTTCTTTCTTCTCTCCCTTTGAAAGATATCTTCTAGTCTCATCGTCTTTCTTCAGGCCCTAGAGTATAACCATCCAGGGCAGGGTCCCTGTTGTCAAGTCTCAATGAGCGAGTAAGGCCCATTGGCAGAAAGACAGAGGGCTAATCACACTGTCAGTTTCTCTTAGGATCATTCCTTCAGCTCATCCTATTTTGAAGGCTTCTTGGCTTAGTTTTACCAGAGTG
Source organism: Mastomys natalensis (assembly GCA_021653895.1). Taxonomy (NCBI): domain Eukaryota; kingdom Metazoa; phylum Chordata; class Mammalia; order Rodentia; family Muridae; genus Mastomys; species Mastomys natalensis. Next base: position 908,250 of record JAJTUV010000163.1, on the reverse strand, counting down.
GAGGAGGGTGGGCTCCATGCCCCTCTTCGGGTACTAAAACAAAGTTCCTTAGATGAGATCATTCATAACAACAGACATTTACTGCTCACCACTCAAGAGACTGAGAAGTCCAATATGAAGGATGCAGTTGATTCAATGCCTGGGGGAGGCTGCTGTCTGCTTAAAGAAGACACCTTACACATGTGTGGCAGTAGGGACACAAGCCTGTTTATGTGCCTTTGTAAGAGCACTAATCTCATTCTCAAGGGCATTTCCATTAGGACTTTGTCACTGCCTAAAGTTCCCTTCTTATGATTTCAACACGAAAATTTTAGAGGAACACAAACATTCAAACCAAAGCTCTACAGAGTTCCAGGGCCTAGAGTAAGTCAAAAGTATGGGACCACAACCAGTAGAAGGTTGGTGGGCTGTGAGGGACCCAATATGGATTTCACTCCAGGGTGTCTCGTGGAGCTGGAGAGGTGAGATGTGATACCTGACCCTGAAGGTCCAGGGCAGGACAGCTTCCATCTTGCCACATTCTGAGTGGCCTTGGACATCTGTCTGACACTATCTCTTCCTGCCTGTGCTGCAGCTGTTGCCTGAAGGAAGCTGAGGTGGGACCAGGAACCCATCTCAGGGAAGCAAGGAAGCATCAAAAAGTGGGATTGTGGGAAGTGAAGCTGTGAGCCTATCTCATCATCCACATCCTGTGGGTGGACAAATCACAGGTTCAAAAGCAAACTCATTAACAATGTAACACGTGGGAGAGTGAGGCAGGAGGATAATGGTGAATTTAAAGCCATACAGTGAGACTGTTTTCTCAATAAACCAAACAGAACCAACCAATCAACCAACCAATCAACCATCCAACCAACCATATAAAATACTAAAAACCAAATAGATGCTCAGGGTAAAGTGCTTGCAAGCCCGAAGGACTGAGTTCAGTCCTCAGAATCCATACAAAGAGTAGCTTGTGCCTGTAAACCCAGCACTCCTCTGGGGGAGAGGCAGAGATCGAGCAACTTCCCGGAAGCTCACTGGCCAGCTTGCTGCAAGAAACACAAGCTTTCCTGCCTTATAAACAAGTGGAGGGAAAGAACAGCCAACTCCCGAAGTTGTCCTCTGACTTCCACATACACATTGTAGCATGTGCTTGCTCCTCACTTATTAAATATGTTTTGAAAATTCAGAATGGGTCTAGAGAGATGACTCAGCAGTTAGCAGTACTTGATTGCTTAACTGAACTCAGGTTCAGTTCCCAGCACCCACATGGTGGACCACAACCATCTGGAACTCCACGGTCGCTAACCTCACATACGTCAGGCATGCGTGTGGTGTAGGCAAGATACTCATACCCATCGGAAAATACATCTAAAAATTTTTCAATAGACTCCATTTCTGAAAGCAGATCTCTGTACAACTGCCCTGGCCTCAAGCCTTCAGAGGCTAAGAATCAGTATCAAATGGGATAAAGGAGTCTCTTACACAAGCCAGGTTGAACAGACAGATTCTGCCAGGTAGACTGAACACTAGTGGGATAGGGCTCTAAAAGGTAGACTGAGGAGGCAGACATCATTCTTGTAGGAACTGTTCAAGAGCAGAGAGAGACACGGTGAACTTGGCTTCTCCAGTGAGTTGTCTTTCAGAAGCCGATGCCTTTCAGTTCTCTCTTTCTGTTGTTTTCAGACATAGAACTTGAAGGAGTGCTCTTTTTGCATCAAAGAAGGGCCTTGCCTGGGAGGCCTCTTCACCGGCTTTTCCCTATTGTCCCCTGCACAACATCTGCTGGAACTTTTGACATTTTGCTCTTCCTTGACTCTAGATTTTAATGCCAACAAATTGATGTGTAAGATGCCAGCAGAAAATGACTTTCACAGGGCAGAGTGACCTTGCGTTTTCGGTTGGGAGGAGAGGAAAGCATCAGACACACTAATTGCTGAATTATAATGAACCTTTCTATGATCCTTTGAGTCTCTCAGAGGAATCAAAACAAAATGAAATTAGAGCAGTAATATCAAGCAGCCAGCCTTGCAGGGAGACAATAGGTGGAGATAAAAGCCAACCTCGACCTCCCTGAAAGGATGGGGAGGCGGCACGACTTCTTATCTGAAGGCTCTGTTAATGATTTTTATTGGTGTTTTTGTCTTAGCAGTTTGTGAAAATAGACACATATGTGCAGGCATACATGGATGCACACATGTACTCATGCATGCTCACACATTCTACAGATACCTCCTCTGTACTCCTCCTTGCTCTCTTTTAAATTAATGACCTCCCTTTCTTTACGTGTGTGTGCGCGTGTGTGCACATGTATGCACACACACATGCATATGACTCCTAAATATATAAATACAACTTGCTCAGTCCATACAGTGTTATCTGTATGTGTATGTTTTCATTGCTTACCATTTGGTATTGGATAATCAGTTGGTGCACTCTTCCCTAAGGAAGACTATTTCTCTTGCTCTCAGCATTCCTTAGTTGCCTGGAGGTTTTTGTGTAGGGTCGAGACATGGGCAAATGTGCTTTCCCACTTCCACATGAGAATGTTTATTGGTGGGGTCTACGTTCAGGTCACGTTTAAGCAGCCATGTAGCAAGACTTTCTGGGTATAACTGGTGATATTTCTAGGGGACACAATCTTATTTCAAACTTACTGTTCCTCTACTTCTTTTGTTCTTTCTATCCTTTCTTAAGGATTTCTGAGCCTTAGGTGAAGGAATTATATTATAGATGTCAGTTGTGTCTGGGCTCCATAACCTGCATTTTGACCAGTTCTAGATTTCTGTAACGGTCTCCATCTGTTTCCAAGAGAAAGTTCCTGAATGAGGGTGAAAACACATCCAGGTCTAACACATGTTGGGTCCGAACAGTTACCTTGTTATGGAGAGCCTACAGAAATGACCACTCAGGCACAGTTTATAGACAATTAAAGGTCTTTATTATAGCCAGCAGGGACTACACTGAGGTATTTGAGACTCAAGTTGTAGTGCCAAGTGTTTAGGGTAAGGGGTTTTTAAAGGCAAAAACTACATCTCAGCATCTTTCTCACAGCTACAGTGGGAGGTTTTGTGCAAGCAAGTACTTTAACAGAAGCTAAGATAAATTAGCTGGGTCATCTTGACCTCAGATTCCTAAGACAGAGTTAGATAATTTTCCATGCAATTCTCCATCAAGGAGATTAAATTTTAGCTAAACCTAAAATGGCCTGAGCAAGAATACAAGATGGCAGAACCTCTGCACTGTCTTGCCCTGTCATAATCTGTGGTTATAAATATTTACAATGTAGTTAGGGATTATGCTAGCTAATGTAGGCTATCCTCCAAGATCCATGACTTCACCAGCTATGAAGTTGGCTAGGCTTCCAGGACTAGGAATCTCCCTCTTGTCTTAAATTTAATTAGAACTGTTGGTTAATGTCAAGGTATGTGTGCCATTACTGCATCCTTAGGGTTATTATACCATGGTGGACACAGATGTCATACCTGGGTAGGACTACTGGTTATTTCTCTGCTCTGCAGGTTTGCATGATATGTGTGGTACCATGAAAGCTTGTCCTCAGGGAGGAGGCTTTCAAGTCAGATCCTGCTTGGGTTCTATATGCGCTGTGTCTGATGTACATGGTGTCTTCAGCAATAGAAACTTATGTACCGGAGGTTATCATCAAGATGAGTGCTTCTCATTAGCCTTACTTTTCTCAGCCACCATACAAATCAAGAACTTGCAAGTCAATTCTCATTACTTGATTCTTCTGACCTCTGTGCCATTTATCTCCTTTTCTGACCTATCTCCTGCCCTCAGTACCTTCTGAGTTCTTCCACCAGGCCGTGGAGCTCTTACTAATTACTAAAGAAGACTGCCAATATCTCTACCACTCTCGAGTCTTCTGATTTATTTTTTTATCTGAAACTTAGCTCTTTTATTCAGTGGATATTTTCTATGAAGTTTGCTGAAGTGAAGTTGTTTTTCTCCTGCAGCTTTGCTTTGGAGTAGGGTGCCCTTTTTTACTCTACATTGTTCTTACTTCTCCTCCCTAACCTACAGCATTAGTGTTCTCTAGAGGAACAGACAGAGATTCCTAGAGTGTGGCTGTTCTTCAGTCTACACTGGAAAAAGATGATTTTAATATTGGTAAAGAATACAATGGCAACAGTATAGACTAGCTTTCCAGCAAGAATGAAGTGGGCAAAAAAGCAAATGTTCTCCTGCCTCTCTTCATCTAGGCTGCCACATGAAGATGCCATTCACATTTTAGGATGGATTCTCCTGTGTCAAATAACCTAATCAAGAAAGCCCCTCACAGGAGTGCCCAGTGACTTGTGTTTTAGTTGATTCCAGATGCAGTCAAGTTAACAACCAAGATTAGCCACTGCAACTACCTATGTGATTGCTCTAATTCCTGTCCTTACTTCATTCAGTTTATGTTCAACACAATAAACTTCTACTGCTTGGAACCCTGCAATGGTGAGTCCTTCTCATAATCAACAAAAGCTCTTCCAGGACTGTCCCCTGTTAATGCACCCAGGGCTTCCCAGGCCTTGTCACCATTTTCATTATGTTCTCAACCCTATCATTTGCTTGGCCATGTCATAGACTTGCCCGACATACTCTTACCATACGCAAAATTTTTGTACCTACTGTTCAACCCATTCTGCAGATGTTGGCATGGCTTAACCTATCTTCTTGCAATGTCTGCTCTATATTAGTCAGTGTTCTATTGATGTAAAGAGGCACCATGACCATGGCAACTTTTATAAAAACAAGCATTTAATTAGGGCTGGCTTACAGTTTCAGAAGTCAAGTTCGTTATCCTCATCACAGGAAGCATGGCAGCATGCAGGCAGACATGGTGCTGGAGAAAGAGTTAGAGTTCTACATCTGGATTAGTAGGCAACAAGAACAGAAAGAAAAGGGAGAAGGAGAGAGAAAGAGAAGAGCACATGCACTGGGTCTGACTTGAACATCTGAAGCCTCAAAGTCCACCAGTGACACACTTCCTCCAACAATACCACCCCTAATCCTTCCCAAATAGTACAACTCCCTAATGGGCATGTATTTAAATATATGAGCCTATGGGGCCTATTCCTATTTAAACCACTACATACTGAGATGCTGTCTTTTCCCTGAGGTTCCTAAGACAATTCAATCTAAATTAGTTATCATCCCTTTTCTCATTCTCTGTTTCGTGTTTCTGACTGACACACCTATTATGCAATCTTTTGCTTGTTAATGTTCTTTTTTCTCCAACAAGCGCTAGAGATTTGTCAGTATTATGTTCCTATTCTTAATTTTTTCCACACACATTCATGTGTGCATCTTCTTAAGGACTGAAGGTATCCTAAGTGGGATATTTCCTTGCGATATGTAGTTAACTTCACTTCTTACAACAAAAAGACTGCTTTTGATTTGAGTTTCTATGACTGTATCTCAAACAGAACCTCTAAGCAACCAGGTTTCAGGGGGCAACAAGTTGCCTCCTTCATGACTCCTACATGTATATTAATTATCAGGAAATTATTGCAAACGTTTCCATCCTATCATTTCTCCATCTGAGACTGATGCCTGCTCGGGTATCAAGTCTGAGATCTTTCACGTCTCTTCATGTTCTCTTTATTCATGTCTGTCAGAGTATTTGTTGATGTTTCAAAGTCCTTTACCTTAGAACCTGGGAAAAGAATGGATGTTGAAGTATGGTAACACTAAAAGTCTTTATGGATGGGATACATCAGTTTTGCATTTTTTATGAATTTGACAACCCAGCTTTGAAATAGACAATTGTGAAACTCACATACTGGAAGGTGTCTTGGTGGCACCTGTAACCAGTCTATGAGATACATCATCTATTCATTGTTTTGCCTAGCACTTGAGGATTTGCAAGTGTTTGACAAAGGTGTTAAGACCTGATTCAAGACAGTTGGCATTTACCCACAGTTTAAAAAGCACATTCAGAATGATTCCCACCTTTTAAATGTGTTTGTTATTATTCTATGGCGTTGTAACAGTGTGGAAAGAATGACATGGTTAATATATTAATATGATCTTCAATCATTTTTATGGGACATTTGCATCCTTTTATGCAACACCTAATTGACAGTTGGCCCTCCAGTCCTCTCCAGTAGAACTGCCTATTAAATGGAATTTATGGCCACTGGTTTTTAAGTTGGTTAAAGGACATGAAATGAAAATCTACTTTAAGCAATGCTCAATGAAATCTTTCTCTGGTTGGAAAAAAAAAAAATCTCATTTCAGAAAATAACTATTTATTCTGCAGTCGAGAAAGCACATTGAGGCCTACTGAGCTTCTGGGTCCACATGAGATACACCTGGGTGCTTCTTTTAGGTGTGGGTACCCTGCTCTTGCTCATATGAAGTGTGACAAAGGACTGACAGAAAGGTGGGGGATGCACACGCATCTGTTCATTGAATGCCTCAGATCTCTGGTGAACGCGGGCTTTCTCATCTCATAGCCCTTCTGCAGTGTCAGCTCCAATGAGAAAGTGATCGTGTCTTGTTTATGGATGTATCCTCTAACTTTTTAGTAAGCAAATCTTCACAAATCTTGGCTGGATGAATTAATGAAGCAATACACTGATTATATTGCCTTATTGTTTCTGTAATTCTGATATACATTTTACTGTTCTAAGCCTGTTAAATATTTAGTTTACAAATCAATGCACTTACAATGATGCTCAAGAATAGATGCTCATTTACTTTCAGTAGGTGAATGAGCCATTGCAGGCTAAGAACCGTCACCTCTTCATCTGATTGCTGGTGAGCTTCATTAGGTAACCGTGTCTTTGTAGCCACCATCACCCTACCTTGAGATTGTCAGCAGATCAAGCCTTGGGCACATGCAGAGATGAATCTATCCTCATAGTCTCTGATCACTTCAACAATAGCTGAGGGTAATGTAAGATGGCTCGTTCTTTCTATCTCTCTTTCTACATCATCTTGTTTTCTGTCTTCTCACAGGACTGAGCAATGTATGATATTTCTGTCCTTGCTTCTCTCTGAAACCTAAAATCAAATCAGTGGATTCACATACAAGAGCCTGTGATAGTGCTTAGTTAGGGTTGTATTGCTGTGAAGAGATATCATGACCACCACAACTCTTGTAAAGCAAAACATTTAATTGGTGCTGACTTTCAGAAAGTGAGTCCATTATTGCCATGGTGGGAAGAATGGCAGCATGCGGCAGACACGGTGCTGGAGGAGCTGAGAGTTTTAGATCCTGATCCACAGGTAGCAAGGAGAGATTGTGTGCCACACTGGCATAGCTTGAACCCCTGCCCCACAGTGACACACTTTCTCCAACAAGGCAACACCTCCTAATAGTGCCACTTCCTATGGGCCAAGCATTCAAACACACGCATCTATGGAGGCCATTTCTATTCAAACCACCCCAGATAGTTTTTCCAAATTTTTGTTCAAGTTCTTATCTATCCAATGCTATTCACATTTTCTGAATTCACTTGATCCACATGATTTCAATGTGAGGTCTTTTATGTTAGTAATATTATAAAAAAAAGGTAGAAGGTCACATATGTGACAAGACTGGTCTTAGTATGAAGGAAGCAGAGATCCCTTCCAGAGACACATGCTAGGAGCAGGATAGGTGAAAAGAACTACGGGTTGTAACTTCTTTCTCTGTTTCTTCCCCTTTCTCCTTCATCTTATGCCAGTAAGTAAAACCAGATTGCAATGCTATAAGAAAAGTTTGCAGGAGGGTAGGTAGGAACCAAGAAGGGAAGGTGCACCTGAGTCCAGTACCCTTTTTTTTCCCATGAAGGGGGGTGGTTATTAGGGCAGAGGGCAAAGGTGGGGACAGAAGCGGGAGAGAAAGGAGGAGAGAGAGAGGAGAGAAGTGGAGGCTGGCCATGACCACGTGGAGAGAGGGGGAAAAAACGGGGAGAGGTGAGGGGACAGAGAGAAGCTAGAGGCAATAGAGCAAGAGAGCAAGAGTGAGTCCAGTACTCTTGCAGAAGAGAAATTATATTCTACATAATTTCTAGGTAGAACAGGAATTTTAACACAAATCAATAGATTAGAAACAACCAAGATAATCAGACCATCAACAGCAGAAGAAAGGATTAAAGAGAAAACAAGGCAATATCAAGGAAATGTGGGACAAAACTTTGTTGTCATGTGGGGATTATGTTGGGATGTCTTTTGATATGAGCGATGGAAAATTAGATAAAAGTGATAGATATCCATCCATGTTGGACTTATGACTTGTTATGAGACAGTGACATATGAGTTGGGGTATAATGTTATAGTTTACTAGTTAACTAATTCTGGACAAACTTTTAAACATTTGAAAATTCTCCGGAGAGTGGAGGGGCAATGCTTAAGCTAGTGGTCACAGCACTGAGGTTCAAAGTAAAGGGAATGAAGTTTTCCACCAATTCTTTCAAGAAATATTAATTCAATACCCAGATTGTGGGGTTATTGAGAGAGCCAGGGCTCTAATCTCCATTACAGCTGTTCCCCACCTGTGAGTCTCAACTCATTTGGGGTTGTATATCAGACATCCTGCATATGAGATATTTGTATTATGATTCCCAACAGTAGCAATATTACAGTTATGAAATAATTTTATGTTTGAAAGCTTACCACAACACGGAGAACAGTATTAAAGGGTCACACAGCATTAGGAAGTTTGAGAGCCAAGGTTCTAAGAGTTGATATGTTAGTGCAGAAGTCTGATGACACACACACATACCAGCCAGAAGGAAATGACGTGGTTTCAGGTAGTGGTAATTGCTGTGAAGGGAAAGGACGAGGTAAAGACTGATGAGACAAGTGTTGGAGAGCCAAGTGCATGCTTTAGATATGTCAGCTAGGGTCATGGTCAGAGACGAAAACTGCGAGTTGGCACACTAGGCATGAAGAGTCAGAGACCTAGGCTTGCAGTCACGGGGTAGCAGTGATCCCATGTTTGAGGGGTGGTGTAAAGGCTGACTCAGATGAAGGGCTGAGAATGAGGAGGTAGGCTCCTGGAGACAGTCAGGACAGCTTAGTGAGAGGAGGTTAGTTATTGCTGTGCTTTTACTTTTTTTTTTTTTTTTTTTTTAAGTCTAAGGACAACCAGAAACACAGCCTCATTTAGAACAAGGCTAGGACACAAACTAGTTAGTCTTTGAGAAGACAACTGTTGCATTACAAGAATGGGGAGACCACACAGGAGATTATTACAATATTTTAGGCAAGAAATGGTGATGGCCTCACCAGGTTGGTTGCTGAGAAGCAGCAATACGTGCATGCTCTATTCTGTGTACCTATTTGACCAGAAAAAAGGATGCTTAGGTGAGGATATAGTATTCCTTTTGAGTGTGTCTGATGGTTGTTTTTAGGAGTTAGCATTTGAATCATTGACAGAAGAACATCGCCCTCCTGAGTGAGGCTGGCCTCATTCAGTCTGGCAAGATCCTGGAGAGAACAATATGGTGTACAGCAAGTGAATCTCCTTCCTGTTTCATCTGGTATACCCACCTTCTCAGACCTTCCTGGGGACATCACCCTCACAAACACCTTAAAATTGAACTGTGATGTATGCCATTGGCTTGCTTTGGTTCTCAGGTCCTGGGTTCAATCAAATCAAACCATGCCACTGGCTTCTATGATTTCTTGGCTTGCACAAATTTATCACATCCATAATTTTGTGAGCCAGCTCCTATACTGAGCCTTTCTCTTCTTTCTTCTCTCTCTATTTATCTAATATATATACAAACCCTCCACATCTATATTCTATGTCTTCTATAGTTCTTTTTCTCTGGAGAATCCTAATTTATTAATATATGGCTGGATTTAAGACATTTGCAGTGTCACCATACAATGTTGATCAATCGCACATGATCTTAGATAAAATGCTAAATAAAAGCTCACTATTTGCAAGGTTCCAAGTACATTCATAATAGATATTAACTTTTTATGGCTTGGAACTCAGAAGGGAAGCTCAAAGGTTTTGATGTTGGAAATGGCATAAGACAGCGCTCCAACAAGTTAGTTAGGTAGTATCATTAACATGGGGAGATGGCATATGCATAGTTCTTCTCAACTTAAATGTCTACGTGAATTCCCTGGAGACTTTGTCAATACAGACTCCAGATCTATAGGTCATGGATGAGACACAGTAGTCTACACTTTCAACAAGTCCCTAGTTGGTTCTGGAGTTGAGTTGCTGGAATGCAAGCCAAACTGCTGATAGCAAAAAGTTAATTGTTATTTACACCGGGCTGGGAGTGTGAGTATAGGTAAATTTTTCTTTCACAGTGGACATAGAGATTGGACAATAAAGAGGAATTAAGAAAAAAAGGGAAGTACTGAATCAAGGTTAAAAGAAATGACAGGATCAGGAGTAGATACTAAAATCAAGACTGGGGAAGGAATTTGTTAGTCAAAATTATTTTTCTGAGGCAGCAACTTGGGCCCCTATGAGACTTGAGATCTCTATGACCTCTTCATTTGTGTGTGAAGGGATGAAGTGTCAGAATTTCCATCCTTTTGTGTCTACTGAATGCTATAGCATAGAGTCAACATGTATCTGAAGAGCCCACGGTGAGGTGGTGGTAACCTTACACCAAGCAATGAAGTTAGGCCTGAAATCAATAAATCATTTGGGAAGTCAAGAATGACTGTGCCTTCTTTGGCCACAGTATCTGAGCCAGTTTCTGTGTAGCTCCTGGTTCTGCTTTCAGGTATTAATGATTCAAAGCCTAGGGACCATCACTCAAACTTTCATGGTGACAACAGAAACAGTGGCCCACATTACTGGGCATTAGGTAGCAAGCACTATGCTAGGCATTTGAAGACTATTATTTCACTCAAACTCACAACGCTAGGAGAAAGCTCATATTATTATCATCCTGCCTCACTCAAAACACCGTGTCTTCCAATACCTTGCTTTTTAAATCAAGGGACATGAGGATTTTACAAAGTTCAGTGGTTTGTCAAGGCCTCAGTAATATGACAGACTGGATTGAGATCAAAGTGATTCTTTCAACTAGCACACCCGGGGCCCTTCTTCTTGCAACTCTCCTTTTAACCATTTGTAAAATGGCTTCCCAAAAGGACAACTTCAAAATCAGCTACTTCCATTTTCTTGGAGTTAAATGAAACAGTGTCCCTGGGCAGCAACAAGTATAAATGGGTGGTCTCTAGTTATCTGAGTGACCTTAATCACAGGTCTTGAATTCTTGGGCTGCAATAGTTTCACTTGGGAGAATGGAGAATTCGGGGTAGATGAAACTAATAGATTCTGTGTTCAAGCCAACATTTGAGTGGCTGCAGGGGCTTCCTCCCAAAAAGAGATGCTGAACAGCTTGTAGAGTCCAGTTCATACAGCTTGGTAAACAACCTAGATATTGGAGATTTTTACAAAGCCTCTGAGGTATTCTGGTGGACAGCCAAGGACATGTCCCCAGGTACCTGGCCAAGTCCTTAAGGAAAATGCACATCTTCCACTGTCTTCTAAGACTTCCTCAGGTAAACAACCACATGACATAGACACGTGAGCCTAATGACTACTAGCACTGTTTATGTGGTGGCTTTGCTCTTGTCATGGAACCCAAGTAGGACTCTTTTTGGCCTGAGATATCAGCTCTAGGGCCACACCTCAACAGAGCATATAAAAAACTCAGGACTTCATGAGTGAAAAAATGTAAAAGTGGAAAAGATGAACTTTTAAAAACCAAGAAAATGGGAAGAAAAAAAAAAGCTGTTTCTGCAGAATGGCTTTCCCAGGAGCCTGACCCAGCTGTGGTACTTTGAGTGCTCAGAGGTAACCTGGAGTTAGGAAATGTACTAAAGGCCAGCAGGATCCGCCTCAGTTTGGCTGAGAAAGTGCAGTCACTGGATGTCCGAGATATTACGCAGGGATTTGAATGCTGGGTACAAGTGCAACATGGAAATTATTTCAACAGTAAGTCTGAGTGTCAAGTGTCCTGCTGGGCCTCTGGGATCGGATACTCCTGTGGGTGAATGGAGCAGCGGCTGGAGCCCCATGAACCCCCATGAAGCCCCATTGCACGGAAGTGGCACAGTGGCCAGTAAAATTTGCCCTAGGGTTTTGGAGTTGGCCTTTCCATCACAAACATCGCCAGTACGCTTTTATTTTCAGATGATTCAGCTATAAGAATGTGCGTGTGTGTTCAAGCTGTCCAGAGGGAGTCAAGCCTGGTTGTGTTCCCTTTTGATCCCCACCTTCTCTTACTTCTGCTCCTGAACTGCTGAACCCGGAGAGCTATTTGCCTTTCCGTGGCAGAATGACATCAGCAGGGAGTCAGTTCTTGGGCCAAGGGAGCCAAGTCCTCAGACACCATCTCGGAAGTAGGACAAGTACATTTTGTTTCTCCAATTCAACCCAGAGAACTGCTTGGTCCCTGAGGCCGGTGCCAAAAGTGTTTGCGCAACCTCGGCAGCGGTGCCCAAAAGGCGGTGCAAGACTCGGCTAGAGGTTTCATTTCGTTGTGGAATGAACACTCACGGATGGCAGGGCTAGTATTGGTGGCCGTGTCTATGAATTGCAGCCTCAAACCTCCGGAAAGCTTAGGGTCCTAGAAGGCGTGGTACTAGGAATCTGGCTAGGCCTATCATAGCCCATTGCCTCAGTCCGTAGCCTAGCCAAGGCACACAGAGCATTGAGGTAAAGCTGGCCAGGGCACTGAGCCATCTTATTTTGGCTAGGAGCATGTTCCTGGGCGGGGGTGGGGGAGTTGGGGAGGAGAAAAGCTACCAATTTGGCTGTTGCTCCCGAACATTTGCTCTGCATTCTTGAATCCTCTTGGTTAAAGTCCTTATACCCCAGGCAATAGGGAAAGAATGCACACACTCTACACATGTGAATGCATGCATACACAGAGAGACCCAAAACATCTTAGTAGATAAAAACCAGCTATTGCCTGAGTGCCTATATATTCATATTTTTGTTAGGAGAAATCAAGCACTATGAAAATATGTGCATATATAAATGACCAATATTTGAAGGCTAATGCTGATTGTATCTTTCAAGGTCTAATGTAATAATAAACTTGTATGTTTTGTAGGGCTTTATAGGTCACAGTCAATTCCACATGTCTCTTTCATCTGATGGGCCTAAGCACTATGTAGAGCATGTTTCTTCTCTAATTCTATGCTTAAGGAAACCAGGAAAGTAACTTGCTCAAGATTACATATCAAACAAGTCTCAGGATCAGGACTAAAAACAGAGGTCAACCCCATCGAATCTCCTGATCCTACTGGCCCCTAATCTTTATGGTAAAATGGCCAAAGGGGAGCAGTCCTGAAATCTACTCATCTATTTGTAGAACTGGATGACACGGCTCAGTCCCTCCCAGAGTAGTCAAGAGATAAACAGCAGCATCTGCTTCACTTGGAACTTTAAACAACAACAACAACAACAACAACAACAACAACAAAGCAAAAAGAAAAAAAACCAAAAAACTAAAAACAAAAACCAAAAACTGAGTTCTAAGTCCATCTCTGACCATTTGAGTCATAATCTGCACTTTGATAGCATCATGTGTGTGATCAGCCAAGTTTGAGACACTAGGGAGGATGGGGCTAGGGTTGTACTCTTTCCTGTCACACTTAGGAGTCCCTGAACATTTAAATAACATAATTGAAAGAACAAAAAAAAAAAAAAGAGAGAGAGAGAAAAAGAAAAGAAGAGGAAGAAGGAGGAGGAGGAGAAAAGAAGGAGGAGAAGAAACAGCTGCTTCAGGCTTATGCTATGATCTCATACTCACCGTTCTAAAAGTCAGATATAGGAGATCTTCAGGTAGCTGTTCTGTAGTCAGGGTTGAAAACTGTTGGAATAGATCAGGTGCTTTCCAATCTTTGCTGAGTCTGTGAGCCTTGTCCACAGCGACAGTGTAAACATGCATCATTTGCCCCATGCCTGGTGGGTTTGTCAGGATTCCTAGAACATTTTGCCTTATTGGATCTAAACTTTCCTATTGCTTGGAGATTTTATCCAATGAGCATCTGCAGGTGGCCATTCCCTGTGGGTAACTATTCCAAGGGCACAGTAAATTGGAGTTCCTTTCTCTTCTTGGAAAACAAATCAAAATGTCAAGAATCAAAATGTCTGAAGAGATGTGAGCAGCTTTATGGTGTTAGGAGTGTGGCAAAGCACTAGGATCCACGGGGCGAGGAGAGATTCCTGGCTCAGATCATTCGCAAGTCAGGGAAGCTCTTGGGGGTGCCTGAGGATGAATAGGATGCCACCCAGAGCATCAACAAGAACAGTGTCCAGGCCCCAGGAAGGACCCGGCCACCTGGTAAGGCACGGGTGGAGAGCTGAGGACGTATTGTACTTATTACACCTCTTTTGATTATTTATTTATTTATTTATTTATTTATTTATTTATATGCAAAACCCCAAACAACCTCTATATTTCCTGTATCCAGAGTCACAGTGTCAGATTTGGAATCAAGCTTACTCTGTTGTGGAGTCATCTGCTGGAGGTATCAAGACAAAATTCATCAGGAAATGCTTATGTCTAGGTCAAAACAGGACAGCTGTGTGGCTCAGGCCACAGACCCAGCCCACGCAGGAGCTTGTAACTCTAGATGGCCCATATCCAGGGGGACCCACTTATTTACTAGGTTTGCAAAGCAGTCCAGAAACAGATGAGGATTTCTTGTTGAGCCCTGCCCTGCCACTGATAGGCAAGCCTGGGCACTTGTATTGTCATCTGACAGCTATGCCTGTCAGGCCTTGCCCTGAACATGTGAGGACACGTGCTTAGTCTGGGTGCTACACACAGAAAATGGGCAGCTGTTGCCATTCTTGGCAGCCGGACATGTGCCTGGTCACGTCCCACTCTGCTGACTGCCTTTCCTCCTCTGCTTTGGTTTCATGGCTTAAGAACTGCATGTAAAACATATATATATATATAATTTTCCTTTTTGAAAACTTCTTGGATTGCTCTCATCTGTTCTATTTCATCTCCTCCTGGCCCACATACAGGGTCCTATAGCTAAGTCTCTGACTCTTCCTACCAAACAGGACCCCAGGGCAGTGGGAAGTAATGTGCAAATGGTTTCTCTGAAGTCTTGGGCTAGAGATCAAGTAAGTTCTGTGTTCTCGGTACCTGAAGTGCTCCATGGTCACTCTCTGCAAGTGGCTGGTTAGCCCACTGGCTAGCTCATGATCACCACAAGACAAATTGTGACAATCCACCTAAGCCAGAGGCTGAGATGGGAGAGTTTGTGTCTTTTTGCAGATCAGTGAAAAGCTGGATATGGGCAATATGGTTGAGGCATTCTGCATTCTTCTGGAACTTAGAGTTTTTCAGAACATCTATTTTTTTATTTTTAAGATTTTAAATTAAGTTTTAGTCTTAGTTTCTTTATGAAATGACTAATATATATGTGGGGTCCAGTGATATTTTGAGACACATATATTATACAATGACAAATTTCAAATAATTAGCATATCTATCATTTCAAATATTGATCAATGACTTTGATCAATGACTATCTCCACCCTCATCCACTCCCACAATCTTTATCTAACTAGAGTAAGGTGAGTAGGCTTATGTATATTTTATAAGCTGTCCTGTTATTCCTTCTTCCTTGGGTAAGCAGTGTCTTTTTTTCTTTTTTTTTTAGTATGTGTTTGATATATGTGAGCACAAGTGTGCACGCATATATGTGTGAGAGTGTGTGTCTGTGTGTATATGATGTGTGTGTGTATGAGACTGTGGAGACCTGAAGTTGACATTAAGTATCTTCCTTGATTGCTTTCCTCTTTGTTTATTGAGAACCTAGAGCATGCCAGTTCTGACTACCCTGGATAGCTTGCTCTGGGATCCCATGTTTCTCCCACCTTGAATGCTAGGCTCATAGGCATCCACTGGCTGTTTTTTTTTTCACAGAGATCTTGGGCATCTGAACTGTGGTCTTCACTCTTTCTTGTCAAGCGCTTTGTCCAATAATCCACCAAGCAAGCTCCACTCCCCAAACTCCTACCTGCATGCCTTCAGACAGGGTTTCATGTCTCCCTGGGTGGCTTTATAGTTTTCTATGTAACTGACAATGGCTTTGAACTTCTGGCTCTCCTGTGTCCTTACCAAGGATGTCCTTTACCCCACCATGACCATTTTTATGAGGTGCCAGGGATTTGCGTGCTCAGAAAGCAACTGAGCTATATCCGCCGACTGCTGGATCTTAAATAATGTCAAACTAGCAAATCTCTTTTTCCAAGATGCCAAGCAAGAACCCTCCCAAATTCCCAGGATCCATGTAAAAGACAAGAGGGTAACCTCACATTCACCGAGCCCATAGAGGGAAGCCTGTGCCAGGGAAAGTGTCAGGAAAAATGCAATTTCACTGTTCCCTTGCAAAGCAGTGGCTTATTAACTGCTAACTAAGTGTTGCCCTCTGGTTGTCCCAGAGGGGCTGGCTGTAATGAACAAGGTGGAAGAATCTGGCTCATTTGTAATTACACATTAGCACCGCTGAAGTGCAGTTCACACCCACCCTCTCCTTACAGAGCATCTCTCAGGCCAGTCGCAGTGCCCCAGGGCCAAACTTTCCATTGCTTATTCAATTATGTTGTTCCATAGCTAATCACTTTTACGTTCGCCTAATTCTTCTACAGTGAACTGCCTCTGGAACGGGGACCATTTGCATATCTGTGTCTTAATTACCCTCTGCTTTTGTGAGGATGGGAACTGCCATTCCCCCTGCCGTGCAGCTGGGCAGATTCTGGCTGGGAGTGGAAGGAGATCTGCCCAGGCTGGAGGTTGAGGAGTTCCTGCACCTGCTGACTTCCAGCTGCCCGGCTGAGCTAACTGCTAAGATAGAGCAGCAGGCCAGTCCTTTCCTGTGGATGCCACTTGCGTGCTTGGCCCAAGAATGTATATAAATAGCTCAGTGGTATAGCCCTTGTCTAGTCTGTGTGGTAAGGCCTTGAGTTTGATCCATACTGTGAAACCAAACCAAACCAAACCAAACCAAACCAAACCAAACCAAACCAAACCAAACCAAACCAAACCAAACCCTTAATCCAACCAAATGCAAACCAAAACAATAAAACTAAGCAAGAATGAAACAATAAGCAAACCAAAACCAATTCTCTCCCCTCAAAACCAAAGCCAACAGAGCAACATAAGAATGTGTCCCCTTCAACTATCTCTTCCAATCGTGGCAATACATAGGGAAGGGGACATGAATATTTACTTTAAATTTTTAAATTAATAAACTAGTGTGTGTGTGTGTAGGAATATGCACGACACAGTGCATGTCTGAGGACAGCTTTTCAGAGGTCGGTTCACAACTCCTCCAGTCATTGTTTTTCTGTTCCAGTGGGTCATGTGACAGGCTCCTGGACAGTTGTCCTATCTCTGCCTCCCGTACAGTTTTGGGAGTGCTGGGGACACAGATATCCACCACCACATTCTGAGTTTTATGTAGGCTCCAGGCATTGACTTGAGGATTCCAGGACTGCACAGCAATTGTTTTACTTACCAATCCATCTCTCCAGCTTTGGAAGACAAGCCATTTTAAGAGGCCCTTACAGAATAGCTTTATTATGTTAGTGGGGTTTCCCTATAAGGATTTGGAATCTCAGTGTGGAGGGAGCCAAGACCTAGCTTGAGGTTCTGATATTATACTAAGCATGTGTAGCTCTGCTGAATGAACCTTTCTGTGGTGATGGATTGTTTTGTATCCATGATGCTCAGTTTGATAGCCATTAGCTGCAAATGGCTACTGAACACTTAAAACTGGCTATTGTGACTGAAGAAGCACAAGTTTAAGTTCACTTGATTTTTAAATAATTTGCAATTAAAATTAAGCCACTCCATTTGTCTCAGGACTACTAGTTTATAGTCAGGCAAGGCAGGGCAATGTGAAGAGTAAGTAGCCCTAGGCGTGATGGAGACACAATGCCCTGTCCATAGAACAGCTCTGCTCTGCTCTGATAAATAGCTGAGATGTGAAACCTCAGTGGGCTGTGTACAGATGTTCCATTTGTCATGAGGCTTTGTCCTGGGAAGACTATGAAACACTGGAAATATAAACTTAAAGTGCATTTAATGAGCCCAGACTGCAGAGCATTGTAGCTTACCTGTAGCACAAGGAACCACGGTGGTTGCTTCCTTTCCTGATCACAAACAGCATGAATCAAAATTCAGAGTCTGCTGCATGATCTCTCCTGAGTGTGCGTCCCCATCACACGATCTTAAAGTTGGAACATCATCAGGGAAATGACTGAAAACTGGGGCTGTATTCTTGTCCCATTTTACCCTCTAGACATTTTTGCTTTGCCAGACTGATATGGGAATTTATTCATTCCTCTTATTCTTCCAGGCAGCAAGACTATCCTCCAGGCATCTCAAATACCCCTGTGGGAGAAGAGAGGGGCTCCGCCTCTTGGCTTCAAGGAGCTGGAAAGCAGTCTTGTCTAGAGGGCTGCAGTGTCTTTGAAGTATCACATTTTGTCTCTAAAAACGGCATGAAACCTTGACAATCCATTCTTCAATATATTTGTACTTACTTAATATTAAGAGAAAATCCCCTCCAAATCTTCAAGTAAAACTGCAGTTATGAAGAGAGACAGCAGTTTTATCTCGTGGTTTCCTGAATCATCCTGCCTGTGGTCTGTCACAGGGAGCCCCATCCCTCAGTTAGACAAGTGTTGACACGCGCACATGATTTAAGCCATCAATTTAAATTTCTCTGTCATCTCTACTCGTTAGTTAACAGATAGGTAGGATATTTTTGTTTAACAGCACCGAGGTTTCTAGTCGTTTCTAGAAAGGAGAATGTGAATAGGTTGAGGGGAATGACCCTGGATTCTGTCTCATTAACCTTTAATTTAAGGTATTTCAAGGTGTTGCACAACAGGTTGCTCCTAGACTAAACCATTCTATCTTCAGGAAGCTTCTCAAACAGGAAGGCAAACAATTCCGAATAGCTTCATAAAGTCCCTGAAGCTGACCAGATTCACTAGGTCCCTCCCTTTCAGAAGAAAGGAAGCTAAACTGCAAAGAAGACTCCCAGACAAGCCAAGCTGCAGAGAAGACTTGACTAGACCAGCTGCTTGGAAGACAGAGAAAACGGCTGAGTTGTTTGGAAGAGGTTTAGACCAGAGTCACTAGAAAATAACACTGTCCAACCTGTTGAGCTGCTGCAGGCTGTGCAATGTGCTCTAGGTTCCCAGCTTTTATGAGCTGTTCCCCATGCTGGGGTGGGCTTTGGTGAGCTGCTCCTGTAAGTAACCTTTCACCATTACTCCTATAAGTAACCCCCATAAAACTCATTGCTTCACCAAGCTGGGCCTTGGTGGTATCTGTACTTTGATCTGTCATGGGATCCCTATCTGAGATGAGTAGATATATGTGTGTGTAACATCTACCCAGGAAAAGTTTTGTCATACAGCACAGGGTCAAAAATACAGACATATGGCAAAGCAGACCATATTACATACAAGGAGGGAAGAATTCAGCAGGATGTGGTGGCACACACCTTCTATCTTAGCAATTGAAAGGCGTCCCGGGTGAGTTTGCAGCTAATCTTATCTACATAGTGAATTGCAGGTCAGCCAGAGCTTCAGAGTGAGAAGCTCTGGGGGAAGCGGAGTGGGACAGACAGAGGGAGAGAGGGGAGAGGAGAAAGAGAGGGAGAGAGGAAAGAAGAGGAGAGGGAGGGGAGAGGGAAAGAAAGAGAATTCAAGGTCACTTGCTATTAAGAATGCCCTTGTTTTCTAAGCTACATTTGTCTTAAAAGAGAAAGATGCAAAAGATGCTATGGGAGTCATGAGAAATAAACTTAGCTCATATTGGGGATTTAGAGAAAGTGGCTCTACTACAGTTCCTAAGTTTCTTTAAGAAAGCCAGTGTGAGGGAGGTTGCAATGAATATTTGGTGCATACATATATACTTGGAATGGGGAACATGTATGATATAAGAAGTACAGATCACACAAAAGTCATAGGTTGCCTCCAAACATTATGTAGATAACCTTGAACTTCTGCTCCATCTGCCTGCACCACTTTAATGCTGACATCACAGGCATGTACCACCTTGGTCAGTTTATACAATGGACTGAACTAGAGCTTCTTGAAGGCAGATGTTCTACCAATGAATCTAAATCCCCAGTTCCCTGGGGGAATTTTGGGATGCTGGCTTCCCAACAGACTACCATGTTTTCTTTATGCATCTGCCTTGTCCCCTCCTCTTTGCTAAAGTTTCCGGTTGGTTGGCAGACATTGAGGGAAGTTGGAGAATTGGTCTGTGAGCAATGGGACAGTTCTTGGGTATGTTTTAATTAGATAAGTGTTGGGAAAATGCAGGATACTTCGAATGTTTACTGTCAGCCTTGATGGGAACCATGGCAGAGTAAGTTGTGAGCTCTCTTCTATGGGGCTGGTCTTACAGAGAGCTTTAGATTTCTTGTTTGTTTGTTTGGTTGGTTTTTTTTTGGGGGGTGGTGGTGGTGGGATTAACTTTGGTCCCCTGACTGCACTTTTGTTTTGTGGGTTTGGCTTTTGTTTTTCAAATATCAAATTCACCATATTATATCCACTATTTTACTTTTTATTCTAACTAATTTTTATTCCATCAAATATTGTTACCATAATTTTAATTGACTACTGCATCCATTCCTCCTATTGGGGTACCTTAAGTACCTCAAATGTGAAATTTGCTGAATAGAACTTGGAATTTTCAACCAGACTGCTCTCTAGCTTATTTCTTCTCTCAGATGTCAGGGAAATGGCTCACAAAGCTCCTCCAGTCAGATGCCGTGCCACAGTTGTCTGCCTCATGAGGTTTTTCTTGACTAGATTCCTACTGTTCCAAACTGATTCCTATCTTCCTTACAATCTAGACAATGGCCCAGACATCATAGGGTTGTCTCCTTGAAATTTGGTCTCAATTTCTGGAGTAATTTTGACCCTGCTCTCCTGAAATCATGTTTTTAGAAAACAGATATAGCCATCTCTTCAAATTTCCTATTGACCATTGTTTACGATCTCTGTAGAGGTTGCAAGATTTGTCCTAGGTGAACTTGGGTGCAATTACTCAGTCAGAGCTTCAGTTGATTGTCACCTAGTGCTTCACAATCTGGGCAGCTGGTCACCACTCCTCAGATCTCAGCCACATGTGGTTCCAGGTTTGCATTCTTTACCTGCCCCTGGGGCGCCCCTTCTTCCTATTTCTTAATCCATCTGTCATTCGAGCCTGCTTGAAAGTACCATTGTTTGAGATTTGTTTCTTCTACAGCTCCTTCAGTTAGGATTAGCTATTCTGTCTCTTACATCTTTCAATTTGCCCATGGTTCTTTTACAGTGGTGATGTTTGCAATATATAGATTAGTGACCTAGATGGGAGAGATTTTGATGGCATATACATTGTTCCTAGATGTGTCCCTAGAGTCTAGCACAATGTGAATGCCTCTAACTTTTGCCCAAGTACCAATCTTAGCAGTGATGGTTAGCTAAATCAGAATTCTTGGGGAATATCCATACTTGCTAGTAATCAAGGAGGCCAGAAGGAGGACTTGGGTTACCTGGAGCTGGTGGTTGTGAGCTGCCTCCTATGGGTGCTAGGAACCAAACTCAGGTGTCCTGGAAGAGGGGCAAATATTCTTCATTGCTGAGCTCTGTTTCTAGCCCCAAATTAACATTTCATTAAAGGCATTTATGAGTGAATCAAGGGCTATCATCAGAGAAGGCCTCGAACTTATTTTAAATTACCTCGTGGCTGTCTGAAAAACTGAAATTATTGTTTAAGCCCCTCAGACATTACACCACTAATCCTTTTCTAATGATCTCATCCTAAGAAACAGCATCAGCAGGGGACTCTGGAGCCTCCCCTCCCCGTAACGACATAATGAACAGATTTGGGTATTTACATAATAACTTAGAATGATTTCAGAGCATTTTAGACAAAATATACAGCCACTTAGGTTGGAGTCATCGCACCCATCTCAGGTCTCATAGGAATTAAAGGGAGATGGAAATGGAAAAAGCAAAAATCCGGGAGTGTTTGGGTGTGTCCCACTCGGTCTAGGTTCTTAAATGCCTTGGGTTTATAGCGAGATGTCATAATTAGGAAACTGGCTTCATAGAAAATACAAGCACTGAAGCTTTGAGCAAAATATTAAAAAAAACAAAAAAAAAAAACAAAAAACAAACAAAAAAACCCAGTTGAAGCTAAAAGCAACTAACTAGGTTCTGAAGTAGTACTGAAAACAGCTAGTAATTATCATTTATCCAGGGAGGCCACAGAGCCCAATTTGACCTGACTTGCTGTGTTGCTCATTTCTGATGTATAGGCTGCCTTTGCTTAGTATTTTATTTCTCTGTCTTTTCTTTAAAATTCACTAATAACCCGATGGTTATTTTACCTTAAGACATTTACATGCATGCTTGCTATGTTTTTGCTCCTCTTTATTCTTGGGAATCATTTTCTTTCTTTTGCCTGCAGCCGCTCTTTTGTAAGAGTCTGTCGGCTCTATAACAACCGCTCTTGGGCTTTTCCTATTTAAAAAAGGTGTTATTCTCACCCTCTCATTTCACCGGAGCCTCCGGTGGTTCAGCGGGGTTGTGGCTGTTGATGAGTCTGCTGTAGGCTGGTGTCCTGTTGATATCACCTGTCTTGGTCTCTTTGTCTGTGGTTGTTCTGCAGACTCCATGAATGTTGCTGTTTATGGCCTTTGTGAGTTACAAGATAACTGTCATAAATCAACTCTGGGAAAGACTCATTCATCGCCTGACTACTTTCCTTTTGCTGTGATTACCCCAATCTGCCACTTGGGACTTTGTTATCAGATTTCTTTGAGATCTCCATTGAGGTCTGTACTTCTTTTTTTCCCCCTACTTTGCATGTTTGAGTGTGGTTTAGCCCTAATCCTTTTAAAATATAGACATAATTACATATTCTAAGAGCCAAGGACAAGGTAACTTACTCCAATCTCTTTCTCAGGTATATTTTACTTTATGTCTTTTAAAGCTCAAGTGTTAAGAATATGTCCCCATTGTCCTTCTCTGTTCCCACTGCCCACAACCAGTGTACAGGATGTGTACACCCTGTGTACAGGATGAAATGCTTCAGGCAAAATGATTGTCTACTTTGAAATTACCCACATTACCTTGTATGTACTGGCATCTTCCCAGACTTACTGTCAAAAATCCACCAAGTTCTTGGAATTCTATAGAAGAAACGTATTTAGTGTAAGTCTTCTCTTTGAGCTTGAAGAACACTGACCTAGCCTTTCCTTCTTAAAATCTGTCCTTTTACAACATGATAAAGTTCTTAGGATAGGAAACAAGCTCACCAACCTGAGTCTTCAGTAAAACACCAGAGAATTTTGTGTATTCGTCTCTGTTTATACTGTGTGTCCATGTGTGCACACATCAGTGTAGAGAGCTGCAGACAGAGTGTGTGGATATGACTGTGTGTCCGTGTGTGCACCCACATCAGTATAGAGAGCTGCAGACAGAGTGTGTGGATATGACTGTGTGTCCGTGTGTGCACCCACATCAGTGTAGAGAGCTTCAGACAGAGTGTGTGGATATGACTGTGTGTCCGTGTGTGCACCCACATCAGTGTAGAGAGCTGCAGACAGAGTGTGTGGATATGACTGTGTGTCCGTGTGTGCACCCACATCAGTGTAGAGAGCTGCAGACAGAGTGTGTGGATATGACTGTGTGTCCGTGTGTGCACCCACATCAGTGTAGAGAGCTGCAGACAGAGTGTGTGGATATGACTGTGTGTCCGTGTGTGCACCCACATCAGTGTAGAGGGAGAGCTGAGGCAGTATGAGATGTGGAGCACCAACTGCTGCTTCAGTGGAGGGGAAGACAAGGAAACGCACACCGCCTTGTAGAGATAAAGCCTGCCCAGGGTCATCTCGAGCAGAACAGGCAGGGATTGGTTCAGGAAATACAGGGTAATAACTAATCTCACATTTACTCATTTGAGTTCCTGTGGGGGTCCCCATTATGTGTGGGCTAATGATCTGGAAGAGGGCGTAGCTAATTTACTAATGACTTTGAATTGCATTAACTTTGAGGGTTTAGGTCATCAACATGGAATGAAAAAGAATGTATGTACATTATATGAAATTTCCATGGCAGCTGAGATATGTTTCTACCATGTAGAGCCTAAAACAGTCTGACAGGAGGTTGCTAGGCTAATGATAAGGGACAGGACAGACTGCATCTTTTTTTCTTGTCCCTTCCAGTATCCGCAGAACTCTACTGGTTTTGCACAAAGTTGGCTATTAGGAGAGAATGTGAGAGAAAATCAGCAGAACAGCGTCAAAGCCCTCCTAATGGTGTTCCCTCTTGACTCTCTGCAGCTGGGAAAGCTCTGTTCATTTGAAAGACCTTTATGATAATATCAGGATACCCAAGTTATCCAAGGTACTGTTCCTACCACAAGCTGTTCAGCCTCGGTCCCATCTGAAGCTCTCTTCTACCAAGTTAGGTGACATATTTATAGGATTAAGGGCTTAGGAGTAGTTCTCAAACTGTGGGTTTAGACTCCCTCAGGGGGATCGCATATCAGATAGCCTGCATATCATATATTTATATTATGATTACATAACAGTAGTAAAATTACACTTATGAAGTGCAACAAAATAATTTTATGGTTGGCGGTCACCACAACATGAAGAACTGTATTAAAGGGTCATGGCATTAGGAAGCTTGAGGACCACTGAATTAGGGTGAGGACAAATTTTCAGGGATGCTATCATTTGACCCAATACTCATTCACACCCAGGGGTTAGAAATCAGGGCCAAGTAAAACTCAGTCTACAATTGTAATAAGTGTATCAGGGAACTGCCATGGTTTGGTAGGCCAGGAACTGGTAGGGACTAAGATGTGTTGAATATAAAGCAGAGATTCTGTGGATCAGAAGCTTATGGAATATGTGCCTTTCTGGGCTCTGTACAGGGAACCCATGCCAGACCTTTTGCTCATAAGCCTATGAATATTATACTTCTAGTTCAAAATCAAAAGTCAGACTAGTATGTTTTCAATAATAAATAACTTATTTTGGGTGATGGTGTGTCTAGGAAGGAGGTATTTAAAGAGGTGAGTACATAGCCTCATGGTTAAGAGGAAACTAGGAGATCCCTAAGAAGGATCCACAAGTCATATATGCAAAAATGTCTTAAAGCATACTCGAGGCCTAACGAGGAGCAATGGAATAAAAGAAGTGTGAATCTACTTTGATCAAATATAAAAGTAGACACTGTTCAGACTGGGACTGTGGAAGTGGAAGAATATGCCCTTAAAGAGACTCTAGTTCTAAACACCAAAACCTGTAACCATGTGACCTTGGATTTTGGTACAATGTAGTGGGATATATTATAGCTCCGATGTCGTGAGGAGTGTTGGAAGGTATGCGGAAAGACTTTGAGACATGAGAAGGGAAACGGCCCCCGTTTGCCTGTATGAGTTGAAAGAGGGAGGTGGGAGGCAATAGTAGCACAAGACGGCCTGCATCATTGAGCACTGAGGACCAGGAGTGGAGGGATACAGGTGGCCTCTAGAAGTTGGAAAGGCTCAAAAGTAGAGAATCCCTAGGAGCCTCTAGACAGAACCAAACCTTACCAATGTCACATTTGGATTTTCACTCGAGGGACCTAGTTGTGGACTTCTGAATCATTGAACACAACATAATAACATTGGTTTTGAGATAGATTTTTACTGTGTTACCTTGACTTGCCCGGAACGTGCTGTATAGATTAGACTATCCTCAGACCCATAGAGACTGGCTTGCTTCTGCCTCCTTAGTGCTTGGTTTAAAGGTGTGCATCATCATACCTGGAAAGTTTGTATTGTTTTAAGATAATAGGTTTGTGATCATCTGTTGTGGTAACAGTAGGTACAGATGAAGGACAAGTGTGTTTTTGTGAGTTTGTGTCTTGTGATGCAGCCCAATGCAGAATGGCTGTCCTCTTGAATTACAACTTAAAGAATAAATGAACTCTAGACTATGGGACAATTGTCCCATCCTAGACGACTTAGGGTGATGACACTTCTTTGCTGCCATAAAGTGTTTCCCTCTTTTAAAAGTTTTTTTTGTTTGTTTGTTTTTATTTGTTTTTTTTTTTGCAAAGACATCCACAGAACATGCAAAACTAAATACACATGTATATACAGGCACATAAACAACTCTGAAGTACAGACAACCCTTGCCTCTTAAATTAAGCCTGGGTTGAGGAAACAAAAAGCTTTCCATTTGGGGGCCTATGGTGGTCTGGTGGGATGGCCTGTAGGTAGCTAATGTTACAGCTCAGACTGAAATGTTCTGAATCAGATGACCTTAGACTCTTGGTTCAGGCTAATTAAGCCTTTTGTGCCTGTACGGAATGTTCTGGTTTGCAGCAGTGGTTGTGTAACTGTTTAAACTGGACACCTTTGCTCCAGGGAGCTAGCCCCTACAGCTCTCCACTTTTCTGTTGTTTTCCTGTGAAGCATGCAGTAGGATAGCCATGCCCCCTTTCAATGCGTAAGAATATCACACACTCAGTTTTGTCGTGAAATTTCTGGGTTTGTGGCTATCAAAGGGGTGAATTTTAGAGACAGGCAGTGGGTAGAAATGGCTAGTGTTACCACTCAGAAAAGCAAAAGGTCGTTCCTCTCCTGCTGCGAGCGCTTTCCTCTACATACTGTTCAGTGAGCTTGCGACAGGAGCCTTGAGGAGCTGAAACTGAAAAGGGACAGTGGGAAGGTCACTGGAAGCCAACAGGAGAAATCTGGACTACTGAGTTTTATTTTCAGAGCTAGTGTGAGAAGGGGAGGTGCTGGTTATACTCTTTATGTTATTTTATTAGGTGATCCTTTGTTATGAACTGGGTGAAATGGTGAACCCACACAGCACGGCTGGGATCCTCTGTAGGGCCGGAGAAACAAGAACACCCCAGTGCTTCAGCATTGGCTTGGACTAAGGTTTTGTTTGTTTGTTTGTTGGTTGGTTGGTTTTTAATAACCTCCCAGTTTTAGAATGATATCACAACTTTTCTTGTCTCAGATTGTTTAACCTGCAGTTTGCCGAAGGTGATGGGGTCTCAGAAAGAGAATAACCCTTTCGTCTGGGGCAAGTTGCTCAGCTTGTCTGTGACTTGGGTTTTCACCTATAAAGTGAAGATAATAGTGAGATTCTCAAAACATTTTTTTGGTGGGGAGCTTAGCAAAGTGTGCACACAAAGTACCCAGGATATTGCTAACCCGAGAGTGCATCCTGTATAAAAAGCTACTGTTGTTATTGGCATACTCATGAAGTAAGACAGTGTCAGAAATAAGGGTAAGTACTCTGGGACAAAGATGACTAGCCAGAGCCCTGCCTGGTGCACTGCTGCAGAGTCTCAGGGGGAAAGATGCAGAAATAACTAAGAATAAAGTTAAGAATCTCTGGGGCAATGGCTCCACGATGGAGCAGTTGTCTAGCATGTACAAGGCTCAATTTCCAATTCTACTACCACAAAAGAAACTGAAACTGAAACCATGGATGCTGCTCAGACTATGGACTGGGTAGAGCATGTTGCCCGCTGGACCTGGGAAGCTCTGGCTTAAGAAGGACTTCTCTATCTTCCATCTTCAGAGTGAGGAGGTGAAGGGTACATAGTTATTCAGCAGACACATGGGTGGGAGGGACATTTCAGACAGAATTGTATCCCCTTCTTTCCTGTTTGGTTGCACATCTCACAGAGGGTTCCGAGTACAAGCCTGACACACAGACGTGGAGTATCTGAATACCCATAAGCGACTGTTTACACAACTTAGCTGTGATCTTACTTTGGTTCACTGAAAGCAGCAGTTATCAAAAAATACCTGTGCTGGGTGGTAATGGCTTATGCTTTTAATCCCAGCTCTCCAGAGGCAGAGGCAGGCAGATTTCAAAGGTCAAGGCCAGTCTGGTCTATAAAACCAGGACAGCCAGGTCTACATAGAGAAAACCTGTCTTCAAAAAAAAACCTAAGCCGGGCAGCAGTGGCGCACACCTTTAATCCCAGCACTTGGGAGGCGGAGGAAGGTGGATTTCTGAGTTCGAGGCCAGCCTGGTCTACAGAGTGAGTTCGAGGACAGCCCGGGCTACACGGAGAAACCCTGTCTCAAAAAAACAAAAAACCAAACCAACCAATCAAACAAACCCAACTACCCACCCACCCAACCAAAAAAAAAAAAAAAACAACCAAACCCCCCAAAAACAAACAAAGAAAAGCAAGACCCAAAGCAAAACAACCTCTGTTCCCAAAATAGCCCCAGTGCCCACAATCACAATGTTTCCCGGGAACAAAGGGAGATCCAGCAGCTTAGCGTCTCCTGGTCTTATATTTCTACTAGTCCCTGCTTTTGCTTGCAGCAATGCCAGAACAGGAGAAGAAAAGAACCCCAAGAAAAATGGTTCTGCTGCAGACGTGAGAGGAAGAAGCTCCAACTGCTCAGCTGTAGTTCTTCCACGCCTCTCAGCATCTAGTTCCTTCCTTTGGTGAAAGCTACTGATTTTTGTTGGCTGTAGGTAGCGTGTGAAACATCAGTTATGGTGAAACTCTGTCTCTCTACTGTCTTCTTGGTGGGGCCACTTAAGTCTTTTTTGTACTTAGTGGTATTCAAAAAATAATAGTTGATCTAAAAACTGGTGTCTTGAATAAAAGTGGTGAATGAATAGAGGCTCTTTTTAGGATTTATTTTGGGTTGTAAATTATATGATGGGAAAGCCCAGTCTTGACCTGCTCATTAGGGTATTCTTGGAACTAACACAGGTAGTGGTCAGGAGGCTCTATCTATCTATCTATCTATCTATCTACCCTATCTATCTATCTATCTACCTACCTATTTATGGAGGTGCTAAGTATATACATTTAGCACCTTTGGTATCAGTCTCTACCTCCTTTCTTCTATTCCTAATGAATAGCCAGTGGTGACTATGATTGTGTTTAGTGTGCATACTAAGCACAAATGGACACGGCAAGTGGGTGGATAGATAGATTGATGCTTGAATAAACAAACTACTGGATGAATGAATGAGTAGACGGGTTGACAGACGGAGAGTTGGGTGGGTAGGTGGGTAGATGAGTGGGCATATGGGTTGGTGAATGAATGATGGGTGAATGAGTGAAGGTACATGTGTATGCATTAATGAATTGGATAATTACTGATGAGCCACTTTTCTAGGGATGCTTTCAGCTGTCATAATATTCCCACAGCTGACTTTATCTGTGAATATGTGTGTCATACAGCAAATCTAAACACACAGCTGCAGGTGTGTCTTTCTTATTTTCTGATGCAATGAGGAAACACTTAGGAGGAGAGGGGGCTAGGTGAGGGATAGCTCCTTCCAGATGTGTAATGAGATTCCTTAAAACCACCCTGTTTACACCATCATGTTTAATCCTCACAGCAATTTTATGAAACAAGTGTTCTTATTACCACCAAATTGCAAGCACTTAATGAAGTGGAAGAGCTAGCTGAGGAAATTATGGAGCGAGGACTCGAACCTGGCTAGGTTGTCCTCATTTAGAAGCCCGGACCCTTTCCTAATATACAGAACAGAGTAATCTTAGTGTATAGTTGACCAAGAGGTCTCAGAAATATGAGTGGTTTTGTTTGAACCCAGTGAAGCCACTAATTTCTTGCTTTGGCAAATCGCTTAATTTCCCTTCTCAGTTTACTCTATATTTTAATGGAGGTAATAGAGTCTTCTTAGCAGCAGTGCTGTGAAAAATCAATGCCTATAATAGAAAGCTTTGAGATAAAGAGCTTGTATGAATAGAGGGGGATGGGTTGAGCATGCTGCAGAGCAGGAATGAGGAAACGCATCTCGTTCTATCTGAGTGAGCTGGTTTGTAATGTGCCGTGTCTGTACAGTATTTATTCGTTATCATGAGAGACCCATAACTGGCTAAAGCCCTGAGGATAAGTAACTGTTGAGTGTGTGGCCCTCAATGGGACGTCTGTACTATTTCTTCCATGGTTTAGGGACTATCACAGAAGAAGGGGCAGTAAGAAAGACTGAAGGTTGGGATGAGTGCTGTAAAATGCTGTCCTCTGGACTTGGCTCACAGCTATTGTGTTCATGAGCTCAATTACCTGTGGTTATCTGCCTAAGACTTACCAATACTGAGCCCATCAGCATTCCCTTCTCTATGGGGGTGGAGCTCACAAGGCCTCAGCCCCCACCCTCAAGGTAGTTAATGGTTGTTGGGAGAGGAGTCCTTTTCTTCAGTATTATATCTAATGTTAAGTTGCTCATATTCCATTAAATAACCCTCCATCACTCAAGGCCATAGTATGAACCTGAACTCAATGGGTTTCTCTCTCTCACACACACACAAAAGACATGAGGGATGAAGTGATGATTCAGTGGTTAAGAGCACATCATCTCTAGGAAAGGACTCAGGATCAGTTCCCAGGACCTATGTGTGGTGGTTCAAAACTACCTCAAACTCCAGTTCCAGGGTTCTGACACCTTTGACCCCTGAGGGTATCTTCAGTCTGTCTTACACACACACTTAAATATTTTTTTAAATGAATCCTTAAAGAAACAAAAAATAGAAAAATTTGTGAAGAAGAGTTCAGCAGGACTAGGAGGGGTCTAAGAAAGGGCAATGGGATGGTAGCGAATATAAGCAAAATATGTTATATACCTGCATGAAGTTGCCAAAGAGTAAATACATGTGTTTTACAAATTAAACCAACTTCCGGTGTTGAGTTCTAGAGAGGAAGTAGGATTTGGTAAATAATTTCTAGATTGAAATTTCACATGCTGTTTTAAGCAGTGTTTTTAGCACTATGTTACTGTAAAAGAAAACCCACTGTTATGAATTGCTAATGGTGGTATTTAAATTCTGCTGGGAAGTCAGAAAAGAAAGCACATCATAGCCATCACCTCTACTTTCAGTTGACACACTTGGAATGGAAGACTTTCTGTACTAAGTTGCATGAAGCCACAGGACATGGGGAAAGAACATCTCTCTATTTTTATGGGTCTTTTCTTTTCAGATGGGGTATCTTGGGGTAATATTTTTTAAAAAATTAATTTTAGCTGATACATACAGTTTGTGCACATTTATGTTGTTATCCTCTTCTGCCTCTGCCATGGGCTACCATAGATTTATCTATTACCTTTCATCTGTTCTTTGGTTTGTCAACTACCTACAGAGCATTTGCTCTGTGCCAGGTACTGTTCAGGCAGAATGGAGATGACCTTACCTCCTAGAGAGACTCACAGTGAAGAAGAAATCACATGGCTACATGGCATGAAAAAATAAAAAAGGTAAGAGAAGTGAGGGAAAGTGATAGGATTGGGTTGGGAGCCAAGCCAGCATATTGTCTAGGAAATCAGTCTTGGGAATGGATTTCAGATGAAATCTGAACATCAAGCGAGAGTAACATGGCTGGGAATCTGTGGTGTGTGGGACACCAAAATGAGTAGGGCAAAGGGCAAAGCCTGACCCTGGGTCTCCAGGGACGTGGACAAGCACACTTGCCAGTTCAGTATCGTCAGATGCTGCAGAGATGTACCGAGGAGAGTAAGCCTGTGTTACTCATCCCTGGACAGGTCGTAGGGAAGCCGGACTGCCTCGAGGCTAGGATCACAGACAGAGAGCACTGAGAAGGAGGGCATAGTGAAGGGGGTCTCCTGGGAAGGCCAAAGATGCCAAAGAAGAGTCCAGCTGACAAAGTAAAAGTAGCATTTCAAATCTGGAAGACATCTTGGGTCTGGGAGAAAGGGCCTTGACTATCACATAAGGAATCCAGATGTAAACCTCTAAAAAACTGTGGGAAGATTTTAACCGGGAAGGAAAATGATGACCTTTACACCAGAGAGACTCTATATAGCAGAAGGTGGAAAGTGGGATAGATGGGAGACCAGGAGCCATACTAGGAACTGACAGAGAAGCATCGGGACACAGGTAGCAGAGACAGGCAAACTTGAGAGTGGCCTTAAAGATGGGTGGCTGGTGGCCTGAGTGGGAAGTCACAGACAATGGTCATGAAAAGATTTTTACTTTGCTCCCTACAATATTCCTCAATAATGAATTCCTTGGGCATCGTGCCCAGCCCCTGCCCACACAGTATCCTGCAAGGCACCCTGCATTAAAGAATCCTGATAAATTGGTTCAACTTTTCCATCTCTGGCTTGGGAGTACTTCTTGTTTTATGTAATATCAGAGTGATCTTCCTCAAAGTGATAGCTGACTTTTGGAGGAACTTCAGATCTCTTGTTGCTCTCCACAAGTCCTTTCTTGACCTAGCATTTGGCAGAGATCATTCTGAAGGGTCTTAGGGTGGTTGTGTGTGATTTGTCTTTTATGGGAATGCCTTTCCAAATCTTCTGTCCATTTTATTCATGGGGTTTTTGTTTTTGTTTTTAATGTTGAGGAGTTGTAGGTTTTGCCTACATACTTCAGATAGAAGTTTCTAGTCACATATTTGTAAAGCATACTCTTTATTTAGTTTATAACTTAGATCACAGGAGTCTGTGAGGGTGCAGGAGAAAGATGATGAAGTTTCAAACAGGTTCTATTGGAAATGCCAGAATATACCTCTTTGAGATTGTTTTGGTTAATCCCTCCCTGGGCTTGGTCAGCTAGCCCCAGGATCTGCCTGTTTCCATCCCTCAGCCCTGAGGTTACAGATGTGTCCGCTACACTCTGCTTTTACTGGGGTGCTGGGGATCTGAGTTGATGACCCTATACCTTTGCTGCAAGTATTTTACCCACTGAGCCCCCTCCTCAGTCCAGGTTTCTACATTCTTGCTAAGAGGGCAATACCCTGACTATAAGCAAGACTTAGGCATCTGAGCCGCCGTACTCTGTTGTCCACATTTTAGCTTGTGGCCAGATACTGAAATCTGGAAACAGTCTATCTAATCCTGTGAAGGACTTGATAGAATCTATCAGAAGCTCGTTTATCTGAATAATTTGCAGCAGATACATTGCTTTACCGATTCAAGTCTCTGCTTGTATTGCCCCAGGCCATTGTCACATGCTCACTGTGTTGTTTTGGACTCTGACACATACGTTTCATTGTGTTATGCTTTGGGGTATGCTTTATGACAACTGTAAGCCACAGACATGTGGAAGCTTCGTCGATTCTAAGGTAGAGAATGAGTCAAGCACTCCCTCCAAACTATCACACAGGTAAGTGCCAACACGAGAAACCACTCTAGGAACCTAAAGGAGTCAAAGAATGTACTTCTCTGGAGACCTGGTTTGTTTTTATCTAATGGATTTGCTGAATATGGCAATGAGCACATTCTTCTTAGACAGTCTTAGGAGGAGTTTGGAGATACAGCTGTGTGAACTTCCTCTGATTCAATGATCTTCCTACCTAGACTTTCTCATTGATGTTTAAGTGTGTCATAAATAAATACATTATGACCAAACTTGGAGTTTTATGGAACAAGTGATTTAAGATTTAATTATTTCAGTGAAATTTTCCTGGTATTTAGATATAATAGCAGGGATTTCTATATGGAAATGCAGCTTCGAAAGTTATATGACTATAAATGATAGCTGATGCATATAGACAGAGTCCATATGACATAGTGAGAAAAGCAAGAGACAGAAGCCAGGCATACGTAGCAGAAGAAAACAGGCCAAACAAGGAAGACTGGAAAACTATTGTAGAGGAGGGGAAGGAAGGTTGTATGATGAGGGACCATCACTAAAGATGGGAGAGGGAAAACAGAGGAGGGGCTCCCCAGTGTCAGCACTCACAGGGTTCAAGAAAGACGCTTGAGGTGGGAATGTGGCCTTTGCTGGTGGCTTTAGGAAGTGAAAGATGTAGTTTGAGGACAGAGTCCAAACTACGAGGAAGAAGCTTAGAATTCAGAAACAAAAAGAGGAAAATAATAAAGAATTAGCCTCTAAGAAGTGGGAACAAAGGAAACTCACAGCAGAGGGGAAAGGTCCTTGACTAGGAATAGGAAACTCTGTTGTACTAACAGTGAGGGTAAAAAGGACACACAGTGTGGTGGAGGCTGGGTGTGGCTCAGCACACCATCACCCTATCTCTCGAGGTAAGCTAGATCATATTCTCCAGTGTACTTTTCATGTACCAGCCACAGAAACATGAGTAGAAATGGTGTGTGTCTCTTATAAATACCCAGGTTCGGTTCTCCAGATGTTCACACACTGGCAGGTAGGGAAGATGGTCTTCAGAGAGACTATGGAGACCACATGATGAAGGTCATCGAGTCGCCTTCAGCCTGGCTTCCTGGATGACTGTACTGAGTTTCTCCCTCTGCTTTCAGACCCACTATCTCCTCATTCTCCTGCAGAGGTTCATGATGAAGATGAGGCCAGAAACAAGTATAGGCAAACACTTTGAAGACTCTAGAAGCTTCCACATATAATTGTATGTGTTACTTGGAAACTGTGTGTTCTGACCATTCCCAGAAGCCACGCCTTCCAGCTTCCCACTGTCTGATCTCTCCTTAATGCCTGCTTCCTTGCCTTGTGCTCCTGTAAGTTACAATTCCACTGTCCTCCACTTACAGTTTGCCAATGTCATGATTGTGTTTAAAACAAAGACCTAAACAGTATGCAACATGCAAACCTTTGGTCATGTATTTGCTTATATGCTGGGTATAACTTCATTCATTGATTAGCCAATGAACAATTATTGATTTGTAACTTCTGTTCCAGATACTTATGAAAACAAAACCAAAGCCTTGTATAGTCTTTGTCCTCATGATCTAAAGTCTTCAATAGGAATTAAATAATTAGGTGATCATTATAGAACAGATCACAGGAGGCTTATAGAAACATTGGAGGGTGATACCTAAGCTAAATTTGTGATATCTTAGAAGCTTCCTGAGAGAAGAAACAGAATGATCCTTTATCCACAGAGAGCACCCTTTCTTATACATCCCATCTGCAAGACAAGGCACAGATCCATGTGGCATTTTAACCTTCTTTAAAGGTTTGTTGCCATTGTTGTTAGTGGAAGACTGCAAGGAGTCTTTCTTCCATAAACCATCTTGTTGAAAATGACAATGAAAGGCTCAAGAAGGTGCTGGCAAGTGGAAGAGGAGAACTTGGAAAATCTGTTAACGTGGACACTGACTCTGGAAGACTGACCATTGACACACTCACCCACATCAAGGGCCACCCAACGTGGCCCAGTACTCAATTACTACCACAGGGGACTTTCACTATGTCTTGTACCAGAAGAAGAGGCAGAGCCTTGAGCATATAGCTCCAGTGAGGCTCCTATGTAGGTTAGATGCTGCTTGTGACCATGAGCATCTAAAGATCGCATCTCAGGGCAAGGCCTGGGCTTATGCTGTTGGCACCGAGCTGCCTTGCAGCCTGACTCCTTGGCCTTTGGCTGGATTGTTGGGAGCACAGAGCAAAGAGCTATCTGTACCCGAGTATGAATTCAGCTTTTGTATGGGTTTTTTGTTCCCAAGTCCTCGTGGCAACCTGGCCATGCTCCCAGATGTGAGATGCCTGTTGTCCAGATGTTTCTCTGGACAACTCTCAGAACTGGGTGGGCCTAGAGAATGCTCCACACAATTTATCAGTTTGCAGTCACCTGTTGTACAGAATCGGTGGCTCTCTCCAGTGCAGTTCTGTGAACCAGGGCACTTTTGGAGAAAAATAAAATCAGCAAAGGATTTTCAAAAGCCTGGGAAATCCACTCTAGTCTCCATTGCTGTGGTGATTCTTCTGGCTGGAGCACAAGGCATTGGTTGCATAATGAAGGTACCCTTGGCTGACAAATATTAACCCTTCCTTGCTTTAATGGAAACAAAGATATTAACTAGTAGTTTGCTTTTTATTTTAACCACCTGTGCTCCCTTGGAAAAATAAAAATAAAAAAGTTTCTCCTTGAGGGAACGTAGAGTTTATTGTGACTAACATCAAGAGACATTAAAGGATCCAGTGGGTCTTTTACAAAGCTTGGCACATAGTAGAGGCACAGTACATACTAGATCCCTTCTTTGTTCCCTCTCTACATTACAAATAAAGATTCTACACCTCACCTCAGTCCTGGCTCTTGAATTTAATAGTGCCAACAGGGACATGGCCCACTGTCTATCTCTCCATGTGAGTAATATTTGTAGAGAGCTGTTTGTAGCACACTTATCTTCTTGTTGTAGAAATGGCAAGGGAACCTGGCCTCTGGATATCAAAGGCAGCCTCTCTGTTTCTGACTTTAGCCATGCCTAAGTTAATGAAGGCATGTTTTCTCAACCTAGTGCTGATCAGTGTGCAGTGGACTTGGAGTCTCCTGGGGCCTACGGCAAACTGCAGGTTCCAAATCTGAAATATCTAGAGTAGAGTTCTCTATTGTAAGTAATGTCATACGTAAGCCAAGTAGTTGATGACTGCATGCTGACAGAGAATAGAGAGGCCTGATATTGTGAATTAAATGGACTACCATGTCCTCTTGTCATGGCTGTGCGTGACTATTCGTTCAATGGTCCAGCTGCCAAGTGGTAAGTGATGCTCAATTCTTCAACACCTACTGGCTGACGGTCCCTATACTATGCTTTATGTCAGAAGCCATCTAGGAAAGGCTAAAGGCAAGCAAGTGACTTTCCTTGCTTTTACTTAAAAATGGCCCATCATTTTTGTATGGCCTGCGATGGGTGTGCTCTGAGCAGCAATGTCCCAAGAGGATTGCTTCTTACTGCTGATATGCCTTTTCCTGTCATTATCTATTACTTGGCGTATTGATTCCTGGACTTTAGTCTACCCTACTGGGTATATTTCCTGAATATCAACATAAAGATGAACTTTCATGGATTAATACTGTTTAGATGAATTAATGATTTAATAGAATTTCTGATTTGATTCAAATAATTTTAGAAGGCAAGTTTTAAGAGATGGTTGTTTTGCCAGAAAGATGGAATAAAATCAAAATCAAGAGTAGAATGAGTCCACTACTCATAGAATAGTAAGTAAAAGCTACGTAATAAAGAGTACAAAGAGCTTTCACAATTACACTAAAAAAGAAAATACACTAAAATAGAAATAGGCTTTGGACAAATTTATGATTGAGGAAAAGCATTCATTTTAGGTCAGATCCAAGGATGAAGTCACAGGTGTGGGCCATGATAAAACAAGACCATGTAAAATGTTGCTTTGAACTTATAATGAGCTTATAGAATGAAACACTGCTTTGAACTTAGTATCAACATCCTTCTGTAACTCCCTTTTATGTAACAATTTATCAATGAGGTAATTTTCTAAGAAAATTTTGTTTAAGAAGATATAAGAAGGCCAGAGAAAAGTAATAAAGTGTACCATCTGGGGCTTGGCCCCATCCAGCCATCAAATGATTGTGGCTCTGCCCCATTCATCAAATGTATATATGCATATGCCTGTTTTTCTAAACAGACATATGTAGGTATATGTACATATATGTAAGTATACATGAACACTTGTAGAGCTGACAAGACAGGTGGTTGGTGTCTTGACCTCTCTCTCTCTCTCTCTGTTCTCTCTCTCTCTCTCTCTCTGTGTGTGTGTGTGTGTGTGTGTGTGTGTGTGTGTGTGTAGTGTGTGTGTGTGTATATGTATGTGCCTGTGTAAAAGATTTTAATTCTTTTCCTTTCTTTGACAAAAGAAAGGAAACTTCTGGTTCATGAAGTTAATGAATTCTAAGCCTCTTGACCTGCCTGAGAAAGGTCCTAGGGGTGGGGGGAGAGACCAGCACTTATTAAAGCACAAATAGAGAGTTACAGAATAATCAACTAGCGTTTATCAGCACAGAACAGTAAGAAATAGTTAAATTTCCAGGGGCCATCAGCTTCTGGCCTCCAGAACAGTAAGAGAGATTAACAAGGCCATAGATCATCAGTCTTTGGCCTTTGCCAATTCTGTGTCCCACCTCAGTACTTGTGATTCTGGGAAGGTCCCCAGCAGTTCTAGGAATTAGGTAAGATGCAAAAAATAGCTCTTTCCCTGAGAAATGCATTACCCAATTGGTGAAGGCAAACATTCAAATATATATATGAACTCTGCAGTGTGGAGATAAAGTGTGGAATAATGCATTCTTAACCTACTGTGAAGCCATAATGATTCATTACATACCAAGGATGAAGAACACCATCCACTTTTTGTCTGAGATATATTGCATAACTCTATCATAACAATCCTCTGAGACAAGGACCGAACGTTGGTTGTTGAAAGATTTTGTGCAAAGCTTGTTGTTATTAACTGTCCAGTTAATAACAAGAGAACTGAAATATCATGCCTATGGCCATGCTACAGCTAACCATGGTCTTTCTGGATGGAAAATCTATCACTCGCTGAACTCCTACATGTGGAGCTCACTCAGTGAATACTCTTGATATTTCCAAGACAACCAGAACACAGGAAGGAGGATCTGTGAGTACTCACTGGCCGCACACACCTGTCTGGATCCCACCACTCCATCAATTAGTCAGAGCCTGAATAGTGAGCAGGTCTAGGCTTATACATTGGCTCATGCCGCTTTCTCGCTGCCTGCCAGGACTTGCCTCCTCTAGCCATAGCTCCCTAGTCAGTTTACTCATTCAGAGAACAGTTTGTCCTGAGTGTCATCATCTGCCTTCATCAATAGCTAATGTCACTGAGGTGGCCGTTGTATCCATTCAGCAGTATGACTAACAATTGCAGTATACATTTCCACAATCATCCATGTGGAATACAAACAAGGTCCTTATGAGGGGGTAAGGTGGATGCTTACAGAAAGCAGCTGACTGTTAGAAAAGGACCCAGGGCTCCTCAGTGCCTCACATTTCATATGCCAGCCCTCTGAGTCACCTAGCAACTTCTTCACTTCCTCTTCTAGAAGCAGTTGCACTTTATGCCACAAGAACCATGTCTACTCCAGCATTGGCCATGCTTAATGGTGGTCCTGGACACCTTGATGTGAAGAAGAATTAAATATGACAGAGCCCTAATTAGACAGTTTCTGTGTTATAAATTACTTTTTTTTGTTGTCAATTGCAGATTTATTTTCCTTCCCTCCCCCTTCCTTCCTTCCTTCCTTCCTTCTTCCTTCCTTCCTTCCTTCCTTCCTTCCTTCCTTCCTTCCTTCCTTCCTTCTTTTTCTTTTTCTTTAATCTGTCTTATTTGATCTACCAAAACCAGGAAGTCAAATGCATAAATGCTCTTTCTGTGAATCAAGATAAAAACCCCTCTCTTCTGATCTCAAATTGCTACTCAGGGTCACTTGTTCCAAGTTCCTATGCTGAACCCTATGACATCATGTAGGGAGAAATGGGAAGAGAGGGACTTCTCCTAATGGTTATAGAGAGCTGAGCCTCCTGGGACCCTAAAAGGTAGTGGACATGACAGACTTCAGTGAATTCACTCGAGGGTATCATAAATCAGAGGGCAGAGGTGCTGACCTTCAGGTGATGTGTCACATGCTTTAGTGCTTGTCACACTGGAGCAGCCATCCTAGGCCTGCTGGGAAATGAGTGAGAAAGGTGTTCCTAGGTGTGGGATCAGGGATGGGTCTCTTTTAACACCCTGTGCTGAGTCGAAGCACATGTACAGTTGTTCATAGATTGCTCAGCCTCTCTAATCCACCTGACTCACAGGTTAGTAACTTAGTAATTGATGAGGTATTCTTTAGTTTTTACCAGAGAGTCACAAGTACGGAGGTAAGGGGACTGATGGCGGTTCAAATTGTTTTGTGATGTCACTAGGATGTAAGGATACTTCTCTGACTCTTCAGGAAGCAGTCGCTTGCCAGACAAAAGTATTCTGCACCCACCTGTTAGAGACAGGCTGGTGCCACTTCTGGAACCTCCATAATATCTGGTTCTCCACAGGGAAAAGGGAGGATGAGTGAGGTTGTATGTGTAAAATGTTTGACAACCTAGGGAGAAACCTCCAGTGGAGGAGGTTCTACCACGATCCTATTCCCAAAAATAGTCTTCCTATCACTCCTCATGGACACTGAAAACTCCCTGCCCTGGCAGCTGTGCCAAAACCTGCCTAGTGACCTGCTCACTCATACTATCCCACTGTCCACAGGGAAGCCATGTTCATTCCAGGCTGAGTGGTTCTTTGTGGGCATAGCTCTTTTGCTTGTACACACTTTAGCTTCTCTCTATGTAGTACTGCTGCTTTGGCACCAGAACTCCTCACCATTGCCCACTCTCCTGCTCTGAGCCAGTTCCTGTAGGTGACTCACTGAAGACCAGTAAAGCTCCGCTGATGCACTGGTAGTACCTGGATGTATTCATCACTTCATGCTTCCATCTAGATTCTATTTGAAGAATGTCATGTGCTTTGAAATGAGTTGGAGGCATATGAAGAAAATCTATACATTCTTCTGCTGTATATTAATCTATGCCTCAAATGCATATGACCAAATGGTAAATATGATTCAAAAGAATTATCTCATGCCACAGGGAATTCTGCCTGCCTGAACAACATGCTTAACTTACCACCAGATCTAGCAGTATTCCTGAGCCCAGCTCTTCCTTCCTGTAAGTCTCTATCGATTATCTGAGTTCCTCTGTTCCCAGATTTATGGCCCCCTTGCCTATGCGGCGATGACAGCCTTCTCTTCCTCTTGTTCTTCTAAGGCTGAGAGTAGGTGCTTGCACCATTAAGATCAGACCTGTTATTGCACCACCACTCCCTTCTGGATTATTCCACACGCTCGATGTTTTTGTTGGGGTGAGAAGACCAGAATCCAAAATCATATTCTGTACTTAACTCTAGAGACTAGCCATAAAGACAAATAAATGAGGAATTATATAATGAATATAAAAAGAAGCGTCCCACCTCTCTCTCTCTCTCTCTCTCTCTCTCTCTCTCTCTCTCTCTCTCTCTCTCTCTCTGTCACCTAGAGAGAATTTCAATGTTTTGGAATTTGCCTATAAGTTGACAGTATTTACTCCAACCATATATTACTCAGAATCTTTCACAGGTAGGTTTAAGTAGTTAACTATGCAGAGCAGTTTCTTCACTAGATGTATCCATTCAATATTTGAAAATAGGAATATGACAAGGACAAGTTCCATCCTTCTTTAGCCTTGGTACAGTTGGCAGCAAGCAAAGTGTTATTGTAGCCAAGTTCAATGTGTATATGGTTGGTCACTGGTTTCAAGTGTCTAGAGAAACAACTATCACACTGGTGGTCTCCAGTCTCTGGGGCTGGGTCAGTGTTCTAGAACCCCAAAGTCATGGGCCACTCCCATCTTCTGACTAGGGTAGAAAGAACAGCCCCATTAAAGGACAGTCCAGCAGGGTATACCTGAAGCCATGTCTGGAAATCCAGCCTACAGCCTACTTTCCTGTTTTCTGAGCACTGGTTTTCCTGTTTAAAATAGTTACAATGGCCTCTATTTCCTGCTGCCAAACCCTGAGAGATACATTTTAAAATGGTAGCATATGAACGGTGATTTATCTTTTACCTTAATTTAAAAAAAATGTCCTGCGAATGCTGCTGCAGTTGCATCCAGTCTGGAGAATACAGCACGAGAACTCAAGCTCCAGCTCTGTACCCGATGGGTACCTGTGCGTGTGACTTGAAAAAGATTTTCTTAATTATTCGAGAATTTCACGTAATGCATTTTGATCATAATTATCACTCCTCCCTCTTAGGAGCATTAAACACATTTCAACTTCCAAAGTCCTTTTTTCTCGGCTGCCAAATGAGGCGCACACCACTTGCTTTGCTCACCTGTCCTTAAATGCAGAGCAGCTTTGAACAATGCAGTGTGACGGTCCCCCTTTCTCCTTGATACAATCCACTGTTATCCCATAAACCCCAACTTGATCCTTTCAGAATGTATGTTAGAAAGCTGATATTCATCACAAAGTGGAAAATGAAATCAAATGTCCTGCCTCACATTTTATTCAGGATGCTCTAGGGAAGATTTCAAAGCAAGGGTTCTGAAAACTATAGTGATAGCTGACATATGTTCCGACTAATGAAGAAACAGAAAGGTGGTGAGACCATGGGCCTTTCAAAGTCAGGCACTTCTCAAGACCGACACTGCTATCATCTACCACGGCAGTTCCATGGCTGAAATAAAGTCCTGTGGAAGAGAAGTCAGATTACAGCAGAAATCATAGCAAGCTGGTGGCAGACCATCCGGCTCTCTTAACACCGATGAGAATATTTGCCATGCAAAGGCTATTTGTTAGACTTGAGTTGGCTCATGCAGGTGGTTAAAAGTATATCAGCGAAACTGTTACCATAAGCAAATTACATACCCATTAATGAACCATTAAAAAAGAGCCACATAAATATGTTCAATGATATTTACATGTTTTTCATTCCTGGTGAAGCCTGTCTGCTGGTGGGACAGACAGCCTAGCAAACACAGCTGGAGCCTCTGTGCAGGTCCTTTGCTCTTTGCACACCCAGGATTATTCTCACCCACTGTTGCTTTCTGAGCAGATCCCTTCTTTTCCTATACAGTATTCATCTTTGGGTCTCTAATTGAGGCCTGTAATTCCAGGAGAAACTTGAGAATGACACTTCTCGCTATTGGCATAGACTCTAAGCATGACCATATTCTCTGTCTCCATGAATTAATCATTTTATTACTTTTAGATTTTAATTGCTCAAAGCCAACTTCCCTATGTATTCTCTACAGGTATACTCACTGTCAAAAAGCAGGTCTCATTTGCTTAATTTGCTAGATAAGAAAACAACCTTGGGCCTTTAATCCCAGCACTTGGGAGGCCGAGGCGGGCAGATTTCTGAGTTCGAGGCCAGCCTGGTCTACAGAGTGAGTTCTAGGACAGCCAGGGCTACACAGAGAAACCCTGTCTCAAAAAAACCAAAAACCAAAAAAAAAAGGAAAACAACCTTGGGAGCTAACGTTATTTAGGTATATTCATTTTATTTATTTATTTGGTACTGGGGAAATCATCTAGGGCCTTGAGAATACTAAGGTTCACTTAACCCTAGCTTTGTCAACTTTAATTATTTTAATTAGCATTTTTGGTTAATGGAGATTGGAACAGAGTAGCAATAGGAAATTAATAAAGTTTGATTAGCTCAATTTTATTGGATCCAGCATCTTACTGTTAAAAGAAGCCAGTGACGGGCACTGCTGAGGCTGGAGAGAAAGTGATACTGTA
This sequence comes from Mastomys natalensis, assembly GCA_021653895.1. Lineage (NCBI taxonomy): Eukaryota > Metazoa > Chordata > Mammalia > Rodentia > Muridae > Mastomys > Mastomys natalensis. The sequence goes on along the minus strand of JAJTUV010000163.1, from coordinate 865,235 downwards.
ACATTCTGGCCTCGTTGCTGTTTCCTGTCTGTTTCTTACTTTGTGTCTGTGCAGTTTTCCACATCAGCAAACACACATTCATCCAGCATGATACGCATGGCAGGGTAGGAGAGAGGAACTAAAACAACAGGAAATGATGTCACCCTTTTGGCTGTGAGCCATACTATACAGTGTCAAGAACACCATATACCAGGGGGAGAAAGTGTCTGTCTAATTTGTTCTAGTTCTGATTAAAGTGAGTGAGTGGAGAGCCTTGTGTATATCCTGAAGAGTTTGCTTTGCATACACCTGAGTAACCATTAGCTAGAAGTGGCATTTATGTCCTTGGAATAAAAGAGTGGGGATGTGGTGGGGGGATACATACAGAAAAGAAAGACAGGAAGAATCATTTAAATTATTTTTTTGTTTTGTTTTGATGTGTATGAGCATTTTACTCATCTGTCTGCGTATCTTGTGCATCCTGGAATTGGAGATACGAACAGTCATGACTTGCAAACGTGGGTGCTGGGAATTGAGCCCAGGTTTCTTACACGAATAAGTGCTCTTAACCATTGACTCATCCCTCTAGCCCAGGAAGAAACACTTCAGAGAGAAGATCTACAGCTGCTTGCCAGAAGTGATATTCAAAAAATTATTAAAGAGATGAATGTCAATAAATAATGCTTTACATTTTAAGAGTTTTCAAGTACATAGTTTTTATTTTCTTAATTTAAAAATTTAAATTCAATTTTACTCTTGAAGTGTATTAGATTTTATTTTATTTAGATTGTATGCAGATATATAAGTGGGGGTGGGGCATGTGCATGGCCCATGTGCACGTGAGGAAAATGGTTCTCTCCTTCCACACTTGTGGATACTCGAGAGTAAATTCAAGTCATCAGGCTTCATAGCAGGCATCTTTACCTAATGAACTGGCTTGCCAGCCCCAAATATGTAATTTTCCTATGTACTGTCTTTTTAGAGCTTCACAGTAACCCTGTGTAGTAGATAGAAATATTGCTCTAATTTCAAGTTTGTGTATAAAGAAACAAATTTAGGGTTGAGAGGTAGGTCAGTGTTTGAGCATTTAGGTAACATTCTTTACCCAGCACCACAGGAAAAGAAAACAAAAAGATTTGGTTCAGTAACGTCTCTCTGACCTGTGGACACAGCACATTTCATTATAAATGATTTAGAGAAGTGTGCATATCTGAATAATTTATTAGCCACTATTTTGTTTCTAGATGTCAGACTATTCCACTAATTAATTTAATGTCACATTAGGATTAGAATCAGCCAGGGTTACCCTGGAGCAGACAGAAACATGACATAAATGTCTTCCAAATGAGAATTTTGCTTCTATGAGCAGTCATGTTGGTCTGGCTGTGTATCTATTAAGCTCAAAGTATGCACCAAGCAAAACATGCCAGACATTTGTAGATGTTTTTCTTGCTCTGCCCTATAGAATCTATCTCCCCCAGCTGATGAAGTGGCTCAGTGGACAAAGGAATTTGTTCCAAGCCTATGGCCTGAGTTTGATTCCATATGGTAGGAGGAGAAAATCAAGTCTCTCAGGTTGCATGATCTTTGATCTCCATGTATGTACTGTGGCATGCATGCATGCATACATACATATATACTGCCCCCCCCATATGCCAGCAAATGTAAAACAAAAAGAAAGTTTGGGGGCTGGCTCAACTAACAAAAACCAAAGAGAACCAAAGACCTGGTAGCATGGGCCCAGACTTTGAAACCTACATGGAGATGGAGGAGGGGTAAAGCCAACTCCACAGAGCTGACCTCTGACCTCTACACTGTGCTATCACACACACACACACACACACACACACACACACACACCACTACATGTCACATATAACACACCTCACACACACACACCTCACACATGTCACATACACTAAGGATGATGATGATAAGTTAAATGTTTTAAAAGAATATATATAACCCAAAGAGACACAGAACTGAAAAAAAAATAGAGAATATTATTTGGAATGTTCTGGATTGCTTACAGGTGAATGAGGATCAGCCTTGTCTTTCTCCAGTTATCTGCTCAGCTGTGGTGTCAGCAATGAGAAATCAGCTAGAAGTCTCGGCAGCCATGTGTTACGAAAGGCATTTTGTGTACTTAGAGCTCCTTTGATGTGTTAGGAAACTGTCAGTCCTCTATCTTTATCCTATGGGCAAGGGATGGTATCGTTTTTGTCCCTGGGGACACTACAATCTTGAGAGGAAAACGAACAGCCCCCAAGCAAAGCAACAACTAAAGCCATCCAAAACAACGCAATCATAATGTTTGCAAGAGTGCACGGTAGCAGAAGCAAGCTGTTTGAAGGGATGGGGAAAGCTTGGAAGAGGAGATGTTAGAAAATACAAAAGTAGCTTCAGCCAACAGAGAGGCAACCACCATTCCATCCAAAATAAAGAGAATAGCCAAATGTGCAGGAGAGTGTGTTAAAATGGACAACTCATAAGATATGTGCAAAAGTTAAGTTAAAATGAAAAGGAATGTGCATAAAAATAGTTTTAATCAGATGCTTCTGTGTGGCAGAAGGTTGTGTGTCTTTTTGTAAGCAGCTCTGCTCTGGAGGAGTAAGTCTTAGTAAGTCATGTGCATAGGCTATGTGAATATGAGTGTTACTAAATGCAGAGTGTGGTCAAGTCTACTCCTGGAGCAAGACCTGACACTGCATTTTTTCATGCTTCCACGTGGTACTGGGGCCGATAGTCTGCAGGCCATGCTGTAGATTTGGCCGTTGAGTGGGAGCATAATAAGTGATGGGCTTAGCAATCATGGAGAGGCTAGTAGCAGAAGCTTGTGTGCCATGGGCTAGATGGGATGCTGTTAGGCGAGAAGCCACAATTATTTTTTGTTTTGTTTTTAGATTTATTTTGTGTATGTGAGTACATTGTCGCTCCCTTCAGACACACCAGAAGAGGGCTATGAATCCCTTTACAGATGGTTGTGAGCTGCTATGTGCTTGCTGGGAATTGAACTCAGCTCCTCTGGAAGAGCAGCGAGGGCTCTTAACCTCTGAGCCATCTCTCCAGCCCAAGGCCACGATGTTTTAAAAAGAGGGGTGGTAAAATCACTCTGTGTCTAATGACAATGAGAAGAATAGCTGGGAGTATAGGACAAGGCACAAGGCTGAGAGCCTGTTGTCATAATCCAGGCACTGTTAACAACAACAACAACAACAACAACAAAACCGAAAAGAAACACAAAACAAAACAAGACAAACTCTGAACATCGCCAGTGGTCACAACAAGTATAAAGGAGTGAGAGTGGATTACAGGAATGTTCAAAGGTAAGACAGACAGGGTAAGAGGGATTTGAGGCAGAGGCAGAGAGAGAGGAGGGTGATGCTTAAGGACCAGCTGTGAAAGAGCAAGTTTGGCTCTGTCATGGGGACGCCTAGAATGCAGACAAAGGAATTGGTCAAGCTGGAGCAAAGAAGCCTTAGTTATGATCCAGAAGTAAGGACACAGACTGGGAGTCACAGAGCCAGGGAGATGAGGGCAAGATTTATTATTGGATGGGCCAACACAGAGGAAGCCACCAGCATCCATATCAACACTAGCACAGCAAATCCTGCAGAGAGTTAATGAATGGATATGACCTTTGAATGTTCAAGATGGCTCTAGGGAAGTAATTTCAGAAACACTGCAGATGCAGGACCGAGTCAACTACATTTTTATGATTCTTGATCATTAAAATACTTACTTTGAAGCTTGGAGACAGGTTCATAGCAAAACTCTGGGAGTCACTTTCTCTGGAGCAGAGTCTGGGATAGGCTGACTCAAGGTTTAATCTCTATGTTTTGGATGTTTCATTATTCTGTTTTTACCAAGATGAATGTCATGGATATGTAATATCCCAATGCTTATTTCAAGGACTGTCATTTATCCCTTACTCTCAAAACTTATTTTTTTCAAAATAGCTGTATATTTACAGTCGAGTCTCATAGACAGTAGACAGTAGATATCCCACATTTCTACCCCACTTTCACCCCACTTGGCTCACGTCAAGGTCTTGCACCAGACCAATACATTTGTGTTGATGGCCAGCACCCCAATGACTGTTGACCTTAGGGTTTGCTTTTGGTATAACTTATTTTTAACCTAAAAATAGTGGGATGCCCCCCACCAACCCTTCAGTGCTTGATTCTCTTTGACTTTCATTTCCTTGCTGTGATCACTCCTTAGCCCATTGAAGCTCTCACACGACGGCTGCTCCAAGGGTCCTGTGTGATGTGCAGCCACCATCAATGCTTGCTGCTCAGCCTCACTCAGCATTCTTACAGTAAGCTCTTAATGTGTGCTCTATCCTCATGGTACCATTTGATAACCGCGTACTAGGCTGTCACAAGAAAGAGGCAGCGGGTGCGCTTTGAGCCAGCTGAGGCATTGGCAATAAACTTCAACTGTTCCCCTGAGACACCATCCTGTTCTAGCTCTTTCCTCAACCTGTCTCTGTCTTGTGTTCTGTCTCTCCTAAATGCTTTTCTCTGGGTTTGATGCAAATGTGTGGCCTGATGGCTTTTATTGTCTTGCCCACTCCCTAGGGTGTTAAGGAATGTAGAAATAACAATTGCTGATGACATTGTTGTTAGCTTTCAAAAAGAGATAGTTGAGGGCATTGTAGTATTATGTCAAGAATAGTTTTGATTATTTAAAAAAAGAATTATATACAGTTCAGTGCAACCTTAAAATATTCATGATTACTTCATTTGCCCAGTGTTTTGAAAGAAAGCTGCCAGAGACCAGATATATACATATATAATATAAATTAAGTGTGCCCCAAGTATACATTCCAATGCCATACCAGCAGTTTCTTAACACTGATAAAGACTAAATCTAAGCATGTCCTTTTTTTTTTTTTTTTTTTTTTTTTTTTACCTTTCTGTGTGGCTCTACAGTTTTCTTTGCCATCAGAGACATGCCATTATTATTATTGAGCATTTTTACGGTTATTATCCAGTCTAACTCACAGACCCTTCACAGAGCTCAGAGCGTAGGTTGCAATCATCAGAAATGCAGTTGTCATAGTATGTTTGATGATACTGTTCATGGGGCTGGCTGCTCACCTCAGTGCTCTATGAGGCCCAGTAGATATCCACGACATAGGCTTCGCAGGACACAGACATGCTTTACTCCCCAACGGAAAAGCATACAGTTCAGCCCATGACTTCAGCTCCAGGACAGTTTCTTTATTCCAAAGGAACAGCTATGAGAACAAGGTATGTTGGAAGCCACATTCTGTGAGTTGCTTACTCTTCTAGATAGTCTATGTTGCGAGTCCTTTCTGTTTTAGATTACCTGGCTGACCTTATCCTCGGCAGTGGCTGGGTTGCTCTTCCATTCATGCACATGCGGTAGTGTGGGTACTGGACAACACAGGCAAACCCACGAATAATTCCTTCTTTGTATTTGTTCTGAATCTTTGGGACCAAGTCCTGCCGATGTGTCCTCTCCCAACAGTCTTCTTACTAGTGGATTAACCTACTAACCCTCATTTTCCCCCATTGTATAATTTATTAATGCCTTTCTGATGTCGAATCTTGGGAAAATTTATTCATATGCCTATTCAGCAGCTAGCAGTTATTAACTACTGCAGAATGAATGTCTTCCCGTGCAGTAAAGATACATAGTTGAATGAGGCATTTGGTTTGTGCCCGAAGAGTAGCATAGAAATGGGGAAGAGGAGGTCCTTTTTATCTCCTTTAATCTGAAGAAGTTGGCTTGTCCATCTTGGTGCATCTGGATAGCTCCTCAGCTTTGGGGTGGCTTCAACTAGTGTTCAGCTCTCTGTGCACCCGTGGGTGAGGGCTCCTTCTTTCACATCTGGGCCTTAGAATACGCCCATGGAGACTGGTAATGACTTCCTTCCTGGCTCTGAGAGTTTCCTGGGTTTTCTGACATTGCTCTGTGTGGAAGAGGATTGGCCTGGATGTTAAAACATATTAGTAGATGAATGGATTCTATAGAGAAAAAGGAAAGAAATGTATGCACGCATGTGGGCACACAGCAGCTAACTTAACCAGACCTACCTTTCACAGCCATTGTTCAATCCTCAGAATGGGCCGGGCCCTGGCAGGAAAGGAAGAGGCCACCCAGAGAGGCATTTCCTAAGGCAAGATTAAGCAAAGTCTGGGGAACATTAGACTTGGTCAAAAGGAAATGGACGAAGGTCCACTGTCTCCAACAGAGAGATTCTGGAAAAGACAGAATGATAGGAACCCAACAACACAGACTCTCAACATAAACAAACCTCCCTTATCACTGCCTAAGCAGCCAGGGAACTGCAGGACTCCGCCCCTCACACATCAGACACGTTCCCTCCCAGACCGTGCTTCAGCATCTGTTTCCAGTGACACACTGCAGGGCTGAACCTTCCTCCCGCTGGAAGACCTTTCTCATGTCTTATCCGGATCCTTCATGCTACAGCTGGAGTTCAATCCTGCTTGCAAAGTTTAAATGGAAGTGGAAAAGGAACTGTCACCCTTTCCTCTTTCCTGAGCCATCCAGGTATTTGATGGCTTTGAGAATAAATGTTTTTTCCCCCTTGGTCATTAGAACATCTCTCTGAACTGGTAAATTCAAGAGAAACTTTGTCAAATCCTTACACTCCAGGGAACAAGCTGTAATTATCCAACAGATTAAAAGTGCAGCCACAGTAACCCCTCCCCATCTGGTTTGTGCAGGAAAATCTTTTGCTCTGGACTCCTAATTTCCACCCGGAACACAGCTCACTGCTTAAAGAGCATTTTGTTTTCTGTTTCTGGAACCCATTGTGTATTGCACCAGGGACAATGAGCTGGTCATTCAGCTGCAGCCATGAAGCATTAAACTAGTCACACAGGTCCACGTTAGCTCTCAGAGGGAAGAGGCACCCCAGCACTGAGCATGTGTCCTCCCATGTCCACATGTGTATGCAGAAAGGTGGCTGGCGTCCCAGGACCCGCTCTGTCCATTTGACCACCATGAAGCATTCATAGCCTCTCTGTCAGCTCTGGAGGCTGTCCCCATAGCCACCCTTACACACTGTGCAACTGGATTGTTATTGGCACAGTCCAGGGGAGAGCAAGCCAGATTGGGCGGGGAGAGCATTCCATTATTATAACACAATGCCATAATAGGATTCAGAATTCTTTTCATATTAATTCGTATACAAGAGCAATCTTCAAACTCAACTTTTACACTGAAAAGGGAGAGGTAAAAGGCAGCCAGCTCTTTGTTGTGTTTGACCACATTCAGCTAGCTGAGTAGCAAGAAGCTCTCTCTCTCTCCCTCACCACACAGCTCAGAACATCTCCTGGTGGCTCTGGCTGCATGACCCTGAACCTGGGAGCCTATGTTGCTTTTGGGAAACTGGCCCTTCTAGAAGACTGGCTGATTCCTCTTGCCCACGCTCAGAGCACTTTTGGGTGTGGAGCCAAAACATCTCCAGGCCTCCTCAGAGGCCTCTGACTTGTGTAGCAGGCCAAGCTGACAGGCCGCCAGTTGGTCTCCAAGTGAAGTGTCCCTTGCAGCCCCCAGCCACCCACTGCCCGGGTGTGGGCGAGAGGTTTTCCATCAGGCCTGGGGGAAAGCAGGGTACCCTCCTTCCCAGGTAACTCTTCCCAAATGTAGCAGAGACTTTTAAGTCTCTTGTTGACAGGGCAACTCACAGACTACATATGGGTGCTGAGACCCAGAAACCTGGATGTTATTTCAAACTTGGCCCTGGTCCCCTGGGTTTGATTTCCTACCGCAGAGAGGCCAGTAGGCAGGGACTAAGCCAGGTGGCAATGCGGGGCAGATACCAACTTTTTTCCTTTGTGATTAAAGTGCAGGCAGTGAGTTTAGCAGTTCTGTAGCCTCGTTCATCTCAGTTCAATATGATACTGGTAGTGATTTGAGTAGAAACTATCTAAGGAAATCCCTACAAATTCTAGAGAGCACTAACATGCCTGTGATAGCTATTCCGACTCTCATCTTTAATTCATTTATTACTTGTTCACCGAGCAGACACTTATCTAGCTATATAGTGATAGTGCTAAATCACCATGTATTTTAAGTGTGAATAAGTAACATGGAATAAGCCTGCTCTCCCAAAATACCTTTCAAAGATTCTGCAAAGTGGGTGCGATTTAGACACTATTGCAGCCTCTCTTAATGCCATGAGGGAAAGAGGACACTTTTTCTCTTTCCCTTGAGGTTCTATTTATTTTCAATGAAAGGGACTCTGTATGCAAATGTGAGTACTTTCTCCAAAATTCATCTGTTCAACTTCAACACCGGAGTCTATTGGGGCTGTTTGTACAGGATTCAGGCCTGAATCTCAGCGGTAAGTACCAACCGAGCAAAGTAATAAAAACCATGAAAAATCAACATTGCTAAAGAGAAGCATAATATCCCCTTCTCCTCAGGATACAACCTTGAGGGTCACCAGCAAGTGACCATGATCTAATGAAGTGATGCACCCTCTGATTAGGACAGAGTGGGCCTGGCGTCTTCCACAGCATATCTACCCTGTTTCTGAGCATGCCAGGCAAATGTGGAATGTTCTCCAAGCCCGAGGGAGCTGGCAGTGGACAGTGAGGACATTCCACTGAAACTGGGCCATCGGGAGCTCAAGACAAAGACAGCTGATTCAAGTGCACCAAATTGGAGTTTCTCTAATCAAATATATTAAATTCGCCATCATTCTTGATTGTTTTAATGGGAAGAAGGGGCAGCTGTGCCTTTCATTTTCCGAGCATTTTATTTCGTGCCATGGGGAAAGAGGAAGGGGAGGGGAGGGAAAGTCAGCTGGAAAGGGAAGAGGGATAGAGATGGCAAAGAAAACTACAGGAAACTGATGTCCTTTGTCTTCAAAGTAAAGTGATTTTGCTAGCTGTTCAGCTCCACATGGAGCGTTCCCAGAGCTGCCAGGCACTGCGAATGCCCCCAGAGACTCTGCTCATGAAGCACTCTTATATAGAAAAGTAGCCCACGAACAGACTTGGGGCCCAGAACACTCGGCTAAGAACCCTAGTGACTCATGTTAAGTGGCTTTGCTTCACTGGCCACATGGAAACCTGCTCAGCAGAACATTTCCCCTTGATTTTTGTGCTTTGTACAAGAATTAAGTCTCGCGGCACTTAGGGGAAACTCATCTCTACTCCTTTTGTCACCTTTTGGCTTTGTGCAGAATTCACAAAAGGGCCCCTTTTACCTTTTGAACATCGAGTTTAAAATCCCACTGAAGAAACCTGGCCCATGTTATTTACTTTTTAAATAGCGTAACAGATGGTCCATAAGAGAGGTTTCCTGCCCGCAAGTGAGCACTGCATACAATGGTTTGGTGTGCACCTTCAGCTTCAGAGCAGCGCTTTGGGTGTGTGATGTCATTTCCTCTTGTCTGGTGCGTTGATAACAGGATGAGCCCAAGTGAGACAGGAACCAAAGGTTCTGCTTCACATTCAATCACGCGGGCCCACGTTAGGCAGCCGACTTCAGAGGACACCATGTTAGTGCATGCGGCATTTTACACCCGAGTGTAAGTCTCAGTGAGAACAAAGCTCTATGGCCCTGCAGTTCTACACACAGACTCTCACAGGCTCACTTGAGTCATCCAGGGAAAGGGCTTTGGAACCTCGTGCCTGTTACAGCCTGAAGCCAGCCTGTTTCTGAACTGGAATGTGAAGGCAGCTGGCTGTGTCAAAGGGCCAGAGAATAAAGCCACAGTGTAAAATGAAGCCCCAATTCACCAGAGAGAAGATGCTATTAAACCATCTCCTGCTTCCCCCCTCTGCTTCCTTGGAGGCCCCCTTGGAGACAAATGAATCTGTTCCTCCTCTGAGAAAGAAGGGTGGAGGCTCCTTTCAGAAAAATGTTATTGGGCTCTCTTTAAATGTCCTCATTTGAGGGGAATTAAAAGGAAATGTCATAAGACAGCATCTATACACTCAGGGGCATTGTATCAAGTGACACAATGCAGGGGAAATGAAGCCTCATCCTTTGGGGAAATCTAATAACTCCATCAATCAGCTTGGGTCTCCTGTCATCCATGGTAGGCTCCAGCCTCTTCAAGCAGGTCCTGTGATTTGCCGTGAGACAGCTGGATGAAGCAGGCAGAGGAGATGAAGAAATCTGCCAGTGTCTGTCGTCTTTTCTCCCCCCCCACCCCCATCCCCCAGGCACAATGCCCCTTTGTCCTCAAGCCCTGTTTCCCTCTGGGCGTGGCCTGAACAGGCATGGTGGCAAAGGCCAAAGGAACAGTTTGGTTCTCAGCTTGTTCCTCAGCAGCCCTGAGTGGGGTGAGCCTCGTCAGCAGCCTGGGAGTCACATCCAAAACTGGCAAGCTGCAAAGGGGTGTCTGTTGTTCTCAGCGAGGGTATGGGGGCACTCAGGTGGCCATCTCCTCATCTTTGGCTGGTGCTTGTGTGGTAAGGCAATGCAGGGGTGGAAGGTTGTGTGACCAGGAGAGAAAACACAGGGCTGGGTGACGGGTGATTGACTCCATCACCAGTTACTCAGTAAACTTTGGTAAGTTCCCATGCCTCTCTGTGCCTCAGTTTTCCCTGCAGACTTTGAGGCTGTGTGAGGATGAAGGACCTTTTAGGCCTGGCAATGTGAGTGTGATATTGCCAGGGACAGCTGAGGCCACGGTACAGGAGGCTTCTAAGTCAGACAGCACTCGGTTGAATCCTAGCCTCCCCACCATATGGTTTGGTTCACACTATAAAGTTTCTGTTTTTCTTTTGAGAAAGTATCAGGTTAAGTCTAATCTACCACACATCACACTGGGAGGTTTAATGACGGGACACTCAGAAGCAAGATCCTGATCGATGTCAGCATATGATCCATCTAGAACCGGCAAGCTTATCTTTGTAACCATTGTACATGCAGTTGAGTTAATAAAAAGCACATTCATCAACGCTCAAAATTGGATTGAAGAGAAATCATTTACCATTCTATCAATAAATAATTTCAGGGAGATCGTTGAAATAAAATCATTTTTGGAGATGGGATTTTAGATTGGGGTGATCTTGCCAAGTGAGTTTATTAATCACAGATGAACTCACTATTCTTATCTCTCATTTAAAATTGTGTGTGTGCCTCTTTGCGTGCATGCATTCTGTGTTATATGTTGTAACATGGACATGTGTTGACTGCATGTAATGCATGTTCGGAGCAGTGTGGAGGTCAGAGAACAATTTCTAGGTATTGCTTGTTCTCCTCTACGTGTCACCCAGGATTGAACTCAAGTTGTCAGCTTTGTGAAATTGCTTTACCATGGACATCTGTGACTATCAATGCTTCAAAAGGTAAGGTCTAGGTTATCAGGGCTTCTGGGAAGACCCTCTAAGCTGGTATACTGAGGGACAACAATGGTTCTCTAGAACCACAGGTTCCTTTTAACAAAATCATAGTTAGTGTGGCATAAGCGTTGCTCTGAGCATGTTATAGGCTGAGGTAGCCTGTGGTAGTTGAGAAAACTTTGGGTGGTTTCTCTCTTCAACCTTTACAAGGTCCAAGTCAATAAGTTGCAGCTAAGTGGCAAGAACCTTCCTCTGAACCATCTCTTTAGCCAGCCTAGGATCTTCATATTTTTAGATGTATGGTGTTCTTTCTCCGTTAGTCTTAGTGGGTGGATGGGTTCCTTTCTTTCTCTCTACAAGTCTTAGAGCTTTTCTTTTCTGTGGTGGTTATCTTTCCTTCTCTCTCTGTTTTATTCTTCTCTTTTCTTTCTTCTTTCTTCTTTTTTTTTGTGTGGTGTTTTCCCCTTCTCTTTAACACAGCACCTATGTGTATGCCATCTTTGTTGCACGGGCTGACTCTGTGCACCCAGAACTTTCCAGAAGGGAGCAGAGGGATTTGTAGATCTGTACCATGCTATTTTGCACTCTGCCTGCCTCCATACTTGGCTCCTTGTGGAAAGCGTTCTCCTTAACCCCTGAAGAGCGAGTTGAGCTCATGTCTAAAGCTTGATTCCTCTTTTCATTGGCATCCATGGTGTGTTGGGTACCTGGGTCTTCTCTTGGAACTACCCACACAGAAGCCTACAGAGAACTCCTGGAAACTCACAGGATGTGGCGTCTTTGAGGCTCACTAGATTCTCCTGGTCCTTCAGCACCTCTCCTATCTGGGCCCAATCCTGGGACAGAAGGGCATTGAGTTCCCTGTCCCTTTGCTCCTGTCTTTCCCTAGCAGGATTAGCATGAGTCCCAGCACGGAGAAGACTATTTCTTTTGAGCAGGCGCCTGGACTGCTCTCATCAGCTGGGAATCCGGCCATTTCCCGCCTCCACCCCTGCCCTGTGGAGTTGAGGGCTAATTGGGCAGGCTAGATATGAGAAGCTGGATGGCTCCCTACCTCCTACTGATTCGGGTTCTTACACAGAGGCCTCATGTGTTGTGAATTATAGAAATGCCAACCACACCCACAATGAAATCCAAGCACCAAAAAGCTTTGGAGAGCCAAGTGTAAGTGACTCTGAATTGCTGTCTCTGCTCGTGCTGGCTCTATGAGGCTGGCTTCCTGTAGGGCCAATGGATTTACTCCTGTCATTTGCTTGGCGCAAGGTTACCTCATTTCTGATGCTTTTCTTTAACTGTCTGCTGCCAGCAGCTAGGACAGTGTCACACCCTGTATGGGCAGAAGGACCCTTCTCCATGGGAGGTCTCTTCACCATCAGAAGAAGCACATAGAAAAGCCTTTAGGCCCAGTATCAAGTCTCCATCTGGTAAGAGACGTCAGTGCCTCTTGTGGGATCTAAGTCACAATCTGCAGCCTTTCAGAGCTTAGAGAATGCTTGGGTTCAAGGGTCCCTTTGGCCAGACACAGACATTGAGTTTCATGTGGTCTCTCTGCTCACCTGGGCCTAGGTGCTCCAATCCACAGAGCACCAAGAACTTCTCCCTCCAGGAACTGCTCCCTGTGGTCTTGACCTGTGCTGATGAGCAGAGAAAGGTAGTATGGTGGGATAGCCATGTAAATAGGATTTGGAGAAACTTTATGAGTTTCTTTTAAGGTAATTTTGACTGCAAAGAACACTCTGCTTTTTTTTTTTTTTTTTTTTTTTAATTTGGGAGACTTCAGTTCTACCAGGAGCTTGTTAAGTGTTAAGAGCGTGCTTGAGGTTGACATGTTGTCTCTTCATGTGGTTTGAAGCTCTCCGGCTTCATTTATTTCTGATGTGGTATCTGTAGCCAATGAAAGCTCTTCTCCTCCCCCTCCTCCCCCTGGGCCCCCACTCAAAGTTATAAAATGAGAGTTTGGGGTTTCTGTCTTTAACATTTCCCCTCTGTGAAATCTCTTTAGGCCTGAGAACATTTTCTCAGCTCTTCCAAGGAGCTGCAATGTTCTTTTCCTCCTTCGCTCAATAATGGGGGCAGTAGGATGCCTGTTAAAGAGCCTGGGAGGTGGAAACAGGTGTTCACCTTCCCAGCTGGTATCTCTGAGTGCACGCTCAGTGTCGTAGATATGCTAAGAACAAAAGTTGTACGAAGGGGAACCCAGTCCACAACCCAACCTACTTGAAGACCAGGAATTCCATCATCCTCTTTTATAAAATTGTGGGCATGTACATGCATATGTATGTGTGTGACTTTTATTTGGGACAGAGGCTCTCACTGGCCTACATCCAGGTAGTCTAGGCTAGCTGGACAGTCAGCACCAGGGATTCCTTTGTTTCACCCCTATCTGCCATTGTCGAGACTACAGATGATGCTGTTGTGTCTGGCTTTTTACACGGGTTCTGAAATGCTGAGCTCAACTCTTTACAAAGTAAAGACAAGTGCTTCACTGACTGGCCACCTCTTCAGCACCCAGTATCCCTATTAAAGATCACTTACTCTTAAGCTACTAAATCTGAAGATCATATCCAATACCTCGACTCTTTCACCTCCTCTAGTTCTGGGGCCTATTGGCCATCATACTTTATGTCCTTATTTTCTTGAGCAGAGCCTCTGATCTGGTTAATTGAATCCATGGGAAAGGGTACCATGCCATGGTTAGAAATGTTTATCCCAGCCTCAGTCCATGTCCTGCTCTGATTTGTCTCACTTTGTGATCCAACTCAGTTACATAGCCTCTCAGGGACACAGTTTTCACCTACTGGAAGCCTAGGCAGGTAGTTTTCAGGCCATTAGAGAAGAGCACTTCTGTCAGCCATTGAGTTCAAATGATCAGAACTTAGCAGAAAAGGGAGTGTCTGAGTCATGTATAGGTTTAGGCAACCACAGAGAGGTCTGGACTCTAATTCCAGGATCAGAAAACAGGGTATGGAGTCTGCAGGCTGCAGAGTCTGCAGCTAACTGTATGTGAAGACAGCAACACTTTGTCCTAGAATGACTTATGGAATCCAACGGGATTCAGAGCGCTTGAAGAGGGGACAGATTTCACAAAAGGAAGAAGCATTCTAAAACAAGGAAATAAACAAAACCCAACCATGCCAGCCCAAGCAGCTTCTTTTGTCTCTGTTGGGAAAAGGCTGTTAGTGAACAGTCAAAGCTTCATGGCTGCCATGTCCTATTTGGGGGTTGCCAGCAGTTTCTGTGTGCAGTAGAAACGCTGAAGTTTTTTGCTAAATAAATTAAGGGCACACATAGTTGTGGAGTCTCAGACATTTGGTGCTGTTGAGGTTTGGCATTTTGAATATGGCGATATGATGTAAGGTGATCAATGTTGGTTCTTTCCTGATCCAATCCCTCTCTGAATACACCAGAACCTTCCAACAACTCCTCATGGTTAATGAGTGACTTACATATACCTTCACATGATTGACATCTCCTTCACCTATCTCCTCTTGGTTGTAGACAGAATGGACTGCACATTTGGGTCCCTCCCTTCAAATTTCTATGATAAAATCTTCACCACCAAGGCCAAAGTGACCTTTCTCATTCCTTCCACCATAGGAAGACACAGTGACAAGCGTCCTGAATGTGAAAGAGGAAATGGTTCAAGCCAGACAGCATTTTGCTGGCTTTTTGATCTAGGACCTCCAACATCTAGATCTGCAAGGTAGATATTTCTGTTGTTTCTAAGGCAGTTGATCTGTTACTATGGTATGGGATGGTATGTATTATGGTATGTCATATGATGGCTGAAACAAACTAACATACTGCCTTGCCTCACCAGCCCCCACTTTGAACACACTGTCTCCTCATAGAAACTTGAGTGTGCTTTATGCCTACCGCATCCTGAGGTTCGCTGTTGCCTCTTTTATCTCTAGAAGTGGCTAATCTCCTCCTTATCAAGAGTCTTTTTGATTCTGTCTCTGAGAAGCCTGTCTACTATTGTCTCGAGCAATGCCCTTGTGCAGTTGTTGTAGAGCCATCCATGTCTATCTTTGTAATTGTGACTTTTCTGCATTGTTGGCTTAATATTGTCTGAGAGCTCTGGAGGCCAGAGCTTCTCTCAGTTTACATCCTTAGGTACATAATATAGAATTGTCACTGAATTTGGACAAAAAGAGGCAATTATACAAATCCAAAATATAGGGTTTGTCTTAACAAGGTCTTAAGATACACTAAGAAACTGCAGACAGCAGCGCCTAACCTTGAGTAGTTAATCCAAAAGATGTAAAAGGATCCATTTGGAAATGGTTTTTAAAAGACAGGGCATACTTCAGGATTTAGAAAATGCCACATTGACCTAGGAAGGGAGCAAATATGGCCTTAGACTTAATTCTCTATTCAGAACTAACTGTTCTCTGGTTACAAATTCAATTTGGGTTCCTACCTATGGTCCCAAATATGTTTTCAGGAGACCTGCAAATGGGCACTGTTAACTGTTCACCAGGTCATTTGAGAATCCACATAGGCTGGTAAGGGGTGGATGAAAGGTGTATAAACTACTTTCCTGTTGCTATGACAAAACTCCTCACAGAAACCATTGAAAGAGGAAGCTTTATCTTGGTTGGGAGTAAGGGCATACAGTCCGTCATGGTGGGGAAGACAAGGAGGTGGGGAGTCTGGAGGACAATTTGTCACATCTCAATGGGCAAGGGAGCAAAGCGAGCTAGGGCAGAGTTGTTGGATGATGGAGCTACCCTATGGATGTGAGCCACTTTCTCCAACTTAGGCCCCCTCCTCCTAAGCATCCCACAGCCTCCCTACAGGTTGTTGTCAGCAGCTAGAGACCAAGGTTCAAACACAGGAGCTCATGGAAGACATTTCACATTTAAACCATAACACCGAAGGGCAATTGAGAAGGAGCGAGCGATGCTTAAAGGTGCAGTTGTTATGGCTGAAGAACGGCTCTGAAGAACGCTCGGCTGAGCACAGAACAGGAATCATAGGAGAGCAACTTGACTTCAGAATCAAACCTCTTCCAGCTTCCTTCCTTCCTTTGTGTATTTGAAAGTTTGTAGCAGAAGAAATAGGGCCAAGAATTTCTGAATGTCACATTATGCCACCTGGATATTGGCGAGGGCCATAGACAACCCAAAACATTGATGAGGTGGAGTGTTATATGATTATTGCCTGCTTGCGTGGAGGAGAAGACCCATGCACTCAGTATGAGAAATAGAAATAAATAGAACCCTAAGGCCTGTAAAACGGGCCTGAGAATACGCCCCTGGTTTTGCACAAGATTATGAAAAAAAAAAACAATAATTGATCAAGATTCTTTCCAGCCTCATCCCGACCCTTGGAGCCTGTAGCTTGAGGAGTGAGGAACTTGGGGCCTAGGGATGGATTTGGGTCCATTACGTTGGTAGGAGCCAGTACCTGGAGACAGAGGAGCGGAGAGAGCTGGAGGCTTGCTGTTTCTCTTTTTCCCTTGAAAGCCCTGAGCTCATGCCCTGCTCCCCCACTTGCCGTTTTCTTCTGGGATGACTGTGGTTGGGTTAGTGGAGTGGGACACTCTGTAACCCAGGGGAGGGGAGAGGATGGCACAGTCTTTAGTAATCCGTGTAGTATGATGTTCGCCATCTGGGGCTAAAAACAGATTTAGAAGGAAAAGCTTCTCAAGGTAACGAAAGACAAGAAATCCACAAATACAGCCAGAGCCTTCAGCTGTGTTTGGGAAGTTTGCCTCACCACTGAAACTAAAGGAAAACGGAGTATATGTGGCTAAGAAAAATCTGAGGCGTTTGTCTCTGATGCAGTGGGAAGCAGTTGTGACAGACTTCATTGTATGTATTTACTTTCATAGGTTTTAAAACTGATAGGAAATAAAGAAAAATTTCTAGGAAGCAGAGAAGGGAATTGGTTGCATGAGTTGGTTTTAGTCATTTTCCTCAACACTAAAGGCTAAGCAGACAATTCCTTGTATGTATGTTTAGACACATACACACCCATCCATCCACCCCACACTCCTACACACACACACACACATACACACACACACACACACACACACACACACACACACACACACACGCACCTTTAAACCTTGCCCTTGAAGTTCAAGTGACTTTACCTATCAGAATGAAATTGTAACCACTGGCTATGACAACTCTAGAAGATGTGACAAGATACAACAATTGGTTAGAATTTACCAAGCAAGGGTTTTAAAACTGATTTAGCCTGAAGTAACCTGTGAGGAAGTTGTGTATGATAGAACTTTAAACTCCCACCTACCTTTGAACACCTTTATATTTAAACTAACGAAATCTAGAATCAAGTTACGCATTTAAAGAAGGCTCCCATATAAAATATGTCCCAGCTCAGTAAACTCAGTTTGTGTTTTCCAATTATAATTTAGTAGAGATAGACCTCAGAAAACAAAAATAAATAAGAGTGATTAGTGATATTGCTAAAGTTTTTTTTTTTTATTTTATGTGGGGTTCTTTTAACTAAACATTCATAATTTATTTCTCCATTTTTTTTTTCTGCCCAGAATGTGAGGTTACAATTACCACACAAGTTTGCCAAGTATGTATTAATAGCTATTTGATGAATCAGTACATTTCTCAAGACCAGTTCTTTAAATAACCAGGTGTCCCCTTTTAACCGTTGCATACGGAAATACAAACATTGACACCAGACAGGTCTTCCTGACCCTGTAAGATTGGCAGCCAAGGACTACTGTGTTTACACTCTTAGATAAGGACAGCTTATCTCTCTGACATGCTGTGTCTGGAATTTTGAAACACAACCTATGACTTGGCTTTTCTGGATATAGAGGGACTTCTTGTACCTCTGGCCACTCTGCCATTGTTCACCACACATGGATGTGTGAGAGCAGCCCCTTTGGTTCAACTGTTTTATTTTGCTTCCCTTGGAACCATGCACCTGGGTCTGCCTTTGGCCTGTTGTATTTCTGTGGGCCATTCCTGGTCCCAGGGAATTTCACTAAGTTGCCTAGGCTAGTCTGGTATTTACTCTGTAGCTCACATTGGCCTTGAACTTGTGATCCTCCTGTATCAGCCTCCTGAAGTCTGGTGCAGAGAGACTCTTCAACAGGAAATTTATGTGGATTACATTCTTAAAGGTAGAGGTCTTAATCTGTAAAGACTGTGGGATCATAAGAAGTACAGAGGAACTCTCCGAGCCGCTCTTGCCGAGGACCCAGGCTTTGTTCCCAGCATCTACAGGTGGCTCACGATCATTTGTAACTCCACTTCCAGGGGATCTGATGCCCTCCATGCACACTGCCACACATGATGCTGAATGTACATATACAATAATTTAGATAATAGGAACAGAAATTTCTCTCTTTGCCATGAGAACTCAACAAGAAGTTACCGTTAGGAAGTCAGAAGCATCACCCTCCCCAGCATCCTACCTGCCTGGTACCCGATCCTCCAGTTTCCAGAGCCATAAGGAAAAAAAACTCCATTGTCTAAGCTGCTCACTATGGTATTTTTTTGTCAACATCCACCAATACTAATACAGATGTAAAGCTGATGTAAAAGAACTGTCAAGGCACAATTTGTTTGAGCAGAAAGCATCTTGTTCCTTCTAGTCCTTCCTTAAGACAGCACTTTCTGTCCCTTCTTCCCCTGGTGTTACTTGCACTTACGCAAACACTGATGTTCTTTCTGTTACTAATATATAACGCTTATCAAGGGCTCACAATGGGTTAAAGTCTGTACTCAATGCTTCTGTATTGTTTGTTACAGGAGCAAGACATACTGGTGTGAACTAATTAAAGTCATTAATCTTTATAACAACTCAGATAGGTTGTCAGTATTACCACCCCTCCTCCATGCACACTTCGTATTTACTAAACTGATAATTTAGTGAGTCAGGTAGCAGAGTGAAGATTTGAACCCCACTTTCAGCACCCCTGTGTGAAACATTTTGCTATTCTTCCATGAGAAGCCTATCACATCTTTTATACCACACCACAGCCTTGCATAATAGGTGATACGAAGAGCCATATTTTGCTGGCAGAGAAACCGAGGCACAAAATGTCCATGGTACCATTTCTAGCACCATGCATTCAAACCTAAGCTCTCCAGACAAGACTGGAAGATTCTACCCTTACCATCTACACAGTTCCTCTGAAGGTGATAATGCTGGAGATGGATGGTCTCCTGCCGGTGTTGTCTGTGGAATTTCCATGGAAAGGCCAATGCAGTGAACTGGAGATTGGGGTGCAGCTTGCAGAAAGTAGACAGATTTGGTGATGCTCTTTTGGCCACAGGTACCAACTCTACATCGGCTGCATTCCATGTATTTTACCAGAGATTCCCGTCTCAGAGGCAGGGAGGGGACTCAAGTGTCTGGCTCTGACTCAGACAGAGTCCATGTGTTTGGGAGTCAAAGCTTCTTTGTTTGACATTGGAACAACTTCTCTCGTTCAAAGTCGGCTGTGCACCTGCAGATTTCCCATTAAACTGCCTGCCGAATCAGGAATAATGATTCTCAGGGGGAAGAGATATTATTTGCATTTGAATTAATGTTGAGTTCAGAGTCACAGATTCCTCATCAAGAAGGATTTAGAGCAATTGCTGATATCCTGGGGATCTGTGACCAGCTCATTATTTTCATCTCACAGGGTAGCACTAGAATTCTTAATTTTTTTCAAGTCTTCTTTCAAAAGTTTGGCTCTTTTTACCCCCCTGATCATAATTATAATAATTTTGAAACATCAGTCTGCTCAGATATCAAGGTGTTGAATGGATAATTTCACGTTAATGAATTTGTCTCATATGGGCTTACTTTCCACATCTGTCCTGAACTGAATAGCTAACTGGTTAATACGAGAGCTGTTCTGCTTCATTAGCTTCTCCCTGTTCATCGCCTTTAGGTGGAACTGATGCTCTGCCAGTTGTGAGCCCTGTCAGCCATCTCCAAATTCTGTTCTTAAACACCGATGCCAAGGAAGAATAAAAAAAAAAATGAGATAGTCTTTTCATCTAGACAAACTGCAGGATTCCACACTCAGTGGCTTCTGTGAGATTAGCAAGTGTTTGTTATGGACATCATAAACACTTGTACCTGAGAACATCATGGGCAAAGTGTTCAAAGAAGGACACACATCCCCGGCAAGGATGAGTGTTAGTGGAGACAAGGCAAGGGAAGGTGGGATAGCTGGTGAACTCAGGAAGGGTGAGAGGGGTAAAGGGAGAAACCGGGATATCATGGTAACCCAGAAGCTTTGTTTAACGGGCTTCCATTTGAGTCGAAAGCTTTGCCACGTTTTATGGAGGTGTCTTGACTGATGTGTGGCCCGGGAGAACATTTTGGAATGTAGTTTCAAATAAGATGGAGTCAGGAGATGGCACGGCATCCTGGAAAAAGAATAGGTGGTCACCTGCCTTCTTGAGCCTCCCAGTTCAGCCCAGATGGAGACAAGATCAGCTAGGACAATCTGGGCTGTGAGGGAAAAATCTGAGCCATCCAGGAAAGAGCTGTACCATGCCTCACAGCAGGAAGGCTCAGCGCACTTCAGTGGAGCTGTGATGAATATCTTTCTGCTCTGATGTCCTTTGCTTAACATAATTCCTTAAGCTTTTCTACTCAGGGCTATATGATGACCACTGAAGAAAACGGAGTTGGCATGCTTTTGTTTTTATCCCACCCCCAGGATGTGAATAGCTAGAGAGTCTCCCATTCATGAAAGAAACATTCTTCACCTCAGGTGTGGTTGGGTGAATAAGCCTTGTCCTGCTCTAGGACGTATATATTATATAATTGATATAAAGGAAAAGTCATGAGCTGTTATCTTAAATCTGAGCTCTGGAATCAATTACTGGCAAGCAGTATGGGTGAACTCCATCCAAATGGGCCAATCAGTGCTAGGAGAATTATTTTGTGGGATGTGTGGGTTCTGGAGAAATAGAACTAGAGAAAGGAAGGAAGGAATAGAGTATGCCAGTCAGCTTTCAGTTACTGTAACAAAATGCCCGAGATAATCAACTTAAACGCAGGAAAGGTATGTTTGACTCACAGTTTCCAAGGTTTCAGTTCATGACTACTTGCCTCTGTGAATAACACACCTTGAAGAGAAAGCACAAAGAAGGAGGCCTGTTTCCCTGTATAGGATCAGGGGTTGGGGAGAAGAGAGGAAGGGACTTTAGGACTAATGTCCCTTTAATGGTCATGCCTTCAATTCACCAACACAGCTCTACAGGCCCCATATCCTGGAAGTTCTGCCATCTTGCAGTAGTGCCAAAGACTTAGTTTCTAAGCCTTCAACACACAAGTCTTTATGAAATGTTAGAGAGATAAACATATCAGGAAGTAAAGACAAAGAAACAGAACTCATTATGCTCGTCCTTACTGAAGAGTTCTCCAACAGTGCTTTGAGGTGCAGAGATTATCTGATGTCTAGTGGTCCAACCTGGGCCAACTTTCCCTAAGGCTAGAAAGCTAGTTTCTTTACTTCAGGTGTTTGTGAAGTATATAACCAAAAAATAAACAAAGAGCAAACCCAGAAAATAGAAGGAAACACCAAAACTCAAGCTATTAGAAAAAGTGGAGTGTGTATGTGTCTACACTTCAAGGCTATTAGGTGTGTGCCCTGGCCTGTTTCCTGCAAGCCTTCAGAGGGAGGGAGCCAGAACGTAGGGGAGAAGGAGAGAGTAGAGAGGAAGAGAGGAGATTAGAAGATGAGAGGAGAGAGAGATGTAGGCTAGTGATGGAGACGAATGTTCACGTGTCTATAGCAGTCAAAGGTAGTTGGTATACCTAGGTTGGGTATTGGGTTACACTTCTGATTGTATGGGTATCTTGTTACTGATCATTGCCAAATATATAAGCTTTGATTAATCTATAAGAATTAGAGTCTCATTCTCTTACTGGGCCCGCATGGATGGAGGAATGATCTGAGGAATGCCCTGCCTTGCGGAGACAGTGTGGAAGATTGGCAGAGCCATCTCTCATGCTGGACATCTAGTGGGTGGCAGGGCTGGTGTTTCTGGTGGCTTCTGGCAGCCAGTTCTAGCTGCAGCATACATTTGGCCTCAGGAGAGAAACATGGTGGCTGGGCTAGGCAAGCCGCTGCAGCTTAGAGTGGGCCTGAGCCAGAGGCCGTTTTTAAATAATTACTACAACAACGCCCCAAGAAATCCAGTGAGAAGAGATCGCAGAGTGAGCTGGGGCTTCTTTGTGAGGTGCCTTCCTATGTGGGCAAACCAACTCTGTGACAGCCACACTGTTGTTATCTGAACATTCGATTAACTTTTATGTTCTTTGTGTCACATACACCTTTCTACTTCTTGTCATCACCCGGGGAACATTTCTACGTTGTCCATTTCATGTACGTCTGTCTCTGTTTTCCATTTGGGATTAGCAGATGGAATGTCGTCTCCTTTAGCTGAAGGTTTGGAATGTAGGCGGAAACAGCCACTCCCCCCAACCCCCCAGGTTATGGTGGACTTGTGTTAACAGTTTAAGTTTTAAGGAGCTGTGAAATTGATGACAGCTGTCTAAAAATGACCTGGATGTGGGCAGAGTCCCAGCATGGGGACCAGCAGGACGGTCCTGCGGTAGGCCTTCTATCCAGTAACAGAATATAACACAGGCTTTCTGAAAACCCAAACTTTAGAAGTCAGTGATGTTGAGGCAGGAGGTGGCAATGGCGGGGTCGGGGGAGGGGAGTGGGAAAGCATTGCGTGGCCTGTGCTCGATTCACAGAGTAGCTGAGTAATAAATGACCGTGGGGGTAAAGTCAAGAGCTCAGATACCTGAGGACAACTGAGGAAAAGATGGTGCTGTTGTGTGGACTCTCATGACCCCACGAGGTTCTTGTGTTAGAGTCTTCACTGGAGGCCTGCTGCTGGAAAGTATGGAGCCTTTAAAAAGGGGATTATGGGATGTCACTTCCTCTCCTCTCTCTCTCTCTCTCTCTCTCTCTCTCTCTCTCTTCCTCTTCTTGCCATGTTATTCAGGATATGTTGTTTCTTAAGACACCCAGAAAGAAACAGAGCCAATTAATTATGGACTGAGTCATGTAAAACCATGTGCTAAAATCTATCTTTTCCCTATTAATTGGTTATCTCAGGTGTTCCAGTTTGTCTGACTGGCAGTTTGATTGTCCATTGAGGAGATTAGTGAAGCACTTCCTAGGTGTGTCTGTGACGGCATTTCCAGTGGCAAGTAAATCTTAAGACTGTAGCATCGTGAGTGTATCAATCTCTTGAGGAATTCATAACACGATGGCATAGTTTGGTGGAGGTGGGGTCCAGCTAAAGAAAAGAGGTTACCAGGGTGCTCCTTGGAGCACTCTATCTGATGCTCCGTGCCCGCCTCTTCAGTCACCATGAAGTAGACAGCTGTCTTCCACAACTTGCTCCAGCCTCCATGATGTATTTGACCACAAGAATAAGAAACAATGGACACGAATCCTCTGAAACTTGGAGCCAAAGTACATTTTCTCCCTATATGCCCACCAGATAAGCTGGTGCAGCAAAGGTAAAGGTAACTTATTTATTGGGTATTTGTTATAGCTACGGAAAGCACGCAGAGAACGTGTCACATGGAAAGTAAATGAGACCCACAGCTTGAATCCTTATGTATCTTCCAAAGCACCATGGATGCCCAAACGGCTCTTCAGGTACCCACTAAGTTGTTCTGGTCACAAAATATAAGTGAGGATGGTACAGTGACCATTGCCACAGAAGCGCCTTGGCATCCAGGAGTGATGGAGCTGGTGGCACAGAAAAGTGCTTATGGAGTTTGGAGGACCTTGCTGAAGGGACGCGAAGAACAGCGAAAAGCATGGAAGGTCCCAGTGAGTGTCACAGAGGCTTGGATGTCTGACGCTGTTCCGATCAGTCCAGAGCAGCATGACAGCCAGCATCTGTACTAGGGACATTCAGACCCAGGACACTTCTGTCTAAGGCCTGCCCTGGGTAATGCTGCACGGGAGGATGTCTTGAGCCTCTCTGGCCTCAGTGTACGGAATGTCAGTCCTCTCTTTCCTTTCCCAGAGAAAGGAACAGGGTGACTAACAACGCTAGCTCCTGGAAACTGTCAGTTTTCCTGTTGAGATTTTTAATCCCAAGTTGGGAACAACTGCTCTAGAGTAAAGCAGAACTCAAGCATCTGGGGTTATCTATCGGATGGCTGGGGTCATAGGTTATCTATCGGATGGCTGAGAAGCCTCATCCTTGGAGCCCAGGGCAATGACATCATTGGCAAAAGGACAACTCACAGCTGAGGAAAGAAGTTTGGACTCAAGTGTAAGGACACTTGGAGAAGTGACTTCAAGATAGAGAAGCATCTAGACTTAAAATTTTAGTCACTTATGTTAGCATTCCTTCTAGGCCCCACCCCTGTTACCACAGTTGTTAGATGAAGTGCCCTCCTGGACAAATCACAGCCGAGCCAGCATGGGACTCACCTGGGAGGCTTTATTAACAGAGGTGCCTCTGAGGCGGGGTAAGGGGAAAGAAGTGAAGAATAGAGAGTGAGTAGAGGAGAGAGAGAGTGAGTAGAGGAGAGAGAGAAAGAGAGAGAGAGAGAGAGAGAGAGAGAGAGAGAGAGAGAGAGAGAGAGAGAGAGAAGGGGCTGACCATGAGCGCATGTAGAGAAAGAAAGAGTGAGGGGAAAAGGGAGAGAAGGAACAGAGAGGG
This sequence comes from Mastomys natalensis, assembly GCA_021653895.1. Lineage (NCBI taxonomy): Eukaryota > Metazoa > Chordata > Mammalia > Rodentia > Muridae > Mastomys > Mastomys natalensis. Next base: position 840,295 of record JAJTUV010000163.1, on the reverse strand, counting down.
TAAGAGAGTAGGAGAATGAAGCGGGCGGGCGGTTCTGATGTTGAGATCTTGGTCCCCAGTTGGTTCTTGATTTGTCAGTAAAGAAAGCTGGGGCTAAATAAATTGCTAATGCTAAATAAAAAAATAACTAAAATAAAAGAAGCAAGAGATTGAGAATTGAATTGGATGTAACCATTTAAAAACAATAGTGAGGACAAAACTTCAAAGATCTATCGTGGGTGTGTGTGGATAGCAATGCAAGAGCAAGGTGCTTTGGTGAACACCGCTTACATCCGCTTCACAGTCCTACAGATACTAATAAGGTGAGAATCATCTTCACTTTGTAGAGGAGCAATCTGAGCAACCTGCTGCTCTTCAGGAAGCCAGAGGCTGTGTGGTTTGAATAGCTATGGACCCCATAGAGTCATGTGTTTGAATGCTTGACCCATAGGGAGTGGCACTATTAGGAGGTGTGGCCTTGTTGGAGGAAGTGTGTTGCCGTGGGGGTGGGCTTTGAGGTTGCCTATGCTCAAGCTCCGCCCAGTGTGACGATCCAGCCTCCTCCTGCTGCTGTGTATGGAGATGTAGAACTCTGGGCTCCTCCAGCACCTTGTCTGCTTGCATGCTGCTGTGCTCCTTGCCACAATAGTAATGGATTAAACCTCTGACACTGTAAGCCAGCCCCAATTAAATGTCTGCCTTTATAAGAGTTGTGATAATGGTGTCTCTTCACAGCAATAAGACAGAGGCTAAAACCATTTCTGTCCAGTTGCAAAGTTTGTGTCTCTTCCTCTGTGTTAAAAATGCAGATTTTTACCAGGAACCTTCATGGAAGAAACCCTGAGCTTTCACCAGGCCCCGTGTCAGCTGCCTGAGAACCAGTCTTCCAAGCAAGGGTCTGCATGCACCAGAGACAAGAAGATTTCATTCTTTCAGAAGTTTCACTGTAAGGCAAGCCAGTTAAGAAAAACTTGGTTATAGCAAAGCTATAGTTTATGGCTCAAGAGGAAAGCTATAGCTTATGGCTCAAGAGGGACAAAATAAAACCATGCTTTGATGATCCTGGCAGCAGGCAGAGAGAAAAGGATACATAGGGCCTTTCCCTGCTGGAAAATAGAGTGGGAGGGGGAGGCTTTAGCCATAGGGTTTTAGAGAAGTTTGTTAGATTGTTTCTACATGCAGAAGGTGGTAAGCCTATGGAGCCCGTAGCTTCGAAACACTGGGAAATGACAGAAGCAGAATGCCAGGAAGAAAATAGTCCATCCTATAACTGGAGAGCTCACTGCCGACTGGGGAAACCCTGGAGCTCACTCTAACTTTTGACACTCGTGTGAGCTCGGTTTTCTAAGACAAAAATGAGGATTTGTAATTCTCTGAAAAGTCCCTCTCTCCTCCCCCTCCCCTCCCCTCCTATCTCCTCTCCCTCAGTCTCTTTTCCTGGAAAATCCCTTTTGGCTGTTAGATTGGGGCAGGGGTGTAGGGGGTGGGGTGGGATGTCTGGGGTGTTTCTGAGAAGTGTTAACCCTTTGAATGCTGTACCGTGGTACAGAAGAAGATCAGCATCTATCCCTTGGGCAATTCCCAAGGGCCCCTGCTACTGTTCCAATGTGTGTACCAAAATTATTCTTTTAGTCTACAAATACCTGTAAACGGTCATATGTTGTAACTGAGTAAATAAAATGAGCTAAATGCTATCCCTTCACAGAGATGGAGTAGTAAAACAAGGAGCAATAAAGCCCTCTCTATCTAAGTGGGAGGAAGCTAGGAAGCATGTGTCCCACAGCTGGGCCCGTTCACATTGGGTGGATATGGAAATTCTAAGGAAATACTACTTTAAAGTTAAAGTCCATAAGACCAGTGAAGGGTAGCCTGGCAAAGAGCAAGGCAAAAGGGTATTCTGGAGGCAAAGATGTAAGGGAGCAATGTGGAAGGCTGGTGTTGGGATCCTAATCAGAACAGGAATATTCTGCCTGCAGAAACTGGAAAGATGGAGGGACTTCTGGCCCAAGGTTAGTTCAACTTCCTGCTAGATGCACTGGGTATCCATCCACCAGAAACTTTTGAGCATGAGGGAGTCCACCCTAGAGCTTGTTCCTATCTCAGTTCTCAAAGTGGATGTTGTCTGGCTCTGACATCAAGCGACACTGTGCAAGGACATTGCGTGATGGGCAGGGGCTGCTGCTGGCATCCACCCAATGTGTGTCACTGTCACACCTCCCAGGCATAGGCGGACTTGCTGACAGAAGAGAGGGTTGCTCACAGGTGTGAGCATGTGACTGGCAGAGCTATCTGTTTCTATAGCCTGGCCTCTGGCACGGAGTAGGAATCACTAGTCCTCACAGAACTCTCTGCCTGTGTTGTCTGTCTGCTTCGTACTGTCTTCTTGGAGGAGTAATAGGCAGACTGAGGTAGAGGCCCCCAAATCACTTTATATTCCACTATCTATTCTGCCACCTTCGTACAGAATTCCCTCAGGTGTGAGGGATAATTTAGATTACTATCTGCTAAAATGATTAGCTTCTTAGTGGTAGCTGGTGAGTCACGCTGGGAAACACATTTTTTTTTTTTTTCATGGCCTCTCCACTGATGAATAGAAAAATCATTTGCTTTGTTTCTTCTTTAAAATATATTAACTTACGATGAACTTAGCTTGAAGCAAATGGATTCACATTATTGTCATATTAGTGTCCTGACACCGGAGCTAGAAATCTCCCAGGCTATAGAAGGGACACAAACACTGAGCTTTTTCTTCTCCCCTGAGACATCCCTTAGAGATCAGAGGGTTTGACTCTCAAGCCAGAAACGGGAATCTTTGGGTTTCAGCCCCTTGGTTTTCTAGATAGCCTCTCAGGGGATTCCCTTCCTGGCTGGAAACAGAAGAAGGAACTTGGAATTCTGGTGAATAAGTTTTAGAGGAAGAAATAACTTTTTTTTTTTTTTTGGGGGGGGGGGTTTGGTCTTTTTTCGAGACAGGGTTTCTCTGTGTAGCTTGGCTGTCCTGGAACTCACTCTGTAGACCAGGCTGGCCTCGAACTCAGAAATCTGCCTGCCTCTGCCTCCCACGTGCTGGGACTAAAGGGGTGCGCCACCACTGCCTGGCAAGAAGTAACTTTTCTTACAATACCTTCACATGAGAAATTTCCAGAAAGAAATACCTGCATGATTGCTCCATCTCACGGGCTCACCTCCCCAGCACATCCCAACATATTTGGGATTCTGCAAAAAGAAACTAGAAGTCCCTGTTTACCTCCTTGTGGGGTGAGGGTGGGGGGTCACAGAGCAGACTGAAGGAACCAAGCTGCCGAAGATAGCAAAGCCAGGGCACCTGAACACTGATTGCCTTTCTAAGAGCTGCCTGTATTCATCTGCTTACAAAGCAGTATAGGCAGACACAGGGGCAATGGTCTCAGTGGATCCAGTCCCTTTTCTTCTTTTCTTTTCTCTTCTTTTTGTCTTTATTTTTAATGTAAGAAACTTATTAGTAATACCTTTATACTTCTTCTTTAAAAAACACATTTATTTTCTGGCATGCTTTTTAAAAATCATTTTCACCACCAGTGTGGTGGTGCTGCGGACCTTTGATCCAGCACTGGGGAGGCAAAAACAGGTGGGTCTGAGTTCCAGGACAGCCTGGTCTACAGAGTGAGTTCCAGGACAGCCAGGGCTACACAGAGAAACCCTGTCTCATGAAACAAACCAGCATAAACAAAACAAGTCATTTTCACCAATCTAGCTATTTTGATGTGAGGTTTTTCTCCATTGTAAGAAACGTTTGTTCCAAACTGGAGGTGAGGGAGAGCAGACATATTCAGAATTCAGAAGGTTTCCAGGTCAGAGACTGAGGGAAAAGAGACCTGGTCTGAAATTCTCAGGCAGGTCTCCATCTCTCTGTACAACTGCTGCGTGGAAGTGAAACCACACAGATAAATAGATAGTATGGGAGCCCAGAAGGGAAGCCGAGTCTGTGATATACAGAGGCACAGTTAGAGGAGCTCTGCTTCATTGTCAGTGATAACAATAATTAAAGGGCTCTGGAACCTCAGTGCTCACCCCTGGGATGTTTAATAGTAATTATTGGTAATTACATATTATTATGTCAGAGATATATAATCATATAATTGTTATTATTAAGTATGATGTTGGCCATTGAGGTTTCAACCCCTTCTTCATTTGTGGATCCGCTGCTGGGCTGGTAATTGAGATAATAGGAGCTAAGGTACAGAAGAGGGAAAGTAATTGGGTGAGGGCAAGCTTGCTTGGCTCCTACAGAACCTGGGAGTCAGCGGCCTCTGTACCCCAGTGGTTTGGTTGGCATCTCTGGCTGACCCAGGAGATAATGATTCTCAAAGAATTTCTGGCACAGAGGGATCTGGCTTCATCCTCCTCACCCCACTCCCCAGCCTCTGCAGAATGTCTGACTGTGGCATTGCTCGTGGGCAGGTTTGGTGGCACCCAGCCTTAGTCTTCATTGTGAATGGGTGTCTGGGAACTAGCCAAATTGGTGAGGGACAGCAGAAAGAGGAAAAAGTAGACAGGACAGTGTGGGCTTGGAGGACAGTTCCCTAAATGCTTCACCTTGGGTCACTTTATTGATTCTCTCAACAACTCTATGAGGGGAGGCTATAATGCTCAGAGAAGCCATCTTCTGGGTTCGTCAAGAGTTCGTGCACTCCTCGGGCTAACTTCACTTGATCTGGTGTGTCTGTGGGGTAGCAGTATCATTCGAAGGTGGTTTAGAAGAGTGGACAGCATGTACAAACCATCCACAGCCGGGCCTGTCTTGGGAAGTGTTCAGTGAATGAGAAGGCTTGCTAGATGGCCCACAAGAGAGCAGGCCTCAGAGTTAACTGGAAGTTCACTCTACAGGAGTGAGCACTGAAGGATGTAGCAGCCTAACTCCATGCGGAGTGCTGTACTGAGAGGCTCTAGAGGCCCTCAAAGGTGCCTCTCCTATAAAACAGCCTTCTGGGAGCACCAGGGTGATCAGTTGAGCTGCTCTTTCAATATGGTTCTGTTTTCAGTGGAGCCCTAGACAAGCTGAGGCTTGTTTGCTTCTGTCTTGAGTGTTGCCCAGGTCGCAGGGAGGGAGTTGCTAGGCAATGACTGGGAAGCTTTCCACAGAACAGTGGATTAGCAAGGAAGGAGGGCAGGTTCAGTGAGAAGAGCAGAGCTGGGGAGGCAAAGGCAGAGATGGGTGGGTGTGGCTGGATTTGTCTCACCTGGAGCAACTCAGTCTCCAGAGGGGTGAGGTGATTCTTAGGAAGAGTTACAAATAGATGTAAGTCCCAGTTGTAAACAACCTAGTTACTTAGCTTGTTCACAGTATCCTTCCAAATGTTCAAGTAAACCCATCCCCTAGATACTCAAGTCTAGGAAGAGAAGGAACAATACGATTAGCCCCAGGCTAAGGTGTGATAAAATCTCTCTTCCTGGAGAGAAAACCATTCAAGATTAGACTGAAGAAAGATTTCAGTGAAGAAAAATAGGGGATAATCAGGCTTATAAGCATTTTATTTCTCTGGCTCTTTTTTTCTTGAGAACTGAAGAGTATTCTCAAAACATTTGCGTGTATTTATTACCAGCTCCCTTCAATAGAGATACAGCAGAGGTAGAGCTAGACTTGTGTAACGGGAGCAAAGTCTTTAAGATAAGTTGGCTTTGTGTGTGCATGTGTGTGACCAGGATTGAACTTTGGTTCTTATCCACGATGGGCAAGTGCTCTTCCACAGGTCCGCATCCTTTTGTTTCCTCTCCCCTTTTATTTTGAGACATTTCACTAAGCTGTCCCAGGCAGGCCTTGAACACACCTTGCAGTCCCGATGAGCTTTGAACTTGTGATTCTCCATCCCCCTGCCACTCACACCTGCAGTTAGAGATGAAGAGCTCTAGCAGGCCTGAGCATGGCAAACAAGTCTGCTGGCAGGTTTTGCCTTTCCTTTCTCCTCGCAGTCCCTCTGTATTGTTAAAAACCATTAGATTACACTCCTAAAGCTAGCCACTAAGGTCTAGTCCCTTATTTGGCTACTTCTTCCTGCTGAAGCTGACCACCAAGGTTCAGCTATCAAAGTATTGAAGTTCAGCAATCAAAAGCCCCCTTTTGGCCACCTTAATTAACCTGTCCAATCAAAATTAACCAACTTAGCCTAACACCTTTATAAACGGACTTTTACCTATGGGCCATGTCTGTCTCCTCTCTATCCAGAGGCAATCCTTAGTATCCACCCCCCCCAGGCTCCCACCCCCAGGCAAAGTCCTTTCTATTCTTTGTCCCTTCCCCTTCCTCTATCCTCTATTTCCTGTCGTTTTCTCTTATAGCCTGACCTTTGTCTCTCTAGGAAAAATAAATCTTTGTGCTGAGAACTTAGTCTTGGGGTGTCTTGTGCTGACTTCGAGGTCCTTTCAAGAGGTCTATGTCACAAGACCCACCCAATATAAAATAAGGTTCTTAAATCGTTTTTTAAAATGTCTCCAACTTAGTGCTTTTGTCTCTATTATGTAGTTAACTTACTACTTTTGTTTTAGTAGGTATGCATATTTTGCAACCTTCCAGCATAAGAAGAATGTTATGTTTTTTTCCTATTTTGTTGTTAAAAGGTGTGTGTGTGTGTGTGTGTGTGGTGTGTGTGTGTGTATGGTTGTATGGTTTATATGTATGTATGGTTGTGGTAAACAGGTGGTAAATTTACACATGGATGCTGGGAACTGAACTCAGGTCCTCTAGAGAAAGAATGAGGCATTCTTAGCTGCTGAGCCATTTCTTCAACCCCAGGAGGGAAATTTAGAACTGAAGTGAAGAACTGGCCTGGGAACAGTACAGATGAAGCACAGAGTAATACTTGTGACCAGTTTGTCCAACCGTGATTAACACCAGGGACTCTTTTTTTTTTTTTTTTTGGAGACAGGGTTTCTCTGTATAGCCCTGGCTGTTCTGGAACTCACTTTGTAGACCAGGCTAACACCAGGGACTCTTAAGAAGCACTGACAGAGCTGTAGGCAAGTCTGGGATGCTTTGGTAGCACTAACAGGCTCTGCTAAGAGGAAGACTGACATTTGGAGGGGCCACCATCCCCAGGCCTTGGCTCAGTCCATCATGCCTTAATTGCAGTGTCACATGATGTGCCCATCCTCTGGGAGGATGTGCTTCCTTTTGTTGGCTGACTGCCTGTTGTTTCAGGGACAAAGAGGTGTGGCCATGAGGCCTTGGAGTAAGTGTTAGATGAGTGGAGCTGCTATGGATTCTCAAACACACACACACACACACACACACACACACACACACACAGCCTTATATTTAACATGTCTTAAACAGCTCAATGGCTGGGTCACTTCCAAACATCCATGTTGCTAATGCCTCCCCTATGATACTCCTGAGTTATTACTTACTAATATCTATATTTCATCTTTGCTACCCTGGACCCCACGAGGGAGTGGTGGTGGTACCGGGCGCTCTTCCCTGCTCTTCCATGATTAGTATGCCTCTCTTCCTGCCGCTTTCCAGCTCGCATCTTATTCCTTTCCTGGCATGGCAATTTTGCTTCTTCTTCAGCCCCCTTGCCCGTGCATCCTAAAATCCCGTCTCTGTCTCCCTACGTAACCATTAGCCTCTGGCAACTTTATTCACCAATCAGAACCAGTTGAGAGCAGGGACCCTCAGCATCTTTCATGAGGGATTCTCCTGCAATTTGGGAACCCGAATAACATAATACAAGCATTAAACAAAATCTACAACATGTCTCCTGTTCTGTGACCAAATACCGTATAAGAAGGTGACCTAAAGGAGGAAGGTTTTGGTAGTTGTTGCCACTGTTGTGCTTTTGTTCTTTGTTTTGTTTTACTTGTGGTTATGATTTAAGAATTGATTCAGCCCATCATACTGGGAAAGCATGGTGCTAAGAGCCTACAGCTCTCAGTTACACAGTATCTGTCAGGAAGCAGAGAGATGAAAACCGGCTCAGTTTGCTCTTTCTTTTCTTTCCCTTTTTTTTCTTTTTCCTTCAGTTCAGTATCCCAGTTGCTGGAGAGTATCCCCTATCTTCACAGTGTGTCTTCCTTCTTTAGTTAAACCTCCCTGGGAACACCCTAACAGACACACCCAGAGATGCGTCTCCTGAGTGATTGGATCCTGTCAAGCTGACAAGATCAACTATCATATCCTTGGAAAATCAGTTGAGTCTCACATTCATCAATTCAAACAATGAACCATGAAACAGACCTGCATTGCCTATGCAAAGCCTCAGACAGCGAATTCACACATTCACTGGTTACTTCCAGATTTCTGAAAAGGTACCCAGAGGCTTAAGCAACCTTCATTGCTGCACTCTTGCAGACAAGATCCAAGAAGTTTTGATAACAAAGAAACTGATCACTCTTGGTGCTGATCATGCTGGTAGATTTACATTTCCAAGTGAGCAAGAAAAGTAGGCATCCGTTAGCCTTGCTTCGCTTTCCTGGTCAGAAAGTGAGGAAAACATACCCATTACCAGTGCTTGGAGACTCCTAACCAGTATCACAAGAATTAGCACCAGAAAGCCAAAGAATGACATCCAGTTTGAGGTTTTAGTGTGGTTTTGAAAATGTTTAGGGAATGACTAGCTGTCCAAGCCAGTCTATTTTGCTCTTGGCTATTTTGGTGGTCTCTAAAAGGCAATAATTGAAATATCTTTGCCTTTGTAACATATAATTTCCCTATAACACAAACTCTAAATATGTTCCTCTTGCTTCACTGGAAGTTTGTTGCTACAAGGGTGGGTCATGTGGTCTCACGCCCATAGTATGGGAGAGGTCTTATAGGCATATCTGGGGGCCCAGAGGAGCTTGACTAATTCATATCTGCATATGCTTACTTTGAGGCAGAGATAGAAGCTAGGGTTTAAAGTCACATACACAGACACACACACACACAGACACACACATGTGAACACTCCAACCCACATACACACACAAAGACACACACAGACACACACACATACACACACACACACACAGAGACATTTGTTATAATTACATGGTAGAAACACAGTGTGTTGGGAATCAAATGTTGATTAATGTTAATTTTAGGATAAACAGAGGAGGAGAAAGACAGGAAAATCCAGTGGACTCCAAGGATAAAAATATTCCCGAGTTGAGACTCAGCATCTATGGCTGCACAACCCAATAATTACTTCTGAATCGTGATTACCTGTTCTTATATAATTAACCCTGAGGTTCACAGGATACTTAGAACTTCTGTCCTGGAATGTACCGATCTCTGTGGTTCACAGACCACTGAACCAAATTCAGAAATGTCCACACACTCCACACAACCCATATAGAACAAGTGTCCTTTTTCTCTGGGGTACAGGAAGGACAGTGTTCATTAGAGACTAAATCTGCCAGGAAGGTAATAACAGCAGCAAGATTGTCAAGGGTGATACGATCTCTGAAGGGGACTCAGAGGTACTTGTAGCTTCATTTAATTAAAGCCTCCCATCCTAGAGTCCCTCTCTTTGCCTCACTTGGGAAAGCCTAGAAAAGAAAATGTTAATCAGCCCGTCAGCAACCTAGCACTGATTAGTACAGGCTGTGTCCAAAATAAAGTGAGAGTGAGAAACCCAGGGGAGAAAAAGATCTTTCAGTCTATGAACATGAAAGGCGTTGTAAATGCCTTAAACTCAAACTGCACTGAGATGAAACGGAAGTGGAGGGTGGGATGGGGTTGGAGACCCATGTGCTTTCTTCTCTCGTGGAGACAAGAAGAGAGCCTATCTATTGCTCATCATTTAGAGAAGCTGTTGTCCATTGCTCATCAGTAGCCGTGTTCACCATGGTAGCAGAACTGTGTCTGTATCTGGAGGAGCCACCGTCTTCCACACCATCATCTGCCTCAGAAGAAAGTCTTGGTTGCTCATGCTTCTTCTAGGTATTGGTTTAGGCAAGACTGTGTGTACAGTTTTGACATGGGAAGGAAGGTTTTTGGTGGGATGGGTTCTCTGGGAAGGTTCATTTTATTCTATTTTGTGTGTGTGGTGTGATGTATGTATATGTGTGGTGCATGTGCACATAAATGTGTTGCCTACACGGAGGCTAGAGGAGGATGTTGGATGTCTCCTCTATCACCTTTTGCCTTGTTCCATTGAGATGGGCTCTGCCACTGAACACGAGGCCCAACACTGTCTAAACTGGTAGCCCAAGTGTCATAGAAACCTTTCTGTCTCTGCCCCGCACCGTGCTGGCATTTCAGGGATACATGCAGCCACGATTGGCTTTTTTTATGTGGAGGTTGGGGATTCAAACTCAGGTCCTCATGTGTTACTGCAGACATTCTCACCCACTGAACCTTCTCCCCATCCCCGGAGGGTGTATCGTGTGTTTTATTTTCTTTCTTAAAGAAGATATGGTCAGAAGAAGGGGTACCCTTCAGCTCTGTTGACAGTACGTATCTTCATGTGGTGGTGGGTTTGGCCATCTTACGCCCATGAGATGAGCTAATGTAAGACTAGGCAAACAACAAGGAAGATAGAGCAGTGGATACGTCAAGGGGCCCATTAACTTTTCTTGGAGTGTTACTGTCTGGAGCTTCTGACTCTGAGAGTAACTCCCTTGTTGTTTATGGTAATTGAGTCAGGGTTCCTTAACTGGTGATGAGAACATCTCAGCCAATATAACACTTTCCTAGGCAGGTTGTATTAATTTTTATATCAAATCTACTTCTTTTTTTTTTAACCATGTAGAGAGCTTCGGATCCTTAGAAAGTCATCTTCTGATTAGGAATGACAAGAATAACAATAACCTGTGCTTGTCTAGTCCACATACTATGTCAAATACTTTACATTAATCTTTTACAACAACTCAGGGAGTCAGGCTAAAGGGAGACTATTATTCCTGTTTTCAAGATCAGGAAACCAACTCAAGGAGGTAAAATAACTCATCAGACATGTCTGACCGGAGTGTTGATATGATAGGGAAGCGAGGATATGAACTTACATTTGGCAAAGAGAATTATTTTATCAATGAGGGACAGTAAAAAAGATTTATAAACCTGAACATTAGACACTGCCAGCAATGGGTCTAAATTCTCACTCAACCTTCTTTAACTCTGGAGTCTTAGACAAGTTCTTTACATCTCTCCAAACTTTGACATCCTCTCTCCAAAGATGACAATGATAAAATTCATTCTACCAAGACATTTCAAAATCTAGATGAACAAACGTATTTGAAGCATAGAGTCCAGTGGTTGGCACACAGTGGATTCCCCACTCTTAAAAAATGTTCAACGTTAGGCAGGCATTGTGGGAAGTCTGTCCTTGCAAAGTATTGTTCAAATTAATTTTTTAGGTCAGCATGCATAGCAATAGGCTTTATTATTCAGCTTTTTAAAGATAAAATGGACAACTTTGAGTGCCTTTCAAAGCAAAAGACTCAATAGAAGCCATTATATCTAGAAACCATTCAAAACACAAGAAAAACATACCCAACAAGAAGAGACACATTGGAAGTGTTTCTGGCTGGTGGGTAAGAAAGGCAAGTGATGGAAAACAGGATCCTACTTAGTAGAGAGGAGGCTGAGTATTTTATGTGGGAATGAAAATAAGGACATAAAAACAGGCCAGGAAGGAGCTGGCAATGTACAAGTATGGTAGAAGCAGCCTGGAGGTTGCAGTGGCAGGCAAGTTACACGTAAGTTGGTTGCGTTTTGTTTTGTTCTTATTAAGAAAAGGCAATCGTAGCCCTAGAATCCACAAGTAAGCACCTAGCATGTGGGGCCTGAGGGTTGATTCTCCTGCCCTACCCAGCTTCTTGTCAGTCTCCTAGAGCACTCTCTGTATTATTTTCTTTTGTGTTTTCCTACCTCTTAAGTGAGACTGAATAACTGAGGAGGGGTTTAAAGAAAAATACAGAGATGAGGAATGAAAATATTTAGGATAGGTGAGCAGGACTGGACAATGGGTACAATTTTCTTTGTTCACGGTATGTCAGAGCTTTCTTTGTTCACAGTATGTCAGAGAGGAAGGTGGTTCCTGGCAATACCTTTGAGTATCCTCTGTGTTAGTCTCATTGCTAGCCCTTGCACCTCCAGGAGAAATTGTACCCATCATTCAGTCCTGCTTACCTATCCTAAAAATATTCATTCCTCATCTGTGTATTTTTCTTTAAACCCCTCCTCAGTTATTCAGTCTGTTATTATTAGTGTGTTGCTTCCCTTTAAGAACGCTAATCTCTTTAACACATATCACTGCTTTGTCTTTACGTGTTTTATATAAAAATTTAAACATGTGTATTTTCTTTTTCTGGTCAAACTACATCCTTTTTATACTTCTTTCTACTTCACTTTTTGTTTTGTGTTTCACTATAAAACTGGCTGAAGGGAGCCAGCAATAACCACACCACTACCTGACTCCTACACCATCTTGAAATTTCCTCCATCCAAGAAATTAGTCCACTGCTTCTCATTTAAGCCTTATTCAAAGTTTCAGGGCGTAAGCAAAACATAGAAACAGTGATTCACCAATGGTCTCTAGTCCATTTTCCAAAAAAGTCCTTATTCCCAGTAGAAGCCTGTACTTTTCTTTACTGCCCTTTCTTCTCTTTGCATTCTGGCCACTCAAATTACCACCAGAGGCAAACATTAAACGATCCAAAGCCCCTCTGACTAGTTTGGCTATCCTATGCATTCAGTGCTTGAGGCTTCTGCAGACTAACCTAGCCTGCAGAAAAGGGAGAGTTAAAAAGAGGTGAGAGATGAGGGTTTATAGCCTGCCCTGTTCTTCTGGGGCCTGATAGTACTTCTTGAAGTTTTTCTGTAATAACCTATCTTCAGATCTGAGTTGCTGTTTTCTTTGGTTGGTGGTTTAGTCCTGGGAGCTCTGGGTGGTCCAGTTAGTTGATATCGTTCTTCATATGGGGTTGCAATCCCCTTCAGCTCCTTCAGTCTTTCCCCTAGCTCTTCCATTGGGGTCCCCTGGCTCAGTCCAATGGTTGGCTGTGAGCATCTGTATATGTTTTGGTCAGGTGCTGGCAGAACCTTTCAGGGACCAGTCACACCATGCTCCTGGCAACAAGAGCTTCTTGGCATCAGCAATAGTGTGGGGGTTTGGTGTCTGCAGGTGGGATGGATCTCCTCTTTGTTGGTTATTTGGCTGAAGTCATTGGTTGGGTGCTGGGAGCCTCTTGCTTCCCTGGAATATGGGACTTTCTAGTAGCTACCCCTAGTTCCCCATCCCCCCAGTGCTACATGTTTCTATTCAATTGCCTGACCCTCTGCAGCCCTACAGGCAAAGAAACTCATTTGAGACCTAATCAGGGAGTGTGAAGGAAAAGTGAAAAGCCTGGAAAGATGCTAAAATATCAATTATCCACCCAGGATACCTCTTTCTACCTCCCCTGGCAACAACAATGGATTGTGAAAAGGAAGGGCAGAGCAGAGGGCAGCACCATCAGGGGCTCTTCAGCACAGGTCTGCTCACCTGCAGCCTGTCGTGTGGAAGGTCAGGTGCTGAAACCAGATGGCTGGAGCCTCTCTGATGTGCAGCGTGCACGACTGAGTTTTGTCTTAGAAACTGACTCTCCCTCTGAAAACTTCAGATCACCCTTGGAATATAAGTAATGACATCCCAGAACGAGAATGCTCTTGAGCCCACAGAATGACTGACTGTCTGGGCATGCCTGTGAGTTTCAAATTCAGCATGACTGACATTTTAAATAAAAATCACCTAGCCTGGTTTAACATATGTCTGAAGAAAATACTGTAAAAATGGAGTGCAGATCTTTGCAATTCACTTTGGAGCAAATGCATCTGCTGTCTCGTCTCTGAGATATTTATTTCTCCTTATTTTAAGTGTGCCCAATGCTACCCTTCCAGATGCATGTTAGAGGCACAAGTAAGAAATGGAAAATAACTTCTCAATTATTTGAACATGCAGCAGATACAGGGGTTTAGAAAATAAGAACAGAAAATTCCACAGAAAACGGGTGAAATACTGATGTCCCAGGTGTTGGAACCCTTCTTCAGGGGTTCGAAGATACCAGCTCAGCATCGGACTACACTGTGCCTATTGTCATGGGGAAGCTGTGGTCCCACACAGTGACAATTTCCCTGAAAGGGAGCTGGATAAGGTCTGGCCTAGCTGTCTCCTCCTGACAAGGACAAGGAGTGGAGGTAGAAAATAAATGCAGAAAAATGAAGTGGAATTGAAGTCGTTCCTGGAGGCTGACCCTGCCACAGCTCCACCCTGCCCCAGCTCCCGGAAGTTAGGGAGTGAGGCCGGGAAGTGCTTCCTGGCTGGAAGTGCAGCAAGCTCTCCTCCCCCTTTACTCCTTGAAGCCATGTGACCAGAAGACACAGACCTCACTTTGTTGCCCCCTCAGGGATGTGGAGCCTTCTTGGTCAGAGCTAACCTTCAGCTGCTCTGGTCACCTAGCAGCTTTCTAACACCCTGGCTCTCTGTGTAGCCTGGCGGTATCCAGGGGCCAGGCGCCCAGTGTTCCACTCCACACTGTCAATGTCACACAATAGACTTCTCCATCCAATCAAACAGTTGTCTGAAGTTGGAGCTGGTGCCACCCTTACTTGTCAGTCAGTCAGTCAGTCAGTCAGTCAGTCAGTCAGTCAGTGTCTTTTGAGAAGTTAGAAGAAGCTGATTCAGTCAATATATGAGGCTGGCACTGGCTCTGCCAGCTACTGCTGGATCTTAGGCCAATATCTTTGCCTTCCTCAGACTTTATGGGCATTCAAACCATGAAGCCACCTTTCGATGGACCCTTCCAACAAACAGACACCCTTACCTGCCACTACGGGAGTCCTTGAATTCCAAATGAAAAGGCCTAAAAAAAAAACCGCAAACAAACAAAAAGAAGCATTCATTTCAAGATGTCACTAGTAGGCTTAAGGACTTGATGACTAGCAGTTTGTCAGGATGGCTTAGCTCCTGCCTATATCCGGTGGTGATACTGATGGCAGAGGTAGTAACAACCCAGAAGTCTTGAGTCCTGGTGCTGGGAGCTATTCTTTCCCCACAGAGCCTGTTTCCCTGTTTGCGGGTCACTATCAGATTGGATTAAGGCCCACCCTAACAATCTCACTCTAAAGATTTGCCTCTGAACACAGCCGTGTCCTGGAGTTCTGGGAATTCAAGCTTCAACATTGGAATCCTGACAAAATTCAGCCATAGCGGCCTGCTTATACTTCAGCTGTCTAAAATCTATTTCCCAACTGGAGGGGGGTGGGGTGGGGATTGCAAATGGCTAGGAAATTATTGACTAAACTGGAAATCAAGAAGAGGCTCCACCTCTGGCCTCTCCTGTGGGCGTGGCCAGGAGTCTACCTGGAGGCAGGGTTCCCCACCTGCTGCTTTCCTCTCCTTTAAGGGAAGTGAAGGGGGCTCTCTTAAGTGGTCCTAGAAGGTAAACGGAATCTGAATCGGCAAGTTCCCTGTGACTGTTTCCCTTTATCCCCTTTATGTATATCAAAGGCTCATGCCTGATTGTTGGCAGATTCTCTTCATACTGGCAATCAATTACTTGCCACACTTCGAATTACCTAATCACAATACCGTTTATTGAATGCCTGACGTGTGTTTTGTGTCCGACTGGTGCTAAGATCTTAGTGTAAATGTTTACCGGTCTCCAAAACAATTCAATCAGGTCATTGTTGTTGCTCTCACATTACAGGTAGGAAGAGGAAGACTATGGGAGGCTAAAAGAGCATAGCCAGGGATTAGGGAAATCCGAAGCTGAACATTGGTCTACACGATAGATGCACATTATTGGAACAACTGGAGGAATTTGAGTGTTGAATTGTTATTAGATAGTGCGATGGTGTAATTGTTAAGCATTCTGAATATGGTTATGGCATTGTGATCATGGAGGAGAATATTGTTCCTAGGAGAGTCGTGCTGACTTGCTCAGCCGGGAAAGGTCCCAACATCTGATAAAATACTCAACGAGTTCATCTAGCAAATTAACAAGTGTGTGGGCGTGCCCGCACAAATGTTCAGGCATAAGAGAAAGCAGATGAGACTTTAAAATAATGAGCAATCTCTATATGCCGATTGTAATTTTTCTGTAGCTTTGAGAAATTTCAAGATATGAACATTGCAGCCCTCAGAAGGTAGAGATGGGAGGATTGTGGGTACCATGACAATGTTACATAACAAGCTCAGAGTTGTCTTAGGTGACGTAGTGACACTTGCCTTTATAAACCCAAGGGCTAGAGATGTAGCACAGTGCTAGAGCACTCTCCCAGCATGTGTGAGGCCCTGGCAGTGCCTCAGGATACAGAGTTGTAAGGTGTAAGGCTCTTACCCAATCTGCAGACTCACACAAGCAGTGACACACAGCGGGAGAACAAGCCTGGGGTCTAACATGTCATGCAAATGTTCCTCATTTGGGCTGTGACTCTGAATCTTTATTAATGTGTGAGTCACTCTTTACTGCCCAGGCATCTGCCGGCCAACCACACAGAGTCTATCTATTTGCCAACTGTGTCTCCAGTTATTGCGTTGGAGATTTTCACAAGCTCAAATTTAAAGGCTAGCACACACAGCAGATGAAGACACAGAGTACCTGGGGAGTTAGAACTTCAAATAAGAAAATAACTTTGAAAATTTAAGAAGGTGTTAAATGTTTCAATGGGATATAATTCTATTAAAGGTTGATCACTGTTAATCTCAAAGTTAAATGTAATTTGATATTCTGTATTTAACCTACTAGTATTCAACCTGTGTTCCATTACCCTACATGAGAGATCATGGTCCCCTATGAAGATTGAATTTTAGGAGCAGAATAGAGTATTAAACACCTCTGCCCTTCTCCCGTAACACACACATATTAAACACCCCCCCACCCCCCACAGGTTTGCTAACTGCAGTGACTCTGGATCTTCTGTTTCCTAGCAGTTGGCTGAACAGGAAGGGATGGGCAGATACAGGGAGGAAAAATATCTCAGAGTCTTACCAAGGCCTGGGTTGACCCTTGCCCAGCTACACATATAGATAGATGTACTGGTGTGCTTCACAGCCTCTCATAGAGCCAATGACTGCCCAGGGCAGATGTGCAGCTGATCTGGTAGAGTTTCCATCCTAGCTTTATTCCTCACTGTGTGCAGTCTCCTCATCCGTATAATCCAGAAGACAACAGTACGCTTCTTATGGAGGATTAATTGGTCAATATTTGCCAAGTGCTGGGGAAGGTGCCCAGTGCAAGGTAAGCCCTGTGTAAGTATTTGCTAAACAAATACTCTATTGATAGAGAATGTTGGGATTTCTATGGGGTAAGCCTATTGGTCTAAGATCCCCAGGGCCTTAAGTAGCTCTGACTTGTTGGGGGAGGGGGGAAGGGAGCAGTGTTTGGTAACTCGGGTAATAGGCTTGGTTCTATGGGTTCATTTCCTTCTGAGTACTTGGAGTGAAGGAAGTCTCAGAGGTGATATACAGGCAGAAAGGGTGGCAGCCTGCAAGAGTGACTCTATCCCCAGACCCAGCTGGTATATTGCTGTTTAGGAGGGGATGTTGAGAGTGCTCAGGAAGAAGTCTTAGTGTGGCTTGCTTTGGGAACAGCCTCCTGACCTATCCCAGTACTGTGATATTGTATTTGTAGTGTCTCTTCTGATCTCTGATGCTCCCTTTCTCCCACTCAGCACCTAATTTCTTTCCCTTTATTTAGCTTTATGTCTTGTCTCACGACTTTCTCCCTCCTGCTTTCATTTAAATTCCTTCATCCACTTTTGGTTTCGAAAAGGAAACCATCACTCACAGAGTGTCTGGTGTTACAGTGGGAGAGGTTGGCTGGCACCTCAGCCAGCCACACAAGAAAACATTCCTGAGCCTGGTCATCTCTGAGGAGACGAGACTCCAGATGCTGGCACAGGGTGCTACAATGACTCACAGTAATAGTTCTCTGGAGTAGATTTCCAAAAGTACAATGCCAAATCAGAGCTATGTCTCTTGTACATCCTTTCCATTCCTTGTAGGCAAATTATATGAGACGTCAAACCATTGAGTCACAACTAGGAAAGCCAGCGGTATTATTCTCATGGTTAGCCACACCAGTCTGGGGTAGGATGAACCTGTTACTGGCAAAGTGGCTTGTGTACTTGAATTTGACCATGTGGCAGCTTATATTATCCAAAGATGCTAGCAAGAAACTTTTTATCCAACATAATCTTCTGAGTGCTCCCTTGTAGGTCTCCATCAAGACACCATGAATCTGGCCAAACTTGTGATCACTTTTACCAATACATTTGGTGGAAGACCCACTTAATGCAATTTCCCAGGCTCAGTCATAAAGGATGATATAGCTTTCGTCTTGGCATGGAACCCATGGAGATCTGAGCTTCAGTAGAAGATATCTACCTACCTGAAGGCCCCCATGATGTGATGTGGCTATGTCACACAGAATATCCACAGGCAGGTAATCTCACATAGTCCCAAGGAAGGTATACAAGTGAAGAAGCCTCCAGGTGGTGAGCTTGAGAGGTGGCTCAGGAGTTAAGAGCACTCATTGCTCTTGCAGAGAACCCAGATTTGGTTCTTAGCACCCACATGGTAGATCACAAAACTAATCTAGGGGATTTATGCGTCTTCTAACACCTGTGGGCTCCTGCATAAATGTGGTTCACATACATACACTCAGACACACAGATGCACATAAAATGGATATTTGAATATATTTATAAAAAAGAGTCCCCAGATGATCCCAGCCCAGCTTTTAAGTCAATCCAACCTTCTGAGTCCTGCTGAGGACTTGGATGTCATGGAACAGAGACAGCTATCAACAGCCATCTCCTTATGTTTGCTCCAGATTTCCAACAGACAGAATCCATCAACATGATAAAAATGGTTGCTGTTTGTTTTAGCTTTGTAAGGTTGGTTATTTCACTGTAATGTAATGAGGACAGACACATTTTGCCAATGACGAGACCCATATTTGCCTTTGCTGTCTAACTTTCCTGTGCCTTTATGATCCTTCAGTCCTTATTATTGACATATCTATAATTTTGTTTTCCAAAAATAGAGTTACTGGGCTAGTGAGATGGTGTACTGGGTAAAGGTGCTTGATGCCAAGCCTGACATCCTGAGTTTGATGTCTGGAATCCACTGTAGAAGAGAGAAATGACTCCTGTAAGTTGTTCTGATTTTCACATGTGTGCCTTGGCATATGTGCATGTGTGTGCAAGTACACATACACATATACACATATACATATACACACTAAATGTAATAACAAATTAAAGGTAGTATTTTTATAAACTAGAAACCCCAAATTTAAGATAAAATACCCATAATCCCATTATCTAAATTAAAGCCACTTAGACTTTCTCTATTTACAACCTTGTTTTGAGATGTATTTTAATATGATCCTAGATATGTAAGATCCTAGGTATGTAAGATAGGCATACAAAAAAAAACCACTAACTAATACTAAATCATAAATAAATTTAATTTTAAACAATTTATATATAATTTTGTTATTTATTAAAGATGCAAACAAATTTGCACACTGAGATGGATGTGTTTCTTTTTATATTAATAACTATACTAAATCTTGGGTAGTTAATTGATTCCTGGGATGTACAGCATCTTCAGCCTTTTATGGAGTTGATGGATATTTTGAATTTGCAGTTGTCGGTGAAGAGAGCACTGCTTCACAATTATTATTATCATTATTATTATTTTCTTTAATGAAACTTATCAGCAATTCAAATGCCAATTTATTTCGCTTTTTGAGACTGGGTCTTTCTATGTAGCCTTGATGTCTTGGAACTTGCTATATGTAACCAAGCTAGCCTCAAACTCACAGATATCTGCCTCTCTCTGCCTTCTTAGAATTTAAGCACAAGCCAATGAGAAGGTCTCTGATTCTTATGCCTTTTCTTGGTCTCTTTTCCTTCTGTTTGTTTGCTTTGTCCAATTCTATTGTGTTATTTTTTGTCTTATCTTATATTTTAGTTTATCATTTTTCCTTAGACACATGTTTATTTTCTAATGAGAGACAGAAAGGGAGTAGATCCAGATGGGAGGGGAGGTGGGGAGGAATTTGGAGGAGTAGAGGTGAACCTGCAATTAGAATATATTATGTGAGAAAAAGATCTATTTTCAATAAAAGGGGAAAAAGAATAAACAAAACAAAACAAAAAACCATCAGGCACAACACAGTTTTACACAGTGTAATCCAAAGGTATACTGGGTCAATGGTTACATGCAGGAAAATGATGGTAAGAAAATATTAAAAGCCTTTGTTTTCTGTAATTGAACTATTATTGTGTTTCTATAAGAGCAAATGACTTTCTACCTACTGTATAAACACACTTACAACACAATTTATAATGTGACAGGGCAAGGCAGTACAGAGAGTCCTCATCTTGTGTTCTTACTGAGGCCATTATAGGTTTAACTAGAATCTTATCTCCTTGATGAGAAGAACCCTTGTGGAAAATTACTCAACTGTATTCTAGGAACCCAAGATGAAGATGCCCCAGCTAACTGCTTATCATAGCTTCTGTTAAACTGCTTGCTTGCACAGAACCCTGACCCCACCTCCAACTGCTGAGTGAGATGACAGGACATGGATTTTTGGCTTCAAAAACCTTGGGCTCTAGATACTCAGTGCTACATGTAGGCCCTGAATACCCAATTATAGATAACCCCAACTGGCTGGAATAAAGACTTTCAATTGGGTATAAATCATGTCTGAATGGTCATCTCTGGTGGGTTTCACGTAACAATAACACACATTAATATTGACTCATTGGAGGAGGCATTTGTTGGTGTTGCACCCTATGACAGCATGTACATGTTCTATGCTCTGAATTGAGGCTGCAGTTAAATCACACAATGCAACATGGGTGAGTACTGCCAGAAATGCCTCTGATTCATCATACAACTTATGTTAATTTGAAGTTATTGTATCTTCAGAAGACTGTTACTCAACACCTCTGAGTCTGGTAAGTTGTTGCTTTTGATGGTGGTTAAGTCACCTTCCATCAGCCCGTACCCCATTTGTGTTTACTTTCTTTTACATGTTTTTCTTTCTTTTCTTTCTGTTTTCTCTAAGCATTAGCCATAATGTTTAGTGGCCAGAACTTTACCCACTGAGCCATCTCACAGTAGCCCTGAAAGATTTTTCTTGTTGAGCAACTCATGTTCTATCTGTCCTTTTCTGAACCTCCCCAGCTCCTGTGTGAAGGTACTGGTTTGAGTCTGAAAGGTCATATGACATGGTGTGTCCTGAAGATTTGAAGAGGGAAGTCACCTGCTTCTTTATTTATCTCTAAAGAATAAAAGATATACATTTTTTAACTTGAAAAAATTTTTTACCAAAGTAATGGTGTCAACAACAATGTCAAGATGTCATGCCCTACCTTTGCTGACTCTATGGTCTCAGTTTGTTGTTGTGGTTGCTATAAACTCAAATTAAAATACAATAAAGCCACGGAAGAAAAGCTGATAAAATAGCAGATTTCTCTGACACTGTGTGTAGGTGTGTATGTGGGCTCCTCCCTCCTCTTTCTTCCTTTGTTCCTTCCTTCTTTTCCTTCCCCCATCCTTTTCTCTCTCACTTAATTAAATATCGAGGGATAGTTTGAGGTCGACCTATTTTGCATGCATTTTAAATAACGACAACTTTGGTTTTAGTACTGAGAATCTAAAGTTTTCTTTTTCCAGACTAGACAATGAAGAGAGCTTTGCCTTTTGACACTGTTGCTTGTATGAACTTCTGTTTCATGGTGGAGAGAAGCTGAGATGGACTGCCAAAGTGTGCAGGGCATATCAGAGAACAAAAGTCACTCTTTCCGGGACGTGTTTTGACCGAAGGTTAATTCATTCTAGAGAAATTTAAAATAAAAACTCCTCACCTATAAGATGTATTTGACAACACTTTGGATTTTAATGTGAACCTGTGTAATGTAGACACAACTAAATCTGGCAGCATATTAATGTCACCGAAAGTGTGATTTATTTATAGAATTTGCCATTTCCCCAGTTCCCAGTGAGAAGCCCATACACAGTAATTAAGCCATTATAAAAACACAATAGGATATAACATAATAGATCCATCCTGCTGTCAAGGCACACAGAGTGGGGGAATCAGGGGAACACAAAAGAGCACAATTCATCCAATTTAGTCCTGCTGTGGAAATGTCACAAACCAGTACCCTCCAAAGCGTAAGGAGGAAAAAAAGTAATTTCCACAGACAACTGGGCATTGAGTCTTAATTGTCAGAAAATGGGAGCCCAACCAGCAAGCAACCAACCAATCCACCAACATTGATCAATTATCGAGGAACAGTGGATCCAAGGTGCAGTCTGTACTCCAGGGGCTCCCAGTCACACTGGGAAACAGGCTCAGAACAAAAAGACACTAAAGCAACGGTCCAGGAGATGTCACAAGGAGACTGGATTAAGCAATCCACTCAGAAGGCACATTCTGTAAAGGTGAAGGAAAGCTGCTTATGCCGATCCAGAAATGTCAAGGAAATTGTGAGGAGACAGTGGAAGTTTTGCACAGGAAGAGAAAGGATGACAGTAAAAGACAGAGAAACAAAACATTCAAGAAAACACATGCAAATATTCAGAGAAATAGTTTTAAAAATAAAACAATAGACAGATTATGAAGATGTTGTTTCTGTTTTGAAAAAATAATGCTCTGACAATATGTAATAGAAAAAAAAAATGAAGGGATGGTAGGATGGTGTAGTGGGTAAGGTCACCTATTGCCAAGGCTGACAACCTGAATTTGATTCAATTTGGAATCCACATGGTAGAAGGAGAGATCTAACTCTCCTAACATCAACATGTACAGTGTATGTGTAGTAATGTAAATGAAAATGGCCCCATGGACTCATAGGGAAGTCTGGCCTTGTTGGAGGAAGCTTGTCACTTAGGAGTGGACTTTGAGGTTTCAGATGCTCAGGCCAGGATCAGTGCCTCTCTTCGCCTCTCCTCTCTCTCTCTCTCTCTCTCTCTTCTCTCTCCCTGTTGCATTTGGATCAAGATGAAAAACTCTCAGCTCCTTCTCCAGCACCATGTCTGCAGGCATGCGGCCATGTTTTCCACCATGAACTAAACTATGAGCCAGCCCTAATTAAATGTTTGCCTATATAAGAGTTGCCATGGTCATGGTGTCTTTTCACAGTAATAAAACCCTAATTAAGACACTATGACATAAGTGTACAGAAATGCACATAGACACAAGTAAATGTAATAAACTATCTTAACTAAAGATATATAAAGTGCTTGTAATATGACACATTTTTAAAAAATTCACATGTAGTAAAGAACAAAACTGGAAAGGAATATATTGACTTTTATACATTATAATAGTCATATATAGTCAGGCAGGGGTGGTGCATGCCTTTAATCCCAGCACCTGGGAGGCAGAGGCAGGTGGATTGCTGAGTTTGAGGCCAGCCTGGTCTACAGTGTGAGTTCCAGGACAGCCAGGGCTATACAGAGAAACCCTGTCTCAACTCCATCCCCCCCAATAGTCAGATATTTTAATGTAATAGATACACACACACATACACACACACACACACACACACACACACATATCCACATACATCTTGCAACATAATAGATTGAAACTAGGGCCTTCTAGGTGCTAGATAAACTCTTCTTCCAGTCCAACTTATAAGTTTTTCAAGTAAGTATTGAGAATGTGGTAATTTTATTTTTTCTTTTGACATTTTCTGTTTTCTAAGGTAAATACTAAGATCTGAACAAGAAATCAACAAACAAAAGGACACAAAAACCTTAAAAAATACTTCTTACTGTCACACATATATAGTTTTATATAGTACGTTATTCATCTATAGATTATTTGACACAATGTGTTGAGATTTTCTGTGTTATCTGCACAAACTCAGTTGTGCTCCTGAAATCTCGTATGTCGAGGTCCTATCTGCCAGTGTGATCACTTTTTTTTCCTTCACAGGTAACTAAAGCTAAATAAGACCATAAGGGTGGGTCCTTAGGAAAAAAAGAGGCCCTAGAGATGACCATGGTGGGGCATGGCCCAGGGAACACAGAAGACAACAGTTTGCAAACTAAAGAAATGCTAAGCCTGCTAATATTTTGATTTGAATTTCCAGCCTCTGGACCTTTGAGAAAGTACATTTCTTTTGTTTAAATGGCTTGGTTTGTGGTATTTAGTTATAGCAATGCTGGCAGACACTGTATTTGCCCATAAATTTTTTACCAAAAAATTAATCTAAAAATAGCACAATGGTAATTGTGCACTAGAATGAACTGTCCATTCCACTTCCATCTCTTACTTTTGTTTCTTTTGGGTTGTCACTCCCACACCAAACATTCAGCTCATGAACCTTTCTGGGGGACCTTTCACATACAAACCATCAGCCTGGTCCCCGTCCAGTGCCGATGAGTGCCGCTGGTCCTCCAAGATGCAGGGAGAACACATGTGTGCTTCTGAGGGCATGACCAGGTCTTTCCTTCAGGACTGGATGACTTGTTCCCCAGCTTCTGAGCCTGTGGATGGTTGGCACTTTACTGCCTGCCTTTCCTTTCTTTTGCTAATTAATCTACTTTCCCAGAGTTTCTAGAACAGCAGCCTGCAAAGCATCTCAGTTTACTTGCACAGTGCCTTCTTCTCTAAGAAACTGAAGTTTTTTGTCTATGCCAAATGAAGATTATTCATCAGGAAAGATTACACTTGACATTGTGAAACACCCACAAGTTACTTTAAGAGTGACTGTTGAAGCAGGGCTTGATGGCACACAACTATCCTCTCAGCACTTGGGAGGAAGAGGTAGGAAGACCAGATGTTCAAGGACATCCTTGGATATATGATACATGTGAAGCCAGTCCTGGCTACATGAAATGCTACCTCACAAAACCAAGAAAACAAACAAAACCAGCCAAACAAACCCACAATCAAACACTAAGACTTAAGCATGAGGAGGACATTTTATTTATCTCTGATTTCCTACTGAAAGTGCCTTTATTTGCCTTTCTCACTGGGAAGCTCTGTCTTCAGCTAGCCACAGGTGTTTGAAACAGGAACCTAGACAGGTTTAGTGTGGTCCTAAGGAGTGTCTTAATATTAGCACTTTCAATATAGAATCATAAATTTTAATAACCATACAACCTTGGTTAAGTCCTGGCTTGAGCCAAGTCCATCTTATAAGGGAAGAAAATGGAATCAACAAGGATATTGAGGTGGCAGCTACGAAGGTTGTATGGCAGTTAAAATTTAACTAGAACCAGTCAGTCCCACTGAACAGCCGAGTCTCTTACATGCTTTGTATTTAGTTTGATTAAATCTTGTCTGCTCCATCTTTGGTCTACTTGGAGCTCATGGGTCTGGGATCACCTCCAAATCCCCTTCTCCACCCTGACTTTACTCCATTTCTGTATCTGAGCATGATTCCTGGGGCCATGCAGGATTAGTTTCTATTTCCTCCATGGCTAGCTCACACAGTGTCCTCCTAAGGAAGGCAAGGCTTTATCTGTGAGTAAATGTTGGGATAAGCTCTTATGCACTGTGAGAAAGCATCATCTGTCAACAAAGAACTGATTGGCCTATAGCAAGGCAGTGGAGAACAGGTGGGACTTTTGGAAAGAGATAGGAATTCTGGGGAAGAGTCAGGCGCAGGAGATTTACCATCAAGATGCACAGGAAGTCAGCGGCATGAAGCTGAGGAGAGGTAACCAGCCATGTGCCAAACAGATTGGTAAAACAGGTTAATTTAGTTATGAGCTAGTTGGGGAATAATCTAGTTTAAGGCCCAGGCATTATCATAAATAAATAAATAAAATAAATAAATAAATAAAATAAATAAGCCTCTGTGTCATTATTCGGGAAATGAACAGACATAGAAAAATCAAATGGTTATAAGTAAAGTCTATGTATCTATCTCTGTTCCTGAATAACTCTGTCACTTACACAGGCATTGCCATCACACGGCAACAGAGACATTACGGATGGAAATAGGATTGTAGATTTTCAGACAAGGCTATTACTCTGGGCATTCTAAGTGAGCTTGGTATGTGCACACAGGACCTTGACAAAGTAAACCGAGGAAGCAGAAAGTTCAGGGAAATAGAGAGACAGTAAAGGAGTAGTTTGAATCATGTGACAGTCTTGGCCCATTACAGATAGCATAGGAGGAGAAAAAATATTGGAGCTAGGACTTGCCTATACATGAAAGTCAGCAAGAGAAGAGGAACTCTAGTCCTGTAAGCACAAGGCTGGAATCTGTCAACAAACTAAAAACCCAGATTCTTCTTCGGAGGCCACAGAAAGAAACAACCTTCTGTCACCTGGATTTTGGTCTGGCTTGGAGTAGAAAATGGACCTAGAGGGTTCCTCTCTAGTTGCCTGCCATCCTCCATCTCAGAAGCCAATGGGCCACTTCCCTCATTCAAATAAACTTTAGTGGATCTGTTGTTAGTTAACTAGTCCTGCTTCCTCCAGTCCTAACAAAACTCCACTCCCTGGCCTGTCACCCTTAACTCACTTCTTGCATATTTATCCTTGAAAGGCAAAAATGATTTTATGAGATGACCTGGATAACATGGGTGATGCTAAACCCTAACAGAAATGGAGTGCACAATGACGGGGTACTAATGGAAGACAGAGGAGGGGAAATATGGAGGAGTATAGTAGGAAGGGTGTAATATCAGATGAACGGGTAACTATGTTAGACCATCTGGCACTGAGAGACGAGCGTGTGTGTGTGTGTTGTGTGTGTGTGTGTGTGTGTGTGTGTACGTGCACATGGGGACAGTGTGGAAGATGACAGAGTATAGGCAATCCTTAGTTCCTCTTAGGACCTTACCTAAGACCTCACAGAGCGTCACTCAGTCTTGATTACCTGCATCAGAGATAATTCTCCTAACAGGTGGATTAGCAGTGGACTCATCTAAGAGCAGGAAGACACCTGTCACTCACTGACTCTGCTCCACCTCTGCCCCTTGGCTTACCCCCATAAAGCAAAAGACTGCAGAGGAACACTCAGGTAGAGGATGGGAAGGGCACGGACAAGGACAAAGTTCCACAGCTTTCTCCGATCTCACAAAGTAGCAAGAGGAAAGCCGCCCGGCAGCCACACTGAACGCTCTCCTTGTGTAGCTCACTTATTGTTAGAGTTTGATATTCTGCCAAGTATTCATATTTCTTCGTTGTCAGCAGCTCAGTGCGGGACAATAGGGAAAACAGTTCTTTTGGCCTCCCTACACTTTAGCCCAGAGAAGAATGGCTTTTGAAGTTGAACTTGAATGGTCTCCTTACCTTATTTGCCTGACCCGGAGTTGCACTGGGCTAGCTAGCAAGGAATCCAGAACATGGGTATGGAAACTCTGTGTTTACAAGATGAGCCCAGAGCTTCCACACTTGCTGAGTCACAGCCTGGAGTGGTGATTTAGTATGGGTGTGGGAGGGAGGCACGTTGTCAACTCGACAACCACCTTTTTGAATTGAGAATTTTAACCAAACTTGCAAGCCCCTGCCTAAGCCTTGAGAGTTTATTTTCTCTTGGAAAATGTCTGGATCCTTTTTTCTCCCTCTTTCCTGCAAGAAGAGAAGAGACAGGCTAAGAGATGACAGGTTTACTTGGATATGAATTCACTGTTGGAATTTTTTTTTCTGAGTTTGGTGCCAAAAAGTTCTGCAATTTGCTGAATAAAATTTTCTGAAATTAGACAGGGGTGGATAATTGAGAGCTAGCTGCCTGGGTTGTTGGACTGTGGTGGCTCTGCCCTTCTGGGAACATGGGTTCCTCCCTTCCCAGTCAGAGCTCCTGGGCAAGTTGATCTTTCTGAACACCAGGGTCTGATTCACAGCAGCTCAAGCTGCTTGTTCCCAGCGTCGCTGAGATGCCCTCACTCTGAACAGCCATGAGGTTTCCTCCTATTTGTCAGTAAGATGGGCAAGGACTTATTTTTATGGTGTCACTCCTCAATGCTTTTTCTGTGGCTCTTAGGAAAACCTATACAGAACTCAAGTCTTATGCGGTCCCAAGAGCTGCACGGTTAGCAAAAATAACCAATAACGTGCCTGCATCACAGTAGGCTTTTCCATCCGAGAATGAGCTCTCTGGAGGCTAAGGAAAGCTCAGTGGTTAGGGGTGCTTACTGCTCTTGCAGAGGACCCTAGTTCTGTAGCCAGCATTCATCTGGAGTTTACAACGGCCTATAACCCAGTTCTAGAAGATGCGATGCCTTCTTCTGTCCTGCCCAAGCTCCTGCAGACATGTGGTACACATAAACTCAGGCCCACACACATACACATGATGATGATGATGACGATGATGGTTTTTTTTGTTTTTAAAGAAGAAAAATAAATAAGCTCTCTGAGTTTCCCTGACTTTGTGGATCGGAATGAGAATAGTATCTTGCAAGTGCTACTTAGAAGCTCAGAAAAGGCCACGAAATTATATTTCACCACAGAAAATGGCTTCTCTATAAAATTTTTACAGAACATGGCTGTCTCAATTAATAGGCACACAGTTTTCTTAGCTCAAGTTGTTCATTTGTGCTTAGGTGGGCATTAGGACTTTATAGTATCATTAATTAACATTGAAAGCATTGCTTGATACCCATATAACACTAACTCTAATTAAAGGCCCTGGGATAAACGCTATCCAGTCACATCAGGACGAGTACAGGGAAGGAGACCTCCCTGAGGTAAGCTTGTG
Organism: Mastomys natalensis; assembly: GCA_021653895.1. NCBI lineage: Eukaryota > Metazoa > Chordata > Mammalia > Rodentia > Muridae > Mastomys > Mastomys natalensis. The sequence goes on along the minus strand of JAJTUV010000163.1, from coordinate 811,683 downwards.
TTTTGATGCTTCTCTTGGTCTAACCATATCATGGCCTCTGAGTGTTTACGAGGAGCTTCTGGGATGTAGGCTTCCCTACACAGCATCTGGTGGTAGAGATGGCGGGCGGTTCCATCCCCATTGCTGTAGGACCAGGAACTGGGTCCACATCGAGCTCCCTGGAAGGGAAGGCTTTCTGGTGGTGGTATTCTGTGCGGGAACACCACAGGGAAGTTTCAGTCCTCTGATGGCAGGCTGGCTGCGAAGAGGCAGCAGCTCCCCAGTGGGTTATCTTCCCTCAGATGCTCCCGACTGAAGTGGAAATGTTGTCTGAGAGTGGAATAAGTCAGTCAATGAATGTCTTCTTTGAACTTCCCTGGGACGTGGTTCTGAGACTTTGAAAATCTTCAAAAACCTCAGCCCATGAAATCAATAGTTGATTTTTTTTTCTCCTAAGTTGCCAGAGTTAACTAAAGAATCCTGCTCAGTAAGGAATAGGGAAACTCCTAACAGAAGACCTAGACATTAAATGGGCGAATGAGTCTGGTCTTGAGGAAGTACCAAGGAATAAATAAGGATTAACTTTGGTCATGTTTGTGGCATCATAGGGCATCAAGAAGGAAGGGCCAGCATGGGCTTTTGGGGCTAAGGTTGGGGAAGGAAGAGGGGGACAGGATAAAATACTGTCTTGTGGGAGTTGGGAAGCAATGAAATGCCCTGAACAGCTTCATCTTTGTCAATGTCTTGAATGCTAGTTTTGAAGCGACAGCATCATAGTTTGTCAGTCCTTAGTAGGTATGGGATAGTATGCGTTTACATGGAGTATCACAGCTTAAAACCCGCACTGTACCGTCTGTGTGATTTGGTCAACGATTCCCCATTGCTTTTCAGAAGATAAGCAGGCTCAGAAAGGTCAGCCAATTTGTTCAATGTACTTCACCTCGATGCTACAAAATAGGGAGGCAAATCTGAGTCGGCCAAACTCCAGCCACTTGTTTTTGTTTACCTGATGGTCCCAGATTCTGATAGAGTGTAACAAACTTTGGGTGGGGGGGATGAGTGGGAGGGGGTTAGGGGTGGGGGTGGGATTATCCTGCTTCTGATTTTCAGGGTCCTTAGTTTTATGTCACAAAATGAACATGGACTGTTTCCAATTGTCAGACTCTGGGTCTGAGGCCTTTGCATTCCCTCTTCTACCAGGACGAGCAGACACTACTGGCTCTGCTCAGTGAGGGTTTTGGATGGCTCTTCTCCTTCAGCTATGGTGGTTCCTTTATCCATCTGCCCCACTGGCACTTGAATTGCTAACAGGAAACAACTGCGAAGAGGGAAACCATGCTTCCAGGCAAAGGAAATGCATGGTCCTTGAGTCAGTTGGAGCTCCGAGAAGAGGAACCAGATGTAGCCAAGATGGCACCCACCACGTGCCTGCGAATCACTGGAGCCCAAAACCTCTTGTCTTTGAGAGTGGATTGTGAGTCATCTGCCTCCCGCAGGATGTCAGCTAAGTCTGTAGCACCACTGGGGAAACAGTTGAGTAAAACCTGTCTGGGTTCAGCCTCTAGACATCGCTGAGCTGTAGCCGTGGTTTCGGGAAGCAAAGAAGTTATGGTTTTGATACGGGTTCCCCAAACCCTCACGCTCCATCTCCGCTCCATCTCCTCTCTTGCTGTAGGAAAGAGCCATACGATAAACCTTCACTGCTGTGTCTTGGCTGCACGGTTCAGCAAGATTGCTCGGCGTCTTGAAACTGCTATGGAACCATTCATGACCCAGTTAGTTGCTCTGAGTGAGCAGCTGGGGTGTCCTGTTCCTTTTGGGTTATTGATAAAGATGTCAAGCAAACAGGAAATCCTGAAAGCTCCTGCTCTTCTTTTTATTCAAGATGTCAGGAGTGACGAATGGCTACTGGTTTTCACTGGAAGAGACCGGACCGGGCTTTTTCAAAATTCCTTTCTCTCTTCCTTCTTTCTTATTCCTTCTTCCATCCCACGCCACCCCTTCTCTTTTCTCTTCCTTTTCTTTTTTCCTTCCTTCCTTCCTTCCTTCCTTCCTTCCTTCCTTCCTTCCTTCCTTCCTTCTTTCTTTCTTTCTTTCTGTGGTGATGGGAATGGAACCAAAGTCTACACGTAACATGCAGAATGCTTTTCTTATTTTGAGACAGAGTCTTACTAAGTTGCCCAGACAAGCTTTTAATGTAAGATTCCCCTGCCTTAATCTCCCCAGTGGTTTAAAATCCTGTCCCTTGGACACAGCATGGCTGCCCCACACATGAGCTCCCACCAGCTGTGGTGACCTCCACAAGAACAAGCCAGTTAGAGATTCTACCATGGAAGGGGGAGGGACCCTCAGGCTCTACTCTTCCCTCTTATGACACATGTTTTACTTGCCTTGCAACATCACAGGCTTCCAAGGAGCTTTTTTATGCATTACCTCATTTTGGTTAAACCTGAGAGCCCTCATCACTTCATATCCAGCACTCCACTACTTGCCTGAATTGTTCTACTGCTAATATTTCCCTCTATACTTTAATTTCCCCAAATTTCACTATAACCTCTCTCTAAATGTTTCTTTCCTGCTGGCAGCCTGTTTCTAGTTTTCTGTCTCTTACATGTGCTTATGTTAAATACATAAAAGATTTGAAGCTCAGACCTTCATATGAGAACATGTGACATTTGTGATTCAGCCTCTTCTTTCCTCTTCCTCCTCCTCTCTCTCTCTCTCTCTCTCTCTCTCTCTCTCTATATATATATATATATATATATATATATATATAAACATATATACACATCCTTTACCTGCGAATTTCATGACTTCTTTTCTCTTTACAGCTGAGTAATATTCCATGTATAAATGTACCACATCTTCATTATCCACTCCTCAGTTGAAGATGTCTTTCTTGGTTCCATTTCCTAGTAATTGTGTATATAGCAACAGTAAACACGGATATACAAGTGCTTCTGTAGAAAGATAGAAAGCCCTTCTGGTATACCCAAGAGTGACGTAGTTGAGTCATGTGACTTTTGTATTCCCAGCTTTTTGAGAAGCCTGCAGACTGATTTTCTTGGTGGCCACACTAGTTTATCATCCCAAAAGTGGGCAAAGGATCTCCTTTCACCACATCTATGCCAACATCTGCATTCTTGATGGCAGCTGTTATGACTGGGTTGAGGGGGAATCCTAGGGTGGTTTTAGTATTGTATTAGAACAGTAACACGTATAAAGTGCTTCTGTGAAGATAGAAGCCTTCTGGAACCAGGTGACGTAGTTAGTCATGTGACTTTGTATTCAGCTTTTTGAGAAGCCTGAACGATTTTCTTGTGCCACACTATTTATCATCCAAAACAGTGGGCAAAGGATTCCTTTACCATCTATGCCAATTGCTTTGATGCAGCTGTTATGATGGTGGGGGAATCTAGGTGGTTTAGTAGTGTATTCTGATATTAGTGGTTGAATACTTTGAAGTGTCCTGCCATTTGATTCTTGGAAATTGTTCAGTTCCATACAATTTCTTTTGATGGTTGTTTTTTCTTGATTGTATACACACACACACACACAACACACACACACACACACACACACATATTCAGGATGAACCTTTTGTCAGATGTATAGCTGGAAGAGATTTTTCTCTCATTCTGTGGCCTTTCTCTTTACTTGATTGACTATCTAATGTGCTGTATATAGAAGCTTTTAATTCTCGTGAGATTTTGTCTGTTGTTGGTCTTATTTTTCAAGTTACAGAGTCCTATTTAGAAAGTCTCCCGTGAACCTAAGGTTAAGCATACCCTTTATGTAATTCTCTGCAAGTTTTAGCATGAGGCCCATGATCCATTTGGAGTTGAGTTGTGATCGAAGTGAGAGTTAAGGATCTAGTGTCATTTTTTTTCACATGTTGAAATCCGGCTTCTCAGCACTATTTGTTGAAGATCTGTCTTTTACTCAATATATATTTTGGGCATTTTTGTCCCAAATCTAGTATTTGTAGTTATGTAGAGTTATATATAGGTTCTCTATTTTATTCTCTTGATCCAAATGTCTGTTTTGTGTTAATTTTTTTTTTTTTTTATGTATTTGATTGTGCTTTGTCCCCTCATGTCATTTGTGGAGTTTCCTAGATGTGGACTAATCTGTCATATAAAACATTTTTTTTAATCTGAAACATTTCAAATGTCATATTTTCAGAGTAGGGATGTTCAATCAGCAGAATGAAAAAAAAATGTGCGCAGAACAAATTTCAGTACAAGCCAAGACTTCAAAACAGCCTCCCCAGCTTCTGCGTCAGGGATGCAACAGTGCGTTGGAGCCTTGTGAGCATCCTGGCAATTGGTAGAGACCCATGAGACAGAATTTAGATCACATGAGGGTGACCACTGAGCAAGGAGATGACAGGAGGGACAGAGCTAAGAAGTCCTTGTGATAGTGTAGACAAGCTGGGGGAGGGGCAGAGGAAGGCTTAGCCACTGTTTTCCTTGAATAGCTTCCACATTTCAGCATTTTAGCATCACTAGTGCTAACAGCTATGCAAATGGCGATGACCTATTTCCTTGAATTGTTTTTTTCTATATGTTTGATGTCATACTGACTTCTTCATGTATATTCTTCCTTGAATTTGCACATCAATCTATACATTAGATCCTACCACTGTAAACTTCTTTTACAGATGGGAAAAAAACAGATTCTTGTCAAGGTTAGGTGACCTGCTCGTGATCAAATAGCTCTTCAAATGTCAGACCTGGTGGCTAAAATATCTCCTAAGATGAAGACATTTATAAATATAAATGATTCAACTTTGATTACACGGAATATGAACATTCCTGCTTGGCCTGTTTTATTAGTCAGGTTTCATGTGTCAAGGTGCCTGGCATAGTCACTTTATGAAAGGAAAAGTTTATTTTGGTTCAAGGTATGGAATATCCATTATGCGTTGGTCCTATTGCTTTTGGGTCCATGATAAGCACATCAGTGCAGGAGAGTGTGTAGTGAAGGAAAATGTTTGCTTCCTGCCAACCAGACAGCAGACAAAACAAGGATTGGAGTCCTATTTTCCACTTTAAAGGTCTACCCAATGTCCTACCTCCATCCCCCAGACTCTACCTCCCAAAGGTTTCTCCACTTGCCAGCAGAGCCCTACATTGGACAACAAGGCTTTAATATTTGAGCCCTTGGGGGCTCAAACCACAGCAGCTAGAGTTTTAAATAAAAGTAACATATTTCCCCCCATATGCCTTTAATGAAACTTTGCTAGGAAATCCTTTTAAAGGATATTCTAGAACCCTCTAACCTTTTATATAGTAAAATTTGCTCCTGATTTTGATCTCTTATTGAAACTTTTCTATCATTCTCAGAGGCTTCAGGGCTTAGGTTAGCTGGAGTTATGGTTTCCAGCCTCTTCTCTGCTCATCTAGAGCTGACCTTGCTCTATCTGATGCCTTTTGCATGCTTTCCCTCCACCTGACACTCCTTACCAGTTTTTAATCTCTGTCTTCCCAACCAGCTTTGTATAGGGCAGCTTTCAGTGTGCATATCATCTTGCAATGATGCTGCAAGATGCCCAGTGTTGAGTGCTAGACATTTTGAGGACTCTGTTCTCATAGACCAATTAATCCTCACTGCAGACCTGGGGACATGTTGTTCTACTTCCAACAGAGAGCACAGGGCTTAGGTGTACAGTCACTGATCTCTGCTTACTTACAGCCTTGGAAGTAGAGTTGTGATTGAAACCCATAATCTAGTTCCAACCCTGTTTCCTAGGAGGCAAGATATACTGCCTGTCAGGTCAGGGTTGGGCAAGGAGATTGCTCTAAGACTTTATCATTACAAAGCAAGATGGAAGTCTCTGTTTACCGTGACAGTAGTTCTTGCCCAGTAGTGAGACCAGTGAGGGGCAGTGTGTGTGTAGTCCTGAACACCTGCAGAGTAGTTCATTTGAAGGATGGAGACTCAGGCCAAGCCTTCCATTTCCACACACTTGTTTTGTGGCTTGGGATTCATTCCAGGGCTCAGCTCATTGCACTTCCAGCAGAAAATACATTCTGTGTTACGGTAAATTATGGTGATGGTAGTTAGCTGTGTAGTTAATAATAAATAAGAATAACAATGACAGAGCTGCTCTTAGCTCTTTATGCACATTTAACTCCCCAGGCTTGACACACTCCTGTGAACCTGGAGATTTCTCTCCCTATGGTTTGAGGAAACTAAGGCCAATGGAGTCAAGTCATTCCTGAGAGTTCATGCCTAGAAAGTTGTAGAGCCATGCTCAGGCTCTGGTGGTCTTGCTGCAGTTCTTAGGATGTTCTATAACCCCACGGGAAACTTTCTCCCATACTTGTTCTGGCTTTGTGTGGCCTTTTCCTACCTCCTACCCTTACTTCCTCCCCATTCTCCCTCCTTCCTTCTCTCCTGTCTTCCTCTACGATCACTCCTAAATGTTACTTTCTTCCTTCAGTCCTCAGGTGTCCTCTGTTGCTTTAGCCTGGGTTGCTGAAAGTCTGGTTCCAGGTACTGGAGCCCTTTCTGCCTTTCTGTCATGGTATTCTCTGGCACATGGGCATCTCTGGTATCTGCATCTGCCCCTGCAGAAAGGCCCGAGTTGCCACCTTGCTACCAATTAAGCCCATGTATCATAATTGTACATTTTCCCACTGAAAGCTAAATAATGAAGCTAACAGGGCTCCTGCTGAGAACAGATGTTCTTACTCTGGCCAGATGCTCCACATGCCGCTGATCTGCTGGAGCTAAGCATCAGTGAGATTCCTTTGTACTTGCATTTGAAGTGTTTCTGGTTGAAGGGTTCTTGGGAAGGGCTAAAAAATCATGCTGTCCTTGTATCAAGAACTGGGCACCAGTCTTGAGGGGGTGTGAAGTAGCCATCGTTGGCACGTCACGATCCATCCGCTTCAGGGGGACATAATCCTGTTCCTATTTGAAAACTATCTTGGTTCGCATTTTATAATTAAGCATACAGATGCTTGCTTCTCTGGTTGTTTCCTTCTCTAGTTAATCTGGCAGCTAGCAATTCTATTTTCTACTTTCTTTTCTCATCTGTCTCTACTTGGAAAGCATAGAAGCCCTCCCCCATAAAGGAACTTTAAAGACTGTGATCTACCATTCATCTGATTAATATTCAGTATGTGCCTTCTTTAAAAATGTTTTTACATGTAACTATTTTTATCTTATGTTTCTGCATGTTTTCGTCATGTAGGTACCATGTGTGTGGTGGGGATCAGTAAAGGTCATCAGATCCCCTGAAACTGGAGTTATGATGGTTGTGAGTCACTATGTGGGATCTGGGTATCAAACTCTGGTCCTCTGCAAGAGCAGTAAGTGCTCTTAATGCTGAATTATCCATCCAGCCTTTTATGTGTGCATTCTCTGTGTAAAGGTTTTTCACTTTAATGGAATTCACATTCAGGCCAAAGGTGACAGAAAAAAAAAATTACTAAAGATTGCAGCTGCTGCTCAGGGGAGAATAACAAGGGAACAAACAAAGATGCTATGAGAGAGACTAAAAGAGTTGCCTTGCACGAGACAGTCTTCCTGAAGAAACCTAAGGTGTGATCAGAGACAAACTTTCTAGAAAGCAAGACTGGCAAGTGTACTATCCCTGAGGCACGGAGGTATTGAAAAGTTAGAGGCTCAAGACAAAGACGAACGAGGCCAGGTAGACTCAGGAAGGAAGGCATGATGCAATGTGTCACAGACATGGACAGGGATCACATCTGTAAGGCTCTTCTGTTGTCTTTTGCTCCCAGAAAAATCAGTTGAACTCCAGATGTTTCTGGAAAGTTGTCCATGAGCTCAGGGTCCTTTGTGGACCAATGGACTCTGAAGGTTCATTAGGTTTACCATTCACTGGTGGCCTTCAGGCACATGTTCTCTTAAGTTCTAAGATAGAGAAGGTCACTTAGACTGTCTCATATAGACTATAAGTGGTTTTCTGTGAATCTGGCCTACAGACTCAATTGTGGGTGAAAGGGATCACAAATGTAGCTGGCATCTCCAGGCATCGTACAAGGGCACCAGTACCAAAGTCTTCTTAGTAATGTGCTGTCTGGGGACAGAGCAAAGCTTGCAGCTCTCCTCGTATGCATTCCAGATAGAAGTGTATGCATTAACTCACATCAATTGTTTGAGTCGGGGTCTCACAGTGAAGCCCTGGCTGTCCTGAATTTTGTGATATAGATCAGACTAGCCTCTGACTCAGAAATCTGCCTGCCTCTGTGTCCTAAGTACTAGAATTAGATATGGGCACTACCACACCCTGATTTCAGTGAACTCTAAGAGCTGGTCACCTTTTCCTTTGTGGTGGTGACTGCACAATCATCTACTCATTGTCTTCTACCTTCTACATGTTAAGGCTTCCCAGGGGATCATGTGCTCAGGTCCTTCTTGTGTTGTCTTGTACAGTGTTGTAGGTTTACCCTTTCTTTTTAACTTACTTTAAATTATGTGTATGTGTGTGGTTTTCTGAAAGCAGGTGCCCACGGAGGCTAGAGGTCTCAGATGCCCTGGAACTGGACCTGCAGGTAGTTGTGAGCCACCCAATGTAGGAACTGAGACTCAAACTTGGGTCCTTTGGAAGAATACTAAATGCTCATAGCACAGAGCCATATCTCCAGCCCTGATTTGCTCTTTCTATATTCCCATTTGTATCCATACCTTCTATATTATATACAAGGTTTGCCAGAGATGCTTCCTTATCTCCCTTAGAGTTCAGAGTTCCCTGGGGATCATTTCAGTGTGATGGGTATCATTCTATTATCATCTAATATATTAAAATCAATAGCAGATATTGTCAAACACTTACTTGGAGATAGGTACTGTCCTAGCCACCATTTTAAAAAATGCACTCCCATAACAACTCTTAAGGGCACCTTTCCCATTTCATGTGCTCAGAAATCATGAATTAGAAAGCAATAGCATGACATAGACAGTATAAGGTAGCAGATCTGTGCTTTGAAGTCAGACCTTTCTGACACTAGGGCACAAGACTCTTGATTACTGTATGATCAGCTTGTGTGTGTGAGCTGGTCCTGGGGCACCTTGGAGGAACTTGTTCTCTGTTATTTCTTTGGCGTTAGGCAAAGCTATAACCAAGAGTCAGGGACTTGATAAGGTTTATGATGATGTATATCTTTCAAGATAGACCAAGCAAGTGGCATGGAACAGAAAAAAAAATGACTTAGAATCAAATCACAGAGTTGGAATATTTGCTTTATCACTTGACAAGCAGCATGGTACTTCTTATTAACCTAAAAAATGTGGGCCATTATAACTCCTGTATACAAGCTATAGCTTGTAGTGAGGGTAAGGCAAGAAATAGTATATATAATATAGAATGTCTAGTTTAGATAGTATTCACCTAGGAAATTTATTATATCATTATTGTTATTAATATTACTGCTATTTAAAGATGAAGTTGTACAGAAAGCAGCAGCATGAGTTGGGTCCATTATTAAAGAAACACAAAAGGCTGTAACAAGATATAGCATACTATGGAGGGAAGCCAGTCATCAAAGACTCCGTGTTGAATGGTTCTACTTACATGGAGTGATCAGAATAGAAAACTCTGTGCCAAGAGAAAGTCATTTGTTTTTAAGATGAGGACATTTATGGAGATGGGGGAGATGGGGGAGATGGGGGAGATGGGGATGGAGTTTGGGAAGTGAGGTAACAAAAAGTTCTGGTAAATATTGGTTATGGTGATAGATGCACAACTTTGTGAACACACTAACCACTGAATCATATTTTAATTGATTTTTATCAGAGTAACGGGTTTTGTTGTGCTATTTTCACACACACATTGTTTGGCTCAAGAATACTCTCTATTCTCAGAGCTCTCCTCTACCATGTGGTTAATCCAGATGCATGTCAGCAGGTCTCCTTCTATCTCTCAAATAGTTTGTTAATTCCAAATCATAGACTTTTGAGGTAAGTGAACTGTGGGGTGCTGGGACTATATCTCATGAGAGTTTTTGTTGAAAATAAACTTCTAGTACATGCTAAGAGAAAAGAAAATGAATATGTTGCAGTCTATCAAGTCAAACTATGCATTTCTCCAAATAACATGTGCTCTCTTCTCTCTGTGAAAATACTCAGAAGAAAGTATTAAATTTTTCTTGTTGTTGCTAAAAATCTAAAGGTGAAACAAACCCAGTCAAGAAAGTGAGACAGGAAAAGGAAAAAAAAACAAAAAACAAAAAACAAAAACAAAAAAATCCAAAAAACCAGGAATGCGGTTGCCTGCAAGTCTACCTAACTATCTTATGTTTAACAAGGCTTATGCTGCAGCCCTCTGTGGTCAGGATGAGGGATCTACTATGATCTGCCCACATACTCCTGTGAGGACTGCATGAATCAGGGATGTGACCTTGATCCATGGGCCATAGATGTTTGAACAGTTATGAACTGAGACAAGAAGAGACAATGTGGCTTTTGTGAAGTAAGCCATGGTGTCCACAACTTAATTTACTGACCTAGTTAACCACAATTCCAAACATGTACTTCCCAGTGTGTAAGAGCCATCGGATTACATAAGGTTATAGGAAGATGTAGCACTAACAGGGTCATAGCTATGATGCCTCTAATTTCTGAAAAGGGAAATAAAGAAATGAAAAGGCCTGTCTAGTGTTAAGGACCTTCAGGGACGACTGTTGAATGTGTCATTGCTGAATGAATCTGACCATAAAGATCTTGGCTATATGACTCTCACATAGTCAGTAAGCTCAGCAGAAAAGGAAAAGAGCTTAATTGGTTTTTTTTGACATAATAATAGTAGGTTTGTTTTTTTTATTATTATTTTTGATAGTGCCTTACAGTGTGTAGAGAACTCCTGCATCAATAGATGGTTTTATATTTAAACATCATAGAGCAGACTCAGAGAAAATGAACAATTTCAAGGCCATAAAGCCAAGACAGAGGATAGACTTAAGTGCAGTTCTCATCTCTCAGGTGATAAGCTGAAGTTCCTAGGCTCTGGTTCATCAGCTTAATAGTTCATTTTACAAGTGTGTATGTGTATGCTGCTGTTAACTGAACGAAGCCTTGCTGAAAAAAACACACAACAATTGTAGGGGATGTCAATCAGGATTTCAGATAGTTGAACTCTTGTCCTTGTGGCATTACATGAGGGTTTATGTAATAAACTAGATAGGGAGACTTGCCCTCACTGCTTATCAAGAGGAAGCATAGCACTGTGGAGGGGCTTAGGCATAGCAGCAGAGGTACAGCATATTAAACTGAGGCAGCAAGGAGACAATTTCTTCAGGTTCAGTGAACACAGGTCATGTCCAGGAAGCCAGAATCCAAGGACTGGAGTCCACAAACAAGAATCTAGATGGGCGGTTGTCAACCTGTGCATTGTGACCCCTTTTAGGGTTTGAACAACCTTTTCACATGGGGCATAGAAAAGACAGATATTTACAGTGCATTTCATAACAGTAGCAAAATTACAGTTATAAAGTAGCAAAAGAAATTATGGTTAGGGGTCACCACCACATGAGGCATGGTATTAAGGGTCGCATCATTAGGATGGTTGAGAACCACTGCTCTAGATGTTTAGATAAACTTGGAAAAGTAAGCCAGTAACACAGCTGGTGGTTCTACACCACTAAGCAGTCTGAACAAAGAACGTTGTTTAAAAGATCTCCTTTTGCCAGGCCCGGCTGTCTCAATCAGTAGATGGCATGTCTTTACCAATGCTTGATCATTCATGATGAGTCTTCCTTCCATATCCCACACTTTATGAACATAGAATCTCCACACTATTCATTCATTCTGGAAGCCTTGGTGATGAGAGAGAGGGAGACTGAGTAGAATGTCAATTGTAAATCTCCACTGAAGCCCATGGTAGGCATGGTACTGGGCATGGCCAGGGTAGGGAAGTTTCTCTAAATTTGTATTTCCTTCCTCTGGCTGCACTTTGGCATCACTGGGAGCCTTTTGTTATTCTACATGTTTAGGACATAGAATTATGATTTTGTTATCGGGGACTCTTGCCATCAGAAAACCTGCAGCTTTCTGTAGGGTTCTAAAATGCCACCGAGCCTATGAGTCACTATTTCAAACCATAGTTTACTGCATTTCATGCTCTCATGAACTGGATGTGGATATCATGGAAAACTGGACAGCAGTACCATTCTGAATGTAAATGATAACAAATCAATTCATAAAGAAAGTACAAGATGAATCTGAGACACGTATTGCAGTGCTCACTTAAATTGCATCATGTGGCTTCACTGCAGCATCAGTTCTGAACAAATGACACACATGTTGTATCATGCATGCCATAATGCCAGTGAATGCTGCCTGAAACAGCTCTGCTCAGATTTGAGACAATTGTACATTATGAATTGCAGTGATTTTACTAAATACAGAAACTTTTCTAATCTTACAGAAATGTAATGGTTTAATTAAAAGAACAGTGACTTTCATAATTTCACACCCCTTTTCCTCTGCATTTAAGCATCAAATTAGCCTATCCTTTTGGGATGTATTGTGTTTGAGTGCTTAATTTTAAAAATTATTATTTGAGCTATTATATTGGTCAGGGTTTTCTAGAGGAACAGAACTTATAGAATAAATGTCTATCTATCTATCACCTATCTGTCAACTATCTATCTATTTATCACCTATTTATCAACTATGTATATATTTATGTATGTATGTTTCTATCTATCTATCTATCTATCTATCTATCTATCTATCTATCTATCTATCATATATATGGAATTTATCAGAGTGGCTTAGAGGCTGTGGTCCAGCTAGTCCAACCATGGCTATCTATCAATGAAAGGTCCAGAGTCAGTAGTTGTTCAGTCTGAAATGCTGGATGTTTCAGCTGACAGCTGGTATTCGTTATAATAGAATCTTGAAGAAGTAGGCTGCAATGCCAGTAAAGGAATGGACTTGCTAGTGAGGATAAGAGCCAGCAGGCTAATAAAGAGACCTTCTTTCTTCAATGTCCTTTATATAGGTTGCCAGTAGAATGTCTGGTTCAGACTAAAGATGGATCTTCCCACCTCAAAGATTTGGATTAGAAATAGGTCTTCCCAGTTAAAATGGTTTCATTAAGGAAAAAAAAAATCCTCAAAGATTTGTCCAGCCTTTTGGGATGTAGTTAATACCAGATGTAATCAAGTTGACAAATAAGAATAGCCATCATAGTTATTGAGTTGAATTTCATTTAAAAATGAATTCAATTAATTTTGGCCTGGAATTAAGATGGACTTTCCAACCATTTCTGAAGTGGCCTTAAACATATGCTATTCATTTTATACTATAATTTGTGCAAAGAACATTCTCAGCAGTGACAATTATAAACTCAAAATAAGAATCAATTCTGGAAAACCCTGAAGATGTTCTAAATCCTTTTGTGGTATACAATAGTCAGTCAAGGTTTAATTCTTCCTCTAGAAATAAAAAAAAAAAATATGTGCATATTTGTATGCTTGAGTATATGTGTGTGTGCCATATGCATGTAAGCAACCCAGAAGGCAACATGGGCGTCAGATTCCCTGGAATTGGAGTTACAGGTAGTTATCAGGTGCCCCATATGGGTGTGGAGAATAGAACCTGGGTCCTCTGCAAAAGCAACAAGTGCTCTTAACCTGTAATCCATCTCTCTATCCCAAGACTTAATTCTTTAAGTAAAAATAAATAAGCCCGTTTGGCCTCAGTAGTATGCAAATGTACTTCTATCAATGGTAAAATTATATATACTAAAGAATTCCTTGAAAATAGTTTTATTAATTATCAGTAAACATTTAAGTTGTTTATCTATTTATACTCCTATATACCCAAAATCACATAAAAATTTCCCAGGCAAAACGGAATTGTGTGTGTGAAAAGTTCAAGAAATTATTTTATCTTAAACCATCCTTATCAATGACACCTGAATCTTTTTATCACCTCCCTGTCCGTGTTGACTCCCTTTAAAATAAGCACTAGTCATGTTAAGGCAGGCCGGAAGCTGTCACAGAGGATGAACCAAGCTCCAGGTTATACAGATAATCTCTGCACGTGGCTATCACAAAACTAGGTGAGAAAATATTAAAAGAAAAGTCAAGTTTGGAGCAACATCATAGTCCCAGGCTGTGGACAACAGAGGTGAGACCACTCAGGACATGAATCAAAGATTTTAGCACCAATAAGGCAGGCTGCCAGGGTCAGGGTTTTTGGGCCAGCAGAGAAAAAAAAATCAAAGCTTGATTCTAAACCTTTATTCTCTCAGTATGCTCCAAGACCTGGCTAGCTGTAGCTGAATGCACCCTAGGTGTTTATACAGTCTGGGGGGCCCAAGGAGACTGCAGAAGGATAGAGCTAGACAGTAAAATGTACAGAGAAACAAGGCAGACTGTGTGTTTTGTTCTACCAAATGGACCAAATACTTTTGGTTGCAATGATACATCTTGAGACTATGTAACTTGAACGACATGCATTCGAAAAGAGCAGAACTTGTTTAATATCTTACAGATTGTTCTGAGGGATTTTAGTAAAATGCTGATTCTAATTCAGCAGGCCTGAAGCAGAGGACTGGGTTTTTGCTGCCCATCTCCAAGTGATTCTTGTCAGAGGAATTCTGGGATAGCAAGGACTTGGGGTGGGGGTGGGGTGGGAGGGACAAAGGAAGCTGCATTCTTAAAATAATCAAGCACCTTGCAGAAACCTGTCCTGTTGTCTGGATCTTCCTCGTTCTTTAGCTAATTTAAGGAGCCTTATTATATTTGCAGAATGGCTTGATGCCCTTCAGAAAGGTAATTTTGCAAAGATGTAAAGGTCATGTAGTTTCATGTCGCCTCGGCTTTCCCCACATCCTGTCCTATAGAAAGGACTGATATTCTGAAGACTGATATTAGGCTGGCATTGACCTAGTGAAGCAAGAAGCACACATACGTAGCCTGTTACCTGGGAACAGAGCAGCGATTCTTTCATAAATGAATGTCAATGAGGTATAATTTTCTGCTGTAGCAGAATTTCTACACCTGACAGTATTCCTAATATACTTTAATTAAGAGGTTAATCTGTTGTAGAAATTGCTTTTCTCTGAAGCCACCTGAAATCAATTTAAACTCAATTACAAGTGGTTAGCTATTGTTTATGTGGTTAAAGATTAGAGAATACATTTTTGCTTGTCAGGAGCCATCAGAGCAAATTTTGAATGTCACGATCAGAGGAGAGCCGAATAGTTGAGTGCTCTTTAATGGGCATGGAGAAACCATTAGAAAATGTAATCAGTCATATTTGATGACTTGACCTTGGGACTCAGCTAGAAAAGGGTCTAATCATGCCTGTCCCCTAAGTGCCACCAAGATTGCTCTGCTGAAATTAATTGATCATTACGTGCTTTCTGAGAGTCTAATATACCCTATTTGATGGAATATAAATTGCAAAAATAATCTGTAAATTATATAACAAGCTCCAGAATACATTTGCCCTCTGTCTCCTTAGCAGATATTAAATCTGACAGCTACTTTCAAAATGATCAAAATTGCTTAACTCTTTCAATAGTTTGGAATGCTTGAGTTTTACAAAGAAGAGAAAACTACATTTCAGTGTATGTGCCCAGTATATAAATTTGAATTTTACACCATTTTCTCGGAGAGATAAAAAGAGGAGGTCTGGAAAGGTTCTCTAGGGGCTTTGAGTGTATCTTTTTATTCAATTGCTTCATAAGGTTCTTAGTTGCTATAAAAAATTTGCATGTTTGTCAGAGATAAGGAAGCTGTTTTGAAACCTGTCTGCTTCAATGTTGAGTATATGGGAGGATTACATACCCCCTAATAAGTCAGCCACTTTGCTAGTATGCTAGCCTATTCCCTGATCTAGCCACTCACAAAGATAGTGCACTCTGCTGGCTATTGTTGGGTTAAAGGTTACTAGTCACCCTATCAGGTGTCACAGTGATGACCATAACTACCGCATCTGTTTGGTGAATGCTCCTTTTGGATCCTTACATTATGACATTATCATGTACACATTTCACATTTGGCCAAAGTTGCTGAAAGTCTCTCTCCAGAACTCTTCTTCTTTTAGGGAGGGCAAGAAATTAAAAAGAAGTTTCCTTTGGGCTGACACTTATGTTACAAATAAACCTTCCAGGATTTTTTTCCACGAATGTTGAATGGGTAACAACTGAGAAGAACTAGACCATCTGTTCTTGCCTAATTGGCATCATAAGGGAAGACCACATTTCTGGAGCCTTGGAAGAAGAACGTGGGATGAAGTAGGCTCAGGATGGTGTTTTTCACGAGTCTGTTCCTTACATGCCAGAACAGAGGGAGGCTTTCCAGGAGAGGCACTCTGGGAACTGGACCCTAGAAAGCTAAAATCTTGGGAACTGAATTAGGGATGACACTTATCTGTAATGACTGCAGTCATTATATGAGGGCTTTCAGTTACACTATAAATCCAAATGTTGGCTCTATCTTTCATCAGTTGTGAGCTTTTAAGTGGATTTTTGAGCCTCTTATGATGGTTAATCTCCACTGTCAACTTCACTGGGTTTAAAGTCACCATGGAAACAGACTTCTAAATGTGTCTCTAAGAACGTTTCCAGATATGTTTAACTAAGGAAGGAAGACCAACTGAATGTGAAGAGCACCAGTCCCCAGGTTCAGAACTAAGGAAACCCATGAGTGAAGGGTGACATGCTTCTGTCTTTGCTTCCGGAACGTGCAGGCAGTGTGGGCCTGACACCTTACACTTCTGTGGTCAGGCCTTCTCTGAAAACTATGAACCCAAAGAAACACTACCTTTCTTAGGTTGCTTTTGCCAAGTGTTTTGTTCCAGCAATGAGAAAAGTCACAAATATTCTTCTTAAAAAATCTCAGTTCTCCCAACTGTAAAATGGAGAAAATAATGAAGACTACATGGAGACATGCACATAGCGTACATGGTAGAGTGCTAAGCGTGCATACCTTCTTTGCTAGTTTCTTTTTGCTGTGACAAAAATACCACAGCCAAAGAAACCCCATGGGACAGGCAAAAAAGCATATGCTTATAGTCCCAGCTCTCAGAGGAATAAAGTCAGCTTGAATTCATAGGGAGAACTTGTCTCAAGCCAACCAACCAACCAACCAACCAACCAACCAACCAACCAACCAACCAACCAATCAAACACAACGTATGGAGGGGGAACTTCAGAAGGTTTTGGTACCAAAAGTATGGCTTAATAGAGTGGCTTACCTCGGGGGAGCCAAGAAGCAGAGAGACAGACAGGGCAGAGAGGGAGGGAGGCAAGAGGGAAGAAAGGGACTGAGATCATTCACCCTGGTGAACTTTTTCCCTTTTATTGCATCTGGGCCCTGTGCATAAGAGACAGGACCACCAACGTTCAGGGATTAGCTAATTCTTTTTGAAAATGCCCTCATAGAAATATCCAGATATGTGATTTATTGGTCTTCTAGGTGCTTCTCAAACTAATCAAGCTCACAATCAAGATTAACTATTACACTAGCTAAGCTTTTATTCCAGTGAAGCAGCTTTGGTACATGTTTTCTCTGTATACTTTGCACAATCTGGGAAGGAATTTTTTTTTTTCTGGCTTGCAAAACATTTTGTATGAAGAGTCATACAAAACTACTGAAATAAAACTGGATTTGATTCCTCACAAGTATTTTAATGACCACATCTTTAGGAGTAGAATTGGGTGAAGTATAAAGAAGGGTAGGAGAGGTCCAGGCGTGTACTGGTGGAGCCACAAACCAGCTCTGTAGGGTTGAGAGCAAGACTTCCTCCCTTCTATGGCTCAATCCTTGTGTACAATAACAAGGTCGACCTGATGCCTAACTAAGGTAGTCTAGGGCACTGGGAATACTGACCTTCTCTGTAAGACTATTTACTGTCCACCATCATGATGCAATTATCCACAGACAGAGGGTGGTATGGGAAGGCATCCTGGGAAGTTGACTGATGCATGTCAGTGACTGCAGGTCAAACCTCCTGTTTACAATATATGATCATATATGCATAATGATACTTGAGTGTCAACTTCACAAGGCAGGACTGGGAACCATGTTTCCATTTCTTCTCCCCACTCCGTCCTGATGCTGATACCCACAAAAGTCTCTGTGTGGTCTCTATACATGCTTTAGGAAATGTTCCTCGGCCCTAGTATGTCCCAGCTCTCCAGGATTCCCACCTCCACAGAGCCACCTGAGACCTTTTAGCACAGATGTCCTTTTGAGACACCCTACTCTTGCTGCCTAGCTTACTTCAGTCCTGTGAGTAGCCTTGAGTCACTGCTCCTTTTGATATTTTTCTGCCCAGAGTCAACTTTCATAGGACATAATATAGTGACCACTAAATCCCAGGAAGGGCCTGTGCTTTGAACTTTAAATAAGTTGTAAGTGACAAGGCAAAAGATTGAATACCCCTTTTGCTAAAGCCAAGGAAGAAAGCATTCCAGGACAAAGCTGCAAGGTGAAGGGGTAGATTACAGGGTCAGGTAGGACTGAGCAATGGTCTGGAAGCTAACAGAATGTATCCTTGACTAGTAGCACTAAATATAAGTGGGAACAGGGGCAACTGAGGTGGCCCTGTCAGATGCATTATGATTCTCTCCTACGCTAAATCTATACATTCTCCCTGGGTGAAGACAGTGTGGAAGATGCAGTGGGGATTGGTTCTATCTGCCCTCTACTATTTGCAGGAGGAAAGAGAACTGCCAGGGCACCAGAGAACAGTGGCATGGATACTTGTAGATGTTTGTAGCTGCCCACTGGGCTGATTTCCCGCAGGGCATAAATTGCCATGTACTCTGGATCTCTACAGTTCCAAGGTCTAGAGTTCCATCAGAAGACTTGTGCCTTTCATATCACTAGGACTAGTTTACCTGGGACTTTGCATAAGCCCCTGGAGTTTGCTTGCCAAGGGGCTGCCGTAGGTGAGTCCTATAATGAAAGTGACCCCAAATAAACTGCATGCTGGCAAAATCTGTTAGAATCACAGCTCTCTGATAGATTTAGTAAGACTTTGGCTTGGGAAGCTGAAGTTAGCCCACAATGCTGACTTCATTTATCTTTCTGGTCAATGAATGACCTTGGAAATAGCCAAAGGCTCTACGTAGTAACTTCCATAGAAAGTTCAGCATCACCTTCTGTTGAGTCACTTACCTCAGGACCTGGCTACTGAATCAGAAGCAAGAATAGATACATGCAGAGAACACGTGTAGACAAAGGCAATTCTGACTGAGGAAAATAATCTTCATTGATTTAGTCACACAATGAAAGTTTTTACTCCTGCATAAAACACTGTAACAGCCAAAAGCTTTTTGCTTTATCCTCTGAACACTCTTTAACTCCGTTTCCCTGGAAATAGCAAGCACAGTCTGTCACATCACATTCTCCCTGTCAGTTGAATTTCTGCAATGGAACTTTGGGGTTGAATTTGTTTCGTTCAAAATTTTTTTTTCTTTAAATAGTCCACTTGTTCTTTCTCTTCATAATTCTTATATTTCTTCTTTAAATACATCAACCAAATCCAACTGAAAGTTTAAAATACAAATTACATCACATGCAGACAGGGTAAGAGGTGTGAGTTTTTTCAGTAAAGCCACCAGAATACTTTACAAAAAGCAGCTGAAACCACAATTTTTCTCCATCTTATGCAACTATTACCTTTGCTTTCTTCTAAATGTTTACTTGTTTGTAATAAAAGTTAATGCCAATTTTTTTTGGGGGGGGGTTGTTTTAGGATGTTTAATCTCCTAAACTTGCTACATGGTCTTCCTTTTGTAATGATTGGAATATAATCTGTCCAATAAATGTACCATTGTGGCAGACTGAAAAACTGCTTTCAACACCCGCAACTCTGCCCACACACATCCTCTGTATGTGATTTTGCAGCTGCTCTCATGAGGGTGTGAAGATGATTTTCCAGTACCTAGAAGATGGCCACCATTGTTTTGGCCAACAGGATATAACAGACATGAAAGTCTCTGTTCCAAGCCTGTGCCTCACAGTCTTACATATTTATTGCCTCCCTGGAGCCCTGCTACAGACAGATTACCATGATGAGAAAAAAATCCGATTGAGCCTTCTAGTAGGGTGAAGCCTCTGTTTCGCAGCCATTGGATATATACCTCCTGAACCAATCAGACCCCAGTTATCATACCAGCTTCCATGGTGGATGAGAGTCCAGCTGAAACCAGAAGCTGGGCCTCTAGCTGTTATATAAGTTGCATAAAAAATATTCACCTTTTAATCCAAAGAATTTTGGGGGTGGCTTGCTATAGAGTAATAGCTAATTAATACAGCTATTGATCTTATAACTATTTCTCTTTTCTTTTCAATTCAGGTCTTTTCAAACATTTTTTATTTTGAAAGAATGCTATGGTATTATCATTGTGGTGCAAGCAGTGCAAAGGCTTTTGTTTGGTTTGAAGACAGAAGTAATTAGATTGTGTGACCCGTAAACTTTTCAAAACACTGTGTGACTGAATGGGATTCTGGGGTCATCTTCACAGAATAATTATTACCATGAACAAAAAGATTTTGTAGTATGTAGTTGATTTATATCTCTATAATTGTTTTGTATATAAATGCACTTAGGAACAGCAAACATTTCCTTGTGGAAACATCTGTACAAAGTCTATAGACTCACAAACCAGGCAAGTGCAAAACTGTATAACCAACCTGTTTGTTTTAGGTGCTTTGGCTTATTATTGTTATTGCCATTATTAGTGGTGTTTTGTTGTTACTGAGGCCACACTAAGAAGAGAATGGCTCATGGTTTCAGAAGATCGGGCCCATCATTGCTTGGATCCATGCCGTTGAGCACAACAGCTCAGTGTCGGAATCTCAGAGAGCTAGTGCTGTCATGGCAGTTCTGTAGGCAGACAGCAGTGCAGGAACTCAGGGCCAAAGGTGCCTGCCGCTAGTGACCTTCCTTCAGCTATGTCCTAACTCCAGCATGCCCCAAAATAACACTTCCATCTAGAGAACAATTAGTCAGATCTCCAGTCTTTCGCATCCCAGCCTTAACAACTCCTTTCACTGAGAAGTGAACTTAAGCTTAGCAAATGTGTACATTTGAAAGATGTTCACAGGGTGATACGGTTCCACAGCAGTGGCCCAGACACGTTGTCCTTAAGATGCATATTTTATGTCCAAGGCCTTTATTAACTGTGAAAGGAGACCCTTTATTGCTTTTCTCCATTATCAGTCCTATAGAAACCCCCCAGATAAGCAGCTTGATAGAACCCTATCCTGGGAAAGCCCCCTAGTCTAATGGCACTCTGCTTTCCTTCTTTTTGCTCTGAAGATCTTTATAATAAAACACTTCTCCCTAAAACCCACCCTCTGTTGTCTGTGAATTTCATTCTTTGAATTCCCAGGAACCAGAAGGCACCAATTCAGTAGACATTCTTCAAGACAGTGAACATCCTGTCCTGCTGGGTACTCAAGTTAAAGCCCAGCTGAGGTGAGAAGAAAGGCCTTCTTCAAAACTAAGACACTCCATGTTTCCTGTGTTACATAAGCAGAGTGTGCAGTTATAGGATAAGGGCTTCTGCTTGTGTATTCAGTCAGAAGCTTGGCAATGCTTTTCATTCTCTCCTGGCTATAGGTTAGAGATATCTAAAGAAACTTTAGGTTCCTGGCCTGGGTTCTTTATTCCCTTACCCTAAATAAGCACCTCTGCCAAAATTCTACTTAGGAGTGGGACTCAAACTCCAGTCCAGATGCTAATTCCCTCTTAGTTTTGGAATTGGATATTGGGTTTTCATGGTGGATATGGATTATATCTGTTCCCCGATTCAGACCCTCTCCTAAGTGATTTTATACTCTCAGAGTTTGAAGAGGGTCTTTTGTAGGGATTTGTAGCCTTGGATGCTATTGGGAATATATATCAGGACTATGCTGAGGTGCATTAAGGGAAATCTATTTCTTCCCGGTTAAAAGAATGGAATACCTCTGGATAGAGACATGATATTCTGATCTGCAATAAAGACTAGAATGTTACATACCATTGTCTCTTCCCTTAGGAGAGACTCTAGCTGGGCTTGTCAATCACTTGCCCAGGAGTCTAGCCTCCAGAAAAGCTGATCCATCTGAAGACAAGCTGAGGAGACTAGCGGAATAATTATTCCCTCAATGAGAAAATGTCCATGTCTTCCTCAAAGCTGTTTGCAGAGTTTCTGTAATATGGCACTGTTCAGAGTGTGTCTGCTTTTCTGAGTTACTCAGGAAAGTATTTTTCTATTTCTTTTGGATACTGATCAAAACCGAGTATGTTTTCCCCACACTTTGGGTTTTCTCGTTCATTTTCTAAGCTCCTCACACCTTCCTCTGTGCTGCTGTGTGTCTGCCACACAGCTGCTTGTTGACCTCCATTGCTGAATCTGCTCGCTTTCCTGGGCTGTAAGCCCCAAACCAGGGCTTCTCCCATCCTTTCCTTCTTCTCCTGGTAGTTGCAGAAATGGACATCTTGCCTACCCTATTCTTAGTTTTTAAGCTCATAAAACTGTCCCAAGAGTCTTCAGTTTCTAAATTCCTTTTATCGATGAAACTAAGAGCCCTAAAGAGGGAACCCCAGTTCTCCTGGTAACAATGTGGTCTATTGCCCTCAGAGCAAAGGGGCTCTGTCCCGCCTCTGCACATGAATTGTCTACATCTGCTGCTCCTCGACACTTTCCCCAGGACTGTTTCTCCATAGCACTGTCCATGAAATCTGGAGCTGTTATGCACTTTGAGGCTGGTTGGGCTGGTCCAAGTGATGATGTAAAATTAGGGAAATTTGTAGAATTATATAATTTATAATGACGATGTCATCATATAACAAAATTATGAATCCTTAAAGAGTTTATTAAACCATCATTTCATATATCTTATTAAGTGTACGAATTTAGATGAACTCAGAGTTGCTCAAATAGGAATTAATAATTTACTAAAACACTCTTCAGTGTTTTTGAGTTGCTTATCTGAAAGTGATGTCTAGTGACGCATCTCAGATTAGACAGATTCACAAATATGTTTTACTGAAAGAAATTAGAATCTCAAGATGTTCTCTGAAGCAATTGCAGTAACTCATCTTTTTTGTTGCTTCATGGTCAGATTCTTCTGGTAATAAGGTCTCTATCGTCCTATTTCTGCCTGGCTTGCTCTCCTACCAGGCCTTTCCTTTGCTGTCTAAACAAAGAGAAAAATATGTGCACAGCCTTGTGCAACAGAATAGTGGATAGGACCACGCAGACATGCCAGGGTTCTGTCTTCATAGCAGTAGGTCATCTAACAACATGTCTATGAGAAGAGAATCTTGAGGTGAAGGATGTGGAAGGGAGAAAGAATTTGATCTGAGATAATGCAAAGAATTATAAAAGCCATGTTGATGTGAATAGCTGATGGTAACAGAAATTCATTCATTCACCCAGGAAATTCATTCATTCATCCACTGGAGTTTGCTTAGCATCGCTCATGTCTTCTGTGAACCAGGCAGCAATTTGTGTGTTGGGAATAGAGCAGCGAAGACAGGTTAAATCCCTCATCTAACATGAAAGCTTGCGTTCTTCTGTGTGGAGACACAGACAATAAGTTAACATGTATTGTGTCACCTGGTTATAAGAGCCAAAGTTAGAATGTTGCATACTCACACAAACATGCACACAGATACATATACATATATGCATACATACAGACACACACAGAGACACACAGATACACACACCTAAGCATGCACATACACATACATATGCATACATACACACATATACACATATACACACACAGAGACACACATAAAAACAGACATACATACATACACACCTACATATACACATACACACATATGCATACATACACATATATACACATATACACATGGACACACATACAAACACACATACACACATACATACACCTACATATACACATATACACACATATGCATACACATACACACACAAACACACACACATACACATATACACACATACACACATGCACATACACATGTGTGTATATGGGCAGAGTATAAATATAAACTTGGGGAGTGAAATTTTAAGAGAACATTAACTCTTTTAGAAAAAATGAAGACATTTCCAGCTGTTTGGGGCAACAGTTTCCATCTGTGAGTCTCAGCTTGCTACAAACACCCTGCTGTGTATTTATACACCATTAGCCATGGCACCTGGGAGAGGTAGCATACAGACTATGACCCTGGAGGTCACCTTGCCCTACACTATTTGGGGCAGGTGACGTCAGTCGGCAAGGCTGACATGATTCAGTGCTGTGTTCTGCCTTTGTTGGCCTCCTGCTATTGTTTTTCTCCTCGCACTCTAGTTAATCATTTGTTTGAGTTAAACTCACCCACTCACACGTTTTATTAAGTCTCTCCCCACAGTTTCATCTACGCCAACTCCACTGGGGAAAGGAAGGTGGAGGTTATGTATCTATTAGCACTCTGGGGCCTGTGTTCTTTGCATCCATCCTATACTTAAGAAGCTAACACTTCGGATTGAGGGGCCAAAATGACTGAACACTGTTTAGGAGATAGATCCAAAGTTATCTCTAGGCCCAAGGGCAGAATTTATCATTCTGCATGCAAGGAAATGAATGCAACTGTAACAGCTTGGGTCTGTGAAAGTATTATGAAATGGAAAGGCTCCATACTGAGTTGTTAATTTGAATCCACACCTTCATTTAACAGCAGAGAGGAGGATACACAGGATTGGAGGAGAAATGCAAGAAGGGTACAGACCAGGAATCACCAGGATTTCAAAGACTCTGGTTGCTTGCAAATTTCTTTGTAGCCCAATGCTTGTGAGTTGAAAAGTCCCTTTCAAGATGCACAGATGTAAAGGGAGGGCCTTCAGAGAACCCTACTCAGAGTGAGTGCAGACAGAAGATCCTGAGCAGTGCTTTCTCTTTATTTTATTTTCCCCAAAGTGTCTTTCACGGCTTTGCAGCAAACACAAGCAAGGTGGGCCTTCCAGGCCAGACTAGCTCCCTCTGCATGGAAAGCCTTTTTCCTACCTGGCCCTTCAGAGGACTTTGCCCTCAAACACCAAGAAAGGCCTGATCTCGATGCTGTCCACAGCCCACTTCAGACAAGACTCCAAGTGAAATTTCAGCCCAGACTAGAGTGTTTCAAAGCCAGGCCGAGCCAAAGCTGGGCCCATCTTGCAGGAACTACTAATGACTTGCTGGTAGCGACCCAAGTCTGAGAAGCCTACAAACACTTGAAATAGGGCCTTGGAATCGGAAAAGAAGTTTCTTCTCTTCCTTCATCGCTTCACCATCTGGAGAGCTTTTATAATCCTTCTTGCACTATGATTATATTTTTTATGCCATAGAGTCTGCTAATTAATTGTAATTACCAAGAACAGGAAATTTCAGTATGACCAGATCATGTTTATCCAGAATGGCAAAGTTGGGGAACTGTTCTTTATGAAAAATACTTGGAACTGTAGGATTTTAAAAGCTGGATAGAGCTTCAGAAATGAGTGGGTTCAGACAGCTCCTAGTGTAGTTTAGGAGACTAGAGCAAGTAGACTTAGGTTTCAGGACTATCTAAGTTTCTGAGTGAGGGAGCAATGGCTTCTATCTTCCTAGTATGACGATGACTGTGTGGTCCGCAACCTGAGGACTAGGGTCACCCAGAAAGGCCACACCTCTGCATCTGGGTGGAGTCATCAAACTTACGATGGAGTTTAGTCAAAATGTCTCATTGCATCACTTCATCTCTGTTAAAGTCCAAGGCCTTTGGACATAGCGTTCTTTTCTAAGTGACATGAACCAATAAATTCTTAAGAAGAAAAACTAACCCAAACAACTAGCTGGTCTTTTAGAGAAAAAAAAAAATAGAAATCAGGGTGACTGAAATTTTTGAATTGAATTAAGAAGCTGTTCTTGCCTCCTGTGACACCCACAGTCATGTCTAGATGGAGTTGCTCCTTGCTGGGATTGGGGCACAGAATCTCAGACACTGTGTGGCAGCCCTGTCATATGACTTGCAGTGCTTGGCCTCACTTCTAGAGTTAAGGGAAACTTCTTGTAACTAGCTTGTAAACTGTTAGTCTTTGAAATAGTAAGTTTTCATTTATCATTTCACGTATTAAAAATGTTGTGTGTGAAATCTCAAAATGTAGGACAGACAGGGCAACATCTTATGTTTCTAGTGACCATCTTTCTCTTACCACGAACAATAAATAGAAAATCTAGTCAGTCTTAAAACAGCATCAGCACGCAACTCATTCCTATGTGAGTACTGCCTGGCTCACCAATATCTTCACCTGGAGTATCAGAGGCTCAGCACACAGGCTGAGATTTCCAACTGTCGGCAGTGTCTCATCTGTGGCCTTATGAGACATGTGCTATGCTTTGTGTGTGTGCATGTGTCTATGTGGTGTATGTGCATGTCTGCACTGGACTCTGCATATACCTATGGAGGCCATAGGTCAACATCAGGAGTCTTCCTCTGTTATTCTTTATTAATTGATTTATTGCTTCGTTGGTTGAGACAGGGTGTCTTAGTGAACTTGGGGTTTATTAATTTGGCTAGTCTAACTAACCAATAAACTTCCAGGGGTTCCATGTCCTTGCCTTTCCCAACACTAGTAAACATGCACCACCATGCCTGTCTTTTTCACATGGTTACTGCATAATACACACACACACACACACACACACACACACACACACCCCACACCACTTCAATAGCTTTATACTGTCGGTTAAATTTCAAAGTCCTTTGCAGGACATTAAAGGCTCTGCACTCTCTTCGTAACACCTTCACTTTACTGCCCTTGAGGTCATAGTTCTCCTGGGATTTCTATTTCTTTGCTTATGATTTTCTGCCTGGAATGCCCTGGAAAATTGTGCCTTTTCATGTGGCCCACAGGAGACTAGGACTTCCCAGCAAGGTCCTACGTCTGTGCCTTAGCATTCTATCCCCAGAATAAGAACTTGGCACAAATTCAGCATCTGGTACATATTTTTTTTTTTTTGAGTGAATAAATAAGGAAAAAAATTTAAACATATTGATGAACATGATTTGCATTGAACTAGAAAACAAATTTGCTTTCATTATTAGAAGGTGATACACTCCGAGTTCAAGTCATTTCGGCACCACATGTATAAGGACACGGCACAACATCAAATCCTGCTTTGGAGGATCAGTCAGAAGCAGGCAGTGCTGCTACAATATGCAATAACCACAAAGTGAGGCTGCTTAAAAGAGGTAAACCAAGGCACAAGTCTGCTTCCTAGATTCCTTGCGTGCTCTTCTGACTCATCCAATGTAGTCTGTACATATTTCTGAGATTTTTTTTTAGTGCTCTTTTGGACTTATAAGTGCTGACAATCAAATGCCCAAATGATCCTTGCCACCTACACATGAACTACAAACAAATGATCAAAGTCTTACAGTCTTCCCAAAGGATCTAGTCTGTGACTTCTAAGATGTGTGCTCTTGGGATTCTCTCTTCCTTTGGGGAGCCTCTTACATCCACTGACTGTTGTTATTCTGTTCTGGCAAGAAGACTAAGAGCTGTGTTGTAAGGCAATAGCCATCCTTGGAGCAACCATTCCTGCTGGTACATGAGATGCCGGCTGGATCTGAGGAGGCAGGTACTGGTGTTTCACAGAGAGCTCTGTTTTTCACTTCTCATGAGCCCCTTGTTGTACAGACCATTGTTTGGTATTATACTTCCAGAGTCATTCTGCCTCCAGGTATTTCCAGAAAACACTTAGAATTCTCTATCCTGGATTCTTCTTGCCCTTATACTTCCAAATTAATCAGAGTATTTTTTTTTTTTGAAGTTTAACTTCCATTGTCTTCCAAAGTCTGCCCACTCACTACTCTACAGCAGAGCTTACCATTCATAACTTAACAGAATCAAGTTCTGTGAGGAGTTTGCTGAAATGCAGGTAGATTTCTGAGCTTGTCTTTGAGAACTATGCATTTTAAATCTGGCTTCTTCTGATGCAGTCACTACACTGACTATACTGAGGAACACTTGGATCGTAATCACCAACAGTCCTTCTGCATTCATTCATTCATCCATCCATTCATTCATTCATTCATCCATTCATTCATTCAGCCACACACATACAGGCCTTCTTTAACATCAAAGATTTAATAACAAGGATTGTATTTGACAGGAGCAATTGACTTGTGGGTTATGTTTCCTGTTATTACTTTAAACTATTGTTTTCTAAGCCTTCTTAAGAATAAAAACAGGCTTATGTCTATCCTACACAGCCCTAGGAAGCAACTTGGAGTGGAAAGGTTTATTTGGCTTATCATTGGGTGATGAAGAAGTGTGAAAAAATTCTCCCCTTACAGTCTGACAGAAAAGGAAATGCTTCTTTAAGTTAGATGTGTGCCTTTGTTCAAAGATGCTTTTCCACAACTTGGACTGAACTGTTGGTAGCATATTGCATATAAACATGGGGAAACCTGAACCAGCTCCGTATGATGGCCACATGTGGTTGTAGGATGCTAAGTTCACCTCTGCATAGAGCCAGCGCAGGTTATATCTCTAGGACTCTATCAACAGTCGGTCTTATCTCCTCCTCCATCAGTTCTCTTTGGTCCTCTAACTCACTGAAATGCAAATGTCAGACTGGGCCCAAGTCAAAAAGATCTGTGCACAGGTTTATCCTAGTAAAGCTATGAATTTGTGTCATAGAATCCCATTCTCAAGATCACTAGAAGTTCTCCAGGAAATGTGTTTTGTTGTTATTGACTTTCCTCCATGACAGTTTGATAGTCATGGGTGCTCTACGTGGCTCCAACTCTCTGGTGCTCTCAGTAGGTCTTTTGCTTACCTCTGCCTCCTGGCCTGCCTAGCCCTATGGATACCAAAAAAGATAAAGATCTTCCCCCTGAGATTGAGCATACGTGTGGGTCATATGATTTTGTATATTTAGCCATTCCTTTTTGTTCTGTTTGTAGACAGGCATTGTGGCCTCTTTTCAGCTATGGTTGGTACGGTGTGGTTCTTCTTTCCTCTCTGGCCATCGTCTTTCTCCTCTTCTGCTTAAAACAACAATGCTCTGAGGTAGGAGGAGTCGGCTGTTTTGATAAAGACAGAATGACCTAATCCCAAGCATGTGAAATTTGGTGTGAGATAGGTGTGGATTTTCATCCTGACTCTACTTGCTACTGGCTCTTTGAATATTTTTCTGTTTTTCTCTCTACGAAAAGAGCATTATATAATAATAGGCCAACCAGACTGACTACAGATGATGCTTCATACTGGCTTTCTTTCCTTGGAGTCTTTTCACTCTGGAAAGTAAGCAGCCACAGCCACAGCTTTCCTGCTATAGGAGTTATCAGTCAGTGTTGGAGATGTCTGTTATCTATGTCTTCTCTTCCTTCTCCTATCTTTCCTCTGTGGTCCATGCTCTCTTACCTTTAAAATTATGTTTAGTGAGTAAGATAAGCAATTAGTTCTCCCAGCACTGATGCAAAGGGCTTCCATAGGCCTGCAAGCTTAGGTAGTAGCATCCTCGCAGTGTGAGGTGAAAACTACATAAAACCTCAATTATATGAAAACTAGGCAGGCCTACCTCGTTGAATAACCCAGAGTCTGGAAGGGTTCGTTGGAAAACTGGGTTCTAGTTTCTAAACATAATAGCTAGCTAAATGTTCTTCTATTAGCAACATTGCAGGTTAGGGCCGGTTCTGTCTTTAATCCCATTTGTTGGATCCTTCCATGTCAGACAGTGAATTCATGATGTCATGTACCTATCAGAACAGTCTTAGCTGTAAGACTATCATCCACTGAGACTCAGCTGAAGTATCCCACTTAAGGCGCACAGCTAGCAGAGGTCCTAGCTGAAAAGTTATGACTGGACACAGTATGTGCTTGGTTCTCCTGTCTCTGAAAAAAATCAAGGAATCCCAAGGTCCAACCATGTGTCAGATCAGCCTGCAGGGTCTGCAGCATTGAGACTATTTGAATCGTTTGGGTCACCATTACCCTATGGAGTCTCGTAAAGGGTGAGTAGAAGGCAGTTGTAACCATGCCACCATAAACCAGCAATGTCAGATCATGACCCTTTTGCCAGTGTTGATTGATAAATTACATTTTCAAAGATTACATCAGTAATTCATGCTTTATTACTCCCAAATTAGTATAATGCTTCAAATCATCTTGTTGTAATTCAGCATAATTATCTGTAATTAAAAATAAATTCCTGTAGGGTAAGAATATTAATTCCAATTCAAATCTCTTTATTTCAGTGTGGCTTTAAATGAACCATGCCCGACTCTTATGCAACAGCGCTGAGCACGGCCCGGACCTGTGGCAGGATCTTCACTTACTCTGATGTGTTTGTGCTTTGTACTCTTTTTGTGAGCCCCAGCCCTCATCCAATGTTGCTGACCTACTTGGTGTTCTTACAGGTACTGGCTTGCATTGTTGTTGTCATTATTGTTAGATTATTTACTTGCAGATTCTGATGAAAGCCATGGAAGGTATTGAAGGGCAAACTTCACTCAGGCACATATGTCTAGACTGTGAGCTTCCCTGCTCCCTTCTCCCCTCCCCCCTCCTCTGCCATCAGCATCAGCGCTACTGGGAACTTGCTTCATCTCTGAACTGAGAGGATCAGGAATCTAGTTTTAACCGGGCCTTCCCGGTTTCTGATGGCTGGGAGTTTTAGCCGCCCAGGAGGAGTGAAGAATCCTGCCCTGGCAGATGCTCTTGAATATGCTGTAAGCTCTCTCAGACTCTGACTGCAGAAAGGGTAACAGATCCTTGCAACTCTGAACTTGTTGCCTTCCCTGGGTGTTAACGCCTGCTGGGGTTGCAGACCAAGTATCTTTTTGCTCCTGGGGTAGCAGGGTGGAGACTGGTGGCACTCTCGCCTTCCAGGTGTCAGGGTGGAGACCCAGCTGGGGATGCCCCCAGGGAAACGCTCCCAGGTGTCTGAAAACATTAAAGCAGACTCAGGAGGTGATAGAAGAGGCTGGTTTCTCTAGCATTTGCAGTGCTATGAGTGAATTGGAACAAGATATGAAGGCAATTTGGTGCTCAAAGTGCCTAGAAATCAATCCACTGCCAGAGTTACTTTCTAAACAGTTCCATTTAAGAAGTGTTATTTCGCAGCCAGATAAATGTAGTTGGATTGATATTTTAGTTATGTTACATGCTGAAGTTTTATTACGTGAGAAAGACATTACTAAGATTTGAAAGAAGTTCTCACCTAAGCCCAAATCTCTCTCCAGTAAATGTTCCCATGCACATGTTTACTGCCATAATAATCACCACATGGCCTCCTTTTAGTGAGCATACTTTGTTGGTACATGGATACATATATACATATATTAGTCATTCACTGAACTTTTGAAGCAATGCACAGAAATCTGTCCTGTATAGACCAGGGCACCATGCATTCCTTTCTGAGCCACACAGTGAAAATACACATCCTTGCATCCTCTTTGTATAAACAGGAATGTCTAACTGCGTCAGACAAGTTTGGGGAAATGAACTCCCATGTCTTGCTGTCCCTGGGCGCGCAGGCTCTGCTCTGCTTCCCACCTGCCGGCTGTTAAGGTTTGTTGGAGTCATTGAAAATGAATGATCCCATTCTGAATGTCAACAGTGGAGTGACCTGCCTATTTTTGGGTAAAATATCTGGGAGCTGTTTGCTGATAGATCTGCTCTATATGCCCCGAGCCCAGCTTCTCTAACAATCAGATATTTTGAGTCTCATCTCTCTGATCTTTTTATCTTTTCAAGGGTTTACTGCTCTGATGATGAGGGTCGCTGCTATTTTATATCCTTCTAAAAAGTTCAACTTTCTTGCATTTTGTCTTTCCTGGTTGTGATTCATCCCTTGTTCTCAGAGCAGAGAGGGCAGAACATTTCTGTTTCTTCTAAAAGTACAGGTTGGTCTGTAAGTGTCACCCATTTTTGGTGCCACTGACTTCAACTATAGACTTCCTCATCAGCAGCTGCATGGCTCAACCAGGCTTCTAATAAGGCAGCAGCAGTGACTAGCTGGTCAACTTCTGCTTCCACCATCTGATCCCTCCACTTCTCCAAGGCAACTAATCTTAGAACTGGGGCAGTACTGGGCAGGAATCTAGTATCTACTAGGCTGTTTCCTATGACATACTGACAAACAAACAAACAAACATACTCCATTCAGGTCAGGAAATGGCTAACTAGGACAGCTAAAATTTATCTTTGGAGAATTGAAGTACAGATGACGGCCAGTGCCTACTAGCTCTGTAAGCATAACCCATGAAGAAAGTCCAGGACACTGTTGCATCCTGATAGCAGCTAAAACATTTTAAGGGAAAAACATCATGGGGGTGGGGTTGTGGAGCAGTGCTGAGTCCTGCATGGCCACTGCAAAAGGGACAGTGTGACACAGTTCCCACCCCTGGAGCAGAGTTAGCAGGGATGGGCCTCCACAAGTGCTCTCGGTTGCTGTGGGCATGGGGCTTGTTTGTATAATAATGTAGATATTTTCATGTTCCTCATTTGGAGAATACTCTCCCCATTAAGGTTAATGACTCCATGATAATTAGAAGCAGCATGAGTCTGGGAGGCAAGGGTGTGTCTAATGTTCTTAGCAAAATGGTAAATGCTATTACCTTCAGGGCAGCCCTTAAGGCTGTGGGAAAGAACTCTGAAAACATGAGTTTAAGAATGTATAATTTTTCATCTATGCAAAATATAAGGATGCAATATTAATAGTATGAGGGGCTTCATGGACCTAAAAGAACAAAGGCAGCTGCACTAATGAGCCACCTTGTAGAAAGATGCACAGGCCGGTAGATTTCTGAGTTCAAGATCAACCTGGGACAGAGAAAGTTTAGGTCTAGGTCTAGTGGGAATGGTAATCTCAGGACAGTTTCCCACCCAGCTAAACTTATTGTTTGTGCTTAGGAAGGCAGGCAGATCTCTGAGCTCATTTGCTACATTTAAAAAAAAAAAAAAATCTAATTACTGTCTTTTTCTAAGAATCAAGGGGCTGATGTCATAAAAAGCTGATTCCTGGGATAATCAGAAGGGAACCTGGAGTAATGATTGAATTATGTATAAATAAAAAACTTGGCTTTGGTCTGCAAGAGCCGAGTTATCCAAACAGTTGTCTGGAGAGCCAGCTCAAGCAAAACACAGAGATGTCAATTTGTACTCATGTTTGACATTGAGTTGTTTCGTTGCTGCTCCAAACACACCTTCCTCAGGAACTCCTCTCCAAGCTGAGGCTGGTCCTTGGCAGCGGCTGGGGAGAGGTGTGGTTAGGTTGGTGGTTGAATTAGCCTTGATACCCTTCATCTACCTCCACTACTTTCAGGATTTTCTTTTTCCTTTGCTGCCAACAAAGTTCACCAAGGACTCTCTCTTCAGGGTACTTCCATTGGTCTGTGCCAATAAATGTGTCCACAGCTCCCCAAAGTGCTCTCTTATGGCTTTCCTGGGCATAAGCCATACACTTCTCAGTCCCATACAAGCAGCTCTGTGTATAACTGTGTTACCCGGCTAATCCCATGTAGGAAGCTCTGGCTTCGAATTCTATGTCTAATGTGACAGAACAGAGGCAGCAATGTGGTCAAAACTGAGAAGCATTCAGTTCCCTCCCCAATCCAAAACTACTCCCAGAGGCTGTACTCACTCATTGGTCAAAGCTAAAGAGAGGCCAGTCAACTCTTCCTCATTGACAACTCTTAGTTCTAGTTCTTCCCTAAATGGACTTTGTCACTAATAGTGCTGTCTGACCCTTGATGTCATTTGGTTTTAGACTCATTGGTAGAGAGAGAATGGAGGAGCTATATATATGGAATATATATATGGAATGTATATGGAAGATCAGAATTTATTTATAAAATCAGTGTTGGAGAGGAGATTCATAAAAAGATGTTAAGGACGTACCCAGTAGTGTAAGTGCATTTGATTAAGAAAAGACCATTGCTGGTCTCCTCAAAGCCAAAGTGAGAAGGAAAGAGTAAAGAGGTTAGTGATGGCCATTTTGGGTATTAAAGATTCAATGTAAGTATTGACAAGATGCAAGAACAACACAGCAGCTCTATTGTCACTGTATTTAAAATTACAAAGAGCTATGAAAGAGGGTTTTTAAAGGGTTAAACTGCAAATAAGAGAGGAAAATTGACAAGTTCAAAAGGGAAGCACTGTACCTATGACAAATCTGAAAGGGAAATGGGGGTTACTAACTTTCCTGGGGACAAGACAGGTTTTCCCACTGGGGAAAGAAGCCGAATGTTGGATTTCTAAGACTTGTAAATAATGAATAAGTCAAAAAATTATAGTTATAAAAGTGAACTAAAAAAAAAAAAAAAAACACAACAACCAAAAACCCCAAGATTACTAATGGTAGCAGTAACCATGCCCCTATAGTAAATTTGATTGTTTTAAATATCTATGTCACTGTTTTCTCTTTCCAATGTTTTTAGGAATAGCAGTTTATAAAATCACTGCCTCAAGTTTATGTAAGAGACTCAATTCACAGAAAATTGTGTGTAATCATCACTAAATATTATTTGCAAGGATGGATATGATCAACTGAGAACACAGCTTCTGTCTGTAATGCCCACATGTCTGAACCCACTACCGCGGAGACCTCCAGGTAGACTCTGTTCGTGTTCTGTATCCCATCCTTCTTTGGAGTCTCTGTAAATGCATCTATTTCCAATTTCTCGAGCTGGAAATATTTGCTTTTGACTGAGTCACTGAACAACCCTTGAAGGAAACCAGGAAAAATATTTCAGATCCTTGCATTTGAAATACCATATCTTCTTTCTCTTATTGTCTCCAGTTCCATGCCTCCTACAGTTGTGAGTTCCATAAGCTTTGTGGTATTTTTGTCTCCTTAGCCTAATTTCTATTGGGAACATCAGAATGTCCAAACTCCCTGAGTTAATTCACTGGTGGTATTCATTGTGTGTCTAGTCCTCCACTCTGGCATCTCTCAATCTCTTCTTTCTGCTAGTCAACATCTTCTTCCATGATCAGACTCCCTTGCTCATAGTACTTCCTATAACACACAACTGTGCAGTTTCTTTCTTTACCATTTGCCACAGTTTTGTTATATTTATTTGAAGGGGAAGGTTTCAATTATACTGCAGCTGGCTCATTCTTTTAAACTCCCACTCACTACCTGCTCTACTCACCTAGACTTCTAAATCTTAGTAACTGTGTGGAAGGAAAATGAGAAAATATTCTGGGCTGGACCAATTGTATGACTCTTTGCAAATGAGAACTAATTGTCTAAAAGAGAATTTAAACTCTGAGGGTAGCAGCGAGAGATCAGTACTAACACTGCATCAATGATCTTTGAAGCTGCAAAGATTTTGGCAAGACTTTAATTTTCCAGATGTGGCCTGAGGAAGGGAACTAATTTTCTCAGGATCATTTAATTAGCTAGTGAAGGTCTCCTTCATTCCTAGACAAGACCCCACATGTAACCCTCTCCTCCTTTGGTTTTTGGTTTCTATTACAACAATGTAGACACACTATATCTATGTCATATCCATGTGCAATGTAGTAACATGTGCATTACACATACCTGGATGATCTGAGACATAATATCTGGGGCTAGACCAGGGAACCCAAGACCAGACCTTGACTTCCCTCATTTTTCCTGTATAAGACACTACATTTTCAAAGACTGATCCCAGGTTTTATAACAAGAAAAGGGACCAGGTAGATCTACTAAGTTTTCATAGCAGAAATAAGGCTCCACCTCCAGAAAGGTATGCGGGTGCCAGGTTGTTGCTTCAGCTCCAGGCCTGTGTCTTTGAGAAGAACTCAGCAAACCTAGAAACTGCTTTTGTTTGTATGTTGAGGTGGAGGAGGAGACTGGCTTGAAGCAATACCTGGAGCATTCTCTGGGGAGCTGTGAGTCAGGCCTGCAGCAGACCAATTGGCGTCCTTGACGCACTTGGAAATGATTCAAGGACACAGCTGAGATCTCAGAATGCCAGGCTACAAGAGCAAACCACAATTCCTGGCAGAGAACAGGACCTGTATCAGTGGCAGGAGGTCATCATGACTTGTACAGCAGCAGAGTCACCACTATCAGCAAAGGAGAAGGAGGTAGGATTCAATTCCCTGGAATCACTCCGTGTGAGCACACTGACAGCCATGGTGGTAGGAGCCAGTGGTCCAGAATATCCACTAAGGCACTACCAAGTTCACTAATTGGCTGGGTGTACTGGTGGGTGGCTACCCATCTGTCTGATACATAAGGTGGCAGATCTAGGTAGATAAGATGGCAAATAAGGTGTAGACCTCAGCTACAGACTTACTTGAAAGAAGGAAAAGTGAATGCTAGAGCTATCTCTAGTTCCTTCATGGGCAGCATCACTTCTGAGTTCAGCTCAGGTGTTCCTTCATCTTGATCACCCTGGGGAGTGAAATACTGGCCAACTTAACGCACATGGAGACTAGGGTTCTTCTAGTCTTCCATGGTTAGGCAGAGTTCGTAACTATGCTCATTTTGTGTCTCTTCAGAGCTTTCTGTTTGTCAAGACAAATGGAGAAGTAGGATGTCACTCAGAGTTATCAGAGAAGCTCAAGTTTGGAAGGAGACTTCTGCATCTGCACTCCTGAAACTTTTGTAGAAACTGGAGTCACAGAACAGACAGTAGGCTTCATGAATGACAGAAAAGGTCCCTGGAGGACGTCAACAGGCTTCCTCCAGGTAGGCCAGGAAGCCCAGTTGATATGACAAAGCACACTTTGTTGATCTATTTGTTGTCTGGGGTCTTTCAGGCCTTCTTGTTGGGAAGGCAACACTGAAAGAGGGTATCTCAGACTAAGTGGCTGATGCATCTAGAAGGGGTTGTATTGAGCTAAGTATCAAGAGGCTTGATACCTTGACAAATGCTTTCTACCCATCATGCTATGGCTTGGATTCAGGAGGGAGTAATAGAATGATGGATGCTTCTTGAGTTGCAAGAAAAAAAAAGGATACAGCAGAGGGTATTCTCTCCATGAGGTCCCAGCATGACTAGATTGGAGGAGACTGCTGTTGGAGACCATTTGACTCGAGGACCCTAGTCTCCATGTGCATAAACTGTATTGTGGTTTCTTATAAGGCTGCTAGCCAAGCTCAGGTTCTGCTGCTCTGAATGTGTGATCTTTAGCTTCTCCTTTCACCACCTTTGCCTTAATAGACATCTCTCTATTACGTTTTCTGCTTAATTTGTAGTTTTAGCTTTCTAGCCATTTTGGCCTGTACTTAACTGAAGATGACTGAGGCTACTTGTGATCTTACCATTTATACCTTTCAACCCTGCTCCCTTTAGCAAACAGCTAGAGTCTCTTGTGTACTTTCTCAACTAAATTCTGTGGGCAGGGATGTGATTGGCCACAGTGAATCCTTCTTTAAACTTACCTTTTCATCTGGAGCATCTGATCAGCCAGGATGCCATGCCAAGTCATGTGTCTATGTTGATCCAAACATTTGAAGAAAAGGTAACAAGATATACCTAGATTTGTTATTTCGACAGGGACATTGGGAAAGAATAATGTTCCACAGAAAGGACTTAATTAAATGTTGTTTTCCATGGGTCTCAAAACTTAAAAAGCTAAGTTAAAATGAAGGAGTGAGCATCAGTTCCAATCATAGGCATTTCATACCCTCAGTTATTGAGATTAGGCAACTTAAAACATGGGGGAATATTGGAGTGGCTTTGGTAAGGTATACAGGATAAAATAAAATTTTTCCCAGAATGCACAATATATTGGTTAATTAATAAATAAATCCAAACAGTAAATTTGGGGGTCAAGAAAATTTGAGCCCTTAAATTTGGGGGGAAGGGGAAAACTTTTTTGGGGGGGAAGTAAAAGGGTTAAGGGAAAAATGGGTGGGGAAAAAATAAATTTTCAATTTAAAAGTTTTGGGGGAAAACCAAAGTTTTTTGAAATTTGGCCTGGGTTTTTAAAAAATTAAAAGAATAAAAAATTTAGGGGGGAATTTTTTTTCCCCCCCCCCCCCCCCCCCTTTTTTTTTTTTTTTTTTTTTTTTTTTTTTAAAAGGGGGGGGGAAAAAAAGGGGGGCAAAAAAAAAGGGGAAAAAAAAGGGTTTTTGGGGGGGGCCCCCAAAAAAAAAAAATTGGGGGGGGGGGATTGCCCCCGGTTTGGGTTTCCCTTCCCGGGGGGACCCAAAAAAGGGGGGGGGGGGGGTTGTGGGTTTTTTTAAAAGTCTTTTTGGGGGGGGGGTTTCCGGGGGATTTTGGTTTTTGGGGGAAATTTTTTGGGGGGGGGTTTTTTGGGGGGGGTTGGGGGTCGGGGGTTAAAAGGGGAAAAAGGGAAAAAGTTTTTTTCCCCAAAAATTTTT
This sequence comes from Mastomys natalensis, assembly GCA_021653895.1. Classification (NCBI taxonomy): domain Eukaryota; kingdom Metazoa; phylum Chordata; class Mammalia; order Rodentia; family Muridae; genus Mastomys; species Mastomys natalensis. The sequence goes on along the minus strand of JAJTUV010000163.1, from coordinate 773,440 downwards.
AGGGGGAAAAAAGGAAGCCTTGGAAAAGGGTTTTTTTTTTTTGGGGGTTTGGTTTTTTTTCCCCCCCCCCTTTTTAAAAATAGTGGGGGGGGAAAAGGGGGAAAAAAATTAAGGGTTCCTTCCCCCATTAATTTTAAATTCCGGCTTAGGATAATTTTAAAAACAGGGTTTTGGGCTAGAAAAAATGAGTAAGTTTTTTTTAGGATTTGGTTGGAAAAAGGGTTTTTTTTTTAAAAAAAAACCCCTTCCCAACCCCCAACTAAAAAAAAAAAAAAACGTTGGGGATTTGAACCGGGGTTTTTTTTTGGGGGGGTTTTTTAGTTTGGGGAAAAAAGAAAAAAATTTTTTTTTTTTAAAAAAAAATTTTTTGGGGGAAAATTTAGAAAAAGGGGGCTGAGGCTTGACTTTTAAAATCAAGCCTGGAAGTCCAAGGCAGCAGATGGGTGCATCATTCCTTTATTCCAATGCTACAATTAAAACCAGAGAGAAAGATGGGGTTGCTGAAACTATTGGCAAGTTGATTGCCAAGCAACCGATCGAATTGCAAAGGGCCAAGCCAATTCACTTTCCTTAACAACAAAATAATTGGGCTCTGTCTGGACTATGTGAAATTATCTCCATTTTAAAGACACCAAATGAGTTTGATTACCCAGGCATCAATGCAGTCCCCGGGATTAGTTTGTTACATCAGCCCAAGTAGTTGGTTTGCATCCAAAAATGTCATATCAGGGGCACCATGAAAATACAGCTTCAGGCCCCAGGACTAATCACCACTTTACCTAAAGACCACACCTGCCATGGAAGCCAGCCATGGAGTTTTTTGGGAGAGTGTAATGGCAGAGAGGTAACTGGCTTTAACCTTGGAAATTGCAGGAGATTCAGTCATTAGTTCAGAACTCCATTCTGCCGCACTCTGATGGCAACTACTGAGGATGAGCATGAAGGGTGCCATCCTTCAAGAGAGCCACCTGGCTGCATACATGGCCATGAAAATCAAGGATCCCCAAGCCACCTGGTTTCTGACCCAGTGACTTCAAGTATCAGGTTATCAGGGTACTACCCTCTCAAATAAGTAGCTTGCTAGAGTATTCATAAAGCACAAGAGAGTGTTCTATGATATTGCAGTTCTATGAGAAAGGATGCCAGTCAGTCATGACCAGGAAGCATGAGGTAGGGAGATAGATAGAGAGACCAAGATATAGACAGAGACAGAGAGGCTGAGGCCAAGTCTGGGAGAGTCCCAGACATGCAATTACTTTTCCCCGAACCATCAAATGTCCATCAACTAGGAATCCTGCCCAACCTTTGGTATATGGAATTATTTTGTTTTGCCTGTACGCATGTGTTTGCATGCATGTGGGCAGGTGTGTGTGGACTAGCATGCATGTAGAGGCACACGTTGATATTTGGTGTCTTCCTCAGTGACTTCCCACCTTACTGACTGAGGCAGGGTCTCATTTGTGATACAACCTAGAGGTTGGTAGTGTTAATTTTCTCTTCCAGTTAAAGAACCAAAAGGTGGGGAAATCTTGAGGGCAACAGGAAACAGCAGAGAAATCTCAAACACCATAGACAGAATCAGCAGTTGATGAAAGGTATTTATTGGAGGTGAGGAAACACACACACACACACACACACACGCACGCACGCACGCACGCACGCACGCACGCATGAACGCATAGCAGGCACACAGGGAGAAAAAGACCTTCTGCAAGGCTCATGGGGGCACACTAGACTTTGGAAGCTGAAAAATCCAGTCTCTTCTCAGGGGAGGTTTTTGTTTTTTTTTTTGTTTTTTAAGTCTCTGAACACTTTTCCTCCCTAATATAGGGTCAGTCAGTTTGAAGAAAATAGAAAGGTTGATTGGCCCATAACTGTTGTGTAACATGTCCTGGTCTGGCCTTGAACTTGCTGAGTCAGTGTATTAGCAGGGAGCCTCCTGGTGGAAGACAAAAGACTACAGGGCCTTTGTTTTAAACTGCCTCAGATCAGCGAGCAGGGAGAAGCCCGCCATCTTAGAAGAACACCCCTTTTATTGCCTAACCCTTCCCTATCTGTTTACCAAGAAATCTCTCATTCCTTGTCTCTCACTTGAACGCAGAGCTCAGCAATCGGGTAGTCCGTCTGTCTAGACGTCACCTATCTCTCTCCCACTTCCTGAGCACTGGCATCGTAGGAAGGTCATTATTCTCCTTCCAGCTCCCACATTCCTATGAGTTCTGGGGATCCAAACTCCACTCTTCACGCTTACACAGCAAGTATCTTACCCACTGAGCCATCTCTCCAACCAGTGTGCAGTTTGTATTGGGATTTTATTTTGAAGACATGATTGACCAGATCACTAGCCATGCATAAGGTTAGGCTGTGGTCATGACCAGGCCACTCGGAACCCCAGCCCTCTGCTTACATGGCTGGTTTTTCCTGCATGGCCAAGCTCCATCCTAAGCAAACTAGGGTCTCAGTGATGTATCACCCTTTGGTCTAAACCCAGGAAGAGCCTGAAGAGCCACTCTCTTCTGTTGAGGCTGGAGCTTCCTATGTTGCTGCTATGGCTGTCACAGTGAGAAACATGGAACCATGTGGTGTTGCTGTCTCCTGATCTACCTCTAACTCACCTGCCTCCCTTCTCTGCCCCTACCTTTCTCCTTCACCTACCAGGTTTCCCTGTAGTTCTTACTTCCCCACCCGCTACCCCAGAGTACTAAGATGAGGTTACTGCTCTTTGCTCTAACCCTGTCTGGATTTTGATTCACCTGATCTGTCTCCTCTGAGAGAGGACAGTGAAATATTTACCTAAGCCTCGCCCAACAACCCCTCCCCCACATACATCATCATGTTACCATACAAGGGCTGCTTCATTGTGTTATCCTTTCCCATCTCCATCACTCTGTTAACCTTAAGACCCTAGAACAGATGTCCAATAGTGTTTGTGGAAAGCATGTACAAAGGGAGGAGGAAGGAGACAGGTTCAGCAAACAGCTCAGGCAAGAATAACCCCCACTGTGCCATGAGGAAGGGGAGGAAAAGACAAGAGGAAGGGTATGAGACAGGGGCCTTCCTGCAGAGCACAGAGAGGCCAGGCCACTGTTGAGCAGCAAGAGCCAGCTATAGCATGGCCTTGTGGAGAGACCAGTGACTGCGACATGTCAAGGTTAATGTTCGAAAACAGAACTGTAGAGGAAAGACGATAACAACAGCGACAGCCTGGCCCCCGACCTCTCCCCTTTGCACACACTGAGCAGGAAGAACACTGAGCCAGAATAGGGAAGCAACTCTTGCTGAGTTGGGAGTGAGTCTGTCCTCATGGAGACAGGGACACCACTCACTTCTCTCAGCCTCTGATATGCAACTCAGGGTGGTTTCATATCAGGTGGACTTGGACTTGAGTCCTGACTGCCAGTTGTGAGCTGTGTGATGCTGGATGAGTTGCTTGACCTTGCTGAGCTTCTTCACTTGGTGCACAACGAAGATGATGGTACCTTGTGCATCTGTCGTGAAGACTTAGGCAGTGTCACTTGGAGTATCAAGAACACGCCTCTTTCTTATCCTTGTCCTCTGGCCCTGGTATCTCTGCTTCTCCAGTTCCCAGTACCCTGTCTGCACCCTGAACTGAAGCTCCTGTGTCATCTCTTGCTTGACAGTGACCCTTGTGCTCTCTGCATCCCACCCTGTCCACCAGTGTCAGAAGCACTAGAGTAACGGACTAGCTAAAAGTTATCTCTCTACTGGCATCTTGCTTCTTGGTCTTATGACTTTCCCATAGTAAATAAGTGGGTTTTCTTAGAAGTTATTCTATGTTAGGCTTGTCAAAAATACTTGGGAACAGAAGTGGCTTGTTAGAATTTCAAGTTTTGAATTTTGGCAAATTTGCATATCCATAATGAGACATCTTGGGGGTAAGACCAAGTGGAATCCCGAACTTCCTTTAATGTGTCATGTACACAGTTGCCCAGTCTTGGGTCCCTTGGTGCGATTCTTCCAGTGCTCTTTTGTTTTGACTACAGCTTGTGATGTAAGGTCAGGTGTAAAATTTCCCACTTGTAGTGTTATGTCAGAACTCAGAAGACTTCGGATTTCAGAGTTTGCAGTAGGGGAACACAGACATGCCATCCTCTCTTGTGAGGTCCCTGCAGAGCGTGGATGGCCACTGGTCGAGGAATCAGAGGGGCACAGAGCTACCTTGAACAGGTGCTGCCACCTGTTCATCCTTGGCTGCACCTCTACGCAGAGCTTACGTCAACAATGGGTGCAAACCAGTTCCTCACCAAGGCTGAAAAGTCCCTGAGATCAGCCTTGGAGCTTCCTTTCTCTGCCTCCATGTAGCGCCATTTCCTTCCAGCCTTTGTGCATGACACCTCTGCAGGAAGGAAAGATGTGTGGTTAGCCGGGGCCCCTGTGAGGCAGTCCGGAGGATGATGTGTGTAATGTCATCATAATCACATTTTCTACATTGGCAGCTGGTGAATGTGATCACATGGCCTCTGAGAAGAAGGAACAGGAGAGTTAATGAGTATCCCTATGGGAACTGACTGTAAGGTGTTCTCAGTAAGTAGTCTTGGCTGTTTGTTCTTCCCTTTGGTCCTATTTGCCTTTTCTACATTTGGAAAAAAGAATTAGAAAGAGGAGAATGTATATCAAGCATAAAATAATCTATCACAAAAGATTTCAACATTTACAAATGGTAAGTCTGGAGCTAGCAAGATGGGTCAGCATGGAAACTTATTTATTGCCAAGGCAGCATGACCTAAGGTCAGTCTCTCCTATCCATGTGACAGAAGGATGATCTGCCCCTGCAAATTGTCTTCTGAGCTCCATATGCAGGCCACTGTATGGATTCATAGTGTTCCCCCTATGAATAAATAAATAGACAAAACTTTAAAGATTCTTTTAATAGGTGAAGTACAGTTTTACAGATTGTCACTAGTTACCTCCTGTCTGTACAGGTTAACAGTAAATGCACCTTAGCAAAACAAGTGATGTGAAGAACTATGTGCAAAATCCTCAGATCAAACAAATTAGGCCGAGAGGGTCTTCAAAGCCTTCTGGAAATACCTTTTACACAATCGCCTGTGCTCAGATGTTTTTGGGGCTTAAATCACAATTAACAAGAATCCTGGACCCCAGTGAGGGCTTACTGTGTGTCAGACATTCAGTGATTTACATAGTAACAATGGTATTCTCACAGTCTCCCTTGAGGGTGTGGGGGACCCAAATCCCACGGTCCTATATTGCAGAGGAGTCTGCTAGCTCATAAACCTGTTGCTGGCCACACAGCACTCCCGATGGAGCTCCAGCAGAAACCTAGGAAACAATGCAGGACACATTTTACACACTGAACTTGACTGTCCCACTTCTTTCCCTGACCAAACTAATTTTCATAGCATAATCTGAAAGTGTTGTAATCCTCCTCCTTTGACAGTTCCCTGTGCTATACCAGACTCTGCAGGTCCTTGTACCAAGTGGAAACTGTTTAGTTATCTTGTAGGAATGGTGATGTTTCCCTTAGGAGTGGAGGACCCTGACTTTGGACTTTCAGCTCTGAGATAGCTCATCCTAGCTTTAGCTACTTCTCATGCCCTTCCCCAGGTGACCTGCAGAAAAAGGGGCATCCCAACCCCCCTCACCTACCTTCATTTGTTCTCACCCACATTTTAAAAGCAGGATGCAGACTGCTTGTCTGTGAAGTTGCACAATCAATTTCAATTATTAATCTAAAACAAGTGGCCAGACAGATTGACATGAGTCCACAGTAGAACAGCAAAACCACTGGGTAGCACAGAGAAAACCTGCCAGGTAAGTGGAGGGGATTTAACCAGCAAGTGCCAAGGGAAGGATTAGGGCCTCACGGGCCCCTTTGTAGCAGAAGCACATCCTGCTTGTGTACAATGTGGAAGTCTGAAAGCCAGCCCATAAACTGCTATCACTGCCTGGGCTGGCCCCAAAGGAGAGAAAGTGGCACTAGAAAGACTAAGCTAAGGTGATTCTGAACCTCCAGGGAACCAGGAAACATTTAGTGGGCAGGACACCCTGTCTTAGTTAGGGTTTTACTGCTGTGAAGAGACACCATGATCAAGGCAACTCTTGTAAGGACAATATTTAATTGGGGCTGGCTTACAGGTTCAGAGGTTCAGTCCATTGTCATCAAGGTGGGAGCACGGCACTGTCCAGGCAGGCATGGTGCAGGAGGAGCTGAGAGATCTACAACTTTGTCTGAAGGCTACTAGGAGAAGACTGGCTTCCAGGCAGCTAGGATGAGGGTTTTAAAGCCTATGCCCACAGTGACACACTTCATTCAGCAAGGTCACACCTACTCCAACAAGGCCATATCCATTCCAACAAGGCCACACCTCCTAATTGTGCCACTCCCTGTGTTGTTTTTAAAAAAAAGAAAAACGGCGGTGGCAGAGGGTTCCAGGAGGAGAAGTTTATTTAGGGCAGAGGGGAGAGCAGAGAAAGGTGGAGGCCGGCCATGACCACGTGAAGGGGGAGGGGAAGGGAAAAGGGAAAGGGATGCAACCTGCAGGCGCACGGGGCAAGAGAGACAAGAGAGGAAGAGCGCAAGAGAGAGAGGAGGGGCCAGACAGCCCCTCTTATAATAGTGGGCAGGGTTACCTGGCCGTTCCCCCCAGGTAGCTTTGGGGAGGAGCATACCTAGCTGTTGCTAGTAACTGTGGAGGTGGAGTTTAACAGAATGCTAACACCCTGGGCTTAGCATAATCAAACCACCACATACCCCCACACCAGGTTTTGGGCTAATGTCTCAGACTTATGGTTGAAAGGCTCATTGAAGTAGTCCCATTTATGCTACTCATCTCTCTGAGGGGGTTGCAGTCCTGCAGTCAGTGCTAAAGAGCATAGTCCAAGAATCAGAGTCCCTGCTTGCCTTTCACCTGAACCTGCTTTCCCAAGCAAGTCTTGTATCCAGTGCCTCCATTTCCTTTCTTTGTCTATGGAAAAGAGACCACAATAGGCCTTATTTTATGAGGTGGTGATAGGAATTAGGAACTAGAACATCTGAAGTGCTTATACCTGTCTTCAGAACTAGGTGTCATGGAATACAGAGACCCCAGCAAGGATACCAATCCCCATGTGCATAAGAGGCAGCAAGAGTCACACCATTGGGTTGTTGAGAGACTGAAATGATCTAAAATTATAAAGCACTTAGAGCGGCCAGCATCTAGGCTGGTGAGCACTCTGCAGCATGATTTCACTGGACAGCTCTGTCAGATCCCATTTAATCAGGTTGACATGGTACAGAGTGATCCTGCAAATGAAGGACGACCTGAGACACTTGTGATTTTTGTTCTGTAAACAGATAACATTAGCCAGAAAATGACCACTTCTCTTTATCATGTTTTCCCGTGTCACAGGACTTTCACTAGTGTCACTGTGTGTACTTTCAAAGGTCACAGTTGCAGCCAATAAACTCTTCCTCCAACACCTCCTACTCTGCTTACCTGAGTCCTGTCCCTCCGCTTTACCTTAACAGAGATGTGACCACAGGACTATCTTCTGTAACTGATAACGAGCTATTTTTTTTCCCTGTGTGGATCTGTACACTGGCCATAATCATTTCACAACATTGCCTGGCTAATCATAAGGCTTATCAAATGGAAAACTTAACCACAGATGAGCTGGTTTCATCACTTCTTGCAAGGGTGTGTTCATTGTTCTCTTTGATTTGACTTGATTCCAGCCCCAAATCTTGTAGGATTTTCATGCAAGCAGCTACTATTTATATCTTAAATCATTTGGGGTATTTCCTATGAGTTGTGGGCATTCTGTACCTGTGTTGTCTGTTAGTTCTCCCTTGGTTACACTATTGAGTAAAAGGATGTAAATACTAAGGTTTGAATGTGTTGACAAGGCAATCCCTAAATTCACATGTTAAAGCTGTCTGGAGGTGGGGCCTCTGGGAGGTAATTAAAATGAGGCCAGATTAGAAGGGAGGAACCCCATGATATGATGGCATTTGTGGCTTTATGACAAGAGGCAGAGGGACCTGATTTAGCATGCTTGTGCTTTCACAACGTGCCATTCTTCTGCCTTGTTTTGATGCAGCAAGCAGATCCTCATGAGATGCAAAGGAGAAGCTGGTGCGATAACTTAAACTTCTGGGGTCCAGAGTCACAATCCAATAAAACTGCCTAACGAATTATTCCATCTAAGATAATTTCATGGTAGCAATGGTAAGTGAGGTAAGGTACTAACCATGTGAGGTTTGTGATTTCCTTAGCCTCTGGCCCCACAGCTGACCTGGGTGTTTTTGTCAATGGAGACTCCAGAGAAGCAGAGGATCTTGGTCACTCTGCAGGAAGTCCTCTGTGAAACACTAGATTGTGTGGCAGACTTCACAAGCTAGAGAATTGCTGAGATATCATGGTGAAAGATCATGGGAATGGTTGACAGTCTGAAAGTACCAGACAGGGAAGCATCAAACAATGTCCTTTGCTTTGAGCATGGAATGGGAGAATAGCTATGAGATTGACCTAAATGGGGATAGATTTATTTTGTCTTATGGTTTCTGAGGGTTCCACCAATCATGGTGGGAAGCACATAGTAGACTGGAACAATTCATTGACAGTGAGGACAAGCAGGTCCAGGCCATGAAGAAGGGCTTCATGACACTACAGGATTAGTTTTGTTTTAATGACTTTCCAAAAGGACAATCATTTCAACCGGGGTGGGGTGGGGGTGGGGGACTAGGCTGTAGATAAAGCATTCTGCCTGAGCTGCTTTTGAAACACTGACAAGAACCACAGAGGTAGAGAAGATAGATAAGACAACACAAGCAAGAACTTGGAGGCTGAAAGGCCAGAGGCAGGGCAAATGTTCAAGAGAGGTGTCATGGGAGGTGATCAGTTGCCTGAAAAGCTGAAAAGGTAGATTAGCATCTAGGGCCTCAGTAACTGTGCAAGTTTTCACAAGTTATTTAGCCTTAATCTGACCCAGTTTCCGAGTGTAGAGTGAGCATCACCGAAGTGCCTACTAGACAGGGTTACTGTGAGGAATAAATACTATAGTGCATTTGCACCGATTGTCCCAGTACTTGGTAGATGATGATAGCCCACTTATCGAGTAACCACAGTTAAGTGGTGGTATTGATGATGACAGTAGTGATCGTTGGTGTCTTAATGTTCCAGAAACAGTGGGGACTGGCATGGCTCTCAATTGTTTTATAACACATATTCGGATACGTAACTCACAAAGTAGAAACATTTGTTTGACTCACAGTTTCAGAGGTTCCTTTTGCTTGGCCAGTGTAGTTAGGCAGCATAACGTGTCAGGAGGATGTGGAGGGGGGAAATCCATTCACTGCTTCGCTAGGGAGCAAAGAGTGGAAGATTGAGAGAGCAAGAGTCTTTCCAGTCAGTCTGGGGGCATGTCCACATTGATGTGAAGTTCTCCAACTAGACCCCAACTCTTAAAGTCTCTACCACACCTTAATAGTGCTATTGGAACCAAATCATGAGCCATGAAACTTTTGTAGAGAGTCAACATCCAAGATATAGCAAGATGCCACAATAAACTATAAGGCCGAGGATGTAGAAGATGATGTGAAGTAAAAACATATGCTGTGTGAAATTCTCAAAGAGCAAATACAAAATAATGATTAAAAAGAAAGAAAGAATGAAGGAGAGAAAGAGAGAAAGAAAGAAAAGAAAACTTACAGGGAATCTTTGGAGAAATTAAAAAAAAAATGAAGCATTACCACTAATTTTAATTGAAGGGATTGTTTAAAAAGGGGTTTAAGCATGAGAATAATAGGACTGTAGATTTGAGAAAGACGAGAGTGGGCAGAAAGGATGGGTAGGTGGAATTACTACCTCCCAGTGAAAAGCAGAGAGACCCTACCCAGAACTTTAACAGTTGGTAGAAGGAAGGCTTTTCGGTTTTTTGTTTTTGATTTTTGTTCGTTTGTTTGTTTGGGTTTTTTGTTTGTTTGATTTTTGAGAACTTGGGTGGTGAATGGAGTTGTAGGCATTGATGAAGAAAAGAAAAATTCAGGGTTTCTAACCTAGGTGACTGGATAAATAGTGGTGCACCTGTTAATACGAGAGACCTTTAAAAGAAGCATCTGTAGGAAAGACAAAGATGAGGTTGTTTGGAAAGACTGAGTATAGAGAATATATAAAAAGACAATGTCTATGGCCTTGAGTTCTCTAGGAGATCCCAAGTGGGATCTGATTTAGATGCGGCAACCCTGATATAGGAGATGTTTTCTGTGAAAGAATACAAGGCAAGCAAAGGGGGGAAAGGAAGAAACATGCTTAATAGCACTATTTAAGGAGCAAAGGAAGAAAACTATCAATATATAAGAGAGGTTGAAAATGAGAGAAGAGGGTGAGGTGTGATAAGAACTAGAATAGAGTTTGAAAAAGCGAGCGATGAGCCATCTCAAGTACCATCTGTCTGTCCCTGAGTTAAGATGGAGAAGGGGCTAACTGACTTAGCAAGGAGATGCAGATGGGGAGAGGATAGAATGTGAGAAGAAAGGAGAGGCAGGGGACCCAGACTTTAGCTGAGATATTTTGAGAAAAGGAAAAGTGTGTAGAAGGAAGTGGCAGAAAACAGTTAGAGTGTGACAGTGAATTTTGCCATTAGCTTGACTGGATGTACAGTCATCTGGGAGACACATCTCTGGTTATGTCTGTAAGAGTGTTTCCAGAGAAATTTAACGAGGAAGGAAAGGTTTGTTGAATGTGGATGGCATTATCCCATGGGCTGGGTTCTGGGCTGAGAAAAAGCTGAGGGAAGCAAACGGATCAATCGTCAACATTCACCTCTCTCTACCTCTTGAGTGTAGATGCCTTGCAATCGTCTGCTTGCTTCATCCTCTCCCTACCTGATGGTATCACTGCCAATCTTCCCTATAGTGCTGAGTGATGGATGGCAGCTCTAGCCAGTGAATCAAAATAAGTCCTCCCTCCCTCCCTCCCTCCCTTCCTTAATTGTCTTTTGTTATGTATTTTGTCATAGCTATGAAAAGGCAACTACTACATAGGGTTTTTTTTTTCCTTCTGGTAAGAGAAATCAAAGAAGTTTGTTGTGTTGTTGTGTGATATGTACATGCGAGTGTGCATGTTGTGATGTGAATGCAAGGGTCAGAGAACAGCTTTATGAAGTTACTTCTCTCCTTCTACCATTAGGTGTGCTTCAGGGTTTAAACCCTGGTCATCAGTTCATATAACATCTTTACCTGCTAAGTATATCATCAAAGTTAAAGAAAGTTTTTCATTGGATAGAAAAGAACTTATGAAGAGGAGGATGCTGCAGAGGCAAAAGAAAAAGAATAGAGATGATGAATTAGAGTTCCCAAGGAGACAGATGAGCACAGTGTCAAGGGCCTGTGTGGAAAGAAGTTTAGATGGACTAGTGTTGTGTGTAGTTTTAAAAATGCACGCTAACTACTTGCCTGGTGCAGGGAATGGTGGTCTCACCTGGCTCCTACTGCTTCGCCAAGCTGCTCTGGTCTGTTTGTTCCCTACCCAGTGCCAGCAAGGTCAATGTCTGTCTCACCCAGTTCCCTTTAGCCCAGAGGAAGGAAAACACTAGAGACTTTTACATTTTAAAACTGACCAGATAACTCAAAAGCTGTGCCAAGAATGTCCTGCCCCATCCTCCACAGCCCAGTTTGATTCCCTGGTCTAGTGGTTAGGATTCGGCGCTCTCACCGACTTGGACCAGGTTCGATTCCCGGTCAGAGAACCAGGGTAAGATGGCTGTTCCCAGCACTGGGCTATGTTTTTAAAACTACAGGCAGCACACTAGAGCAGCAATTCTCAACCTTCCTAATGTAGCAACCCTTTAATACAGTTTCTCATGTTAGGCTGAGCTCCAACCATAAAATTATTTTGTTTCTATTTAATAACTGTGATTTTGCTACCACTGTGAATTGTAATGTAAACACCTCATATGCAACCCCAAAGGCATTGCAACTCACAGGTTGAGAACTGGCCCTAGAGCAACCAAGCAAAGAGAACTGACCCTTTGTCCATAGTTTGTGAAACTCTGCCAAAAAGGTAAGTGGGTTTCAAGGTTTTGTAGATGGGCAACCTCACATTTTGCATGTAATAATAGTAAGGTTTAACAACATGGAAACACAGGCTGTATCCTCTAAGTGAAGCATGGTAATTGTTAAGGCCTTTTCTAGAGATTTGTGAAGATTTGGAGTTCCCACTAAAAATGTGTCAAACAAGGACAAGAGGCAGGTAAAACATCAGATTTAAGGCTTGACTGAGAAATATATGAATCTGTGACAAAGCCCATTGTAGTTACTGGGCAATGCAGTCTCTCTATTAAGAGGTTGAGTACAGAATGGGAAGTATGGCTGGAACAATCCTTCAGTACTCCATCTTGGCCTCACAAATGCAGGGAAAGTCTAGGGATGCAAGACAATTAGGAACGCTAGGCAAAGCCTACTTTCAAGGAACAATCAGGGACACAGGCTCACAATGCTAACGGTGATCTTCCTGCCTTCTTGTTTATCCCTAAAAGGCTCACGGGGGAAGTGACCTCAGCAGAAATTATGTGTCTTCTAATCATTATTGTTTAACTGGCTAAGACCCCATTTTCATTTTAACTCCAGATCACAATTATGAAAACCAATATCTTTAACTTTAATTGTCTTCTCTTTGCCCCAGGTTTATGTATCAGCTTAGAGTTCTAGGAACCCCCAAATCACTGGATGGCCTCCCGTAGCAATTTCCCCAGGGATCTAGAAGGCAGCAAAGGTATTACGTACTGTTATCAAAGGAGTAAACTTGTACCCAGAACTGCAGAGGCAAGGTCTTCCAACTCAGTGGAAATGACCGGAAAGAACAGGGGTATCACGAAACAAGCTAGTGTTAGAATATATCGTGGAATGTGAACCCAGTTAGCCTTCAAATCTGAGGTCAGAATATAGAGGTTGTTTTCTAAAGAAACAGGCAATGGTCTAAGAGAAGTTAGTGGGTCGTTGGAAAGTTTCAGGACACCGGGAACAAAGTGCTACCTGACCATCTGTTTGAGTTGCTGGCAGCACAGAAGCAATAATTATTTCTTCTCCCTGACTAGGGCTGCCCTTCAGTGCAGTTGTCAGAGGGGAGCCCATCACTCTAGATGCATGATTGACACATCGTCGAGACTCCAAGGAAATCTGAGCATCCTCTCTGGTTGCTCTGACAATGTTTTAGGAAAACTCCTCCTATTTTCTAACTTTGAACTACAGAGCTCTGTTGGTGGCCTGTCCCATTTGATGTCCACACTGATAGGTGGGGTGTCACCCTGACTTTGGACAAAAGATCACTCACCCAAATGTCACAAGGATATATTGTTAAAGATGGCAATACCTCTATAGAACACAGTATAGTTGACAAAGGAATTCCTCTTCTCAGTATATTTGATCTAGATAAAAACTCTATGTGGTAAGTTGTTATTCTTTCTTAAAAACCAAAACCAAAACAGTCCCTACCTTTCATTGTACTGATTTGATTGTATTTCTCTGTTGCCTTCCATGTTTTTCATAAGTCATGTTAACTTTAATCTCCCACTCCTGAAACCTCCCACAGTTTTGTAGAATTAAGCATGCTCTCTGGCTGAATGGTCTTCATGCTTAGGCTCAGTCTGACCTTCCGACAGCATCTTGCACTGGCCTCTCCGGAACTCATTTGTTCACGTTTGTTCTCTGCCTTCCACGGCCTGCCCTTTCCTTCCCCTTCTCTCGGCTTCTCTCTTGCCTTACATCTCCATCCCAAACGTCAGCCAGCTCCTAAAGATTCCCTTAGTTCCAATCTAACTAATAGAATCCTTCTTCAAAACTTTCCAAGGTTCTCATACATGTGATGCCTTTGTTTTTTTTTTTTTTTTAAAAAACTCTACCCTACAGTCTACTTAAAGTCTGTTGTCACATTGAAAGCTGTGGCTTCTTCATTTGTAATCCAAAGACCTGGATCAAGCATCATTTCCAGAGTGAATTATTTTCTGTAGGCAAATAAAGATTCTCGTAAATTGTTTCTCTGTGTACCTTGTGTATGTGCGTGTGTCTGTGTGTGTGTGTGTGTGTGTGTGTGTGTGTGTTATAAGACAACTTTGTGAAGTACTTTCCTTTTTCCACCTTCGTGTAGATTCTAGAGGCCAGATGTAGGTAATCAGGTTTGAGCATCAAGCACCTTTATCTGCCGAGCCATCTTGCCAGCTCTGTCTCTAACCTGCACTGTGCTGGAAGGATGGGTTATGGTGTTTGTGGTGAGCAGTCTGAATTTCAGCTGGTTACTAACAGTGTTATTGTAGGTGAGCCAACCTTGCTCTGTGCTGCTTCTGTCTTACAACCAAAATGGAAATAGTAAAGAGATCTGTCTTATAGAGTCCCTGTGGGATTGCATGAGTTAAGACACATACGATACTTACCCGATCATACACTGCCATAATTTCTCCATCATTTCATCCTTTTTTTATGTTTATTGATAAAAAGATACACAAACAAAGCAGAGCCAGGACAGCTGTTTGTCAAATAAATAAACCAGGAAAGGGATGCTTGATGCTTCTTTATGATAGAGTTTAAATTAAAAAATGGAGGCTATCTTTCACCATAGCTTTCCCGCGAGAATTAACGTGGGGTTTGTAATAGGTAATAAACATTTTCAGAGCTTTGCAAGTATTAATCCAGGGACTGACAGATTGAGAACAATATAAACAAATTTGGAGTGAATTATTTTCATATCAAATCAAAAGCCACACAGAATTATACATGAGTTTGGGAAACACAGTCTCTTTGTTTTAATGCTGCCTATTGGGGAGATTACTTCATGTGCACAGTTGTTTTTAGCTGTCTCTTAGATAGCTCTGAATGGGAGTGGTAGAGAGAGCCAGACTGTGCAGAATAATAATGCTGATGTCACGAAGCCCAGTGTGGACTTTGAACCCCAAACCTAGTTGTCAACCAGAAATTGCAGAGACGTACACTAGCTTCTCTGTAGTCTGGGACTCTGAACCCCAGAGGAGTTCTCCCCCTAAACAGACTTTACTGAGTCAACTGAGGCAGGTACTGGCCTATTTCACAGCCCAGCAGATATGCACTGTCAGGTCAGGGACCACACTGAAGAAAAAGCAGTGACCTGCTTGTCACTCAACTTCCCTCATCTGTCCTGGAGCGGTTTCTCCACCCCCACCCCAGTGCTTTTTAAAGTAACATGGGTGAAACAGCTAATGAGGCAGAGGAAAGCAAGCTGGTCCTTCAGGGCTGCTAATGACCCTGTTCCTGGGAGCCTAATCAAAGATTTGTACATTTAATTGCTGTCAAGTCAGCTCCAACCACCTGCCATTTCTGCAGCACCTGAGCCCCCAGTTCGGTAGACCCTGATTCTAAATGAATCCATCACTGTTTCGAAAGGCTGGAACACCAGGCTGCTGGGCAACCTTGAACCAGGTTTATCCAGGAGGGCAGAGACCAAGGGACCTGCCTGAGGCATGAAGGGAGCAGGGAGGGGATGGAGGGGGTGTCACTTACCTCATGGGGTTGGCCTTGGGGAAGACACCTGCTCTCTTCAGGATCTGACTCCTGCTTTTCTAGGGGAAAATGAAAGGTGTGTGAGGGTGACTGAGGCCAGGTGACTGAGAGGAAGGGAAAGGTGGCACTGGAACGCATTCTTCAGAGTCCACGGCTGCCTTGATTCTGAAGGATGAGTTATTCTGATATGGGTCAGTGAGTGATGAGATTCCTTCTGAAGAACATGGTATTTGCTTTATTGTCTTTCTCCAGTTCAGGGTGGAAAGATCTTTTAGGCTCTTTTGGAGATTGGGGAGAATGGCCTTAACTGGGGCCTGGATTTAACCCAATGACTAGTAAACTAGCTGCCTTGCAGAGCCTGCATCAATGGGGTAAGAAAGTGGTGTTTATCTATTGCTTCAGTTGCTTTACAATACTTTAAACCCATACACTGAATTCTAACCTTACCCTCTTTATCAGTTATAGGTACATCAAGGATGCCAGTTCAATCTGACTTTTCCGGCTTAGTTCTAGGATGGTTGTTCCAAATATGAGCACACAGTCCAATTAAACACACTCCTAGGCTCCAGCCCCAGGGGTCCTGGTGCAGTTGGCTTAAGGTTCAGTCCAATGATATGCTAGTCAAACCAACTCTGTTGATCCCATGGTGGAGCAGGAGTGGATGATGGTCTTCAAGCCTCTGCTTTCTGAGCCCGGCCCAGCCCTAGTAGGGGGATGAGGTGACAAATAGTGAGAACTTGACCAGCTCTGTCTGCCTGAGTTGGCCAAGGAAGAGTCTCTGGCCGTAAGAACTGAAGCAGGAGAAGAGATCTTTCCCTTCTTCCCCCCTACATGGGTTAAAAATCATATGTAACTAAAGGAAATGACTCAAATAGAGCCAATGACTGGGCAGGAAGAGTTCCCTGCCACAGAACTTCTTTGGGACTTGTTTAAGAATTTGTTCTTCTCCAGGGTGACCATGCAAGGGGTATCCCAGGACCCTCAGTTCTATAAAACTATCAGGATCCTAGTCCAATAGGCTTGCTGTCTGCCTGCCTTCCCTTCTGCATTGTAAAGAGCAGACTGTTAATTCAGATTTACAAATAAAAATACTGGTGAATATTCTCATATGTTTTCCAGACCCTTGACAAAGAAAAGAAAAAAGAAAATCAAAATCAAAACAAATTGACAGCAAAGCAGAGGAGTGAGTGGTGTAGGCTGTCTGCACTCGCCCTCCCCAGGGTCCCATGGTAAGTGTTTGGTTGAGACAGCTATAACTGGACCTCTTTTTCTTCCTCTTCCTCGTCCATGAGCAATATTTCTAAAACTTAACATGATTTGCAAAGTAGGTTAGAAACAACAAATACTTCTACCCTTTTCCTTAACCTACTGAATCTGGGTAGCCTTTGACCCAGATCTCCAACAGCAAGACAGTTCAGGACCAACCGGGATGGAGTTGTAGTGACTGGCTATGTCCTTTCTGTTACATGTTGTTTCCCTGTATTTATTTGTCTTCCTCTGCTCTACATAGTTGTCGCCGTGTCCCAGA
Organism: Mastomys natalensis; assembly: GCA_021653895.1. Lineage (NCBI taxonomy): Eukaryota > Metazoa > Chordata > Mammalia > Rodentia > Muridae > Mastomys > Mastomys natalensis. Next base: position 756,425 of record JAJTUV010000163.1, on the reverse strand, counting down.
CAAATGCAGATTTGCTTTGGTTTCCCTGTTGCCGCCTTGGCTATCTAATCAGAGGCCCTGGAAAGTGTGTATGATAACCTTACTGGAAAGCTAAACTAATTTCTAAAAAGCAAACACCGCTTGATCTGCCAGTGAGATGGAAAGATACTATTACTTGTTATTCACTTAGGTCTCGAAATCTTTCCCCAGAGGGCTTAGAATCACAGAAATAAGGGACATTCATTTGTTAATCACCTTTGGAATTTAGATCTATATTTTTTTTTTCTCTGACCTGGGAAAACAGAACAAAAGAATAACTACTGTCAATCCGATAAGCTCCAAAATAGCAAGCATATATGGAGGTATTATGTATTTTCATGAAAATAGTCACTGGTAGCCTTCCAGTGAAAAAGTCCATACTCTTCAATGCTCCAGGAGTAAAAATGCCCTGGAGAGACTCTGGCCACAGATACTGTTATGATGGTTATACTGGAGAGCAGTTTTGGAGATCCCATGCCCAGTACTGGCCCATCTTTTTCTGCAGAATCTGTTTTGCTTTTAATACTGTCAATCAGATTTGGGTCAAGTCAAGAGATTCTTACTGCTCTACCCTTATAACATGCAGTCAAGGCATAGACCTGCCCACAGGTTAACTGGCTAAATTGCTGCTTCTTGAGAAACAGGATAAAAAGTGGGTCATGAGGGCAAGTGGGCTGCTGTGTTTCTCACAGAGTTCATGTGCTTTCCTCCTGTTGCTCCCATAGAACCCGATGCTATGAAAGATTAAAACACCAGGAAGCACATCTCTCACCTGGTCTTACTTGCTTCTGTGCTCATATGAGATGGACAATTGCCTCTGATGTAGAAGGACATTCTGGCCCAGAGAAGCCTTTGTTTTCACGCTGGAAGTCTTTCCAGGAGAGGCCATGCTGGCAGGTTCCCCTGGGACTTAGGGAGAGGTCTCTGCTCAAGGAGGCCTAGCCCTGGGACTCACCATTTCTGTACTCGTCTCACTGAAATGCAAAGGATGATAATGGTGTCAATGGAAAATGTTCTCAGAAAGGCTCAAGTTCATCACAAGTGTAGCCTAAAAGAATGACAGAAAAAGTCATACTTTAAGAAATCTAGTCACAGTCATCTGTGGTGCTATATGACTGTAGTCCTTGCACCCAGGATGCTGGGAAAGAAGGGTTGTTAGCTCGAGGAAGAGAAGGAGGAGGAGAAGGAGGAGGAGGAGGAAGAGAAAGAGGAAGGATGGTGATGATGATAATGATGAGAAAGAAGAAGAAGAAGAAGAAGAAGAAGAAGAAGAAGAAGAAGAAGAAGAAGAAGAAGAAGAAGAAGAAGCACAATAAAACAAACAATCCAGCTCCCTGAAACCCAACCAAACAAAACCAACAAAAAGTAAATAAATGTAGTCTAATTTAAAATGTACTTGAAAAAGCCAGCCACTTATTGGAGGTATCTGAGGACTTTCAAAATATCTCAATGGCCAGTAACAGCAGCCGATCCTTGGGTTTGTTCAATGGAGCTGTAAAAAACTGGTGAAGATTATCTCAGAGAGCACTGAGACACACAACTGAGAGTGTGGCTGGCATCCTCTAAGGCTCTTGGGTTCCAGAAATCCCATTGCTTCTCTGTCTTGCACTTATCAGGTGGGTGATAGGCAAAGTTGTGGTTTTTGGAGAAAGCAAGTGTAGTGGCTAGGAGAGGTGCAGTCATTGAATAACAGGGACAATGTAGGCAGATGTTGCTTCTGTCCTTCATTCTGTCTCTCTGACACATGGCTGTCTACTTAAGAAGGGGGACTGAGCATGGGTTACAGTGTGAATATACACAGCACATGGCCATTCCCATTCCTATTTTTCTCCATCTTTACTAGCCCTCCATTCCATGTTCATGGGCTGCAGTTTTTCCTGTAGGCACTACAGAACATTGGAAAGTGTTCAAACGGAGGGGTGTTGAGAAGATGACATGTTTTGTACAAGTGTCCCAGAACCACTAGACTTTTAGGCAGTGTGTCAGAGAGAGAAAGAGGAGAGAGGGTCTGACTGACTTATCAGCAGACACTGCAAGCATTTCCTCCACTGTAAATGTCCTGACATTCTGACCTTGCTGTTTTGAAAATTTCCAAGACTGTTCCTATGCCAACCCAAAACATGACACGACCTGTGCTTCTTGTGCAATACAGCAGTGGGGTCTGTCACACCAGGAGGATGTGTGCGACATTTGATTGAGTGTTCATTCTTTCCTATGGGAAAAATCTAGTGGCTTTTATAACCACCAGCAGAATTCTGTGAGACCTTGAAGTGCTTGTGCGGATGTCCAATTTCCGCATCTCTTCACAGTCTCGCTTATGTGTGTGTCTGTGTGTGTGTGTGTGTGTGTATAATATTGGATAACAGGGACAATGTAAGCCACGCCTGTCCTTTATTCTGTCTCTCTGACACATAGTTGTCTACCTAAGAAGAGGAACTGGGCGTGGACTTCAAGTGCAAGTGGACAGCACATGGCCATCCCCATTCTCATGTTCCTTCCACCTTCACTAATCCTGCAGTCCATATTTCTAATACTTCAACACATTTGGGGGATATTGGGCAACTCACCTAAAAATTCCAAGTATCTAAATAGTTTCACTGTTTGGTCCAAGCACCCCAGTGCCTCCCTGGAGCAACCCATTGTTAATCAAATGTTTGCTTTTATGTCACCCAGCCTGACCATTCTAGCTTAACAACAACAACAACAACAACAACAAAACCACTATATTTTCTCTCTGTTTCTTTAAAAAAAAATACCATTTACCCCAATGTTTGCCTTTATAGGGAGATAAAAACACACACTCTCTCTGTACTAATTATTTTGTTCTAGTGACAGACTCAACGGGAGGGAGATGAGTTGCAGTGTCATCTAAACACCAGATGAACAAGGGCAACCTCAGAAGAAGCCTTACATTCAGTTCAGCCCTTGATACTGTTTGGTCAAGTCATATCCCTAACTACGGGGATGTAATCCTATTTAGAAAGTTCTTTCAAAGGCCAATCACACAGAACACTAAGAAACTAGATGTTGCAGCATCCTTTTACTCACAGAACATTCAGATATCTGCCCTAGAGGATCTCCATCCATGACATTGGTTAGCTTCTACCCTACCTATCTCTTTACCATCCTGATGTGCACTATTCATGACTTCTAGAGATCCAGTTTGGACTGCTAGTCTGTGTTCCTAGAACATCTATCAGCTTGCCTTATTGGGTCATATGGCCCATCCCTGACTTCTTATTCAGTTACCAATATAACCATTCCCACTTGAAAACAGCTACCTGAATATTTATAGGGATATCTTAGGGTTTCCATTGCTGTAAAGAGACGCCATGACCATGGCAACTCTTATATTTTTGATTGTGAGCCTAGCCTTTATTAGCTGAGCTATCTCTCCAGCTCCAAGACAACTCTTATAAAGGACAACATTTAAGTGCGGCTGACTTATAGGTTCAGAGGTTCAGTCTGTTGTCATCATGGTGGGAAGCATGGCAGTGTCGAGGCAGGCATGGCGCTGGAGGAGCTGAGAGTTTTAGACCTTCATCCAAAGGAAGCCAGGAGCAGATTGTCTTCCAGGCAGCTAGGAGGAGGATCTCAAAGCCCACTTGCATAGTGACATGATTCCTCCAACAAGGCCACACCTCCTATTAGTGCCACTCTCTGAACCAAGCATATTCAAACCACCACAAGGGGTTAAGAATAAGTATATAATCTTAGTCATTCAGACTTTTTCCTTCATTTAAGAAAACACATTTTAAAATTCTTCAGTCATATTTATCAAGCAGTTTATATATACTAAAATTTTTTCTTCTTGGTATACAGATATTTAAATTTTAGCAGATATATTATTGTGTGCGTGTTTGCCATGATCAAATAACAGAACAGTCCCATTTCTTTCCCAAATCCCCTATGCCTTTTTAGGTCACGATTTATGGCAACTTTAACCACTGGTAACTCCTTGCTGGATTTCTGCCTTTTCTGTGTTCCATTAATGTGTAGTCACTCAGTGTGGAGGCTCTTGTGTCTGTCTCTTTCCATCTAGCATAGCACACATGAAATAAATCCATGTACAGATCATTGGTCCCTCTTGTGTTGCTCAGTATTTCCACTGCACGAGTGTATAACGGTTTGACTGGCTTCCATCTACCAACTGAAGGAGATGGACATCTTTCCCATTTAGGGTGAATATTAATTAACAAAGCTAGAAACGTTAGTGTAATGAACTTTGTGTGATTTTAAGGCATTTGGTGTAAGAAGTACGTGGACATTTAGCTCTTGATGAGTGTTGGGAGCCTGAAAAACTTAGGTACCCCTGGGAAGAAGAGAGAGAATCCTTCCCCAGTCAGTCACCACTCAGGCCCAGACCTGTCAGTTAAACATGGGCTAGTTGCAGCAAGAGGCTGTTATTTCCACTGAGGACATTCAAGGAGTAGAAATTAAAATTAGCTTTCTTTCTTTGAGACCCTGGGGAAGAACATAAGTAGATGATAGCAACCATCAATTTAGTGGGCCTAACGTTATCCCAGTGGTACAGTAATACTTTTATGGATTTAGCCAATTCCCAGGGCAGGTCACTTCTGTGTGATGGAAGAATTCCTCTTCAAATCACAGACAAATGTTCTGTTCTATTGCTGTGATGTAACACCATTTTTTTTTTTTTTTTTGGTTTAAACTTCCACTTTGTAGTTCATCACTTAAGGAAGTCAGGACAGGAACTCAAGCAGGGATGGAACCTGAAGGAGGGAGCTGATGCAGAGGTTGTGGAGGGGTGCTGCTTACTGGCTTGCTCCTCATGGCTTGTTCAGTCTGCTTTCTTATAGAAGCCACGACCACCAACCAGTCCAGGGGTGGCTCCACCCACCCCTGGGCTGGTCCCTTCCCCACCAGTCATTAGTTAAGAAAATGCCCTACAACAAGCTGATCTTATGGAGGCATTTTCTCAAGTGAGGTTCCCTCCTTTCAGATGACTTTAGCTTGTGTCAAGTTGACATAAAACTAGACAGCATTTACACTTTAAAGTCAGACATTAGTAGAGAGCCTCTAAGTAGTGTTTAATAAACTTCATCTTCACTAAGTTCCAATAAACTTTTCTCACTAACTTTGGTGATAGGGAGGTATTCATGTTTCTTGGTTAACAAGGTTATATCAAGATTTTCTTTCCTCCTCCTCTTCTCTCTCTTCTCCCTTTCTTTTCCTCCTCCTTTGAAATGCTGAGGCTTGAGCTCAGGGTTTTATGTGCATCAGGCAAATGCTCTGTCACTAAGCTACAGCCCTAGTCTTTTCTTCCTTTTTATTTTGAGACAGCACCTTGCTAAATAACACAGGATAGCCTTAACTGTAGCCTAGGCTGTCTCTACTCTAACATCTCCTAATTGTGTACCATTTTTCAGCCATAACATACAAGTGGTGAGTCTTTATCTGAAAATATAACTTTCTTCTAATTATAAATAAACAATTATAAACAAAATACTGATAAGTTATATTGTTTGTCTAAATCACAAATAAAACTACAGATTGATAACAACAATGGTTCAGTGTCTGAAAGGAGATGCCCTGGTGATGTAGGCTAGAGTGACAGTCGGGTGGGTACAGGTTTGGTGACACATACCTACAAAAACAAAGGCTTAACTTCAGGAACTTTCTGACTGTGGATGACCATGGTTAGACATGTAGGGGATATTTCATCCATGGAGGGTTGCCAGGAGATCACCATATCTGCAGCAAATATCTCATGGTAACTGAAGAGTGATTAGCTGGGAATAGCAGTTGTTTATGGATTGTAATGGCGGCCTGGATGTTACCACTTCCTTCATTCTTCCCTCCTGCCCCTTCCCCTTCTTTCATGATCTCCTCTCTCCACCACACCTCTCTTTGTCCTTCTTTCTTGCAACAAGCAGGCCAAGGTTGGTGCAGCAATGCCACAGCCGCTGAGCTTGGCATACTACTAAGTGGAAAATATAAAGGAGCTAGTTTGACAGGGAAGACAAGTTTTATTTCTATCAGATATGGAAATTACTGGGAACATATTCTGGCTTGATATAAGAAAGATTTAATCAACACTTAGCTGTGTGGAGAAGTGAGTTTCCCATCATGCAGGGTATTCAAGCATACACACTACTGTGTTAGTTTGTAAAAGAGGGACTCTTGTGTTTGCTTAGAAGCTAGAGTAAATAACCTTTAAAATCTCTTCAGACTTTAAGGTTCTGTGGTACTATAATAGAAAAAAGGGGGGCTACTTAGTTCAATCATTATTAATGTCTCTCAGCAGATTTTAAATACCACTGTGACATATACAAAGAATAAAAACAAGCAGAAAAAGAAAGTACCTGAACAAATTTCTGTGTATATTGATAGCTGTATATTTACCTTATATACATTTCAACATGAGGCTGTTTATATCTAGAACTTTAGTTGCTATTTCAGAAATCAACACATAGCCTTTGACGTAGTTGAAAATGTTGGGGACTCTGACACAGCCAGGCCTTGTGCTTGTGTATAAATATGTAATGTTGTGTGTGTAAATATAAAGAAAGGGGTCCTGATCTGTAGTCGAATGATTACTATTTTCCATTTAGTGAAACATCTATTCTATTACTGCAAAGTAGTCATTTATAAATCTTTTTCGAGGCAACATCTCTGACGGAAGTCAACTATCCATCTAAGTATACCATCAGTATGTAAGCAGATTGATGAATTGCTGGATTGCTAGCACAAGAACCATATGGAACTGCAAAGAACGCTCTGAGGAGCTGGGGATAATTTTAGTGTTTCTGAAAGCTGAGGACTCGTAGAAACAGCACCGTCTTTTGATTAAACCTCCCAACACTTCTGATTTGGCTCTCAAGGCTTTATGGGGCAATTAATATTCTGTACATTAAAAATAAGACTTGATGGATGGCTTCTCTCCTAATGCAGGATTAATGAACAATCTGGGTGTTCTTTTGGGGAAGGATAGAAGACATAGGAAAAGTTTGTTACCAAAGGGGCTCCCTTACCTATTATATAGATATGAGGAAGCCTATTAAAGCTGGGAGGAGGACTGGGATTAGGTGGCCTGGCCTTGGGAACTCTGACAAATATCAGGACTTTTAGAGTAAATCTCTGCATCAGAGAAAAGCCAGATGAAGTACTGTCTAGCTGACACTGGTCAGTCCAGGTGAGAACCACTGAAGCTTTCACTGAATTTGGGTCCTGTAAGTCTGACCTGAATTTCCAAAGAAGAGATGATGTTCTTAGAGGGTACCTCCAGAAGTATTCTGTGCAGAATTCTTAGGAAACACCCTCAGGGCATCAGTCCTCCACCAAGTGGACCTGACTGTGGCCAACTCCACCTATCATCATAACCTAGGGATAAAGCTCCTGCTCTCTGAATTTGACCTCCAAAGGGTAGAAAGCGACCATTCATAGCCAGCTCTGCAATCAGCTTCCAGGGGCCCTTCTGGGAATTTGATGGTCGTGTGGCTTCCATTGGGGTGAACAGGTGGCAATCACTCCTTCAGAGACATTGGGAGCATCCCTTGAAGCAAGTCCAGGAAAAACAAGAGATGCACACATACCCCACTGAGGGCAGAGGGCCCTGAACAGGCTCATGATCAGGGACACAAGGCTGGCTGCCCCTCCTTTTATATCATTAGCTCCCAAATAACTCCTCTTCTCATTAGCAAAGGTCAGGTAATGATGAGAGCCTGAAATGTTGATATGTCCCACTTTATTATATTCCACTCACTGTGGAATCTTTATTTAAAAAAAATGTTTTAAAAAGATTTATTTATTTATTTACTTATTTATTTAATATGAGTACACAGTAGCTGTCTTCAGACACACCAGAAGATAGCATCGGATCCCATTACAGATGGTTGTGAGCCACCATGTGTTGCTGGGAATTGAACTCAGGACCTTTGGAAGAGCAGTCAGTGCTCTAACCGCTGAGTCATCTCTCCAACCCCAGTGAATTATTTTCATTAACATTAAAAATAAAAGTATTTGGGGTAGTCGAGATAGCTCAGCAGGAAAAGGCACTTGCCACCAAGCCAGAGAACCTGAGTTCGTTCAATGCCCAAAGCCCACATGGTCGAGAGAAATGACTGCTTGAAAGATTTTCTCTGATCTCCATACCTGTGCCTCACCATACACACACACACACACACACATACACACACACACACACAAACAATGTAATAATTTTAAAAAAAAAGTATTTAGTTAATGGAGCCTCAGAGAAGGTCCTGGAGAAGCTCTTTCACACTTTGTGAGCAAACTACTCTGTTAGCACTAAGGGTGTGTGTGTGTGAGTGTGTGTGTGTGTGTGTGTGTGTGAGTGTGAGTGTGTGTGTGTGTGTGTGTGTGTGTGTGAGTGTGTGTGTGTGTTACATCTCATCCCACAGCGGATGCGTCTGATTATAAAGGGCCACTGTACTCATGCTTTGGGAACCAAACTAAGTGCCTACTATCTTTGGGTATAAACTTTTATTCTGACAGGGTACTTACACCAAATGCATTGCTTGATCATTTGTTTAACCCACTGAACTATACAGATCACAAGAAGGTAGTGTTCATGGTTAGCATCTTGCTGGGGCGAGACTAAGAAAATATGTTTTCTAAGAGTGAGTGTATAAAACAGGTAGAAAAATAGAAACAGATTACCTTTAGTAAACATGGGGAGGGGGCTTGGTGGAGGTAGCATCTGATTAGGTGAGAAAAGTAATTCTAACTGCACAAGGCAGAATCAATGTTGAATTAATTGATCCCTGTTTTACAAGCGAATGATGATAAAAAAGGAGAGAGGGAGGAGGAGGAGAAGGAGGACTACGAGGAGGAACATAGCAGGAGGATGGAGGAGGAGCAGAGTCTGATGGCATGAGGCACCATTCTGCCCTGTTAAAGCTCTAAACCCCACATTTCCAAAGGGAGGAATTCCAGTATCACTTGCTTCCCAGCCCGTGGTGCTATTCCTCCTCCACAGAGTGTGCCATAACCCCAAGTGGCCCTGCTTGTGTCAGCAGCACCGCTGGGTGGATAACCTTTGGCACAAATAAAATGTATTTACTTATGCCTGAATTCCAGTGACAAGTCCCCTTAGATAAAGGCCCTCTGAAGGCCACCTGCCCTCGATGACCTGCAAGGCTTTCAGGGCCAGCTTTCCTGCTCTGCATGTCCCACTGAGGGCTGCCTCACTGGAAAGACTTGACCTCCCGGACACAGGGAGGAGGGTGGGACTCGGACTTTTAAAGTCCATTTGGCTTTGCTTCTCTTTGAAACTGTTATTGAGAAGCTCTGTGAGCATGATCTGCAAACACAGACATCAAGGAATCCTGGGCCCGGAGTTCAAACAAAAGTGTAAGGACAAGTGAGGTGAATGGTAATGAGATCTGATGTGCGCTGGGTAGATCTCGCCTATTCGGAGCAGTCCTTCCTTGTTCCCACCTTTGGAGAAGGGGAAAGAGCCCATATTTTTGAAGCGTTTGGAATTAGTGAAGTTGGATTTGAGTCTCCACACTGAGAGGACTTAAGTGTGCTAGTCGTGAAGCTGAATGCTTCTGCAGGTATGAGAAAGGGGTAAGGGTGCCTACATGGGGCTTGTGAGAGTTAAATGAAGTAACAACCTCTTTACATGCTTTGCAAGTAGTCTGTTCTCCATTTTCCACATGAAGAAGCAGAAGAACAAGAGTTTAAGTCACGTGGAAAGTAATACAGCTGGTAAGTGTCCATCTGAGACTTCGGGTCAGAATCAGTCAGGAAATACCCACTAAATCAGATTAGCGGCACACTGCTGTGGGCTTGTCTCTCTCAGAAATCTGTGATAAAACAACCATGGTGCTTCTTAGCACTGTCAGATTCTCTGTCAGTTTCATGGTATGTCTGTAGTTTGTTCTTGGGCACGTAAAGGAGTGTAGACCACTGTTCATCTGCCCTTGGATCTTTACAACTCAAAACTGATAGCACAGTTTATACCAGGGTGATGGAGAATACATTCAGGAGAACAATCTTTATAAACATCCAATCAATACAGAGCAAAGGGACAGGTGCTATTTGCAAGACCCTGAAGACTGTACTCTTTAGGCATAGGGTCAGCAAGCCTTGGAACAATAGACATTTCATGTTCCAGTGAGTGTCCAGTGTCATGACAACAGGGCTGGAGCTAAATCACCAAGCCAAGGATTACACCCAAGTTGGTTATTTTGGCAGATGGAGCAGATTCTAAACACTTACTACAGTATCAGTCAATGTTGATTTGTACAAAAATGTAGCTAGATGTATCATTTGGATTGAATTTTTCCCTTTACAAGGGAATTATGTCAGATTCTGCTAAAATAAAGCAATGGTTACTGTCTTTACTGTGCACATGCAAAAGCAGACTTATTTATCCACCTTTATGCTCTTTACCCTTTGTGCTTGATCCCTGAACCGTGAGGAACAGGAGGCTGAGAGTATTGGTTATATCTAACAAGACATCTGGCATAATAGGCCTGTAGTGACCAGTGAACTATGGGTAACAGTGATTTGAGTGTTCACCATGGGACAGTTAGTGTACTGTGTGCATTTCTTCAGTAGGATCCAACATGCCTGTGATGTATGTGTGAGTAGCACCCACAAGTCAAATGAGCTCTGCCCAGTCACTGAAGCACTTCGGGTCCAGCTTTATCCTCTGTTTTAGGAGCTGGGCGGTCGCTGTAATAACTGGGTTAAGGCATGTAGTAATTGCAAAGACTGCCTGGGTTAATACCTGGGTGGCATTTGGAACAGTGCCAGCATTCATAAATGCCCAATAAACACTGGCTAGTATGTGCATTTATCTTAAGATAACCTCTCAGGTCATTTGAGGAATCAAGATGGAACTCAGACTGCCTGACTTGAGAACCTGTGTCTCTGCACACAAGATTTGAATGCGTAATCAATAAGTGAAGAAAAATAGCCGGGAGTCACGTGGCTATATAGTGGCAGGTTTCAGGTCCCTGTCACTCAACTAGTTGTCATTCAAACTAGTTTCACTGTCCAGGCTGAATTTCCTGTGTGCATTAGCTGTCCAGTACTCTGACAAACTCCCCCAATTAATGAACTTATAGTGAAGGAAAGTTTGTTTTCATTTTGTCTCACAGTTATGGAGATTTCAGACTGTGACCAATTGGCTCCGATAGTTTGGAGCTGTGGTAAGGAGGGTGTGGTAGAATAAACTATTTACCCCATGCCTGGACTGAAAAAGCACAAGAAGGGCAATCGCTAGTAGTCAGAAGTGGTCCCTGCCTCTGAAAGGTTACACTACCACCCAACAGCATGCACCATGGGTCACTTTTCTAAGTCATAGACGCCCTCCATGTCCAGCTCTGCACCTCTATAGAAGGAAGCTAAAGTGTTCCCTACAAGTGGTTCCCAGCTCTTCCCAGCTCTTCCCAGCTCTTCAGACCACACCTTCTTCCCTGCTGTGAAACTTCCGATGCCCTTTTACAATTTGGTCAGAGCCAGTTCTGAGGCAAGCTGAGGGTCTCTGACTCTAAGGCCGACCTGGTTTAAGTTCCAGGGCAGCCAAAGGTGTCTACTCAGAGAAACCCTGCCTCAAACACCTAAACAACAATAAGTAGCTTTTGGAAGGTAGTGTTGGTTTACAAAGCACAGTCTCGTCCTTCATCTCTTTTGGTTATTGGAATTACCCTATGGTTTTAGGTTACTTGTGTTCTCAGGGTGCAGAGGAACAGAGCTCCAGTTTGTACTGTGGGTATCCTGACTATGGATTCCATGTACTTTGTGTGACGAAATCTTTGATGCTGTATTCAGAGCCCACTTGATCCTTGACCTCAGGATTATTTCATGATTTTCTAGTGTAGATTTTGATATGCTTGGAGAAGTTTGGTTAAATCTTCCCGAAACAGAGAGACAGAACTGTATGTTTCAGATGTGGACTTGGGACAAGGACTGAGGTGCATTATAACATATCGAAGCAGACTGACCTCAGGTCCTCCCAGTATCCCTCAGTCCATACTGGCATACCCAACTTGAACTTTTCAGCCCATGGACTGGCTACCATTCCTAGAGGCACCTCCTATATAATCCAGACACTTTGGCCTCTTTCTTTATTCTGTTCTTGTTGTTTTCTCTTGTTCTTTTTCTTGTTCTTGTTTTCTTGTTCTTGTTCTTCTTGTTCTTCTTCTTCTTCTTCTCCTTCTCCTTCTTCTTCTTTTGTTCTTGTTCTTCTTGTTCTTGTTCTTCTTGTTCTTTTTTCTTGTTCTTTGTTCTTGTTCTTCTTCTTTTGTTGTTGTTGTTCTCCTCCTCCTCTCTTCCTTCTCCTCTTCTTCCTCCTCCTTTTCTCTTCTTTCTCCTCCTCTTCTTCCTCCTCCTTCTTCTTTCTTCTCTTCTTCTCTCCTCTTCCTCCTTCTCTTCCTCTCTTCTCTGTCATCCTCGTCATCATAGTCCTCCTTCTCTCTCTGCTCAGCTCTTTCTCTTTTTCTTCCCCCTCCCCATGGCCACTCTCCTGGCCTTAATCCTTGGGGCCTGAAAACTCTCCGGAGAGCAGCTTCCCAATAAACCTGCCTTTACTATAATCTAATCTGGCTTGAACTGGCTCATTTCAAAATACCCTATCAATGACAAGTTGACTTAAATTGTATCCAAAGCATGGATCTTGGGATTCCTTTCCCAGATTTTGTAAAAGAAAGGATTCACTCAGAATATTGCTGTATGAAGTATGAGTTCTATAGAGAGCTATTCACTCAGAATCTTCTAATTATGAATTCTAATAGTTATTTTATTCACTTCAATATCATTGTCTTATTCAGATGATATTTCATTTCAAAACCTGGGCTTGCAGCACCATTCCACATAAATCTGTGGTCTTTCTATCCTTCCAATTTCATCATGCTCCATGGAGGGACTTTTTTTTTTGTTTTGAACCCAATTGCTTCCTCTTTGATTCTGTAGCAAATTGACTGTCTGAGTGAGTAGAATAATTACTTCCATGGCAATGGGTGAAGTTACAAACAGGCCATTATGTGAGCATTACAGAGAGACTGGGACTGAATTTAAAAAAAAAAAAAAGAATAAATAATAAATAAACCCCCAAATCAGTAGCCTTAATAATAGCAGGATGGAGAGAGAAAATTACTGGCGTTATAAATTGCTTTTTTGAAAAAAAAAAAAAAAGTTTATTTTCTAAAAGGCTGTGACAGTTGGAAAAAAATCTCTCTCCAGTTTTAATTGTAGATAATTTTGTGAAAGGAAAAACCTCCCTATGAAAAATGGCATGATGAAATGTGTTTAGTTTGACTTTGGCAAAGCTCCATGTCACTCTGAATGACTACTTCAAAACAGACACAAACAATATTTGCTGTTACTTAAAAGTTTGTGATAATTTGCCTCTGAAGAAAAGGAAGAGATTGAGAATCAAAGATTGGGCACTGAGTCTAGCTCCTCCCTAAGGAAGTGTTCTGTACTGCCACCACGTGGAGAGCCAGATAAAGAGTAAGGCTACATGGTCTTATCTGGGACCTAGCCTCACTTATCTGGAAGATGGACACACACCAGGAAGAAAGGCAAGAAAACTTCAGTGTTGCCAAAGCAACTGCTAGAAGGAGACACCTGGAAGCTCAGATGTCACATCTCCACAGGGATGCAGGTCCATGGCAGAACATGTGCCTAACATGTATAAGACTGTGTTCACACCTCTGCACCAGCAAGGAAATCACACCAGAATGCCACAGCTGAATCTCATTTACACCAACCTGTGGTCTAATTTGAGCAAGCATTGCTTTCAAGTTCCACAACACATTATAATTAAGTAATTAAAATGTAAGGAAGAAAGGAAATTTAATAGACAAGGCATTTCATGTGTACTTTATCTCAACAGCCGGCAGTGGTGTACTGAGGTGATTGATGCACTTTAAATATTATTGAGTAGCTTCAGAGGCCCTCAGCATTTGCACTGGTGTTTTAAGACACATGGTCCCTCAACTTCTTTTTCTGACTTTTCCAAAGACAGGCCAGTGGAGAAACCAGCCACACTGCCTTGGCAATAACAAGAGACAGCACTGGAATCAGTATCTAAAAATTCAGTATACTTTGGGACCACCAAATGTAAATGACTAACATATCTATTCTGGCAGACAGGTCTCAAGCCTTTGGGAAACTAAGGAAATATCGAACTTCCCTGTATGTAGGCTTTGCTGTGCAGGCAGCAACACACACTCTGGGAAGGGTACAAAACAGAAAAGAGCACGGGATCCAAGTGCCACTTTGCCTTCTACTAGCCATGAAAGGTTGATCAAGTTACATCATTCATTGTGTTCTGTTTTTCTTGTTTGAGACAAATTATCATGACAATTATATTATCTACTTCAGGAGCTTATCTGAGGCTAAATGAGGCAATTCCTAGGAATAGAACAGCTTAGGAGGCAGTAAATACCGGGCACAAATATTTTGAAAGCTTAATGCTTAAATTCACTAAGGGCTGAATCTCGATTGTTTTTTTGTACTGCTCATTTGCTCATCTTTCATCTGACACACATTTAGTTAGCAGATAGTATGAGTCTAGCATGAGCAGCCAGCACAGACCTAAATGTGTCAAGCTCAGGCCTTCCCATGCAGGAACGCAGACATGTCAACAAAATACATTACAGCAACACAGGAAGTACACAGGTGAGCATTTCCATGGCAATACATGTCTCATGTCTGGAGAAGCTGGAATGTGATGGACAGCAGACATGGATGGCGAAGAGTAAAAAGGGTCCTCATGTGCAGCACACAGTAGAGAAAGAAGGCATATAAGCTCGGGGAGGGGCTGAGGAGGCCGAAGAGACACATAGGGGATGGAGGGGTCAATGAGTTGTTAAATGTGTTTTATGGTCTTAATTTTCTTTTAGCAAAAAATATTTTGCCCCAAATAAAATACATGGATAATCCCAGCATATGAAACAGATAAAAATATAATTTTATCAGGGGACATTTACTTCAAATTTTAAGTTAGTGTGACACTTACAAAGTCAATCACTGAGAACAACAAACAGGTATTTGTGTTTTACAATTTGTGGTTGTAAATGATAAACTCAGACATATATATATATATATATATATATATATTATATTTTTTTTTTTTTTCTAATTAGATGATATGGAACATTCTCTGATTCATTCTGAACTGAAAAATGTACCTTTTTTAAAAAAGGAACTCAGTTTGTAATCTCTAAGTATGCTTAATTGATGTGGAAGTATAAATAGAAGTAGTGAGCTTGTTTTATTTCAATTCTAAATTGCTATCCATCAGTACCGTATTTTTGTTATCATGCATATGAAAGCTGAATGACAAGGCGTTATGATCTTAGCATCATCGCTAAAATGATCCATAACATGCTATTCCTGAGATGCGAGTTGGTCTGTTACTCTCTGTTGATTAAGCTGTGGTAGGGATATCTCATGATTCTATAGGCTGAGACGTTTGTGATCAAGGGGTTTGCATATGTGTCTGGTGAAGGTTCAGTCTCTGCTTCTGGGATGGCACTTTCCTTCCTGTGTCCTCTGGATGGGAAAAACATCACGTCCTCACGTGATAAAAGAAGGGAAAGACAAACAAGGAGACAGTGGTTCTCCCAAACCCTTTCAAAAGGTTCCTGACCCCAGTGATGAGTATAGGTCCCTTAATCACCTTTTAAATACTACCCCACCCTTAATAATTCATGATGGAGTTGAAGAGCTAAACTAATTTACTCAGACTGAAGTAGAATGTGATGGATGTTCTGGGGGCCAAAAAGTATTTTATACTGAGCAGATGAAATGAAGTAATTGCTAAATTCCCAACAAATAGCGGATTTTTAAAAAGTCATTATTACTGTTTCTATTACTACAAGTTTGAGTGGGAAAAAAAAGCACTAGACTCCAAGCCATCCCTGAGCCTTGCCAGCCAACACCGCATTTTACTGATTTCCCCATGTCTAGTTCTCAGTTGGCTTCGTTGGGGCCTGTCACATAGCAGGCTCGACATCAATGTTTGTGGAGTGAAGTAAAGTGTAGGAGACCCTGTTGACCTAAGGATCTGGAATTGGGCATTTGCTGACTGTGTGTGTGTGTGTGTGTGTGTGTGTGTGTGTTAACTGAGGCTTCCACAGCTGTGAATACTCCTCTGTAGGGAGTGTGTACAGAATGAGAGGGTCTTTGGAACATCATCATAGACAAAGAACACATAGCTCCTCCCCTCAGCTCAAGTCTTCAGCCAGGTCTAGAGGCCTCATGATGCAGTACCATAATGTATCCTTGTATGGGAGGATTCCTGCCCAGGTTACTCACTCACTGTCAAAGCTACTTGAGATAGCACTGGATTCCCCCACTTCCCTTTCATTTAGTTTGACAGCATACACAGGTGTAGAGTAAGCAGGGTTACATGAAAGAACATCTCTTGAAGAGGGTGACTGCATGCATCCAGAGGCTCCATGATGATGTACAACCGTGGGTAGACACTTAGATGAGGGCACCTTTGGTCTGTTTCTCTGCTTCTTCCTCATCTTCACTTAGGTTTGAATCAGACATTGGCTGGCTCCTCATGGTTCAGACAAGACTTGGTCTCTGCTGTGTCTATCCTGTTAATGATTCATGCCACCTCCTGGGACAGCCTCTCCCTGCAAGAAATAGTTGACTCTAAAGGATTATTGAGTTGAGAACCAATTTGGCACTTGCTGAGGGCACTGGGACCTCTTCCTAGGTTGATGACTCTTATGTCCCAATGGAAACTTTCCCCATCTGGGCGTCATTAATTTGTTTTAACTCATAATTTAAAAATTATTGGGTGTTGAGGACTTCCTTTCTCTCACAACCCTGAGATATACTTGCTCATATTCAAGTAGAAGCTCCTGAAAAGAATTCGAGGGGTATCTACCCACAACCCTGCTCTGTTAGTGTGTGAACAGGCACACTTAGTCCAAGCTTTTTGACAGGAAAGTAACTTTACCCTACTAACCTCTGGTGTCTGGCTGCCGCATATGGTCTTAAACATCTCAAGATATTGTTTTACTTCTGGCAGGCAGTGGGTGACTAGTTGAAGTGAAGTGTTCCTCACAATTGGGCATCTCAATGGCTTTCTAGCCATCAACCAACAGGGAGTCCCCAGAGTGGAGGGACAGAGGTCTTGCTGGCATGAGGAGGAATCTCTTCAGCAGGTTGAATTTCCAGATGCTCTTAGTCCTCCAACATCTTTTTGTTTCCATACTGACCTTGTGGGATTATAAAACAAAGGTACTGAGAGAGGAAGGTCAAGAGTCTGCAAAAGAGACTTGGTTTGATGTCTGAAATATGAGTAGAGATCTCAGTGGAACAACAGTGATGTCAAAGAGAGGAAAAAGTTTGGGGAATAACCCATTATGTTCCTTACCGTTTCCCCTTTGCACATCCTGGTGATGCATTAGATGCCAGTGCTTATGTTTAATGTTATCTAGGAAAAAAAAGGAATGGATTTATCTGGATAGTTAAAGGCACACATCTGTGGTTTTTAAGTTACTTTTAGATAATCAAGACACCCATATAGTTTACTCTTGATAAAGACTCACTTGGGGTGCCTATTCACCAAAGCATGTGGCTTTTTGACCATGAACACTTGTAGTATTACCAAGCAAACCTTTTTTTTTTTTTTTTCCTGCTTGCCAATATTACCCGACATCCCCTCCCACACAGTACCTGGATTTGCAGATGTTACTGAATGTCTGTGTTTTCATCCATTCCTTATCAAAATATTTGCACAGCCAAGGTTTTGAAAGCTTGCTTCCTCATCTTTTGAGTCTCCCAGATGCTCTCCTTCCCTCCTAAGCTCATGAACCTTGCCTCTCTCCAGAAATTTCCATTGATGTCTCCTGAGCGTGCATTGAAATTGTCACAGGACAGCCAGGGGACATCTGTCTAACTGCTCTGTCATTCCTGCCTGGAGCTCACAGAGGCCCAAACTAGATCAGGCCATTTGTAAGTCAGAATCAAATGTTGCTCAGTTTAACCCAATTACTTTTCACCACAAGAGAAAATCCAGTTATTGCAGGGACTGGACCTCTATGAGGAAAGCAGGCTCACAGCCAGAGCCCTGTCAACACACGTCCAAGCTGTGAGGAGCAGTGTCAGTGCAAATGACAATGACTGGGAAAGGCAAGGCAGGGCTAAGCTGCTCAACGTGCAGCGATAGAAGTTTGGTCACAAACTTGTGCTGGCACTTCCTCCACAGAAGCTTGCAGAGAATGCAGGGATAGCAGCTGGAAGGTTCAGCGCTGAAGTATGCACAGCGAGGTTCCACTGTGACTCGATGAAAAAGATATGAGTTATTTACCAAATGCTGGGGAGAAAAAGACTAAGAGAGATGACAACTGCAGCCAAGAGAGGAAAAGCAACCGTTTTTCAAGAAAACTTTAAGAGGAATTTCTTCCTGTGTTTATAAGTCTCCTTGACAAATAAGAAGATAATGTTAAATCTTCTCTTTACATTTATGCCCTTTTAACTGCGAGTGGCCTCCTTCAGGGATGTTAGCATTTCTATTGGCCAGGCAGTGGTCAGCTCTGTTTTTGTGAATCAGCTCCTGAACCCCAGGAGACATGGACTCCAGTGTGTCATGATAAAGATGGTGAACATGAAGCCAGAGAGGCCAGAGTGGCCTGTGGAGTAGACTGTCAGTGGAAGCCAAGCCAAGCTGGCTGCTCACAATGTCATGCCTCCTCGGCCTTATTTTTCTCAAATTGCTTGTCCTGTTATAGTAGGTCCTCATGTCACCAGAGAGTTACCCTCCTAAACTCTCAGAAGTCCATTGGGTGCATAAGAGCCTGTGTCCATAGGAAATCATGCCCTCATGGCTTAAACAGCATAATAGTTAAACATAAGATGGTGGGTTCGTGTCCCAACTCTGGATATCCTAAGATGTGGTGACGATGGCTCTTTGTCCCTGTGAAATGAGAAAACTATTTCCTCACAGGGATGAGTTTCCATGTTGTCAGTACGCTTACAGACTTTAGATGCTATGTGAGAAAAGTATGAAGACAATATCGTTTTCTTCTGAAAGCCAAACTGTCCACTGGAGTGATGAGAGATGTGCGCCAGGATCTTGCTCCATCACTGAACTCTAAGGTAGGTCATAAGTTATTTATATAAAATGGCACAGCATTTCCATATAACCTACACACACTCCCTACACTTTAAGTAATGTTTGTATTACTTATAGTGCACCATAAAATGCAAATACTGTGAGAATATTAGCTGTCATGTATATGTATATTGTATGGCGACAAAAAGAAAAGAAAAAGTTTATGTTTGTTCAATACAGGTGTGTTTTCCCTAGATACAGTTAAAGCACAGGCAAATCTGCACACGACAGCTACAGCTACTGTGACGAAAGTAGTGAAGCTGAAGGACACTTTCTTGTTACACCCATTTATGTGCATCCGAGACACCTTTAGAAGTCGGTTGGTGTGTGTTTATGATACATGTAATAGCCAGGCTGAAGATGAGCATTATGGTCACAAACAACTGTCAAGCCTACTTGGGGTAGGAGGCTCTAGGGAACCCTAGCAACTCATAAATTCCTTCAGGGGTCAAGTGGATTGTTACTTTAATTAATCTTTGCCTCTTTTCTCAGGAGTACAAACAATGGGGGGAGGTTGGAGGACTCAGACAATGGGAGGGTGTCCAAGTTTGCTTTCTGTTGCCACGATAAGCACCATGATCAAAAGCAAACTGAGGGAGAAAGGGTTTATTTCATTTCATCTTAGACTCTTTTAGGTCACAATCTATTGTTGAAGAAAAATCAGATCAGGAGCTCAAGCAGGAACTGGAGGAAAAACCATGAAGGAGCAGTGTGTACTAGCTTTCTCAAGACTCCCTGTCGACCTTGATACGTGGAGGCTAATCTGCTTAAGAACAATGCTGCCCAAGTGGGGCGGGGTCTTCTTACATCAACCAGCAATCAACAAGATGCCCGGCAGACATGCTGACAGAAAATCTGATCAAGGCAATTCCCCAGCTGAGACCCTCTCAAATAACTCTGGCTTGTGCTGAGTCGACAGGTGAAGCTAACTAGGGAGATGGCACCCCAAGCCATCTTGTATAACTAACTCACATTCGCTCAGGCCTTCCTCTCCTTCCTTGGGAGGCAGACTGGTGCTAGGACTTGTCTGCAGGGCAACTGTTATGTTTGGCATAAGTTGAGTGTCCACTGACATACACCTTTCACATTTGTATCAGATTTTTTAGATGGAGTGCTTAGAATTTTGTGAGAGTTTAGAAAATCTAGAAGCCCACAAGAATGTTTCCAAGACCTTATCATATCTGCTCCCATCATCATGATGGAATTTTTTTTTTTTAGGGCCAGAATCATTGTTTTTAGATACTATAATATACTCAAAGTAAGCATGCATATAATGTTTGCCGTGTAACAGGATTTGACAGCCAGTGTTGCAATGACTTTTGACAGGAGAGACTGCAGAACTAAGCATGCAATTGACTATGCTTCTCTTTTCATCAAAACCATTATGGTTCAGTGTTACCCATGATCCCCTGTGGTTAACACCTTGTTGTATTCATTTACAATATCCTAGCCTTGCGTGCTTTACTTGAGATTCTCTATGGAGAGTGCAGGCCATTCTAACAGAAGCCAGATCTCTTTGCTTAGTCTTGTTTTAACTTTATGAAGCTATGACTCTAAAGCAGTGTTTACTTTCTATAATACCAGGGATGGCTTGCTGTCCTAACTAGAAATAGGATCTTCATACAAGGATACAGCTCCAACAACTGGAATGAAACCAAACAAGAAACAAGACCTAGCTTCTTTGCTTTACACTATGCAGTAAGTCCCTTGGCTTTTCCACAGCTACTCAGTCTCTTGGGTGTGTCCTTGATGCTTGGGTTCTTTGATGGCCATCCCTATAGTTTAAGTTATGATTACTGGTGCCGGACAAGCAAGACAAATACTTCCAGCTCCAGGAAGAATAGCTTTGACTGGAGGAGGCAAGGCAGGCAAGTTAGCCATTCTTGGGTCCTCCGTGGGAAACCTGGGGAGAAAAATGGCTGTTTTAGGCAGGTAACTGTCATCCTAACACAGATATGACACCTCGATTCTCACACCAGCTGAATGCATGAATAATTATATTTTAAGCAACACAGAACATAAAACAAATTCACCTAGCATCCAGGTACTCAATTGTACTCAGGCTTGCCCAAACTGGCCTTTCTTGTTGCAGGGTGTGGGAGAACACAGGGCTTCGTGGGTCCCCGGGGGCCTGCCAGGCCCTGAGCTCAGCTGTGGGAGGCACGCCAGTTCTCAGGTCTGCTAATGAGTGGTGTGGTGCCTGTGAGAGAGTGTGACTAACCATGAGTCTTTTCAATAATGCTGACAATTCATTTTCCTTTCTCTCCTTCATGTGCTTTCTTTGCTGGAGCTGGCTGAAATAGGAGCAAATTAGTCTCGTTCTGGAAAAGGCACAAAGGACCCCCTGAAAAATTTCTAGTGCTCTGTGCCTGCATGTTTTGCAGTCAGTGTGATTATCTGACTTGGATGAGTGAAGATGTAGTTTTTGTTGTTTCCCATATTCCATAATGGGCATCTGAAGACATCCCTGTGTCTACAACCACTGGGCTGTTGAATGTGTTTGCATTTGACACCAGGAAAAGCAGTGGCATTATTATCCTGTGAGCGGCTCCAGCTCTGGAATTGAGGACCTGCCCGTTTCCTGTTCAAAGGCTTTGCTTCATCAGATACTGTTTCTAGCTCCTCAGAGAAATGTGGCAGACCTTAAATGCCCTGGGCTTCCTAGTTGGGGTGAAAGGCTAAGAGGGAATAAGGGTTTCTTCAGGTTAACTTTTTCTGCTTGCTACTCACTATGTAGTCTGCTGTGCTCATGGTAACACCACAGCAAGCTGCACACTGTGTCCCAGGGATGGTGTGGACCAATATGCTGCATGTCTCAGGGAAGTTAGTGCTACCATCTATTGGGTAGTGGGCTGTTGGGTAGCAGGTTGTTGGGTAGCAAGATGTTGGGTAGCAGGTTGCTGGGTAGTGGGCTGTGTGGTAGCAGGTTGCTGGGTAGTGGGCTATGGGGTATCGGGTGTTAGATAACAGATTGTTGTGTAGTGGATTGGGAAGCTTTCTGTCAGCTTTCCCTGCTGTTGGATCAGAACTTTTAGAAGGGAGTAGTAATTTCCTAATAATGTGTGCCCTCATCATGAACCAGATCTCTGGGAATGACTCAAGTATAATTTCCTAATAATCTAGCCAAACACTTACATAGTGAGAGACGTGAGCAAGTGAAAGCAAAGGAAAAATGCATTGAGATTTAGAAAACACTGAGGCAGTTTATAACATTCTTGGTTCTTTCAAATAAATACCATGTAGCTCAGCCTGCTTCTCTCCCCTTAATATGAGAACGCCTGTTTCTTCTTTAAGTCTAGGACTTTGGGGACTACTATTAATATCTGAGGCAATCTAAAGTGGCAATTAAATTAGAAGTATCAAGCTGTATTTTCTAAATTAAAAATTGGGACATGTGTTCCAACAGGCACCAGAATATTTTCAGGAATGATAAGTAAAAGTATTTAAAATTAGACTTTTCTTTGAGTATTTTGACTCTAGGACTCCCTTTCATTTTCTGAGTTCTTGTGTTGCCTGGTTGCCCAAGGTTAGATTATGTGTTACACTAGACTGTGTTTCAAAAATCAGGAATTTTTATATAAAGATCTACATTTACAACTTCTCTTTGAAATCTGTGAGGTCTCTACCAGTCTGGCACCACACTGAGATCATGGGCCCTGGGGCAGAAGTGAGCCTGAGATAACCAACAGATTATTATCATGGTGCATGGTCAGGGAACTAGCTTGAGATGTCCACCAGTCCGGCACAGCACGGTGGGGGTAGGGGTTGGGGGTTTGGGGAGGGTTTCGCGGAACATGCCCAAGATCACCCCTGCCAGGCACCATCATGCAGAGAGCCTTGGTGCCGCTAAAAGGAGCAAGTAAATGGCTGAGATATAGAAACAGAAGGATGTGAGCACAATGAAGAAAGGAAGAACTGGAAACTTGAGTGTAGAGCAACAGTCAGATATGAGAAGCTGGTGATGCCCCCTGGGACCATGGTTGGGGGATTAGCTTGTGCTACCATAAGGGGCCATGTCTGGGTCCATGGCCCTGCAGTAGCAAGAGTCTGTTACCACCAAAGGCCAGGCGGATGCCCCTGCTCTGTGCTGCCACCAGGGGACATGTTGATGTCTGAAGACTGCAGAACTGGCCTCGCCCCTCACCTGGGCATCGTGGGAGAGCTGGCCCTGGAGGCACGAGAGCAGAAGAACTGAACCTGCCCCTAGCCAGCTGCAATACTTGGGAGGAAATGCCTGCATGTCTCAGAAGTTGTGGGTGAGTGTGGGAGGGCTGGCCTGCCACATGGTGATATGGGGAGGAAAAGATACCCTCCTTCACCCCCCCCTCACCACCTGCAGCAGGTGAGAGAGCAGGCCTTGCACCTCACCTGGGCAGCACAGTAGAACGAACCCTGGTGGTAAGGGTGTCGGTGAGCCAGGTCCCTAGGGTGAGCCAGTGGGCTGACCAGCTCAGATACATCTCAGGCCAGATTCCGGACCTTGAATTGGCCCACCTCAATGTCTACCCTATCAATAGCTGCTGGAGTGCATGATAGGGTCAGACCTACAGATACAAAATACATCTCCAAAGATTTTCAAGACATGGGGCAACAATGGGATATCTGAGAGGAGTCTCAGTGAAGTTCTAGTATTGATAGTGTAGCAGAAGCCAGAAGCCTTGTAACAGACCAACAAGTCATTGCAGGGAACATTTGCAAGCAAAGAAGTGTGGACAAAGGGTATACTGTGGGACACACTGTGACACACGGCAGCTTCCACCATGAGATACTCTTTTTTGTCTGTTGAAAGGGAGGTTCCAAGGGCGGAGGGCAGGTCTGAGAGAACGAGGAGATGAGTGTGATTAGGGTGCATGTTTGAAATTTACAAAGAACCAATAAAAAGTTAGAAACCAAAACCAAAACAAAGAATTGTAAGGTCTAGAAACACCGGGTAGAGGAGCTTATATACTGCTGGGGCTGGACAACGGCAGCTTTCTCTCGAACCTGCGCTGTGCCCCTCCATTATTTTCTGTCTTCCATGTTTTACCTCCCTCATCTGTATGGGTATCTGTCCAGCCTCTCTAACCATCGGAGTTTATTCTTGTTCCAGTCACAGAATCCACAAGGCCCTTTGAGGCTCATCATTAGAACAGGGGGTAGACACTTGACTCTTGCCACATCAGGTCCCATCTCAGTGCAAAGTTGATCACAGTCTGGCAATCTATACCTGAGGTGTTGGAGTCCCAGTGGCTTTGCTTCTTTGACGACAGAAGATCAAAGGAGTAAACATGAAAATGTGACTTAGGACAGTCTCTGCCAATTGAGACACAGTGGCCTAACAGTCCCTACCATTGTTCTGTGCTTGTCTCTTTGAAAACTGATCCATAACTTTAAGGACTGAGACTTGAATGAAGAAATGTGTTTGGCTTTCAAGTAATGCTGTGATTGATTATAACCTATTGGATAAGTTACTAAGCCTTACACTGTTCTGGAGTATTTAGCTGGGGTTCAGAAGGTTTTTGCCAAATACCTACTCTAGGTCAAACTGTGTAAAATCATACATTTCTAGTAAAGCAGAAGACTCATATGTTTTAATCAGAAGCATCCCTGGTATCGTGATAGGCATTAGTTAAGCAAATAAACTGTCACAATGGGATATGGGTATCACGGCAGGTATGTGGGGGCTCCAGAAGAATCGGGAACCAGTCCCTCCGTGAGGGTAGACTGGTGTAAGTCAATTCTTGGATAAGTGAATTCGTGAGGTCTGTCTGGAGAGATCGTGCAGTCAGGGATGTGCTTGCTGTACAACATGGATATCTGGATGTGATTCCCAGCATAAAAAGCCAGACATGGGGATGCATCCTTGTAATCCCAGCAGTGGGGAGGCAAAGACAAGCAGGTTCCTGGGCTTGTTGGCTGGGCAGCCTAGCCTACCTAATGAGCCCCAGTGAGCATCTGTCTCAATAAACAAGTTGTCTAGCTTCCGAGGACCCACCCATGAGGTTGTCCTTTGGCACCCACACAAATTATCCCCCATGCATACGTGAACCTGTACATACCTGTGCTGGAATACACACTTGTATGTAAGCACACACGTACATGAATCTAGGAAAGGAAACCTAACAATATTGAAGCATCCTTGAAGGTGGGGAGGGCATTATAGGTATGAGTGGGAACTAGGGTCAGTATTCAAACCCAAGGACAGAATGAACAGAAAACCAGGCTGCAGGTCTTACAGCATCTTCAGTAGTTTGAGCATGGGCCAAAATGGGTCCTTTGGAATATCAGGCTAGACCGATAGCCTGGTCCACACCAGACAATATCAGTATCTTCTCCTTGTTGTATCAGACAAAAAGAGCCATTCATGGACATGCCACTGTGAAAAGACCGTCTCTTTTCAGCATGGGTCAGGAGAGCTGCGTTGAAAATGGGAATACCTACAGATACTGTAGGTTTGACCTGGACAAGAACTCAGAGACAGGTAAGTAAATGCCACATATCTGTTATATCAGTTCATGCTCTTTCAGAGATCTCCAGACTATTCAATCTCGTTAGAGAGCTTTTGCAATCAATACAGTCATCCCAGACTACTCTAAAGTCATCAAATGCAGTAGATAATGCAATCTTCTTTTTACTAGTAACATTAATTGGCTACTATTGTAGTACTCTGTCAAGGAGTATATATTTACCTCATATCCTCAGAAGACCTTATGGGGGAAGGTACCATCACAGCCCCTATGGATCAGAAGAAGAAACTGAAGCATAGAGAGGGACATTCTCTTTCCAAAGTTGTACAGCAGGTAAGAGTTGGAAGCAGGAACCCACTTCAGGGCAGTTAAGTGGAGTACCGCTATCATCCTGAAACAGCAGCCACCAGAGCAAGGACTCTTCACCATTCACACCAAATCCTTCAACAAGCCTGTAGCTGTATGAGCTCAGCTTGACATGACTGCAGTACTTGTGTATCAACCATAGTTGTCCAGAAGAACCCTTGCTAGTTTTCCCTCAGTAAACTCTCAAAGCCACTGGAGTGGTATATGTACCTTTTCAACAGAGTAGAAGCTCTAGGCATGTGACTAATGTGACTAATCTGTTATCAGATGAAGGCAGTTGGCTCCTCTTTCTGAGCCTCAGGCCCTTGGTGTTGCCAGGGACCAAACCTCCACAAGGAAGTGCCCAGTATATTGTACTGTGTGTTGTTCTAGATCTGGCCGCTTCTTTCTTTGATGTTATAGCACCTTGGGTCTGGTCTTCAACTGAGATAGATTAATAGCCAACCTGGTTTTGGTCCCTCATATGCAGTTTTCAGGGGCTGATCTAGATGACCTGGCATGAAAGTGACCAGAAACACAGCAACATCTGGATCTATGTGAGTTCTCATTTCATTTGAATTCTTTGAAATAGACTTCCTTCATTCTGGATCTTGACCTTAAGGGTGCAAGGAAAAAGCACCAGTATAGATGGTGTGATGGTTTGAATATGCTTGGCCCAGAGAGTGGCACGATTAGAAGGTGTGGTCCTGTTGGAGTAGGTATATCACTGAGGGCTATAAGACCCTCATCCTAGCTGCCTGGAAGCTAGTCTTCCACTAGCAGCCTTCAGATGAAGATGTAGAACTCTCAGCTCTGCCTGCACCATGCCTGGATGCTGCCCTTCTCCCACCTTGATGACAATGGACTGAACCTCTGAACCTGTAAGCCAGCCCAATTAAATGTTGTCCTTTATAAGACTTGCCTTGGTCATGGCATCTGTTCACAGCAGTAAAACCCTAAGACAGATGGTTTCTCAAGCAAGTTTCCTTTCAACAAAATGGAACGAGGAAGCTACAGTGACCTAAATTGCAGGGATGTTACACAAAGGACCCTGCTGCCATTTGTACAATGTTTGACTTTCCTTGGGAGAACAGAAATGGTAGTCATTCTGTGGCAGAAGCTCAGAAAACATCAAGGTTGCCAGGGATGGGGGTGGGGGTGGGGTAGGAAATTTAGACCTCTTGAAACCCTTTGGCATTGAACACAGTGAAGTTGGTTTTCCTGCATGTTCTCAGGTCCCTTTATGCAGCAAGCTTCTGGTGCTGTCCTGTCCAAAAGATCCCAGAGCCATTTGTACAAAGTCACCTCACCCCAACCTTGCAGAACACTGGCAAGCCAGACCAGGATTGTGACCCCAATAGCTCTGAGATTAAGAAAGCAAAGTTCACGGGAGCGAGGACACCATGGGAAGAGCCCCTTCAGGCTCAGATCAGCCCTTTGCAGTACTCGCCTCTGTAGGAACATACCCCTCCCTCTTTGATGGATTAACAGATAATACAAAGGAGACATTATCAGGAAAAGGTCCAAAGAAAAGGCATAAAGAGCAAAGAAGTGAAGACGTATTTTTAAAGAGCCTTCTTGTTGATCCTTGTATGTAAGAGATGTTGGTCTTAGCAGAGGGACGGGGGAGGCTGCATAGTGCCCCACAGCCCACCATGTTTGTTAGGTACAAGATAACCGTAGAGACAGTGGAAACCCTCACTTTTAGTGATGTAGCACAAAATTTGTTTTTCCCCCCCAACAATCAGTCTCAGACTTGTCCACAGTGTACCAGAGAACCATGCTCAATCTCTGTTGTGCTTTCTCCACCTCCTGCTTCCTTCGTTCCTCCATTCCTGAGCTTGGAGGACCACAGCCAAGTTCTCATGTGGCCAGGCCTCTGTGGCCCACATCATAGCTACCTGCATCTCTCTACAAAGGAGTAATCAGAGTAGACCCCCACTTACAACTTCTCAGTCACAACTCCCCAGCTTGGAGGTGAGGTAGGGGGTGCTACAACTCTGCAGGATCTAACTATCTTGGGTACATTTGCACTGATTACAAAACACTGAAAATCCTTCAGAAACTTTCTTTCTCCAAATCACTCTTTCTTAAACTACTGACACGCTATGCAGTTTATGGTGAGGCCCAGGCTTAGTCAGCTATCGCAGGCCCGAGAAGCCAAGTTGTGATATTATCACTGGGAGATAAAGGCATTCGGTATCAATGCCATTCTTCTTTATCTGCTATAATTATGAAACATCTTCTACTAAATCCCATGTCCCTATTGTATACTATTAGTATTCAATATTAGGCAATATTGAATACTATTGTATTAACTACCATTGGGATTAGCATTATTATGGGAAACTGAATTTTGTCAGTATCCTTTACAATGGGTAAGACATTCTCTTCCATTTATGTGTATTATAGGAACATTGCAAAGATAGTTACAGCCACACCTGTGTTTTTAAGAAGCTTGATGTTTAGAAAGAATCTGTTAGAAAATCTTTTAATGATTTCTTTTTTAACTTAAAGCATCATCTCAGTAGCTTCCCAGTTAAGCTGGAGATGGAGGTGCCAGGTGTTGGGAAGAGGGAACAACTTGTCAGTTCCTGAGGACTCTTCTCAGAGACAGCAGAGGCAGAGCATCCATGGCTCTCTGTCTCTAAAGGGGGAAACCAACCTTTCTCTGTCTCACCCTTTCTGCACAATGTCAAGGATGAGTGTGTATTAAGACTCCTGTGAGTTGACAAGAAAAGAAAACGGCACCGGGCAGTGGTGTCACACGCCTTTAATCCCAGCACTTGGGAGGCAGAGGCAGGTGGATTTCTGAGTTCAAGGCCAGCCTGGTCTACAGAATAAGTTTCAGGACAGCCAGGGCTACACAGAGAAACCCTGTCTCAAAAAAACCAAAAAAAAAAAAAAAAAAAAAAGAAAAAGAAAAAAAGAAAAGAAAATGGCAACCAGAGTCCAGTTACAAACCTGTCTTGAAATTCAATCAAGCCATGTATTAATAGATATGCATTGTGTGTGTGCCTTGTGGCTATGTATGTGTTGCGCATTTTCTGTCTTATTCATGCCAACTTAGTTTTATTCACACTCTGACTCATTTCATGTTGAGTAATGTTTCTTTCATTACTTCTATAACCTTACAGATGCTCCCAAAGGGTGTACATGTGTACCTATGAATACACACACACACACACACACAAAACACACCACACACACCATTGGTGATTTAAAAAGTAGTCCTTGACTTTAAGTCTTCTTGATATATTTCACTAAAGAATACGAGGTAGAGGTGCAAAAAAAGCTATAATTAGGTAAATGGTGAGGGTGCCAGTGTTCTAGGCAGAGAGTTGGGGTGAGGGAGGGTTCTGGAAGTTCCATGACATATTTTAGCTCACATCGTGCTTGCCAGAATCTCTTCACAGGTTCGTTATCAGCTATTAGGGAGTCTGGGACACAAGAGCTGTGACCGGCTCAGTGCTTGGGGAAACTGATCTTTTTGTAAGGAAAGGGGTTTTGAGGACTTCAGGCAGGCATAGTCTCTGGCAAAGCAGAGTGATACGTCCAGGGTTATTCTTGGGAATGGAGTTCTAAAGCAAACTAAAAATTATAAAACGGAAAAATAATGATAAATTCTATCTCCTGCAATCTGAGCTGAGTTATGGATGTTCTGACTGCTAGGCTGCCTGCTGTGTGCTGTGGTGGTGCTGCATCAGCAAACAGAATGCACAGGGCAGGCAGAGCCCAAGGCCAGCCCTCTGTTTACTGAACAGAAGAGAGTCCCTGTGGCATGCCACACAAATGGAAACAGGGCATCTGGAGACACCCTAGTCATAAGCACGGATAGTCATCTTGGTTCTTGGAAGGGCACTGGCAACCTCACACCAAGGGCAGGAACCACCAACTTTGGTACTTCTGCCTTTTAAACTCAGAAGATTACTCTGTGTGTCTGGGTGATAAGGTGAATTGAACTTAACCACAGGTCTGAGAAATAGGGCAACTAGGTGCTCACTGTGCATGGAAAATTGCAAAATACAATCAGTTATTTGTTTCTGTGTGCTCTGCTTCTGTGGATTCCACCAACTCCAAGTGGGAAATATTCCTGGATATATTGCATTTGTATTGAATCTGTGTAGGCTGTCTCCCCCCCACAATACTTCAACCCTAAGCAATGTGATATTTATAAAGTGTCTTTATTGTTTAAGGTATGAGGATATGTCTAGAGATGGTTTAAAGTATCCAGGAGGATAGGCAGATGCACAGACTAAATGCAAACACGATGCTACTTTCTATTTAAAAAAAAAAAAAAAAAAAACGTGTGCATCTTCAGAGCTTGGTATCAGAGGGCTGCAGGACCTCTCCTGCTGCAGAGTCCAAAAGACACTTATGCCTTGATTTATGCTGCAGATACCTTAACACACATGCTAGTGCAAGAAAGGTGTGGCACTTTACCCACTCCTCTTTTCTCCTTGCTCTTAACTATTTTTGTCCAAAAAGTTGCCTAAGTAGAATTAGGTCAGACCAAAGCTGAATATCAAGCTGACAGAGGGGGAGTTAAGCTAGTGCCAGCATTGGCTAAATGAGGAGTTAAAAAGAAAGTCTCACTCTGAATCCAAATATGGGAATTTAGAAGGGAAAGGGCTAATATTAGATTGCACAAGAATTAGAACAAAAAGGTATGTTCACTGCCAGGAACCAGGAGTTTTGATCTACCTCCGTAATGTTACTGTACAAGAGCCATACTCTTGTGGGCGTTTAAAGGCTCAAAACATTAACTATTAAGATAAAAAGTATTATTCTCTTAATACGGAAGGTCTTGAAAAACCACACGCATCATCTCTCTTCAAAGAGATGACATGCCACCCGCTACCCTTGCAGGGCCATTTCTTAAGAGTCATTTAAAGATTCCGCTTCTCTGCCGTCAAGGGGACAGCTTTGAACAGCTTCACTCTCATATAGAAATAACAATCTCATTAATGATGCTAAGTTTATATTGTAAATACATTATCACCCCTCTCACACCAACTGCTATGTTAAAAAATAATTACTAATTGGTTTCAGCAAATGCATTATAAAAAGGTGGCTAATTTTAACTATTTTCTCCACTCTGTTTTAGAACAACAACAACGACAAAAAAAAAAAAAAAAAAAAAAAAAAAAAAATTGGAATGATTCAGAGAAAGCAATCTGTTACCTGGAAGAATTTAAGGGTTTTTAAAAAATGATCTTTGATCAAAGTTTTATAGAGTCTTATGCAAATGGTGACTCAGGTAACAAGCAGACTGGGCTGAAACCCGCAGCCTGCATCTTTCTCCCCAAATGTAGTGATAAAGAATAAACCTATTTTACTTTCCTAAGTTCTGCTCCTACATCTTCTGAGAAGCCTTCTAAAATGCTGCCTGACCCGCCATCACACTCTGAAGTATCCTTCTAGACTTCCCCTCCTTTCCCCACTCCAACACCTGTTCTCAGCGAAGTGCCTGGCCTCTTCTGCCTGCCTGCGCCTGGCCTCTTCTGCCTGCCGCCTGCCTTCTGCCTGCCTGCCTGCCTCTTTGCGCCTGTGCCTGCTCTTCGCCTGCCTGCATGCTGCCGAGCTCCTCTCCATGATGAGAATGGACTAAGTCTCTGACACTTAAGCCAGCCCCAATTAAATGCTTCCTTTCATAAGAGTTGCCTTGGTTATGGTCTATTCACGGCAAAGAACAGTGTCTGAGACACCTACTATCATTATTATTGGTTTTTGTGGTGTGCCTTATGGTGCTATCATGAAATGTGGGTTTAAGGATTTGTTGCAGAGAAAAACGACAAGAACAAGATTCATCATCTAGGTAGTTCATTTCTTTATTGAGTTCAGATTAAAGCTCTGAAAGTAGTGAGGACCTAAAATGACCACAGTCTACCTGACACAGTGTGAAGCCCAAATGGGAAGAGCATGAACTCTTGGGGCCAGAGAGTTTGGGATTCTGGTTTGTGGTCGCTCAAACTGTATGGCCATAGACAACTGCCTATATAGATTTTCAGCCAAAACACTAGATTGACGTTTCTTTGGGGGTTGTTCTAAAGACCTGCGATAATACATAGACAGATCTAGTACAACCAGAACACAGAGGTGGTGATAACTGGTGCTATAATTAATCACCACTGACTTCACCAAATTCTGTCTGATCCCCTTGCCACAAACCAATATGCCTGGCGGAGACTGTTCTGCTGCCGCTGTGATTTCTCTTCCTTCAACATGAGACCATTACACATGTTTAGGTGTTTGTGCTTTTCAACACTCTGGTCTTCAATGTTGTGAACATGACTCAGTGCAGAGTCCACATGTTTGCACTAATTGTGGGATTTGGAAAATAACAACCATGTGTATCTATGGTGACATTTGCCATCTTCTTTGTAAGGCAGATGTTCAAAATTAGAGTTCTTTTATTCCTGTGATTACTACTGACGGCTCCAGCACAAAGCATGGTAGGAAATCAGGACTGTTACTTTAAGAGAGTACCATCAACAAACATACCTGGGACAGCACAAATAGCAAACATAAAACACTTCCAAAGTCCTTTGGCTTGTGACTACAATTTTTTTTTCAAGAACTACTACAAATTCAAACTCTTTGTAATTACATTTTTATCGGTCTTCCTCGGTTCTTCTGCATGTGTAGCCCTGAGACTCCAGTCCGTGGTATGCAGTGAGGAAGCACATTCACAGCCACCTCAGGCACACCTCCCCTTTCTTTCTCTGTGACTTCCCACAGGCACCATGGACTAAATTGATCCATGTGCTTCGTATTACACATCACCTGTCAACTTCTTTTAACTTGGTTATGTGTTTGAAAATTTTTATAATAAAGTACGAAAGTTAATATAGGCACTAGTAACTAAGGACTGCAATCCTCACAGTACTAATTATTATATGTATAGATTTATGTCTACATCTTGTCTGATATCAAGAAAGGGATCTTGAGATGATGATAACGGTGCTGACCGCAATGACAATGACATTCAGAGACCTCTCAGGCTCTGGATATGGCTTCTCATATTATTAAGTTTTTATTCAGCGGATGACCACCTTCTCTCATCCCATGATTGTTTTCTCCCCACACGAGGGGTAGCTGTGCAGCAGTGGAGCCTTGAGAAGGAACTGCACATGCTCAGTTCGTTACTCTTGGCCCTGCTTCCCAGCTTGAGCTTCCTGCAAGGCAGATGCTTGCTGCACAGACTGCTTGCTCTCTGAGAAAACTGTGATGGGCTGGTGATGTCTGCAGAAGAACACATTGTTTCCTGGGATAAATATCAGCAGGGTTGCAGTGCTGGGGATCTTTTTTTTCTTATCGCCTTTACTAATAATAATGATATTATTTGTAGCTTCTATTGCCTTGCTTATATGTCTAAAATTCGTTACCAACTTGGAATTAATTTATCCTGTGGAGTATTCTATGGACTTGCAGCAAAAGAGTAGCTTTACTTCCTCATCTATAAGATTGGGGAAGTATAGTATTAAGTGAATTAAGATGCATAAAGTGGTTAGAACTTTGCCTGGCAAATAATAAATGCTTAATCAACATCATATTTTTAAAACTTAAATCTTAGGTGCAATTCAGAACTGAGCTAAAAGCTTTATCTCATATTATGTGGTATAACAGTTGGGAAACATCTGAAATGGGCACCATAATTATGTCACCTGTCCTAACTGAAATTTGGGAAAGTTCCACACTTTATAAGGATAGCTCATGCTACTATGCATAGCTCTCTGTTGTACATATTAATTATTGGACAGTAAACAAGGAAATGAAAGAGAGTTAAATTTCATGCTAAATTTGTCACTTTTAGTAGAGAAGCAATTGAGAGTGCAAGTCTTCCTATCACCTACTGAGAGCAAAACCTGAGAAAATAACAAATTTGTTTTGATGTGTAAAAAGGCCCCATTTAACAAACATCAAAGTCAAAGTTATATTATGTATATGCTATCAGTTGGGTCTTGAGTATTCTTCAAAGCACTGTGTACTAAAGGATTGAGTTTCCAACAGGTGCTGTTAGGAGGTAGTAGATCCTTTAAGAGGTAAGGCCATGATGTATTGTCCAAACTAGCAGGCTAACTGATCATGGAGTGGAACTTATAAAACTGAGTCACTGAGGCTGGAGACATGGCTTGGTGGCTAAGAGCACTCATTGAGCTTTCAGGGGACCTGGGTTCAGGTCCCAGCACCCACATGGCAGCTCACTACCATCTATAACTCCAGTCCTAGAAGATCCCACGCTTTCTTCTGGACTCCTCGGGCATTGCATGCAACTGGTACACACACATGCGCTCCTCAGGCACACATAAAATAAAAGTAAATAAATATGGGGGAAAGACTCTGCAAATCACAATGAACCTTTTCTCTTTATAAGCTGGTTATTTAGATATTGTATTACAGTGATGAAAAGCTGAGCACACAGTATTCATGAAACTCCAAGTGGGTCTTGGGGTATTCACCAAAATCTGTGTCTAATATAGGTTTCTTGGTCTTTTATCTTTCTCATGGAAGAGTATCCCTGGTCATTGGTACCCAGATGAGCTAGAGGACTTCATGACTATCAGTGGTACCCAGTTACTTGCCTTTCTCTTCTCCTCTCAGTGACCTCCAGTAAAGAGCAGTAAACAAGAATTAACATCAGGACCCAGTAGGATGCTACAACAATGAACCATCAGCTGTGTGTAGTAGATAAGAGTTGGATGTTATACCGATGAGCTTGGTATTTGGTCTCCGTCTCTCTTTCCGGGCCTTAAGCTGGACAAAACTTGAGACATCCCCACTAATCAATCTCATCTTTTGTTTAAGTATCAACAACCTAGCAATTGAGTTTCACCACACAAGCTTTCTCCAACGATTCTAGAAAAGGATGTGGAGAGATCACTTTCAGAAAGAACAATACCTGAAGCAAATCTTGGACCCGTGCTTCATGGAGAAAACATGATGCTTCAGACAGGATCATAGAACTCTTGAGCAGATTTGGATCTTGCTGACATCCACAGATGTTTGGAAAGCCATGGATTTTACATCCTGAATCTGGGCCAGGAACTAGAGAAATGGATATGCTTAGTGAAAAAATAAACGTGATGATAGGCCCCAAGGCTGCATGCCTTTAGAGGCGGGTGATGAGCTAAACTTCAAAACACTTTACAAATCAAGCCAAGCTGTCTAAATATCTGGGGATAGTATGTTAGCCAGTAGTATTCAGAACATGTGAACAAAAATTGAAAACACTTATAAATTTTTTTTTTAGGAACATACAACATTTATGTGAAATGTAGTTTTTCATGCTGGATTTGATTGGTTTTAATGATGGGCGTCTTAGAGCAAGTACAAGTCTATTCTCAAGAATCTCAGTTTCCCAATCTACAATTAGGACTAAATAAAACACTTTGGCAAGATTCTTTTTATAAGGCTTAGCTTCACTTTGACTCTCCTGGGTTTGGCAGTGGTAAATCCACAAGTATTTGAGCTGGAATTTCCTTAGGACTTACCCACCTCCCCAGGAATAAATAAATAAAGCACTTTGTGAAAGGACCATTAGCTCTTTTGAATCAAGCTCCCCTGTATCACAGGGTACCCAGGTGGCTTTTAAGTGTTGATGCAACATTCTTAAAACAGTTTCCCATTTCCAAGGATTGACTAAGGCACTTGGAAGGTAGGGACTGCTCATCATTTTGATGTTGATTTATCTTTTTCATAAGGCATATTCAGCCAGACCACCCATGATTCCCATTTTATAAGACTGTTCTGTCCCAACAACAACTACAACAAAGAAAACTTATTTTAACATCTTTGAAATGAACATAATAAAGTAGTTTAAATGGCTGATTTGAAATTATCATTAAGCAATGAAAACTATTGATTGTATGAGAGGTAAAAATTCTGCTTTCTATATCCTTGTATTTTATACCTATAAAGGCCTTGATTTTGGCTGGGTATGGTGGCTCATGTCTTTAATGTTGGCACTTGAGCAACTGAGGCTGGAACAACTTGAGTTTGAGGTCATCCTGGGATACATAGCTAGACCCTGTCCAAAGGAAGGGAAAAAAGAAAAGAGGAAAAAGAAATAACCCAACAGTTCCAAAACAGAATCACCTCCAAGCCCAAACAAAAGTAGAAGTGAGTGAGTTCTGTCCCTGGTTCCTGGTGTCACTCGTCCTTGCTTGGAGGCTGTATGTGATTACATGACTGAAGCTGAGAGGAGACATCTGATGTCTGGGCCAGCTGTACTGACCAGCCCACCCCTGGTCCCCATACCTCATCCAGCTTCTGCCATAGGCAACGCAATGACATCTTATCCCTGGGGACCTGCTCTTCTGTACACAAAAGAGTTCCATCTTCTCATGCTTTAAGGCTTAATCTATAGTAGACATATTCTTTAGACTCATCCTTTGTGGTCTTCCAATTTTATTCTTTAATTTATGAGACATGAATCTGAAAACCAATGGCTTGGATGGCTTTGGCAACTGTCAAGTTTTTTCAAGACCCTAGGCCCTTAAGCTGAGCTCACCAAGAGCTGAGAAAGGCTTGGTCACACTCAAAGGCAACTCCCAAGTTCTAAGACTAAAAGCCTTTCTTTTAATTAGTTCTTTTTAGACGTTAGTATACAAAGTAATGGGTTTTACAATGGCATTACTGTGCATAGTTTGATTGCACATTGATCCTCCCCCCGCTACCCCCTCCCGCTAGTCCTTCCCACTCTCTTCCTTACCCTCCTTGAATCCCTCTGCTGATTCCCCTCTTTTTCCTGATAGTCCCCCATTTTTCTTTCCCATGTTTTCTAGCAGCCTCTTGATTTTCATCCTCACCTTAAGATTTCCTTCCTTTTCCCATGGTTTTTGTGACCTATCCCCACCACGCACATATGAAGACATATAAGATCTGAAACTTTGAAACTGCCCAGAAGGTGGCTGGGTGTGGTGGCACATGCCTATAATCCCAGCACTCCAGAGGCAGAGGCAGGCAGATCACTGTGAGTTGGAGGTTAGCCTGGTCTACAAAGTGAGTTGACAGCCAGGGACACATAATGAGACTTTGTCTCAAACAAAATGCCCATCCAAAAACAAACAACCAAACCAGAAAAGAAAAGAATCTACCCATAGGAATGCACTTCAAGGTATTGACCTGCGCAAAATTTTTCTGAAAAAAATTCTAGTGTCATAGAAAAATAACCCAAGAGTGAAAAAAAAAATGGATTACATGAAAGTAAAATGCTACTGTATAGCAAGGAAAACCATTAGCAGAGTGAGGGAAGCCTACGGAATGGAAGAAAACCTTGTCAAAGGATTTGAATGGATCACAGAACATCTTACATTTTATTCCTGGATTGGGCACAGCTAAAATTACAGCTTTGAAGTGCTCAGCAATGCACACCAGTCCTTTGGCAGAGGATGCATGAATATATGCGTAAGATTTTCTCTAAACTTATATTTGCTTTAAGTGGTCCTGAATCCAAGAATGTTTGTGCCTTTAAGTAGACGAACAAAAACGAAGGTTTTAAAACGTAGCACTTCTTTTGTGTAGAAACATGTCTATACATTATAGGAAACGTAGGGGACTTGTAAAACAAATAAGCTAGCATTTAGAAACAAAGATGGCCACTCCACTTTATCCCACATTCTTTGTCTTATCATTTATGATGGCTGCATGGTATAAGAATTGAGTTATTACTGTCTTGTAGTGAGGTATTTGAGTTCTTAAATACAGTTTGGATATTAGTTCCTGATAAGGTTTTTAAGTACTTGATCTTATTTTGTAGGCTTTCTTTTCACTCTGTAAAGATTTTCGCTTGGACGCCACCTTAGTGAGTGATGTCAGTTTAGTGCACAGAACTATGTACGAAGAACTGACCTGAAATGAATTCACACAACAGCGTAGAATCAAAGCACTGGGCTATAGGGCATCCAAACACTAAGGAGAGCTTTCCTTGCTTATTGGGGACTAGACCTATGTGATCTATGGGCAAGGCATCCATGCATAGTGCTAAATACAGTGAGTTTCCTGGAAGGGGAAGTAGAAGGGACCTGTGTCTCAAAGGGTTCCAAGGGAAAGTCATTGCTGAGCCACACATAAGATATTTCTAGAGAAGGCTGCAGTTGGCTCACAATGTTTCCATGCTTGTATTCAGGATGACTAAATACAGACACTGTTGGTGTTGCAGAATTCTCTTCCATTTGAAAATCATGTAGATTGGAACTCAGATAACGTACTCCCTTGGAAGCACAGTTGAGAAGCACCAAGACATGTTGCTTCTGAAGAGGATCCTAGAAAATTGTAGGATAGTATCTATACCTTAAAAAAAAAAAATCACCTTCTTAAAAAGTTTAGAGGCATCTTATACAAAATATAGGCGTACCACAAAAGGAACTAGATTTGGACATGTTTGTACTTTGTAGGTGATGGATGCAGAAAGAGACAAATGCTTTTATTTTTGACTTTATTTCTGCATATTTTTAAAATAACCATTATTTGCAGACTTTACTTTAAATAATGAAAAATATGTGTAAGTGTAATGATATAATCTTTAAAACTAAATAGCTTTTGTGCCTCAGCCCGGGCTCTGTTTCAGCATCTGGACCTGTTAAGGAAGCTAGCCTTGTAGACTGTGTATAGTCCCGAGTTATTAATGTAGCTATTTAGCATCTATTAACAGGAAACAGTCACAGTAAATACCAGACCCCACATAGCAATTTCTTTACAGATTTAAATATGAATGAAAGTAACAGGAAATAATGTGGCCTTAAAACAGTCTTCTACATTTTTTTTCGCAAATCACTTTTTAAAATATTTGCTCTCATATGAAACCATCTAATTTTCTGCATCTAAATATTTTGAAGTATTGTATAGAATAATAATACCAACTGGCAAGTTACTAAAGGAACAGCCTGCAGGAAGCATCACAGTTTGACTTTTATTGCATTAAGAACCTCTCTTTTCCATTGTCTGGCTCAGGTGAATCTCCACAAAGCACTTGGTTTATTGTTCCTTGTCTCCTTCTTATGAAGCTGTTTATTAATATGAGACCAATAAGACCCTTTAAATGAATGTAATTCGATAGAATTAGTTAAAGACAAATTGAGCATATGTGGTTAACGTTGCTTTTGAAATTAGCCTATCAGGTGCTGATCTCTGTAATTAACGAATCCTAATTCATAATGCTCTGAATCACTGAATTTGGCAGGCAAATGCCAGTAATCTTCATTTCACAACACAGTGCCTCAGACAGTAATAAGCCAGAATGAAACACATGCAGGTTTAATCAGGAAACAAAGCGTGTCGAGTGCTTACTCTGAAATATTGGAGTCTGGGCCTCAGGTGTGAGCATCGGAAAACTCCCTTAGGGGATGTTATAGTCTCTGATATGAACCTTTTTGCAGCTTCTGCTGACACCTTTAAGAGAGAGAAGAAAAAAAGTATCACCCAGATCAGGCATCAGTATTCAAAACAAAGCACCTTCAATATGACTTCAGGTAGCCAAGGACACAAACATACCTGTGTGTGCACCAGAGCAGACAAACATGAATGCAAGTTTGCGTGCACACGCAAACACACACAACACCGCACAACCACACACAAACATGGGCACACATTTGTTATTATTAAGTGTAGACATATAAATAATTAAAAACAAGGTACTTGAAGAGTAGTCCAAGTTTATCTTCAGGTTATTTTGGTCCAATTACCAAATGGAGGGGGAAGAGAAGGGGGAAGAGGACAATTTCTTTAAAGATTATTTAAAATTTTGACTTTAGTTAATATGGTTCCAGCTGCTATTGTAGGCCAGACATAAGCTTTCAAGGAGGCATTAGCCAGATAGCAAAGATAAAGGCTAGAAGATCTTTAATATGCTTTCTTATAGCAGTTCCAGGGTTTGGCACTTAAATTCCATGATACTTAGACCATCCAGGGAGCCAGTAAAGAAAAAACTAGGAAAAATAATCTAGCTTAAGTAAATCAGTTTCACAGTAAGGGACCTAACCTGCCCATATCCATTTCTCTTTATCTCGGGTATGACTGCTAAGCCAATCTCTGGGAACAGGCTGCAGACACAAGGAAAACCGCCTTATTCACATTCTTGCTCAACAAGATCTAGATGTGGGATTTCAAAGATTCCCAGCTAACATCCTTTGAACTTGTCTTTTCCTTGCTGTCTCTTCCTTGAGTCCATTTCCTGAGAAGAGATGTTGTTGCTTAGGTATATAGCTAGGTCTAGGTCTGAGAGGTCGGCAGGGTTGCCTGTTGAGGTGACTATAGGTGGAACCTATAGGCCAAAGTCCCAGTAGGACATAGTTATGTGCTCAATGCTTTTGATGGGAACAGAAGAGGCCAAAACTAGGGGGTGGAGGATAAGCCATGGGTGGGTAGAAATGGACTTATTTACATTCTCCAAGTTCCACATCTATCTGAGCAGGGACCAACCAGCTTTCTGCAGACAAGCTTAACTCAAAGAAACCTGAGGCCTCAGGGTCTCAATAGAGTATCGTTGCATAGATTTTTCTTTTCATTTTCCTTTCTACAGATGAAACCATTCCAATAGGGTTTGGTATCCAGGGCCAGGTATATGCAGTTATAACCATTAAATAAATATAATATTTTTAAATCTGCTGGAGAAATACAGGGAAGATTTTCTCTTTTAGTGTGTGTGTTTGTGTGTGTGTGTCTTAGTTAGGGTTTTACTGCTGTGAACAGACGCCATGATCAAGGCAACTCTATAAGGACAATATTTAATTGGGGCTGGCTTAGAGGTTCAGAGGTTCAGTCCATTATCATAAGGCAGAGCATGGCAGCATCTAGACAGGTATGGTGCAGGAGAGTTCTGTATCTTTGTCTGAAGTCCTTTAGGAGATGACTGGCTTCTAGATAGCTGGATGAGGATCTTAAAGACCACACCCACAATACACACACCTACTCCAATAAGGCCACACCTCATAATAGTGCCATTCCCTGGGCCAAGCATATTCAAACCACCACAGTGTGTATGTGTAACATACTTAAAAATAACAATACAAGAAAGTTATCAAATAAGTTGTGGATGCTATCTTTCAGTTCAACAAACAATTATGATTTATCAATTCATAATGAAGACAATATTTTGCTTTATGCATGAACTAAAGCTTCATTTGTCCAACAAAAATACCATGCTTTGCACTTTGTACTTTATTAGTCAGTTTTAAATGTTAAACAAAATGCAAACACTGTATAATCACAAAATAACATTGCTGATTTAACTGAGATTTTTGTTTTTTATTCTTTACATTGGTGACTTGTTATGGACTTTCTTGTGTCCCCATGCCCATAGTGATTGGACCACATTTGGCGGTATTTGAAGATGGGCCTTTGTAAGTAAGATGGCAAGAGTTGAATTAGACGATGAAGTGGTTCGAACTTTGTAATAGGACCAGAGCTTGTGCACCTGGTCTCCATACACACAGAGAAAGATCACATCTATAGAAAGAAGGAAGCTAACCACATGCTGAAGAGAGAGACCTTGTTAGAAACCAAACTGCTGACACTTTAATCTTTATCTTCCAAAGCCCGGAGAACAGCGAGAGAACACACTCAGCTGCTTAGGATTCTCAGTGCGTGTTCTTTTGCCATGACAGAAAATCCTCTCTCATTCTCACTTCCTTTGAAAGCATCCTTTAAGCCAGAGATGCACACGACTGCAGGATTAGGAGACACACGGCTAAGGAGGGTGAGTTTGGCCATTCTAACCTGGTAGCTGAGAGCCAGCTAGCCATGGCGTGGCCTGCCTGGGAATGCACTGTTTTCTCCATGACTGCCACATAAATTACCATGCTCATTAAATAATCTGTAATCAACACATGCTAATTTGAAGCTTTTGTAGGTATTTTACATGTAAAATCAACTTGTATTTATAAATTCAGCAATTACTTTATTAGAGCATAGACAAAAAAAAAAAAATAGAGTTTCAGACAGGAGTGTTTTGCACTACCAGCAGTGGCTATGGGAAAGAAGAAACAGATTTCAGCCCCTTTCTCTTTACTTTCAAATTCTCAGCAAACTTTGATAGAGCATGCACCTGTGCTGAGGAGTACATCCTCCACAGCCCTGACTGTGGTGTGGACCTGCCCTTTAGAAAAGATGCTGGCTTGTCTCACCAGGCAGTAACCACAGTCATGACATAATTCAAATACTGAGTCAAACCCTGTCTGCCACTGGGCTTCAAAGTTAAAACAGGACTGGCTGCTCTTCCAGAGGTCCTGAGTTCAATTCCCAGCACCCACATGGTGGCTCACAACCATCTATAATAGAATCTAAGTCCCTCTTCTGGTGTGGATGAAAACAGAGTGCATATTATGTATATGATTGTAATGATTGTATATGTATTGTATGTTATGTTGTATGTGTATGTGTAATGTATGTATATGTATGTATGTTATGTAGTATATGTATATATGAGAGATTTCCAGCCCCCCTTTAAATAAAAAGAAAATAAGACTCATAGGCATAGTCCTGCTATAATGTTCTTGGGTGGGATAGTACCCAAATGGGCTTTCCCTTCTCCAAGGAGGAGGGGAGGGGGCAATGGGAAGAGGGATTTGTAAGGGTAGGACTGGGAGGAAGGGGGGTTGCAAATGAGATATGAAATGAGTAGATAAACTAATGAAAAAGAAATGCTACTTATAGCTCAAAAGGTAGACTTCTACAATGCTAGTCACAAGTGACACTCGGAGAAGGAAAGGAAGTTAGTTAAGAAGCTTCTAGGAAAGTCTGGTTGCTAAAAGAGAGGAAAATAAGAATTTTCAGTTCTTATAGGAGCCCCAGGAAGAGCTCTGGTAGGCGCATCTTCTAAGTGCTACCCTGGTACCACACCATGTATTCTGAGTGAACACCATGCTTGCCGGCTGTCTCCTTGATGTGGATCAAAACACCACCCCACTGCCTTGAAGTGAAAACGACGTACTTATGTTCCCTCTGGCCCCAACCTTGGGCAATTGACTCCATCAAAATTCAGCACAGGTTATGGAGGAGACATGTGGCACAGAGAGAAAAACCACAATAAAATCAAGATGGAAAAGACAGACAAGCTGCACTAAAACGGGATGTCTCATCCAGGGGGAAAGCGGCACGTTCTGTTTCCCTGGATCCATTCCTTGAGGTTTTCAAGAATAGCATGGCAGTATATTCTGAGACACAGGATTTTTCTCATAACAATGGTCTCATTGCTTGGAAGTTTTCCCCAGGAAGACCACCTGAGCTACTCTGGATACAAATTAAGTTCTACTCGTAAGATCTCAATGTGTGAAAACTTAAGAGTGTCAGGTAGCCAATAACATGCTCTCTTATCTCCATGATGCATGGCTTTCATCCACTCCTTTTATTGAAAATAGAATTTTTCTCATATAATATATCATGATTACAGTTTCTTTTCTCTCTACGCCACCCAGTTCCTTCCCTCTTCCCTCCCATCTAGACCCACTCCTTTGCTGTCTCTCATTAGACGTTTGCAGGCTTAGCATCTAATGGATTATAACATCTTAGTTAGCCTCTCTAGGATTATAGTATAGTAATATAATATATGATAAAACAAAAACTAATACATGTGAATTGAACAAAACAAACAAACCAATAACAGAAGGAAAAGACTCCAAAGAAACCAGAAGAATAAGAGACCCACTTGTTTTTACACTCAAGAACCCCATAAAACACTAAGCTGGAAGCTATAATATATACGCAGGGAACCTGGTGCAGACCCAAGCAGGACCTGGGAATGGATATTAGCCCTCTGCTGAATGTGGAATTGGTCAAAATCTTTTCCCATTCTGTAGGCTTCAGCTTTGTCTGAATGGTGGTGTCCTTTGCCATGTAGAAGCCTCTCCGTTTCTTGAGGTCTCACTTACTGTTGATCTTAGTGCCTAGGTTATTGAGGTTCTGTTCAGAAAGTCTTTTCCTGTGTTCAAAGCTATTGTCCACTTTTTTTTCTATCAGGCTCAGTGTATCTGGTTTTATGTGGAGGTCTTTGATTCATTTGGAACTGAGTTTTGTGCAGAATGATAAATATGCGACTATTTGTTCTACAGGCAGCCATCCAGTTTGATCAACACCATTTGTTGAAGAAGCTGCCCTTTCTCCAGGGTGTATTTCTGGCTTCTTTATAACAAACAAACAATAACAACAAAACCCAGGTGTCAGTAGGTGTGGATTTATGTCTTGATCTGCAATTCAATTCCACTAATCAATATGTCTGTTTTTTGTGCCATTGCCATACTCTTTTTATTACTATAGATCTGTAGTACAACTTGAAATCGGAGATAGTGATGCCTCCTGCAGTCTTTTATTATTCAGGATTGTTTTATCTATTGTATTTGTTTTGTTTTC
The DNA here is from genome assembly GCA_021653895.1 of Mastomys natalensis. Classification (NCBI taxonomy): domain Eukaryota; kingdom Metazoa; phylum Chordata; class Mammalia; order Rodentia; family Muridae; genus Mastomys; species Mastomys natalensis. The sequence goes on along the minus strand of JAJTUV010000163.1, from coordinate 712,190 downwards.
AGATGAAGCTGAAAATTGTTCTTTCATGATCTGTGAAGAATTGTGTTTGAGGGGCTTGCCCTGAATCTGTAGATAGCTTTTGTTGGAATGGCCATTTTTACTATGTTAAACCTACTGATCCATGAGCATGGGAGATCCATCTTCTGATATCTTCTTCAGTATCTTGAGGTTTTTATCATACAATTCCATCCTTTGCTGGTTAGAGTTACCTCAAGATATTTTATATTATTTGATGCTATTGTGAAAGGTGTTGTTTCCCTGAGTTTCTTCTCAGACCACTTGTCATTTGTATTTAGGAAGGCTACTGATGTGGGGAGTCAGTTTGGAATCCAGCTACTTTGCTGAATGTGCTTATCAGGTGTGGGGGTTTCCTGGTGGAATTGTTAAGGTCACTTATGTATATGAATGAATCTTTGGCAAATAAAGACACTTTGACTTCTTCCATTCCAATTTGTATCATCTTGATCTCCTTCAGTTGTCTTAGTGTCTACTTAAGACTTGGAGTACTATATTGAATGATATAGGGAGGGTGAACAACCTTATTTTGTTCCTGATGTTAGTGGGAATTACTTTGAGTTTCTCTCCATTTAAGCAGATGTTGACTGTGAGCTTCTGGTGAACGGTTTATTTTGTTTATATATCCCTTGTATCCCTGATCTCTTCAAAACATCCCTGGGAAAATGGAAATGGTAGATCCCTGGAACTTGCTGGCCAGATACTCTAACCAAATTGTGCAGTTCCAGATTCAGTGAGAGGCCTGTCTCAAAATCATGATGGGATTTGATTTTGTCAAATGTCTTCTCTGCATCTAATGAGATGATCATGTGGGGCTTTTGTCTTTCAACTTGTGGGTCACTGTGATGGCTAATATCCACATTTTAAAGTTGGGGAAACTGAAGAGCAGAGACACTAATAATATGTTCAAGGACATGTAACTTGTACAAAGGCCACAAGGTCAATTCTTTTTGAAACCTTGTACTTGACTTGGCTTCATACACACACACACACTCACACACACATACACACACACACACACACACACACACAGAGAGAGAGAGAGAGAGAGAGAGAAGAGAGAGAGAGAGAGAGAGAGAGAGACCACACGTATACATGACAGAGAGAAGTAGGAGGTCTTTGATGATGTGATGAGCCAGGTACCACCTACAGGTCTAGGACTACCTATGAGTAAAGTCTGTACTCGGTTTTCCACCATCAGCAGCCTCCAGTTGAGCAAACCTTGATGGCTGGATAGGGTTTCACTTTCAACCTCAGGCTGACAGAAATTGTCATGATTCACTCAAATTTCCTGTGAACAGCAATAACCTGGCTTCTCACACTCCAGGGAAGGCTGGATTGTAATGTTCATGTCTCGGTTTCTGATTCTTCTCATCCATTTGACATCACAGTCTGGATGGGCCATTGGTAGTACAAATGGCATTTTATACATGAACATGGAGTCACTGTGGCCAAAGCCAGAGTCACACCTGTGTACACACAGATTTTGAGGCAAGGACTCAATACTCAGTTTGGCCTCTGAGTGGTACAAAATGGGTCATCATCCAGGGTTCTGATAAAAAAAAAAATTTAAATGTAGTAAAACTGAGTCTTAAATTCTAGTTCAGAATTTTTGCTCAATTACATATTAGGGTAAATTTCCCAAATTGACTAGACCTTAATATATAAGAGCTCCCAAGAGTAAAGAAGCTGCCATTTTGATATGTCCCTGTAAGCATAAGCAGCGAGTTCAAATCCCAGAATTTATGTAAAAGTCAGGCTAGTTCGCAACCCCATCCCTGGGGAGGTGGAGATGCTGGATCCCTGGAACTTGGCCAGACACTCTAACCACATCGGGGAGTTCCAGGTGACAGGCCAGTCTCAAAAATAAGAAGAAAGCAACTGAAGATGGTCCCTAATCTCAACCTCTGGCCTTTACAGGAACACACTCAGCCCCCAACACACCACACATTTACACACATTCACACCTACCCCCTCACACCTTTACAAATCCTTTCATATCTCCAATAGTGACAGCTTTTCCCAAACAGGTGACTCAGAGGGTATGATTTCAAGCTTGGAGTTTTGTTTGCTTCTAAAGAACAGAGGCTCATTCCAACTAGCACACACTACACAAATGGAATCTGTTAAAAGAATTTGAGATTATCTCTTGGAATTTAAGGGCCAGAAAAAGTGTCAGGATGTGGACAGACAGGAATTAGCATATGGGCCGGCACCAGGAGACACCTCCTGCAGTCCTTGATTTTGTCATCTTTGCTGGTTGTCTAAACTTAATTCTATGCCAAGTTCTCAAGTGGTTTCCTCTGAAAGAGAAAAGTACTAATAGATTCAGCTCAGTTTGAGATTGGCTCCCCTTGTCTACCTCAGTTAAGCTTACTAACATCACACTGAATGACCAGTTTGCTGGGTGCCAGTCGTGAGGGTTGAGAGCACTAGAGGCAGTTTCCTGCCAGGTACTCTATGAAGATAGGCACATCTGAAGCAGCCTACGACAACTGTCCAGATATGAAAGAGTTTACATCGATACATGGTACTATCGACTTTTTTTCTCTCCAAGTTTTAGATTTTGCCAAAAGAGCAAAAGCATTTCACAGATGGGAAAATGAAGGCAAAGAGTTGTCAATAAGTTGACTAAGGCTACTTGAAACCAGAGTTCTGGCTCCCAACTCAGGCTTAGAGACATCAAATATTCCTTGCACTGCAAGCATTGACTGGCTGCAGATGCTCTGTGGTCTTCAGAAAGGGGCAACAAAAATTGCCAGATGATCTACGGTGAAACCAGGCAGAAAATCTGGTTGATTTGTGGCTCACTTCATACTGTCTCACAAGACACCATTTCTCCTCCAACGTGCAGACAAGTCTGCCAGGGAGGGGCCTGGTCCCTTGAGGACTTTTGGTCCAGATCAAATAGTGGTGGCTCAGCTCAGTCTGGGTGAGCCTGGCATTTTTTTTCACCAATAAAAAGGACTTTTAAAAATTAATGTTGAAATATTCTTCCATCATCCTGAAAGTATGCACTTTGCTCATCTGAAAAATACAACCATCTTGCCAGTTTCTGGTTGAAGTTTGTATGTGCTGCCTAGAATAACATTGAATCAGTATTTCTTTCAACATGAAGGTTTGGTAATGCTGCCCATATTGGGTTTGCTTTTCTGTGTTCTCCTTACGATCTCCTACACGTAGGCAACACACACACACACACACACACACAGGTTGCATACCTATGCCTACCGCCTGCACAGACGCAAGCACACTTATATACTGCATGTCACAAATTACGAGGATTTTTAAAGGGAGGTATTTTGTGCTAAACAACACCCTGGGGCCTAACTTCTTTATGCCAAGGGCTAACAAATCAAGGATTCCTTTCGCAGGCCTCATTTCTCCCCTGCAGAAGGAGTCTTGCTTACTGCATGGCTGAAGGTCCCACTGGTGGATTCCTGCATCATCATAATGATGTAGGTGATGCTTGGCACCATGGTAGGTTGGATCCAGTTTCTGAGTTTGCAGAGCACCCTTCAGGGAAAGCAAAGTTAGTGATAATGGAGTTAGCACAGTGCTCTTTGGAGAATACCGCTATAACCTGTGGATGGGCTATCGAGAATTCTGAGGACAGATGCCAGGTTCTTTATGATTTTCCAATTCAAGACACTTTGTGACAGGATAATCTTTGTGAGCATCACTGTCCCCCAGACACACAGAGGAATAAAGCCATGACTTTGAGAGGCTCAGTTACTGTCTTAGTCCAAAGATTTCTCTAGCCTTTATTCGTCACAGCTGGGCTTTCTTCCCCTGCCCCATTACCCTTAAGGTCCCCACAGTCAACCTCATTCCCACACAACATATGCCACTTGAGAGGGCAAAGGTCTACCTGGGACATAGATAATAAGGAACCAACAAAAGCCACAGATTAGATTTCTGAATGTTTTCCTAGGACTGGCGAGTACGAGGCAGATAGTACTGTATTCACCTTCACACAGTTCTCCTTCTAAGATGTTGTTAGCTTTACACACACTAAAGGAAGACATGAGACTCCTGAATTAGAGCATGGGGTTTTACTATTCCCATCAACAGCAGAAGTAATAATTTCAGTTTTTCTTGCTGGTTTCCTAAGCTCCAGTCCCCATATGGATATACAAAGAGGCCCAGAAGATACCTGTATACATGAGCTTAGTTTCCAGGCAAGATGCATACCCCACCTGACTCCAAGCCCCTACCTTATAGTCAAGAAAATGAGTTTTGGACATAAACAACATTTTTCAGGTGTTCTGTTTCAAGGATATTAGAATTTGAGGCAAATTAAGGATCCCTCTGCAGGGACTGGTCTACATCCTCAGCTTCAGCTCTGACTCCTTCCTGACTGGAGACCACAGAGCAGCTGCCATAGCAGGGCTCAGTAAAATGCCTAGAGGGGCAGTGGAGAGTGGAGTGGGAGAGATAACCTTGGATTCACAAGCAACTGCTAGACCTAGGATTGGCACAACTTCTCTTTCCTGGTGGAATTTTTTTTTTTCTTTTTCCATCTCTAGCCAAACCAGGTGTGTCTTCCCAAGGTGTGGGTCCTAGAAGGTGTGGATGCAAGTGAATATTCCCATGCTTAGATTCAAATGAGAAAACCTGAAGGTCAGGGCCTGGAACGATGGACTTTCAGGTTGAAATGATTTCCAACTTCATTTTATCCAGTTGCCTTATTCTCTAGAAATATGGAAAAAAAATATAAGAGAGAAGAAAAATTTTAACTTGCTAATCTGCTGTATTTCACGAGCCTGGACAGAACCAAAACAAATTTGGAGACATAGCCCACCTTGGCAATCAGCTTTTAAAGAGTAATGATTGAGGGATGTGTCGCGTCCGCCTCGACCAGCAAGTAAGACACGACACGGTTGGATCCTTCTCAGACAGCTTTATTCCAGGACAAATCTTGACCACGGGGACCCCCAGCAGCAGAGACGAGCTGCTTATATATCCACCTAGGCAGGCTAGGTGGCGTGTTCTCTCAGGATAGGTTAGGCTGCCAATACCTCATTAGCATAAGCCTGCTCAGGAAGGGCTCAAGGCCGACACATGCGCAATGGGCTTGTTTACTCAGGAAGCTGAGCTGACCTTGGAGAACCGGCGCCAACTTAGAATGGCGTCCAGAAGTAAAAGGTACTCCATCCTGGCCAATCACGGGTCGCGGCATGGTCCGAGCCCATAGGTCCAAAGCGGTCAGATGTAACCTCACATCACTGTCAGCACAGCCCCACACCATATAAGGAGTTGTAACTGGCAAGGACAAGCCAAGGCTCACGTCCGCCTTAGGGGCGTGGCTAACCGGCTCTCCACAGTTCCTTGGGGGCGTGGCTAAACGGCTCTCCACAGGGATGGAAAGGTGGCTCAGCAGTTAAGAGCACTGACTGCTCTTCCAGAGGTTCTGAGTTCAATTCCCAGCAACCACATGGTGGCTCACAAATATCTGTAGTGGGATCCGATGCCCTCTTCTGGTGTGTCTGAAGACAGCAACAGTGTATTCATATACACAAAATAAATAAACAAATAAAAAAAGAATAATGATTGATACTGATAAAATTGCAGAATAAAAGTTTCATTTGATCTTAAAATAGCAATAATCTATCCTGTAGCTCTAAAGCCATTCTTTGGGTCATTTATTCCACTAGGAATCTCACAGATTTTTCATCACCAAACTTCACATGAATTTTTAGAGGTGTGTGTAAGATAAAAACTACAGATATCTTCTCAATCATGAAGATTTTTGTCCAAACTTTTACCAAGCTAGTAGATTGCATTCATGTTGATACTTTTCCTCTATTCTTTTCTGTTAAGATACGTTTAAAGAATCTATAAACCACAAGAATCAATCAATACCAACCTTTATGTGAGGAGATGCATATACAAAGATTCTGATTTTTTAAACAGACGTTTGCTAACAGTGATTTAAAATGAGAATTATGAACGAGCATCAATTCCATCTGAGATCTAATAGCCTTCTTGAACTAGTCAAACCTAAGGGCTTAAAAAGAAACATCTTGCTAAGTTAGCCACAGAGGATAGTTATCTCACTGTGTGTGAGGCTGGGGTTTGGGGTGAAGCATGTCCACATGTGTGCTAGACTCGTGCATGCACACCCCCACTGCTCAGACCACTAACACTCTCGCCCAGTTTTCAAACACACAATACTTTAAACTTTTGTTGTATGAAAATATTTTAAAGAAGGGATTTAGAAAAATTCCCTGGGTAAAAAACATTGACTGCTATTTGGAATGTTTTCAGATGGATAGATGAGTATGGGGAAGCTTGGAGCTTTGAGCAGCTTCAATCTAGGCATCCCCTAGGATAAACAGCATGGTGCAATGAGTTCCAAAGCCCTTGAGCTGCTGGCATTCCTAAGCTGTTCTCTATGGCTTTTCCAGTACTCAGTCAGCTCCAGCCATCATGCAGGGCTTTTCTTCCTTGAAGACACGTCTTACTTAGTGTTTTACTACTGTGAACAGACACCATGACCAAGACAACTCTTACAAGGACAACATCTAATTTGGGCTGGCTTACAGGTTCAGAGGTTCAGTCCATTATCATCAAGGCAGGAACATGGCAGCATCCAGGCAGGTATGGTGCAGGAGCTGAGAGTTCTACGTCTTATTCTGAAGGCAAAGAGAAGGCTGGCTTCCAGGCAGCTAGGACAAGGCTATTAAAGCCTATTCCCACATTGACACACTTACTCCAACAAGGCCACACCTCCTAATAGTGCCACTTCCTGGGTCAAGCATATGCAAACCATTACAAGTTACGATACTAGCGTCATTCCTTCTGCGCTGAGCTTTTATGCTCATCCTTTCCTGGAAGGAATGCTTTCCATCCAGACCTTCTAGGGCCTAGTCCATCACTTTTGTGCTCTTGATTCAGGTGTCACTACTTAGGTATTTTGTTCTCCATGACACTTAAAATTTGCTAACTTGTCTAATAGTCTACATATTTATTTTGCATATCATTTATCTTTCCCTTGCAAAAAAAAGGCAAGCCCCTTCAAGTCAGGAAGTTTTGCTTACGTCCTGAAAAGTCTAAAATGGCTTCGGACATGTAAGAGAAGACCAGATATCTCAATTGCATATCTAAACAAAGCATGAGAGTTAGCTACAATGCCATCAAAACGCATGCTGCTGTCTACAGGGGGACACGCCTTCTGAAGGGTAGAAGGATACTCGCTGGACAGTCATGGCAGTTGAAATGTACTTACTATGAGGAAACATTTCCAAAGAAGGCAAGCAAGTGGAGCTTCTGCCCTTGAGAGAGATAACAAGCCAATGGGAGAGACTAAACATAGACTGTGTGGAAACTAATAGTCTAGATCCACAGATCGTTAGAGCGGCAGGAGTGATTGAGCTCATGGGGCTACTTTTTAAAAGTAATGAGTCAGGAGCTTTAGCACAGGAGAAACTGTCAAACAGAGGCAAATCCAGGCGAACCTGCACACTACCCAATATTTAAGGGTGTTCTCATACATGTAATGTGTAATGTGTACACATGGAAACTCTTTATTACATATATATGGAGAAGGAATGGTCTGCAAGGCCCACACATAAAATAAAATTTCTGGACAAAAGCTTTGTTCCCTGAATAAACACAATTCCCCGAGTAGCAGCACCAGCAACTCAAACTATGGAGAGCAAATTGAAACATTGCAAGAACATTCTGAACAAACCTCTGAGCTGGGGTCTGGTGCCATCTGATGAAAACCAACTGTATCTTGTAGAGGTAGTAAGAGTCAGAAGGAAGTAAAGTTAACGGGAAAGTAACCCGTGATGTGTTTTCTTGCTCCTTCTCCAGCACCACCCCTTTCTTTTTATGTTATATTCCGCCCCCCTCCTTACATTTGAAACTCTCTCTCACATTTCTTAGATGATCAAGTAATACCTGTCCTCAGAGGAGAGCCAGAAAGGTAGTTATCAATCAAAGAAACTGGGAAGGAATGAGCGTGTGTGTGTGTGTGTGTGTGTGTGTGTGTGTGTGTGTGTGTGTTCCTAGTCTGGTGCTGACTCATTGTGTGATTCTCGGCCCCAAGAGCTTCAAGTTCTCTGGAAGAAAAGCATCACACAAAACAGAGGCTTATTATGGTAGCATCGGCTGCTGCTTTATTTGTCTAAAAATAATCCCCACTTTACTTCTGTTGTCGAAGCTGCCGCCTCCCTCCCTCCTCCCTCCTCCTCTGTTTCTAATTTTTCTTCCTCCCACTCATTAAACCTTCCAATAAAACAATAAAGTAGCTCACGGAGGTGGGATAAATTTAAGTTCCAAAATAGAAAGACATGCCTACATAAACTTGCCTCTGATTAAGAGTCCAGCAGGTTTAGATAGTAAAGTAATATGCAAATATTGGAAGGATATGCAAGTATGTTTTTCACTGTCCAAGAAGGCATTATGTGCATTGAAATGGCTATTTTACAAGACTCTTCCTGAGGCCAAACCCCATCGGACCCGGCACACAGTCAACTTGACCCCACAATGAAACTGTTCCATGATGCTCATTTTTTTTTTTTTTTTTTCGTTTTGCAGGTCAGTGGTGAAAACAGATACACAGGAGAAAAAAAACTCAGAATAAGCTCCCTGTTATGAATATGTTACAGCAGATATTATAGTGTATAAATACATTAATATATTCATGAGTATTTACATGAGTATATGCACTCTTATTCATAAATCACATATTGTTTGAAACAGTGTATACACTGAAATGTGTGCAATGGAATATTTAAAGGATGAATTAGGGTTAAAATAAATACCCCTTTAAATATGTTGCTAATCGATATGGCTCCAAAATTCACAGTGTAACATAAGCATCAGTTGAGGGTCACCCTTGATGGCAATGAATCCATATTGAAGACGTTTCTTTATAATGTCAAAGTTTTCTGTCAAATTCTTCTCAGGTGAGATTAGACCTCTGAGTCTTAGGTTTGGTAGTGTGCTGTCAAGGAGTTCCCCACTGGAAGGTCCACTTTGCGCCACCTCTCCCTGTGCACCCTCGCTTTCTGCAATGCATTGTGGGTGTCATTGTGGCTTACTGCATATTCTTTGCAGGATTAGTCCTAAGTGTTTTGTGATGGTTGGTTAATTAAAACTGTATCAAATAATCCTCGTGTCCTTTCACAAAGCCACTTGTAAATGTTGCAGATTGTACACGCTGAAAACCACCGAGTCAAGAGGATCCTTGACTCTGGGAGGAAGTGATGCTCATCGGCGATAATATTGTGCAAGTCTGTTACAGGAGACCTGTACTTACCACCAGGAAGGCTTTCGAATGTAACATGATCTCAGTTTTGAAAACATTTATTGCTGATTGCTGTCAATGTTTATTTTCAGACGCCTGCCTTCAGGGAGTAGACCTGTCCAAATAAGACCAACCTATCTTGGCCACTGAGGCGATAATAGTCAAAGGTCAGATTTTACTTTCATCGCGTTTTGTTCTCGCTTCTGCCACCTGTTGACATCCATCTTTCGCTTGTGGCTTATCGTTTTTAAAGAGATGAAATGGAATACTTCTTCGGTGCATTGTGTATGAAGTGAAATAATGACATGATGTCAGCGAAACAACGAATAAACTGCAAATATGTGGATGAGATTAAAGTGCATTATCATTTTGACTGATAGAACTACCCATGAAAGAGAATGGACTCTACGATTCTAGTTCTATGAAGCCCAGGAAAAGGCAAACTAATCCATGGTGACAGAACCAGGGTAGAGGCTGCTCTTTTCAGATGTGAGGAGAGGACTGACTGGGAAGGACACCGTGGGAGCTTCTGAAGGAGGAGAAGAACATTCTATTTCTTGACAAGGATATGGATCATGTGGGGGTATGCATTACCAGAACTCATTGATATTATAGAGTTAGGAGCTATAGATTTTTATGGTATGGAATAAAAGAGATATGTATACTGCATTGAGGTATCCACTATACCACAATAAAATTTTAAAAGCTTCATAAATTATTTGTAATGAATTGATATTGGTCTTATGACACCTTATATAGTCATTTAGTTGCAATTAAGTTAGGACACGGAAGGTAGGAACATAAATATTAACCCAGTAGAACATTTATAATAATTGGTGTTAGTCCGTTGTATTGGACTATGTGGTATGTGACTGCACTATTACTAACGCACAAGGAAAAAGCAGTTAGGCAGAAAAAAAATCTGAATAATTTCTCCATATACTAATATGCACTCAGATCTCTGTGACCATGGATCCAGCCTTCAACCACTAGGGCAAATTTCTTCTTAAAGAACAATGTTAGTATCCCCGTCTTTCCAAGGCTATGATGTCTTGACAAATGTTTATCCCACCTGCACTCTATCCCAGGAAGCATGCTGTGTCCTGTCATGATCTGCATAGGATTATTATTCCTGTCTCCCTTATATATGAGGACGTTGAGGCTCAGAGAGGCTGAGCATCTACCTCTAGGTCACACAGTAAGTGTCAGTGTATGGTTACAATCAAGAGCAGGGGAATGCAAGGTTTGTTATTTCTGCAGCTGGTGATTTATTGGACTCAATGGTAGAGAAGGTTTTAAAATCACACATTCCTAGACTCTATATTTAGTTTTTTTTAAAAAAAAATTATATCCCAGAGTAATTTGTAAAAATAAGACCAATGGTAATGCTAAAAAAACAAAACAATAACAAAATTATTGTCTGTCCCAACCTTTCCCTGCTCTTCCAATGAGACCCCTCTCCAGCCTCACCACCCACACTTTAAGTTCCATGTAATTGTCTTATTTTTAAAAACTGAACCGAGAGACCTCTTGTGGTGATTAGCAGACAGACAGGAGCCACCACCTGTAAATCTCGGTTTCCTCCTTGCATTTGCTGCTGTCTGGCTGCAACATTGGATACAAAGTAAGGGAGACCTGGGGCTCTTTAGCGTTTGTAACTTTCCAGCTGACCTACTTTTATAGCCACTCTGTAACCTGAGGTCAGATCCATAATGTTCAATCCTGTGACTCCCTTAAACACCTGGGAAGATCCCTCAGTGCCATGTGATTCATAGCATGTTGTTGGAACGCTGAAGGTAACTGTATAAAATAGCTTATTATACAGTGATATTTTCTCGGGAACCTAGAGATTTTACTCATTTATATGCAAAGTGATTTGCCAAGTAAATCCAGGTCTTTGTTTTGCCAAGAAAAATGAATTGAAAGCCATTTTGTACCCAGCTATACAATATCTACAGCACCACCTATTTACAGATGTGTTCAAAGGATGCCCGGTGCCTTCCATGAGATGCCACAAGACTGATTGTACATGGGTGGCAGTGTCCATACTTAACACCCGTTATGTCCTGAGGGAGCCATGAGGTTGGAAGCCAGCGCTCCTGGTACAGCATCGTCTCACTCAGCAGAGTGAGTGAGCATTGTGCCATTACAAAGGTCATTCTCTGAAAATGCCTCAGAAATAAAGATGAGGTCGTTAAACATGGCTGTATTCAGAGTGGACGGCCAAAGGTGGTCTGTGAGGGTGACATTAAGAGAAAACAATAAAAAACGGTTGATTTGTCAAACTGGGAGAGCAAACACAGATGGGGGTTTACAGTGTCCAAAAGGGAGAGTTCGGGTAGTGGTAGAGAGATGGAGGAGTGGAAAGTTCCAGAAATTAGCTTCGCAGCTGCGGCCTACCTCCACCCTCTAAAAGGATGATTTGTTCTGTTCTCTGAAATTTCATAGAAACAGACTATGTAGCATGCAGCATCTTGTATACAGCTATGTAAGCCAGTATGACTCTTTTGAGATTCATGTTCATCGTTTGCAGTACTTTTAGGTTTTAAAATAGCATTGGCTCTGGTATCCAAGGTTAATTGTACAACTTCTTTCCTACCAACAGTTTGAAGTGTCTCCAGATCATCAGGGAACAGATTTCATTTGTCCCCTGTTGTGTAACAGTTTCTTTGGAGACTGAAACATTCTTCCTGCAGGAAGCTCCTTAAACAGGTAGGTAAACAACCCAAAATAGCTTCAAGAAGTCCCTGAAACTGACAAGGCTCACTATTGTCTCTCCTTCCAAGAAAAAGCAATAAAAGCTTAGAGTCGCTGCAAAGAACACTCTGACCAGCTGCTTGGAAGAAGCAGAAACCAGCAAAGTAGCCTAGAAGAGGGTTAGGTAGACCAACGGCGGCACCAGGGACCTATATGTGAGTGCATCCCACTTAAACAGCTTTCATTGATCACTTCCTGTTAGGAGGAGATGCAAAAGGCTCAGCACAGGGCAATGAGGGATGTGTGAGAAAACTTCCTGCGATGATACTACGTCCATGTCTACTGACCCCAGATAGGAAATCCATGACAAATCAAAAGAACAACCTTAGCTGGTTGGTTTCAGATAAGATGGAAAACTATGTCTCCAATCACTGATCAGTCATTGCACAACAGTGGTCCCAGGATTCTGTTGGTATACATGTGCAGTTTGCTCTGACCCAGTTTCAGGTTTTCTCCAGCTCAGTCTGATTGATGTCACCACTGGCACAAGTGACTGGGTCCTTTCCAGAGTCCACCTGGTCCCACAGACAAAAGAAGGAGCATGACTGCCAGCGGAGCCTGTATACGCCTTACCAGCTTTATCCACCTCCAGTTTGTACCAATGAACATGTCGGCAACCACACAGACTACAGCGAGTTGCACTGAAAGCCATTTGGTACCAGATTTCTCTACTTTAGCTTTAAAGAAGAAGCATTGTTGAGTGAAAATTTGACTGCAACGATTATACAGAGAGAAACAGTATCTCTATCATGTGAAATTTAGAAGAGGCTTAGATATAAATTCCAGGGCATACATGTCAACACATTCCTAAATCCATATTCAGAGCCTACACAACATGTTTAAGATGAAGAGTTTATCTATTTGACGTAGATGCCCGACAAGTCCCTCACACACTTGGTAAAACCAGCATGCTAGGACCAGTGCACACTGGGACTCTAGGAAAAGGTCTACAAGATCCTGTAGCAAAGAAGTATCTTTCTCCTCAAGATTTCTCCACAGCAAAGTTACACAACAAAGCTATTACTTGGACCAAGTAGTGCAGTGAACGGCCTGCTTTTGTTTCAAGTTAGGACTGAGTATCTGCACTTGTTTCATAATTGGAAACATATAGTCTTTACATGACTAAGCTAATTAACATATTTAATTCTCACCCACCACGTTTAAAGCAACCCACAAAATCATCCATAATTTTTAGCTGTAAAGGATTTCATAAACAATGCTACAAAAATGTTGTCTGAGGTATACGATCAGCCTAGCATCACAAAGCCAGAGCACTTCAAAAGTGACTCACTTTAAGGCTTGAGGTGGTTACTCAGTGGACAAAGCACTTCCTGGGTAAGTAGAGGGGGCTGAGTTCAAATCCCCAGACCCCATGTAAAACTGTGCATGGTGATATGTTTCTGTAATCCCAGTGGGGCTTGGGGATGGGGGAGCTAGAAATGGGAGAATCTCTGGAACTTTATAGACCAACCAGCCTGGAGTACTGGAATATGTACAGCTGACAAGGTGAATGCCAGGGAATGAGACAGGGGTCCTGGTAGAAGGTAAGGGCTGATGACTCAAACAAGGTAAGAAGTGATAATTGACACTCTAGGTTGTCCATTGACCCCATGCTTGTGCCAGGACACACACGTGGGCACCGCCTCCACCCTCACCCCATACCACACCCACAACATTTTTAAAATTCATTCACTTGGAGAAGAACATGTACATAATTTGTGTGAGATTCTGGTTTAGACGACAGTTAGCAACAAATACTTATTATGTTCCGCTTGTATTTGAAATGTCATTATTATAGTCACATGATGATAAAATTATATAAGAAAATTAATTACATTGTTCCCTCCTTAAGCCAAAGAAGCCCAATGTACAATGTGTTTTCCCATCAAAGGTTTGTTATTTTGTTTTTTGCCAATTTCCAAATATACTTTTATTGCAAAATCTATTAAATCTGTAACTGCTGTTCATTTTATGAGGTGTTGATTTTGGTTCACTTGTATACATTTTTCAGAGTTAGGTAGTAACAGATTTTCAACATCTTTTTAAAATTGTCTTATTAGGAGAAGATACCCATCTCCTGCCCCCTCTCACTGCTTCTCCGTATCATGAGGCTTTCCCTGTTACTTTTCTCAGTGTGTTACCTGTCAATCATATCCTACCATCACTTGCCCTCCCAACCACCAATGTCTTAGCTTTGGATTGTCCCATTTCCTAGCCCTTGCTTTCTACAGTAAAAGCAAAATACAGCAACAGAAGGAAGTTTGAGGGTTTGGGTCTCGTTCTGATTATAAGTTCTGCAGCATACCTACCTAGTTATGTATATTCTGAAAGCCTTGTTCATATATAATCTGTCTTTTCATTTTTGTATAAAAGTATAGAACCTGGCTTAGTCCATGGCTGAAGGTTTTGGAGCAGTTTTCTTGAAAAACCAATTTTCCTTTTGCATTTCCAGGATTTTTTTTCTTTCAGCTGAATCCAAGATACCACTTCAGCGCTACTGAGATGGGAATTCTAAGAGAGAAAAAGTCAATGTTAGGAAGCTATATTCAGTCATTTGCTCAGGATTTTGCATTACCTTTGAAGTAAGGCAAAACAAAGGGAAATCAACATGGAATCTCAGTGTGCCTGTTAAAGAAATTCTCCAGGCAGCTAATGGGCTATCTTAGTCAAGTTTTCTATTGCTGCGACAAAACACCTTGACCAGTTGGGAGAAGAAAAGGGTTTATTGAGCTTATCCTTCGATATAACTGTTCATCATTGAAGGATATCAGGTCAGGAACTTAACTGGGGAGAAACCTGGAGGCAGGATCTGATGCAGAGGCCATGAAGGGGTGCTGCTTATTTGCTTGTTCTTCATGGCTTGCTCAGCCTGCTTTGTTATGGAACCCAGGGCAACCATACCAGGCATGGCCCCACCCACAAGGGGCTGGGCCCTCTCTCAGCAATCACTAATTAAGGAAATGCCCTATAGGCTTGCATACAGCTGGATCTTATGGAGGAATCTTCTCATTTGAAGTTCGCTCCTTTCAGATGACTCCAGCTTGTGTCAAATTGACATATGACTAGCCAGTATGGGTACTGACCTAAGAGATTTCCATTAGATTTGTGAGAGTGGCCACAAAGAATTCTAGTACCCTCCCACTATAGGAAAAGCCATTCACCCAGGGACCAATCACAGACACACTTCAGAGGAAGCTAGCATGAGTCAAGACAAAAGGAAGGCTTATATGTTGGATAGCATGCACAGAAAGAAATAACTATAAATCCTTAAAATTTTAATAAATAATATAGTTTGCTATCGAGCCAGTCAGCAGTGGCGCACCACTGCAGTCGCCACGCTCTGGAGTCTGAGGCAGCCGTCTCTCCTGAGTTCGAATCCAGCCTGTGCTTACTCACAGGAAAAGAAAAACAAACAACAACAACAAAAAAACAAGAAACAAAAAAAAGTATAGTTCGCTATCTAACCAATTATATTTTATTTCTTTAATTTTGTGGGTTATCTATTTGAATGTAATAAAAATTTCTGTAACTGTTCAAAATAACGGGAGTTACAAACTTAGACTGTCTGTCCTTATCTTTATACAGATGACATAAGATGCAACCTGACCTAGCTATAGTAACAGGACAGATACAATATAGACAATACACTGGACCCTGATCAGCAGAGCCAGGAAGAACAATTGATGGGAAATTCATGAACTATTTAATATTCTCACATGCTTAATTACACCAGCAAAATACCCGCAGTGATGGCTAACTTATATCACCTATGAAGACTCATTCTTGGATATGTATACCTGTGAAGGAGGTTAGCCTTTGTGGAAGAGATTAGATTAGCCTTTGAATCAGTGAAGACGACCCCCTTCCCAATATGAGTGGGCATCGCCTCTCTCTCCTTTTCGACCAGGATATTCATCTTCAGCAGCTTACAAGCATCACAGCTCTTAACTCTAAGTCCTTCAAATTGACACTCGCCACACCCCGTCATTCCCAACAGCCTTTTTCTGATCCTTAGATCCAGACTGTTGCTAAACCACATCAGCAGTCGCTGTTTCTGCAGCCTGTATGTAGCATGTGCTGGCCCCATTCAAATCATGGCATCCATCTATATCTGTGTAATCATGGAGGTTCCTTTCTCTTCAGAGCCTGGAGTGTCAAGTCTCTGCAGGTCGTGAACTGCCAGAAAAGTAGAGAGAGGAAAAAAATCTAAGTTTTTTTTTTTTTTAAAGTCACTTTGCATGTACTTCTCTGGTGAACTCTCATATTCCGGAACATCGGTATATTAATAGCCTACATTACTTTAAAAGTTCACTCTGTATGAAATTTTCAAAGAATGAATAAGAAAAAACTGAAAAGTTTTCAGTTACTGCTTCATTTGGAGCAATAAGATTCATCCTTAGACATTACACTAGATAAATCCTGCAGTAGCTGAGTTTGAAACATAAATGTGCCTTCCACGTTTTAATTTTCTACAACCCAGCAATGATTTGTCCTGGGCTGTGCCCCTGCAAGTAGACTTGGGGGAGAAAATGGGCTCAGGGTGAGGGAAGGGACTAAGGCGGGTGCAGAGCTTAGTAACCAGGCTGAGCAGGACAGGCTACTGGGCAGAAGGAGGCAGAAAAGAGAATAGTCCAGGCTAGCCTTCGCCTTCTGAAAGTGGGCATTCCTTAGCATTGACATTGCTGGCCACAAAACAGCGTGCACAGTCATTCCGGGGCCAGCATGAGCAACCTGCCTAAGGCAGGTGTCTGGGATGCTGAATGACACGTGACTGTAGACCTGATCGAAATTTGGAAGCTTCTCTCTCTTTTCGAGAGATGTCAGATAGAACGAACACACACACACACACACACACACACACACACACACACTGACCTTCAGTTCACCCATCCAACCCTTTCCCCGCACATCATACACCTCTCCCTGAGGAGTCTGCCGAAGCATTTTAGCCCAGCACAGAAAGAAACGGGCCTCAGAGGTAATTTCAGGATTCCATCTCTCAGGAGGCACGAAGCTACTTAAAGTTTCTATAAAAGAACAAAATCTAAGTGACTTTGGTTTTTAGTCCCTTAGGCTTCTGTTGCAAGGCCTGTACCTGACAGGCTAACCCAGGAGGAGTGGGTCACCTGCTATTCTGCAGTTATTCTTGTCTTTGGCTCTAACACCCTGAAGGCTCAATGGAGACATCACTATGCAGAATGGTTTCTGTGTTACTGTGGTAGTCAGTGGAGTGTCTGTAGCAAACAGGCCTAGTAATACCACAAACCCAGACAGTAGTAAGAAATAACTGAATGCTTTATAGGAAAGTGCTTCTCATTATAAAGTGCTGTGCAAATGGTTATTAGAAATATTACCTTCTATAGCGAGAAATTACATGTTTGCTATAATTTGGTCTTTAAGTACTAAAATGGCATAGCTATGAAAACATTATGAAATTCTAGTCTTTACCATGATTTCTTAGCCTGTGACTTAAATTTCCTTTGTGTTTCTTCCGCTCCCCCACCCCCAGTTTTGTAAGAACCCGATGATCAAACGACAGCGCTCTTGGCAGGGGTTACTTTATTTTTCTAAGAACTAGAGTCTATGATACCTTAAGATCTCCTCTAAAATGACTTGATGCTATGATTATGTTGTTTTTGAAACATTTTCCGTAGCAAGGACTCACATCTACTGCTGCTTTGAAACTGTATATGTGATCAAAAATTATTTGGGGGAACAACTGAGCAGTGTGCAGATCTTTGAAATAGGGCTGGTATCTAAGTTAGTGTCCTGATACTCAAGTGAAGCCTGGCACTGGAAACTGGGAACTCACTCTTCCTGCCATTGCACTGTTACGGTACACAATGAACAAGATGACCCTGAACATTCAAGAACTCTTCTCAGAGGCGCCTCTGTGGACCACTGCCTTGTTTTTCTATCTAAAGTGTCTGAGGTTTTGCTTTTGTTCTATACAAAACATGAGATTTCCAAAGAGTCAACCTCCAAGGCTTTCTTCAAATCTGATTTCACACTCTGTATATCTTTTTTCAACAACATCTTGTGTCCTATAAGGTGAGCATTAAAACATGACAGTTGTCTTTAAGAGTTTTAGCTAACTGCAGAAATTCAGCTTATATACTAAAGAGCCACAAGATGTCCCTGGGTCTGAATAGCTATGTATTTAAATTGTCTATGGCAGCTAGACACCAAGTATGGCTCCCTTAAGGATAAGCCATGCTCTGCTACATTAACAAACAGACTTTGGATCTCAGTGGTTAGCAGAACAAAAAAGTGTCTGAGGTTTATCTTTTGTTCTGTATAAAACATGAGATTTCCAAAGAGTCAACCTCCAAGGCTTTCTTCAAATCTGATTTCACAGTCTGTACATAAGGCCAATGAATACCTGTAGCTATTGTCCCGACTTTCCTTTACATAGTACTTTGGGGGTTTAGGCTCCTCTTGTCTTGTGATGTCACCTCTAACTATGTGGTTTCCAGAGTTACTGAGACAAGAAGAGAGAGCTGAAGGTGTCCCCAGCTCTGAAATGCCTCAACATGGAAGTGATAGGTGTTATAGAAATAATTTCCTCAAGGCATTGGTCAAAATGAACCAAGTGGTTTTAGCAAATTGCTGGTCAGCTAGAAAATGTAGGGAAGGACTTAGATAGTGGAACCATCATTGCTTGTAGATGCCTCTGCTTCCACTGAAATCCTATTCCAAATTTTGGACTCGGATCCCATTCTGGCTTCACAGAGAGAAAACAAGAGACCACTGTTGTCTTCTTTCTCCCCCTGGTTCCTTACACTCAACATGGGCGCCCTGAAGATGGAGCTTTCTGTGCTGCGAGAGTCACCTGCTGCTCAACTCTTCATCATTATGTCATTTAACATTTTGTCACTTCTGAGATTAAACTTAGTTATAGAATTATATATTCTCACGTTAAAAGCTTCAAACACAGCAGTTATTTGTCATACAAATACAGACTTGGATAGCCAAGGACTGTGTTTACCCCTAACTTCTAATAATGGTTTAATTTTGTTAAGAATATTAGAATATTTTTGTTATCAAAATTATAATTATATATAAAATTGTAATATATATATAATATGTGTGTGTATATATATATATATATATACACACACATACATACCTCATTCTTCCTTGGTTTCTGTTTCACCAAAGTAGGCTGAAATTGCTAAGTAGGTCAATTTTTTTTGACAGAAAATGCTTTCCTCTGAGCTGCGCATGTGAGCATTTGAAGGAAAGAAGAGGAAAACAGCCTAGAGTATGGTTTGCAAGCTTCTTAATGCTGCTTTAATGTAATTTAATTTCATTCCTTTAATGAAGTTGCTCGTGCTGTGGTGACCCCCCCCACACAACCACAGATTTATTTTTATTGCTACTTCATAACTGTAATTTTGATACTGCTGTAAGTCATAATGTAAATATCTGTTTTCTGTGAAAGGGTCATTCGAATCCCAAAGAGGTTGTGACTTACAGATTGAGACCCCTGGCTTAGCGGTCCTGACCAGTTCTTTGTCACTCTTTCTTCCTGTTGTCCATGTAGACCTCGACATATGTGCAGCCTAAGCCAGTTCAGTTTCCTCACGGCCCTGTTGGCTGACATTCACCCTACTGTGAGTCCTACAACAATTTATGTGTGCCCATTACATCATTTGTCACTTAGTGCTATAAATTGGGGTTCCTCCTTTAGCATGACAACATACGTGACTCATTTGTGTGTGCTTGTCCTAGAGTCCTAAAGCAGTGCCCTGTCAGCAGGGACTCCACAAATACTCACAGAAAGAAGCACAAAGATGTTCTGTGATGTCCTTTAACACCAGGAAAGGACGCACACAGGAATGGAGAGGGGCGACAAGACCGACATGGTGAGTCTTGATGTTCCCTGAGACTGGGTGACACACATGGGCATTTATCATAATGTCCTCTCTACTTTTATGTGATGGTTTGAAACTTTTAATAGAACTTTAAATAACATCAAATAATCCAAAGTTTTATTTAAAAAAAAAAATTAATGGAATTGTTGCTGTTACTGGAAGATCTCCTGCAGCAGATGGTTGAGCAGAAGCCTGCATTCTAATAGGCTGGATCCACAACAAGGAGATTATACATTAGTATACAAACGTTTTTGGCTCCCAGCTTGCTATAGTGTTTCTGGGCCGGGGCTCCATTCACTACTGATGTTAGTGCTCTCAGGTCGGTATGGCTCCGGTTCCGGCTCCGGTTCCGGCTTTGTGACCAGCCCTTCCTTCCTGCAAGTTCTGTTCCCTTTGTGCTACTCACAAATCAGGATGATTTTCTAACACAATTTTTGTAAATCTTCATGGAATACTAATATTTCTATTCAGTTTTATCAGCCGAGCCAGAAGCATAACCATGGATAGCCTCACCCCCTTTGCTCTCTGTACCCTCCTTACATGAGAAATCACCTGTAAACTGAGCCTTTTATTTTAATATAGTCTGTTATTCTCAAGTGTGAAGGCAGTCCTCATACATCTTGTACTTAATGTATCTTGTTATTAATATCTTCTGTTTGTTTTATTTGTTTGTTTTGTTTTATTTTTCAAGACAGGGTTTCTCTTTGTAGCTTTGGTTATTCTGGGACTTGCTCTGTAGACGAGGCTGACCTCAAACTCATAGAGATCTGTCTGTCTCTGCCTTCCTGGCTCCCAGTGTTGGGATTAAAGGTAAGTTCCATCACTGCCTGATGTTATTAATACCTTAACGTTGGACCGGGTATATAGGACTAATTAATTAAATGGGCAATTACTATTTAGCCTATATTTTATTCAGACTTTCTTGATTTTGATTCAGTGCCCCACCCAAGATCTACCCATTTTGTTTACTGGTTGTGGGGAGTGGAGGGACCCCGAGTGAGTGACGTTCTGGGTGTGAGCTGTTGACATGTTCAGAGGGAAATGTATGGAATGGGAAATGTCCAGAATGGGAAATTCTGCTCCATTTGTGGCTATTGATCGTGTATGAAGAAAATGCCCACCATTGCTTCCTACAGATTGAAGACTGCGCCCCTAGAGACAACTATTCCTGCTGAGATTAGTTGAACCTGTTCCCTTGCTCCAGCTGTCCATCATTATGTACAAGTAACCCACCTCTAATAAGTAACTCTCTAATGCGGAGACATTTCTCCCGCTGAGAGTAGTCTACCTGATACCAGCTTTGTATCTGTCTGTCTGTCTGTTTTTTTTTCCTTCATTTCCTTACTACCCCTAAGTCAAGACCAATTCTCTGGAGGCTGAACAAAAACTTTGCAGATGGTCATGTGTGAAATAATTTTTTTAATGAAAAATATTTTTGAGATTATAACTTAATTATGTTTCTCCAAACTGCTCCATATATCCGTTCCCACTTTCCTTCAAATTCTTGGCCTCTTTTTTCATTGTTATGGCACACTCATACATATTTATATGTACATATATAGTCCTAAATATAACCTGTTGAGTCCATACAATGTTTTCAGGACTGACTGCTTGGCACTGGGCAACAAATTGATGTGTTCTTCCCCAGGGAGGACCACCTCTCCTCCCGGGGAGGACCACCTTTCCCACTCCCAGCTTTCTTCAGTCTCCTGTAGCTCTTTGTGTAAGGTTGAAGCCTGATGGGCTTTTCCTTGTAAATGAACACTTTTGTTTTTATTTCTAAGCTACAAGATCAAACCAATGATTTTTTGAATATTCATCTATTGATACCCCATAGAAAAAAATAAATAATAAGTAAGTAAAAATTTTAAAGATCCAAATCATAGCACCCGTACTGAAGGCCAGGAGCAAGATGGAGACCTGGCCCAGGCAAGCTGCATGTTCAGGAAATGGCTGTCTACAGCTTGCCAGTGCTCAAAGGGGCCTGCTTGGCTTAAGCACAGGCTGAATAATCATCTTGCCAAGGTCCAGTCAAATCCTGGCATGTCAGCCACACTGTCTTCACCTTGAGGTCCTGACATTACCTCCACTCTTTCCATGAGGATTGCCAGCCGCTTCTGTAGCAGAGGGAACCCTGGGCAAAGCCCTGTGCTGGCCATGGGAAGGTTTGATAAAGCAGTTTGTAGCTGCACAGGCCTCCTAGGCAGCAACTTATTACAACTCCATTGAAGTGCCTCAGAGGCACGCTGACCCCTGAAAAGGAAGAGCAGTGGAAAGTGAGCTGAGAGCCGGATCTCTGACAGAGAGGGTCGCCACAGGAGAAAAGAGGAGCCACCAAAGAGAATGGAAGTTACATGGGCTGAAAATCCAAAAAGAAGACACATTGGACCTGAAATCCTGCTGAGAATGGGGTCAGAGATGGAGAACCAAGCTTAGCATATGAGTGGGTTTTTCTTCAAGAGATTTACCTGCATCTGGGATTCTGAGAGGTCAAGCAGGATCCTTGGGAACAGCACAACTCAACTTTGTATTCTGATTTGTTAAACTGGTCACCCTACTGGGTGACTTGTGATGATCAAAACAGAGACTTCCAAAGCTATTCACAGATTGTATATATGTTATATAGAAAAGGGCTTTAATATGAGGGATGATAATAGGCTACCTATGTTAGCCCACCATCATCACAAGTGTACTTACAGGAGGAGCAGGGAAGCCTAAGGTTGAAAAGGGAAATGTTATCACAGACACAGAGGAGACTGGGGACAGAAGCCAGCTGGTCCTGAAAATGGACTAAGGCTAAGCCAAGAAAATTCTCTCCCGCCAAAGGCTTGTTCAAGGAGGTAGCTCCTCCCCAAGAGAGGTCCCTCTTTGACCTCAGCCCAAACAAAGCCAGTCCAGACTGTTGACACACAAAACTGTGAGTTGGTCAACCCAAGATACTTCAAGCCTCAAAGCTGGTGGTAATTTGTTTGGAATAGAGAGCTTTGTTTGGAATAGAGAGCTAATACAAGCCTACTTGTGAAGCAGAGACTAAGCCAGAGATAAACAGACTCCCTAAAACTACAACTCAAGTCCTAACAATCTCAACACAAAGCTGGACTAAAACATGAGCTGCCAAGTAGAGGGGAAAGCAAATCAGCTGGAGGTTTCACTGGGGGTGTCCCATATAAAATAAGTCATGAGACAGACCATGTGATGGAAAACTCGGGAGAACCGATTGGGGCTGTTGATCCAGACACTAGAATTAGCAATGCTTCACAGCTATGATTCATTTGATTTAAAGAGCTTAGCATGATGGAAAGAGATTTTTTTTTCCTAATTAAGAATTGCATAGAGAATTCAAATCTCACAAAAAGGAAACATTTTTGAACTGAAAAACAAAAATAAAAACTATAAAAATCCTAACATCATAAACTCAATACATGGGTTTGTTAACAACTTATACATGGTAGAAGAATGGAGAGCCAACAAAATACATCTCAACTGAACCACAGAGAAAAAGAATGAAAATAAAAAGAAGGTTTGGAAACACTTGTTTATAATAGTGGCCATTCATTTTAAAATAGAACTTGGAAACCCAGCCTTGTGGTAGAGCAGCTGCTTGTCATGCAGAAGGATCTAACATTGAGCCCTAGCATTGAAAAAAATCTGATATTTATGGATTGGAATTTCAGCATAGAGTGGGACAGAGAGCAGGAGAGAGAGAAGAGAGAATTTTCTAAATTGTTGGAAACATCAAGGCAGAGGCTTGAGAGACTCAGCAAATGAGAGCTGAGAAACACAGGCCATGACAAAAACAACAAAACAAAACAACAAAACAAACCAAGACACTACTGAAGAAAGAGGAGGGGGAGAATAATGGAGACAGAGAATTTCTTTTATTTTCACAGAAAAGACCAATCTCATGAGGATGTCAATTATTTCTAAGTTAATTCATAAGTTTAATGTATAAGCATAGTAAGTTATTTTTCCAAACCTTGAAAAATTATAGGATTACTTATTAAAAAAACAACAACAACAACAACAAAACAAGCAACAAAAGAAAAAGAAACTGATTAAGAAATGATTAGGAAAACCTAACCCTACCAAATACAAACACACACAAAACACACACACACAAATACACACACACACACAAATGCACATACAAAAATACATACACATAACACACACAGGAACACATACATACATATGCATACATACATATATACATACATATATACATATATGCATGTATGCATACATACATAATTAGGAGAATACTGCATGAGGCTGCCATGGTGCATATGTCTGTGATCCTAACACTCATGAACTAAAACAAAACAAGAGGATCAAGAGTTTTGCGGGTAGCCTGGCCTCATACTGAATTGTGAGCTTAGTTTCTACTTCAGAGCCAGACTCACAAAACAGAAAACAAATAAAACACAAACAAAAGAAAACAAAAAAGAAGAGAACACAATATTAACATGTAAAATGGAAAATTCTGAAAAGGGTGGAATGCATATAATGTCTAGAGTCTGGCAGACAACTTTGGGTCTTGGGGGCAGCACGGTTCTTTATGTAAGGTGGCAAGCATAACTGCAAAGCCTTGTATGAAGGGGTAAAGTTGGATCCTCACACCAAAAGATGGGGTTAATTTGAAATCATCCAGAATTTAAATGCAAGCACAAGTTATATAAATTCTAGAAAAGACCATAAGTAAATTATTCTATAACCTGGAATGGAATAATTCTTACACATTATAACTTAAAATCTAGAAGCAATAGGAAAGAAAAGAAATAATTTTTTGTATATGTGTATTTGCGCTTGTGTTGTATATGTGTGTC
The DNA here is from genome assembly GCA_021653895.1 of Mastomys natalensis. NCBI lineage: Eukaryota > Metazoa > Chordata > Mammalia > Rodentia > Muridae > Mastomys > Mastomys natalensis. Next base: position 687,456 of record JAJTUV010000163.1, on the reverse strand, counting down.
GCACATACCCTATGTCTGTACTGTGTATGTTGTGATGCTGAGGATATACCTACAGTATAAGGCAAGTGTTCTACCATCAACTGCACCCTAAGCCTTGTAAATTATTCTCCAATTAAAAGACTGTTTAACTTCACTCAATAAGAAAAGCAATCAAAGCTACAATGAAATCTAATTGTCATCTTTAGGTTGGTAAAAAATCTGCAAGTGTGACAACTCGCTCCCCTGACAAGGCTGAAGGAGGACAGGCACTGTTGGGTACCATCATTGTGGATGCATGATGGGAAAGCTTGCAGAGGATAATCTTATATCTAGAAACTGTTTCCTAACCTGTCCTGGAAAAAAACATATCAGTATGAATGTTGCAGTATTCAGGTAATAGCAAATGACTGAGCCTAAATGTCTACCAGTGGCTGAATTAACAGAGGCAAGTAAGTATCCAAAGACTGGCCATGCTAAACTTCATTGAGCAATCGCAATGTCACAAAGAGTGTGTTAACTAAGAACACATAACCCGGAAGAAATGCAACAGGAAGCCCGCAACATCTAAGGTGTTCTCACAGAACCCTAAGCCTGTGGTGCCAAATCAGTTGCATTTGCTTTATAAGAAGTACATAGGTAGAAAAGATTTAAAAACATGGAGTGCAAAAACCAAATCACATAATTAACTTATTCTCTAACAATGTATTGCAGAAAGAGAGGAGGGGAAGAAGGAGAGAGAGAGAGAGAGAGAGAGAGAGAGAGAGAGAGAGAGGGAAGGGAGAGGAGGAGGGGGAGAGGAGGAGGGAGAGAGAGAGGGAGAGAGAGAGAGAGAGAGAGAGAGAGAGAGAGAGAGAGAGAAGGGAGGAGGAGGAGAGGAGGAGAGAGGGAAAAGAGAGGGAGGAGGGAGGAGGGGGAGGGAGGGAGGGACGCGAGAAAGACAGAGAGACAGAAAGACAGAAAAGAATTGTCTGTGGACACAGTACTATTGCCTATTAACCAAATCTTCAGGAGTAAAGGGAGACATAGAGTCTCTAAGGGATTTATGGCCGAGGATGACTTGTGCATTCTGTGGCAGACGCAGTATCAGACTCATGGAAGGAGTCTCCAGGAGGAAAGCCTCCTAAAATGATCAAGAGTGAAGACCTTGTGACCAACCAGCCTTCCCTTCCATGACTTACACTCAAACAGCCAATCTAACTTATAAAATGTTTGAGCTGGTTTGAGGCATCTGTGGGGCAGAACTCACTGTATATTTCCCTGTCTAGGACTGTCTGTCACCAAAACAGTGCCCTGAGGTTAAGCTCTTGCTACTGCAGACGTTAACTATTTGCACTCAATACAAATGTCATTGTGTAAGTCAGGTCATGCAGAAACACTTCCCATATGTGACAGCATGTGGCATTTAAGTTGCCCCAGTTTAAGAATCATTTCTTTTGCACAAGTAAGAAAACAGATTCCAAGATGCTAAAGATATGCAAGATCCCATGGGTGAGTGGTAGACTGGGCTGGCCTGACTCACCTTTTCCTAATTAATGGTGACAAATGTCACCCCTGTTTCTCATCCTAAAGTTAACCCTCTCATTAAGAAAGGTCCTATTAGACTCAGCATCAAAAGTAGATCTTGTCAGGTATTTTTTTCCCTGCTCCTCTGATAAGAGTTGAAGGAAAAGAAAACTTTCTTCCCCAGTCATTCTCAGACATTCAGATTAAAATGACACTCTTGTCAAGGTACTCTTAATGCCAGTTCTATACACATGCAGACAGATGATGGAGAGGAAGGAGGGGTGTCCCTGGAGTGACTAGACATTGCTCTAAATGGATCCTGTCCCAACGAATGATCATCCTTCTCCACATTGCCTTCCATCCTGATGAAGAGTAGCAACTGACTGCTAGGCAGAAGCTATTCTGTTCCTTCTTTTTGGTCATGTAGTTGCCAGTTCTGTCCACTTGTGGTTTGCTATGCATGCCTCCCCTGAGGCAGATGCCATGTGTCTGTGTGGATTTGAGCACTCAGAGTGTTGGTACCCCTCTCTTCCCCAGTGTGGAATCTAACCCTGGAAAAAGAAGATGCCTTCCATAAAGAAAAAAAGAAAAAAAAAAACCCTAGACAAAGATGACAAAGATGCTTGCTGCTCATAGGGAAAACAGTGTGGAGAAGATACAGGTTAAGACTGAATAATGATGCCATAGAGTACATTTCAGAGGTGACCCTAGTGCCAAGACCTAGCAACCACATTTCTGTGCAAATGACAATCCAAAGCCTCTGTGCTGGACAGCAGACCATGAAAGCATTAATTCAGTCCTTTCAACATCCATAATAACCGTTAGAGGCATTTAAACTGCAGAATCTCCCACTATGTTGGTGTGTGTGTGTGTGTTGTGTATGTGTGGTGTTCTATTATCACAACAAAACCCACAGTGGATTTAGCCTAGTGAGAGCCCTATTTCTATTCATTTGTTTTCTACCACCTTGCCTACAGTGGAAAAGCAGATTGCAAGAATTATGTCTTAAAAATAATTTTTGACCATATCAGCTTCTGTATTTATAAACAAGAACATTTGCAATGATACAAAAATCAGAACTAACGGAAGGAGCCGTTAGCAATTAGCTCATCCACATGTTAATGGTGACATGGCTACACAATGCCATTCCTGTTAATGAATTCAAAATAATGGCACAAAACTCAAGAGGCTCCTGGCTTCCAGTATTTATGTCTTGTGGTTATTGTTTTCTTTGTCTTCACCATGACAACTATGAGTACATGAGCTCAAAATAAAGAACTATGGGTTTTTTTTGAAGAGAGCTTTTCATAGCAACATTGCGTTCCATCAGGAATTAGCTGAAGATGCTTTCTGAGGACTGCTTGAAATGGCATAACAGACATAATTGTAAAGACACATTTGGTAATGAAGAGATTTTGCCCTTTGGCTGTAATAATGAGGTGCTGTGGGATCTTGATTTACTCAGTTCCTGAGGTCAGCAGTGATCAATCACCTTAGCCTGAAAGGTACGTAGAGTGGCTGAGATGCACAGCCCTCCATGGTGGGTGGGGATGCACAGCCTTCAGTGTCTGGGGATGTACCTGGATGGGGTTGCATGGCCCTGGTGTCTGGGATGTACCTGGATGGGGTTGCATGGCCCTGGTGTCTGGGGATGTACCTGGATGGGGTTGCATGGCCCTGGTGTCTGGGGATGTACCTGGATGGGGTTGCATGGCCCTCGGTGTCTGGGATGTACCTGGATGGGGTTGCATGGCCCTGGTGTCTGGGATGTACCTGGATGGGGTTGCATGGCCCTGGTGTCTGGGATGTACCTGGATGGGTTGCATGGCCCTCGGTGTCTGGGATGTACCTGGATGGGGTTGCATGGCCCTCGGTGTCTGGGATGTACCTGGATGGGATGCATGGCCCTGGTGTCTGGGATGTACCTGGATGGGGTTGCATGGCCTTCGGTGTCTGGGATGTACCTGGATGGGGTTGCATGGCCCTGGTGTCTGGGATGTACCTGGATGGGGTTGCATGGCCCTGGTGTCTGGGATGTACCTGGATGGGTTGCATGGCCCTGGTGTCTGGGATGTACCTGGATGGGGTTGCATGGCCCTGGTGTCTGGGATGTACCTGGATGGGGATGCACGACCCTCACATTCATCATCGGCTCAATTCCAGACTCATGGTTTGGACCATGGACATTGGCATCTTTGGTTTGTTCTTTTTTTTCTTCAAATTAGTTGACTGCTGTTCAGATAACTACCACACACTTTTATAGGAGTAAAGAAGTAAATTCATGCTTTACTCCCAAATTCTCACGAGTGATGCATTAGACTTAGAGATAGGATCAAGGACAGGAAAGCTTATCTACCAACGTTTGATATAAAAGGAATTTGCTCCTGAATTTGGTCTTAAGTTCTTCAAGTTCACTCTTATATGAGAAGTTCCTAACACTCATTTCACCAAGTATATCCGCACAAACATGTTATAAGCAGCCTCCAGTTTACAAGAACGAATGGATGCTGTAATAGTCCTAAAAAGGAACATAAGCCTCAGGAAGTGGAGAGAGAATGAGAACTCTTTGGTCTCTAACAACAGGAACATTGGCTGGCCATTTTTAAACACTCCATAAATGTATCTGTCATGTAGTCGCTGACGAAATCATCTTACAATAGGAAGATTCAGTACAAAAAAACTCACTGTAGAATTGGCCACTATTTGTAGGACACACATACATAGCACACCCTTAGTACACATCCAGGTATCATGAGTACTTGTGGCCCTGTTGTATGTGTTAATTAATCAATTAGTTAACACATGAATAGTGCACAGATTAACTGGTGGGTAACTAAATAGCACCTTAAATAGATACGCTATTTTTCAAATATTGTGGAAAAAATGCACTAAGCATATATCCATGTAATTATTTGAATTTAAAATACACTAATATCTTACATTTTCAAATGATATAAAACACTACAAAAAATTGTTAAGTGTGACATTCATTCTCCTTATTCTCAATAACATATCTCTTTCTTAGAGGCAATAGTAGACTTTTTTCTTTACATAAGAACCAGTATTTAGAGAGAGCCAAAGAAATGGCATTGTTAAAAGGTCATCTGTCAACCATAATTACAATCATTGGAGGACTGTTTTGTTTGTGGGGACACATTAATCCAAATCAGAGATCATATATTTACTCAGAATACGAGTGTAATCACCTTGAGCCATCTATGGGATGTGGGATATGCAACTGGAGGCTTGGAAAAATAGTTCATTAGGGCTGGAGTTCAAATCCATAGCACCCATGTAAAAAGCCACATGCAGCTGTGCATACCCGGAGGGTGGAGAAAGGCAGACCAAGAGCTCTCTGACCAGCCAGTTTAGTCAGTTATAAGCTTGTTTCAAAGATTAAAGTAAGGAGCAATAGAGGAAGGCGTTGATGGCTTGTTTTGGCCTCTGTACCATTCTGTGCATGCATCACACAAAATGCGACTCACAGAGACAGATACAGGCATACACATACACACATCTCACCTGCCCCACAGGGAGAGAGAGAGAGAGAGAGAGAGGAGGAGAGAGAGAGAGAGAGAGAGCACATGTGTAAGGTTCTAGATTGAATTTTGTGCAATGTAAAAAAAAAACTAAAAATTATATTTTCAGACTAACTAACATGTGTTTCCATCTTAGGTCTATGATAAGGGCCAAGAAAACACTAATATTATACAATGAGTTTAAGTATAGCTTATTAAGAATTTGTAATGTAAAACCTTTCAGATAGCACTTCAAAAAGTGATCCTTTAGAACACTGAAATGTCATTTCCTGATTCTTCAAATCAGATCACTTTTGCCATTCATTCCCATTTCAATTAATTAATTAATTAATTTATAATCATTTATATTTGTCACCTTGTAATTAGAATACTCTGAATTTATTTATTTACTCATTTATTTAGATGAGGTCTTGATATGTTTGGCTCTTGAACTTGTGGACTCAAGTAATCCTCACACCTAGCACTCAAGACCTGGGGACCACAGGCATACATCAGGATTTGGCAAATTTACTGGTTTAAAGTTGACCTGGTTTGCTCTAACTTTATGTTGCTCAGAATCACATTGGTTGTAAGCCACATTATATTACCAGCATTTAACATAACTGTTACTTGACACACAAAAAAAAGAAAACAAAAGAATTAATGAATGAAAAGGGGAAAGAGAGAAGGAAATAAGCAGGATGAAAGAGCAAGGGATGGATTGGGAAAGGAGGGAGGGAGGAAGAAGGAAGGGAGGGAGGGAGGGAGGGAGGAAGGAAGGAAGCCCATGTCAGGATATTAAATACAGGTGCTTAGTGTTGAATGCCACATTCTTGTTATTCCATCTAAGTTTCCCAATCAGGCGTGGCACTATTCTCAGACCAGTTCTGTAGTTCAGATCTCTTTCCTTGAAGCCCTCACTTTGAGCTACCAACTCACACTTCTTGTAGTTCAGGCCTATGCCCTCTGCTGATTTTGGGGCTATTTACTCTTAAAAAGCTCAAGAAAATAATTCTCTGTACGTCTTATGCTCATTGAAAAAGATAGACGGCATAGGAATAAAACTGGGCACCCAGAATGAAAGAATCAGGATTAGCCAGGCAAATGGATATAAAAGCTCAGATGCTGGTGTATTTTCCTGAACATGAGCAGCCCTGTATCATCTGCCCTGCAGTGTCTTGTTCTCTCTGAAGAGTGTAGTGATCTATCTCAAAGACAGAAATGGCATCCACCATGGGGAAATATCTGTTCTACATTGAGTCAGTAGCAAGGTGTCCTGAGATGTTTTATTGATGTTCCTGAGCTGAAATAATGAGCTTTGGAGAAGGGTCATTAGGACCCTGGAATTACTGTTTCCTCATTGAATACCTTCTGTGGAAAACTAAAATATGACATGGAGTTGATTAGAAGCTGATCTGCTTCCTTTTCCTTGGTATTTTAAATTTTTATCTGAAAAATATCAAAGTAAAAAGGTCTCAATCATTCATTCATTCTACAAGTAGTTTCTGAATCAATCTAGAGCTATTTGGTGAGTAGTTCTTCTGCTATCAAGGAACAGACTGAAATAATCAACTGACTAAAACGACAAACACCTTAGATGGGAAAGCTAAATATCCTCTGAAGACAGTAGTATTGAGAGTAGAATGGAGGGCACCTTTAATTCCAGCATTTGGGAGGCAGAGGCAGGGTATCTTGTGAGTTCAAGCCAGCTGGTCTACAGAGTGAGTCTAGACAGCCAGGGCTACACAGAGAAACTCTGTCTCAAAAAAGAAAAAAAGAAAGAAAGAAGAAGGAAGAAGAGAAGAGAAGAGAAGAGAAGAGAAGAGAAGAGAAGAGAAGAGAAGAGAAGAGAAGAAGAGAAGAGAAGAGAAGAAGAAAAAAGAGAGAGGGTATGTGTAAAAGTACATTTTGTTGATCAGGAGACTGAATCAGTCTGGTCCAAGGAATGTTGTGCATAAAATCTGTGAGAGAAGATAGACAACACCTGAAGGAGGATTGGGCTTCTAGAAGATCCAACAGCAGGAACTGCTGGACAGATAATTGGCAGTAGCAGGGGATTTTCTTCCCTTGAAGTGAGATGAGAGGTCATTCTGGCAGTGGGCAGGGCAGATACTTAGGATCCACACTTTCAGCATCATTCAGGCAGCTCTATGGGATCTGTGTGGGAGAACTCTAAGAGGTGAGTAAGAGCATCCGCTTAGGATTGCATCCCATCAGACAGTGTGTGGTAAGAACTCGGACAAGGAAGTAGCAGAGAAGAATTTATTATGTATTTGGAGGGCAAAGGTGACAAGTCTCCTAGATGGGACACTATGCATAGGTGACAGAGAAGACACCTCTTGAGTTTCTGTTGAACAAAACCTTAGTGATATTTATGGGTCTAATGAAGAAAGATTGAGCTCCTGGGGAATGGCCTGAGGTTGCTGAGATACAATGTAAGGATAAGAAATCAATAGACAGGCCATTTCCAGAAAAACATGTTCCTGGCACAAAAGTATGGAGGCAACCACGCACATGGCCTTATTGGTGAGGTCTAGAGACAGCTGAAAATGGGATCCCATAGGTATCAGCTACCATTTTAAGGAAAACATCCAAAACCTTTTTTAACCTCAAGGTGACTATGAGTGAAGCAGGTAACTTCAGGAGAGAGAGGATCGATTTCCTCAGGCTGGCTCTTTTCATCTACTTGAGAAGTGGTTTCCAGAATTGCCACGTGAGTGGAATCAGGTCAATCTTGAGTCTTTACAAAGTTCATCTCCAGATAGGGTTTGCCCTGAGACCAATGATTTATGCTTTGAAATATTAATTCTGAGTGTATATTTTCTTCCAATAACCAGCTTTAATACATAAACACCAAAGATCTTTATCTACGCTATTAGGTTTCGTCATTAGTGTAAAAATATCTGAAAGAAAACTGAGGAGGAAGAGGAGACTTGCCTGTGTCTGAGGATCTTTCCTTTCTATCTTGCCTGAAAAGGGGCATCTCTGACCTAAAATTTAAATAAATAAAAAAAATAGGATACTATGCTCTTCACATGACACAAAGATGCAGTCATGGGAAGGGACATCATAGATGCTGTAGGCTTTCCCAGAGAACTTGGGGGAATGACACCCTGAGCTAAGTTTCTTCATGAGCTAGAAAAGTCCCAACATCAAGTTGCGTTATCTGTTGAAATTCCAGCAGTTTGGAATATTCTTTAAATGAAAATAAATTGCAATCATTATTCACACTTCAAAATATATTCAACATAATTTCTATAGTGTCCAAAAGACATGGCTTCACTCATAATCTAATAAACGCTCAGAACTTCCTGCCACTGATACGGACTTATCTCTCCAGGCTTGTCCACAGGGCCTATTAAATGATAATCCTAATTACAACCTAATTGTGTTTCTGCTTAGAATACTTTTAGATCGCCTTAACATTTGATCTTTTTAGTCTAGTTTCACAAGTGGCAACAGATTAAAAGCAGGTTTTTAGCTAAGATATGACTATTGCGTTTCTAATACATTAGATTGTTTTCTCAGCCACTTTTTCACTTGTTGACAAGTGGAACAACCCTTTGAAGATGGTAATTGCACCCACATGTCCTTTGTCTTCCATGGGGGAAAACAGGCCACTCTTTGTAGTCAGTGCCTTCTTCCTACCTATAAACTTTAGCCCTTGGATTCAAGATCTTGAGTTTCTTTGACTCTTTTTCTCTAAAATAACCTACCTTTTCAATTCTGCCAAAATCTTCTCCTTACATGTTCCCAAGGATACTTGTCCTGAAGTTACCTCCAGAACCTTGAACTTCCATGTAGCTTCTCAGGCTGAAGGGAACAGAAGCCTCTTGCTGAGTTTTGTAAAATGCAGCATCCAGGCTGCACCTGGGAGGGCCCATCACTCAGTCTTCCAAGAGTCTGCCATCTGTGTGTTCAGCAAAAGGTATCATGTGGTTTTAGATAGATTTTGAGAAGCTCACATTTTGTTTTCAACCATGCAGATTCAAATTTTCAATGATGTTTTGTTTTTGTGGATGAAATCGTTCCTCCAGTTCTAAAATACTGGTTAAATAGATACAGATATGTGGAAGATGCTAACTTTACTATTTTAAAAATATTTTTAGAGCAATGAGCATTCACCTCATATCAGTGTGACTCTTCCCTCACTTTCCCACCTGGAAGAGGAAAGAATTAAGATCTATTCAAAGGCAAGAGAGTCCCTTCAGGAGTGTTCATCTGGGAAGTGTCTCAGGGAACAGTTCTGGTGCACATAGCTCACTGGCCATGTCTGACATCTTTCAGGATTCTGTGTTTCTTTTAACACCCAGACTTCAGTTTGCTTGTGTCATGCCCTATGCCTTCTGTGTCAAAGAAGGGGTTCTAGTGCATGTCAGGGTTACATTTCATTGCAAGGAGAAAACCAGGACAGCTCAGCAGCTGCTGGAGCATATGCAAGATGTCTAGAGATGATGACCTTGAGTCATAAGATTTGCAAAAGCTTTGGTCGATTGGAAAAGAAACTTAGGCCACATTTCAGGCTGCTTTTGTTGGTTGACACATAGCTGTGCAGCAGTCCCTTTGAGAGGATGTACACTTCTTAACAGAACCCTTCACTATTCATAGAGGGTGAGACAGCTACTTTCTAAAGTTATTCAAGAGCATTCATTAATCCTTTACCACACACTAGGCAGTAAAGGCACAGAGAATAAGAAGAAATATTCTTGGCCATCAATAAACAAACCGAGGTTGGATAACGTCCTACTTGGATACATGGGGCAGGTTGCTGAGGAGAATCTGTGGACTACATGTGAAGAGAACATATCCCAAGTGGTATCCTGAAAGAAGAGGCATTTAAACTGAGAGGTCGTTTATTTGTTTGATCATTTTTGGTTGTTGTTGATAGTGGTTATGGGGTTGTATCCCTTTGCGTAGATACAGTTTCACAGTTGCCATTTGGGGGCCAGAGGATAATAACTCAGGTGTTGATCCTAGCTTTGTACCTAGTTTGTGGAGTTTCTTTGTTGTTGTTTATTGTAAATGTCAGGTAAGCCAGACCACAAGCTTCTAGGGTTTTCCTGTCTCTGCCTCCCATCTCACCATCAGAGTGCTGGCATAACAGACACACTACTGTACCCAGCTGTACATCTGTTTTAGAGATTCGAACTCATATCCTCACACTTGCATGGTAAGCTCTTTACTCATTGAGCCTCTCATTGGCACAAATAGAAAATATCCAAAAAGATTGGGTGCAGGAACTCCAGAAGCTGACATTACAAGAAAACACTTTGTGTCCACATGGAGGCTAAAAGAACAGGCTCTATTTAAAATGCAAATTAGTTTCCAAGACCAGAGAATAGAAGTTACAGCAAGTGGACATCATGTGATTATGCAATGAAGTCAGTCATTCTTCCGTAGGATATGAAGAGTCTTTGAAGCATATGACATAAAGGATAAGTGTGATGGAGTTTGAGTTTATTCATTGGATTCACCAAACATTTGTTGAGAACCAACCCTGTGGTCAGCATTGTGCCAGTCTTGGCACTGCGAGCATAATACCAAAGAAGACAGAATGATTCTAAGCCAAACGGAACTTAAATTCTGATGAAAAAGGAATAAACAAGTGAACTTCTAAATTAACAGAAGAGGATAAGAGAATCTACATTGTTATAAACCCTAAGAGGAAAATTAAAACATGTGTGGGGATAGCAGATTAGAGGTAGCGCCCTTCTAAAAATGCTTAGGATGAATTCCTCTCAGGAATTCCTCAGTAGCATTGACAAGGAGCAAATGAGGACTGGGTTTATTCAGTCATTCATTTACTTCAGTTAATACATTTTACATTCCAACCCTCAAGGGATTTTGGAGGACTGGGTTAGTCATGTTGCACACAGAGGGAAGAAGGAAAGGAAGAAGGTGAACCTTGACCTTAGTGAGTGGCAAGAATACTTGGTGGACAGGTGAGGGTCAGGCGAGCATGTGACAGACAGGTGTGAGTGTCTGGACTCTCAGCCGGTGGCCAGGTGAGCAGCAAGAACACATGGTGGGAACTTAAGAGAAGAAGAGAGATGGGTAGACAGGTGACTTGAGGAGTATACCTAGGCTTTCTGTCGTAGTGACAGAAACCAATGAAGCTTAGCTGAAGATTGACCCTTGCTGATTGGAATGTCAGAGGCAGTAAGCATAGCACACCAGTAACATGGACATTCTGAATGGAAGGAAAGTTCTATAAATAAAGGAAATACACACACACACAACACACACACTTTTTTGGGTTTTCATTTTTGTCATTTATTTTATAGGGAAATTCAAATGTTTCCTTTGAAAAATGGCTATATAAGTCTACTTAAAGGAACTGGCAACCCAAGAGAAAAATGCAACACTCCTATTTAAAAATAATCATTTTTTTCATTAAATGAGAGCTTTCATATTAAAGACTTGAAGACCAAGGATAACTATGCAGTTTATGCTTAATTTTGAGAAACCCTAGACAGCTGTGTGGAAATGATTGGCAAGTGTAGTCTAATAGTAAAAGACTGGAAGAAACCCTGCAAGGCCTGTGTATTCAGACGTGCCTTAGCCTGCCTGGACACTATTCCTTCCTTCTAGGATGGACAGAATCCTTCCTGAAATAGAAAATATGATCCTGAAAGGGATGGGCTAAGTGTCAAATGGAGCAAAGGTTGGGCCAGCATCCCTAGGGTTCTCTGCTCCAAGTCTTCACAGGGTGGGGGGCAATAAGGCCGATGCTATGAAGCAATGCCCTGAGCTACTTTAACCTCTCGGAAGCATTGAAAGCAGGTGGGTCCCCCAGCCCTTCACCCCTACTTCCTTATCCTATGAACTGAGACATTGAGATCAGAGCAAGAGGAAAGAAGATCTGACTCCTTCTAAACAGTCTTGCTTTCCATGTTTTCTTCAGGTACAGTTGTCTGGGTTCATCTTTTTTTTACACCGTCCACCCTGTCAAGATGCCTGTGTCACACACACATACACACACACACACACACACACACACACACACACACACACACACACTACTTGCAACCATCGTTAACAATGCAAACAGGAAGCACAAGATAAGATGAAGTGTTTGGGGTAAGACAGCAGCAGCAAAGTGCTGTTACAATCAGCGCACCCAAGTTCCATTTGTAATGTATTGTTTCTTCAAATTAGCAGCTTGATCTGACAGAGCTATGAGGGTTTTGGAAAGCTTCTCTATCAATGTCAAAATCAAAGATAGAGGGCGGGGAGAAGGCTGAGTTTAGCAGGGTGGCATTTTAGATGTGGATTTATCCAAATGAAGCGCACATTTGCTTTTCCTGTCTGTCTTTGTAAGTCTTTGTTCTTACAGTACTTTGAAGTCTATTGGGGTTGGTAGTTTTAACAAAAGTCCCATGGAGAAGTCTTCTGGTAGGTAGACATACGAAATTTGAGGTTTGGAGCTTATTACGCGATGTGGAAAAAAGCAGAGAATGGAATTTATAAGTCAAAATCTGCCACAAGGTAGTGCGGAAATTTGGGGAATCAAATTAGTAATAAATCCCAATCCTTCCTCTTTGGACAGTGGGTCATTCTGCCTTTCTGGCCCTCAAGTTTATTACCTGCAATAAAGAAAGGCAAAGACTGTCTACTGGCCAGGCCCTGACCTGTGTGGACATCATTTAGCATTCAGGAGGTAAGCAATTATGAGTCCAGTTTTACAAGAGACCCAAGTTCCCCAAGTCAGTCCAATTTTTAAAACTGGGCTTCTCCATGATGTACCATCTTCTATTTATTTAACAAAAAAAAAAATCTACTTTTTCAAAGTTTATTTGTTTTCACTATAACCAACTCCAAAAGCACATTCAAATGTGTTTTATCACACAGGTGACCATGCAGAAGACTTTTAAGCTCACTGGTTTCTATTGCAGAGCCAACTGACTTTATGGGAAATTGCACTAATATGTCCCTTGACTGCCTCTTTTGTTAAATTCAAAAGCTTCCAGGGGAGAATGTTCAAGAACTATTTGCATCCACTTACTTGGTATATTAGTTATTCATGGCTTCATGAACAAATTATTCCAAACGTTGGTGGCTAAAAACAACATAATTACCTAACATCTTTGTATGTCTGATGTTCAGAGGTTTCAGTCTACTATTGGCTGAAGTCAAGGTATGGACCATGGCTGTATTCATCTATTGCTTCCTTCCCTAGGGTAGGATATGCCCCAAAGTGTACTGTCCTGGGCTACTGGCAAAATTCAGTTCCTCTGGGGCTTCTTGACTGGAGGCATCCCTCAATCCTTGCCATGTACGTCTCTCCATGGAGCAGTTGGCAACATGGCAGTGTGATTCATAAGACTAAACAAACAAGTAGAGCCAGAGAGCATGAGTGTTACCAAGATGGATGTTCTATTGCTGTGAAGAGATCATCACCACAGCAATAAAGGAAAACACTTAATTGAGATAGCTTACTGTTCAGAGGTTTTGTCCATTATTGTCATGGTGAGAAGCATAGCAGCATGCATGCAGACATGGTATTAGAGAAGGAGCTGAGAGTTCTACATCTGGAGCCTCAGGCAGCAGGAAGAGGAAGAGACTGGGCCTGGCTTGGGCTTCTGAACCCTCAAAGCCTGCCCCAGTGACACACTTCCTTCAACAAGACCACATCTCCTAATGATGTCACTCCCTCTGGACCTGTGAGGGTCATTTTCATTCAAACCACCATAGTCTTCTTGAGACCAAATCTCAGAAATGATATCATGGCCTCTGTTGTAGTTAGGATTTCTATTGCTGAGAAAAAAGAACTATGATCAAAAGCAACTTCAGGAAGAAAGGGTTAACTTCAGCTTACAATTCTCAGGTCACACTCTGTCACCAAGGGAAGCCAGGGCAAGAATTCAAGGAAGAAAGCTACAGGCAGGAATTGAAGCAGAGGTCTTGAAGGAGTGCTACTTCTGATTCATCCCTCAGGGTTTGCTCAACCTACTTTTTATATGTCTCAGGACCACAGCCTCAGGACCACAGCCACCAGTGAGCTGGGCCTTCTCACTAGTCAAGAAAATGCACTACAGGTTTGCTTACAGGCAAATCTTTTGGAGGCATTTTCTCAATTTAGAATCCCACTTCAAATGACCCTAGCTTGTATCACGTTGGCATAAAACTAACTAAAACATCCCTTCATCTATCTACTTGCTATTCATTAGAAGCAAGTATCTAGGTCCAGCGTACATTCAAAGGAGTAAATCAGAAAGTCATAAGCAGCATGAATCATAAGGCATCTGCCTTCAAGCTGCTTACTATGCTTAGTATGCCAAGCATTGTGAAAGTTAAAAAAAACTAGACACACACACAGACACACACATGCACGCACAATCACAGTGGAGAAACTGTCATTCCTAACTCCAAATTTAGAGTTTACAAAAGCAAAACTGTTTTCATTCATTAAGCCAATAGTAAAGTTTTATTCATACCAACAAATTCACAGTAACAAAATGTCTTCTGCCTGTTTGCATCGCTATAAGAATTTATGGGATGAGAGAGATGGATGGAACGTCTGTTTTTAAAAACTGAGTAAACTGTGGGATTGTCACAGACACCACTGAAAATCAGGGAAATGGCCTTAAGTTGCAGAAAAGGTTTCTTATATTTCCTCATGTGTCAAACAGTCAGAGTAATCCCATTCTGAATACTCAGAAGTGTATTGGCAGAGTCAAACGGTTTAGGACGGGTTAACTTTTAAAATAATGAGATGCTATTCAGTTTAGACATTTTTTAATGTTTACCCAGCATGTAACTCCATCAGACTTCTCACTCATGAAGTAATTGTATTCTCTGAAGTGTTTGAAGGTGAAAACTGGCAGCAATGTAATGGTTGTTCCTGAAATGTCAATATTTCACATATTGTGAGACAGGAACATTTGGCTGAAAATAATTGAAAAATTAAAAATCATGAATGTAAAAATTTCTGAAGAATTTGAGGCTATTCCCATTAGATTGTGCCAGGAGTCCAACCAAAATTGTCTTGAACCAATTATTGTCTTCTCAAACATAGCGAGTGCTGGAGTCTCAGAAGAGGTCCATGATGCAGGTTAGCAGACAAAGGATGAATAGTATCAGCAAAGATCACGGCCCTAGCGACAATGGAAGAGAACATTTTCTCTGGGTGATCGATCATCTGAGCAGCAGTTGCTAGCAAGAAGGACATGGGTGGAGCCTGAAGAGAGACTTTATAGGTGCGTGAGAGATCCCTCCAGCGAGGTTCAGCCATAACGGAATGAGGTTCAGGGGAAATGGAAAGTGTAGACATGGGCAAGTAAGTGAGCTTTAAGGAGCTTCCTTCTAATCATTTAACTGTAAAAAATCTATGTAGGCTGGAGTATCATGGTACATACAATGCTAACACTTGAGAGGCTGAGGGAGGATGCTAAGTTCAAGTCCAGACTGATATCTTATATCTTATCTCTGTTGCCTACTTTCACCATACATGTATTGTGTGTGTGTGTGTGTATATATATATAATATATATATATATATATATACATTATAAATATATATGAATATATATATTCATTAAATATATCATGTATAATCACACACACACACATATATATATAATATATGTAATCATATATACGATGCATTAAAAAGTGCATCTTTTTCCAAGTAAAACTTTATTATGCATATCTCATGATTTAGATAAATGTCTACAAAAGGCCTATATGGTCTTAATATACTGAACTCAGGGTGACACTATTGGGAGGTGTTGTGGACCTGAGGAGGAAGGGCTGGAAGGGAGGTCTTTCAGTCACTGGGGATGTGTTCCCAAGAGAAATCACAGGACCTTGGCCTCTCCCTCTTTCTCTTCTGCCCTTTGGCCATAAGGTAGCAATTGACTCCGCCACATGCTTCCTGTTAGTGCCATCTGTCATGCCCACCAGACACCTGAAGCAACAGGACTACTGATAAGACTCTAGAATCTCCAAAACCAAGAGTCAAAAACCAACCTCTTCTCTTAATACAATTAACTCAGATATTCTGTTATTGTGACAAAAAGCAACAAAGCATAACTGTAAAGTTTCCCTGCAGTATAAAGGTGACATGGCATAAATGACTAAAAAACTTAAAATATATTTTCAAAATAAACATGGTGGAGAAATCTGTGGAAGCAAATGTCTAGATGTTTCAAGCGCTTTAGTATTTTAATGCTAGAAGTAATGTCTGCCTTACAAATTTATAACTTACACACTTTGAATCCTGGAACTTTTACTAGTGTGTTTAAAAATCCTCACGTTTAGTGGCTCCTAACAAGCTAAAATTACTATGCATATTTCAAATAAAACCTTTATAAACTTAGTGGAAAGCATCGATGAAAGTATGCCATGAGTTATGTAGGAGCAGACAGTGCTATTGATTGACAATACTATTGATTCACTGATTTCTTTGGTTTGGCACATTTTTCTTCTCTGTCTCTGTTAATCATGTGGCTGAGTTCCTCTATCTGACACATTCTTAAGATAGTTGGAATGTCGCTCTTTCATCAAAGGTGAAAGGCCAAATTTCAACTCCATGCAGACTTGGCTATTTCTGACAGTGTCTTCTTCCTTGGCAACAGAGCGCGCTGAGCTCCTGAATGAGACCATTGTTTGTTTAGTTAATAAAATTAAGTTTGCAGCTATTCACAGGATGCGTCATGATTCTGAGAAGCATTAGAACAAAAGAGTTCTCCTGTGCCAATCCCCAGGTATATGTAGATTGATATTAATTCAGGCTTAGTAGTAGTAAATCTTCTACTTTAGGAGATTTCATATTCTAATAATTACTACCAAAGTATTACTTGTTCAATAGATTAATAATAATATAAAATCTTGTGATCACAAATATTAATTTATAAAAATTAAGGTTCACCCGCAACTGTCACTCCATAGCCTCTCTGCTGAGAAACAGAAGATTTGGGAAACTTCGTCACTAATGGATCCATCCAAACTGATGCTATTGAGCAATTCATTTTGGTAATAGCTTTTAAAGGGGTGGGGTGGGGGAGCCAATCCCCTACCTACTGAGTGTTCCTCTCATTGGGTGGGTATAGTTACCTATTTATTTGCTAGTTAGACCATGCCCATAGCCAAATGAACAGGACGGACTCGTGTGCCACACAGGAAAACAGATTTTGGGTTTTCATCCCGCTGCAGTTGCACTTTTTGCCTTTGCTACTTTTCTTGACTTTTATTTTCAATCCGTGCATAGCAACTCCTTAATTAACATTTTAGATGAGAACGTCAAAGCCACCGAGATGGCAGGCTGCTACTATTCTTGGTCTTGCTGACACTTTCCCGTGGCAAGAATGACAGTCACAGCTGCAGTCATTCTAAGGAATCTGCCTGGAATTAGCATGAGAGCTGGGTCAACAAAGCTTCCTTCCTATGTTTACGTATTTATTTATTTACTTTTAAAGCTGTTTAGATTGTCCTGGATGGTTGAGTCCCAACTGAAAACCTCTCTGTGGACAGGGTTGAGTTTGAGTCTCTTTTGAAGGGCCATAGCTCATGTGAAAAAAAAAAAATCCTAGCTCAAGCTGCGTCTCTCAGCATGTTTTCAGTCTCCATGTCATGGCATTGTGAAAGACAGACGTGGGAAAGATGTTCTCTGCCGACAAGTGGTGTGCAAGCTTATCAGTTTACTCAAGCTTTCCCAAAGGTTCAGTGTTCACTACGCTGTCCACATCTGCTGCGTCAAACAGCAGCACCTAGTTCAGTTTTCTAAGGGAAATCATTTATTAGACGTTACGTACGCTGAGCACATCAACAGCGAAGTCACCCAAGCCAGTCAACAGACACACGAGGCAGAGTGAACTGATAGTCTTCTTTCTAAAGAGCACATCTGATAAAATCAGGTGGAAGCCCTTGATGTCTGTCTGTCCTGTCTTCTTTGCTTCACCTTGCCTGTGGAGATAGATGCAGTCGGCCATGCAGTGGTCATGGCCTGCAGCCGTTGACTTACAACCTGTTGGAGCCCAGTGTATGTCCTGAATGTTTCTAGTGACTCAGAAGCAGTGCAGATCTCCATTATGAATGGAGTGCTAAGTGAAGAGGAGACTCAACAGGGTTCATCTCAGCTCTTGCCCAGCAGATTATATCCTCCTCTGTGGTGTGGAACTGATTTTATTCTCTGTCCACCCCTGCACTGGCTGGCTGTTCCTCCAGAGTCTTCTTTCCCTCTTGTGTGGATCAGCCTCTAGCCTTCTAACTGGGTATGGGCTTGGTAACTTCTTCCTGGTTCAACCCCACAGTGATATTCCTAAGTACTCCATAAACTCTCTTGCACACTCCCAGAGCAGGGGTCACCAGCCCGCCAAAGTGGAGCTTCACAAGTCAAGGCCAGCAACTGAAATCCTTGAGAAAAGAGGACGGATTCCCCTTACTTTACGGAGAGAATTCAGGAATAACAGTGGTGACTTGGCAAGAGTTTTGATGTAGGAAGCATGGCATCAAAGAGTAAGAAAGAGAAACTTGCGGTACTCTTATAGCCTGCCCCTGGAAGTGGATTTTCTGAAGGGATGAGAGTCAGTGGAAAGTGAACAAACTTTAAACTGCCCAAGGAACAAGAGGCAAGTAGATGTCCTGGGTCCTGGGTCCTGGTAAGCTTTCCATACACAGAGCACTCCCTATGCCGAAATGAATATAGCATCCGAAAGCAAGACAGTGGACCATGCCCTGCATTAGAAAATCCGCTGTGCAGCAGTGGACTGATGTTGGGGGATAGAAAGAACACAGCTTCTAAGATCAGATTTTAATAAGATCTATGGCAAGATACAGAAATAGGAATTTATAAACAAACTGATATGAGCAGCTTTAAGGTGTGTGATCACTGCGGTCAGAGAGAACTCTTGCCGGGACGCAGGTAGAATCATTTTGAGCACATGAGAGCAGTCTACATCCCTGCAGGCTAGCTAGCCTAGCTCCTGAGGTACTCTGTAGGCATCCATCCTCCGTCCAACATCCAGGAGTTTTGTGTGCTAGTTGTGTTTAAGGAAAAACTGTAACCCCAGTGTTCTGGCAGCTGAGGCTGAAAGGCTGAGAGCTTGAGGATAGCCTAGGCTACAGAGTGAGTGATACACTGTCTCAAAACTAAAATCTAAATTTTTTAAAAGTATGAATTAAATGTAAAAATCGGTCTAACTGTAGATGGGCTTCCGGAGAAGCGTCATGCTCACGGATGGCTCCACGATCCCGAGACTTCTGTGTATACCCTGTGAACAACCCATTTTTATGAGATTCTTTCTTCTCCTTCCTGTGTTGCCTGAACCTTTAGGACATGGGTTCTGGACTGGGAAGGACTACAGTTGGAAGAAATGCACTTTTTGCACCCTGAAGCTTCTCTGGGTCCATCCACCTCTTGGACCTGGGGACCTCCCAAGACTTTGCTGTTGGCTGCTGGAGATTCTCATCTGTCTTCTCTGCTTGGTTGTACACTCACTGCTGGCTAATGGGAGCAGGCTGTGGCGTGGGAGCAGAGATGAGGGTTGCTACAGTGTTATGGAGACTCAAGGCAAGGCAGACTCTAGCTAGCTTTGACAGCAACGAGGCTGTTGAAGAGCATGTGGGGCTCTGTAGAGAGCTGGGCTGTGGCTTATTACCGTGGACAATGACTTCATTCATTCTGATTTCTTGTTCTCAAAACTGCCTGTGAATGCAGACTTGCCTGGAATTTTGAAGTGCGTAGATTATTAAGGTAGGGAGGAGAGAATGTGGGTGTTAGAAGTCTGAGACCACGCCCAGGTGGCTGCCTAGGATACTGGCTCTGTAGAGTATTCTAGAAGTCCCTGGCAGAGCACAGCCTCCAACAGAATTCTCCTCTGCCCTGAGACTGCCCATCTTCTCTTTCCAGGTTGTCTCAGCAGAACTGTCTTGTCTGTCCTCACCAGCTCCTTTGTAATCTGTCAGGGACCCACCTGTGGCTTTAATGTGGGCTTGCCTGAGCTCCACCCTCCTACACCCCCGTGGTTATCAGTCCCCACCCTGATGTTATCATCTGCAGGAAATCAAAACACCATGTGTGTGAGTATAAAATTCTGTCATTTATTTGTGCTGCAGACTTCAGGAAGAGGAGAGAGAGAAAAAAAAAAATCACAGCTCCCTTTTATTTAAAAAAAGAAAAGGGGGGGGGGGCACAGTGTTTAATCCTTAGCGACCTAAAGTCAGCTTTACTAACAGCCAGGAAATGCCTGACCCTCGGTCCGCTCTGCTGTCAGAACTCCGAACATTTTAAAAATGGAAATAAAAAAATAAATTACCTCTTCTTGTGTTAAAAAGTTAAGTTGAATTGCCCGTTGCCATGGAGATGGCTTCCTGTTTACCACACTGGTCGCCCAGCTGTTGAAGACCAGCCACCCAGCCAATGAGAAAACAGCATTTAGCTTCCCTTATTCCATTAGTGCTTCAAGTAGTGAGTCAATACAACCTGTAATTTCCCAGTCGGTAAAATTTGATAAATTGTGTTTTCGTATATATTAGTGGTTTTACATTTAACAAAATCCATCATATGGAATTACCACTATGGTTAAAAGCATTATTTTATATTTTGAGAGGTAGGGGCGTCCCTATGTTCAAAACGCCCAACTTGTGCCTTTTAAAATCCTGGTGTTATATTTCTGGTACTTCAGACAGCCTCCTGCAATAAAGAACTGTCCTGTTTCCTCTTCACTGGTAAAGAAAGCTGCACTGTTACCCAATCATGATATAAAATATCCTTAATAACAAGGTCAAGACTCTGGCTTTCATTTCCACTAAGTACCAATCCCCAAAGACCCCAGAATTCCAAAGTACACTACTTCATGTGTGATAATAAATAAAATCATTTGAAAACTGAGAAGTTTTTTATTTTTCTCCCACCTGCATGTAAAAATCATCTCAAGCTACCTAATGAGTCGTAGGAGATGGTACCACAGATCTCAGTAACTCAATCGTTTGAAGAAGAAAGGTAGGAGACTTGGTGAAAGTGCCAAGCACCTTGGAATACAAAGTATGGAGATAAAGAAGAAAGTGAACTGTGTGCTTTCTCTTGACATTTAACCAGGAGGAAGCAGCTCAAAGCAGTTTGGTGGAAGGCTTCAAAAGAGCTCTCATGTTAAACAGATGGTGGGCGGCTAACCACAGCTCAGGGAGGTTTCTCCTCACCTGAGAAGAAGCCCAAAGCTTCCCCAGTGTACCCTCTCACCTTTCCCACAGTCTACCTGCCCGGACCTTTTGGGTCTGATCTTCTTGTCCCTTTCCTGCCAGCTCTCTGTCCCTCTCAGAAACCTTTGTGCAACACCAATGGCTTTAAAATATAACTATGCCATGAAGTGGTGGCACCTTGTAGGAGACTATGCTGTGTACTTTACCCTAAACAATTAAGGTAGCTGTGGTAATTTTAGCATTGGATAAGCTTATCTTAGTGGAACCCTGGCAATATCAAACCCTGACAAGAAGGTTTCCTGGGGGAGGTTTTGAGACAA
This sequence comes from Mastomys natalensis, assembly GCA_021653895.1. NCBI lineage: Eukaryota > Metazoa > Chordata > Mammalia > Rodentia > Muridae > Mastomys > Mastomys natalensis. The sequence goes on along the minus strand of JAJTUV010000163.1, from coordinate 665,997 downwards.
TGTTTTTTAGCCCTGTCCTGGAACTCACTCTGTAGACCAGGCTGGCCTTGAACTTAGAGATCCACCTGCCTCCTGAATGCTGGAACTAAAGGTGTGTACCCCACAGTCCCACTGCAAGAAGATTCTTATATAAAATGGTGTAGTGTTTGTGTATAGCCTAAGTCCATCCTCCTGTATACTTCAGATTAATCTAGACAGCATAATACCCAACACATTGCAAGCATGGTGAGTAGTAGGAAATGCTTAGAGAATCGTGACAAGACAAAAGGTCTGAATGTAACTCTAGTGGTGTGACATCTTTTCAGTAAGTCTGGAATTTAGTCTGAAAGCCGTCCAGTGAGAGATGGGAAGAACAATACAGAGTTCAGGCAAAAGTGAATTGTTTGTGCATCCTTGTTGGGGCTGACCTATGTCCTAAGTCAATTCTATCGATGATACTTGTGCATTTATCAGAAATACTCCCTTCTCCCTCGAGAGACTTTGTATCTGAAACACAGATATATTTTTTAAAATTCACGATTTGAAGTATTGTCAAATGACCCTCAGAATTCTGCTACGTATTTTCCAGTTCATTGTCCAATACCAACCCCACTTGTCGAATGGGAAAGGTTGGCATTTTTGTCATTATTCATTGTGGGAGGAAGGGTTCAACTTTGCTTGGCAGGAGGTGATAGTTTGGTTTCTGTCATCTAAGAGGATAGAGGGGAAAGGTAGAGGGCAGGCGAGCCTATGGGATGGCTGCTCGTGTCCTTGGTGTTGAGGCTAGACAGCGGAATGGACATTGGCTGTGAATTAGTGAAGAGATGCGTCTAGAAGCACCAGAAAGTTGCAGCTGCCTTCTGCAAGCAATGACGACACGCGTACTGGAATCAAGAGTCCTGCCTTGCTTCCAGTCTAAAGTGGGGACACAGTGATGCCTCAAGAATTAGAATTATTGTCATTATTTCACACAAATGCTTCTACTTCTGTTTGCTTTGATTCTTGGCTTTGGTCAGAGTATTTGGGACGCCTCTCTTTAAACAGCTTACATTATCTTTGTCAGCTTGTTACATAAAAAGGCATGAAAGGTTGTGAACTTCTGCCTCCTGCAAGAGGAAGAAGGAGCTGAAGGAGGTGGCACACAGTGTACTCCTCCTGTCTGACACATGTCGGGCAGCAGTAGGTGCTGTTCACAGAGACACCATCTGCCTGCCTCTAGAGAGACAGGTACAAAGTAAGAGGTTTGCATGACAGCTCATTTTCTTAGTCTCTAAGCTAAGTGGTCAAACATTTCTATTCTGGAGAAGAAAGAAAAAATAGGAAAAGATAAATGCACACATTTTTTTCCCCTTCTTGTGTCTGGGTTTGACATTAGTCATCCGTTCTGAGGAACTCTGGGGCAACCATGATGTGTTTGGAATGCTGGATGTTGGGTTTAATCTGACTTGCAGAAGGTTTTAGTGCTGTAGTTTGGAACAGGTTCACCAGGCATGAGGTTTATGCATGGGGAAAGGGAGCTAGCTATAGGTATGTAAAGTTGGAAGCTATGTGAGTGACAAGAGCATCCGGGGGTGTGGTTGTGCTTGAGCAGTACTGAGTGCAATGAGGGCCACAGCTGTCAGAGCCTGGGCCACCTCACTGCTGTCACCATCACTAGCTCCTAACTCTTCCAAGGTCTTATGCTGGTATTCTGACCCCAGGCAACAACACTGGGAGACTAGGGTCTGGAAATTGTTCAAGATCTCTCCCAGGAACTCTGCTCCTTCATGCAACTCTCTCTCATTTTAGGGTTACCACCCAACCCTATACACTATAAATATGTGCAATGCTAAGCTGCTTATAATGAAATACAAAGAGCCAGGCATGGTTGCTCAGGTCTGTAATTCCAGCTGAGGATTGCAAGTCTGAGGCAAGCTTGTGTGACATTATAGGTTTCAGCTCAGGCTCTTCGGCAGGCAAGATCCTGTCTTAAACAAAATGAGAAAAACTCTTTATTCAATAGGATTTTAATGTGTAATTAATATCTCAGAATCAAATTACTTTGCATTATGTGTTCTCCTCTCAAGCCTTCCAGACATGGTATGTGTTTAGTAGACCTTAGACCCATTTCAAGTGGCTGTTATCCACAGGTGGCAGTGGCTGCACACTGTACAGCAACTGCTCGATCTGACCTCCTTCTGTGTGATTGATGCTTTGTCCCTAGGGTCTCCGCTCATGCTTTCCCTTCTGTGACTGCCCCCAGAAATCTCTGGTAACTCACCTACCAATCAGCTCCAAGACTGATTCTTGTCCATTTTGAACTTCCTTTCCTAGCTCTGCCTCTAGGGGGCAGCTCCAAAAGGTGTCCCAGGGAGCCCTCTAGTGACTGCTCTCAGAATGACAGGACTTTGCAAAAACAATTCTGGAAAAAATAGAAATAAATTCAATTAAACAAATGAGGCATCAAAGTCACACTCCAGGGACACTGAGTCTTTGATCACTGGGCACTTCTTTCCATCATTTCTGTAGCAGAATGCAAGCCAGGGAACTGGCCCCTAAGTTAGCTATGCTTTAAGGAGGTTTTCCAGTAGAGCATCCATCATACCCCTATGCCACTGGCAAAATTCATCTTTCTAGAAAGCAGCTAAGGCTCTGCTTCTCTTGTTTACTTGCCAAAGCCCTCAGGGCCTCACAGACCTACATTTGTTCACCATTAATCTATTTTAACCTTTCTTCTTGGAGCTCATAGGCACAGGGAGCTGACACATCTCAGGACCAGGAGACTTAGTCTATCAGTGGACCTAGATTTGGAATACCAGTGAGTCAAGGGTGGTAAGATTGACTCACTCAATCAATGCATGAAGGTCCCTGGACCAAGGGAAGGGGACCAATCAGGTTCCAGAAAAAGTTTTATGAAAGCTTCTGAGCAAGAACTCTCCTCTGTCTACATTGTGATTGGTAGAGGATGCTCTATTCTCTCTCCCTTGGAGCATGGTAGGTACATATGAAGTCGAAACTCCAGTGGCCATTTATGCCATCAAGAAGAGACTGCATCTGGCGCCCGAAGAGGAACGAAGCCTTCACAGAGGCATGGGAGCGTCCTGGGAAACTCTACAGAATCCAGCGGGACTACAGTTGAAGCTGATTCTGCACTTCCGGGTACATGGTCAATAAATGACCCAGGGCATAGGAAGTCTGGAAAGATAAGAGTGACTTGGAAGATGACTACCTTTTATGAATGAAGCATCCAGAAACTTCTCTGAATAATCTACAGTATTGGTAACAGATGAAAAATAAAAACCTCATGAAATCATTTTTGTGCAAAAGCACACACATGTACATGCACACTCATGCACACATGCATACACATGCACGGACACACACATGCACATTACACACGCACACCACACACACACACACCGTTGGGTATGGTGACTATGCCTCATGCCCTTAAGTCAATATTGATAGGCTGGTTTATATAAACTTGGCGGCTGAGGTGGGTATTACCAGGTACCTGTCTCTCTCTTAGGATGAGGGACACAGATTTTGTCTGACATTAAGTTAGAAACATTGTTTTAAAAAGTAAGATCCCAGAACTTTACAGACTGAGATTTGCACTCAAAATAAAGGGAAATGACAGTACTGGAAAAACACATCTTGGGGATCTTTGTGTGGGAAGGGTTCTCTGGCCACTGGTGCAGTTGATCTGTTTAGTAGTTCATAATCTTATTTGGGACCAGTGGAAAGGGGATGTGACAAAGCCATGAGACCCACCACACAGGCTGCAAGCCTCACAGCAGGCAGTCAGCCCCTCCCCCTTCTCCCAACTGCACCTTAGAATTTTAAATTGTAAGGGAAATGGGGACAAGTAGCTCACCACAGGTTTATTTATAGACAGAAAGGCAGTTGCTTAGCCCTGACCTAACATGGTCATGATATGTAGCCCAGGCTACCCTAGAACTCTTGTTCTGCCTGTGTGAGCCTTGCAGATGCTGGTGGTGTGTGTATCAGCCTGGCTCAGGCCTCCCTCCTTTCTCATGATCTACAGGACTCCACCCAAGCCCTGGGGCTTGCTGCCTAGGCTAGGCTGGTTGGTCACGGAGCCCAGGATGCCTGTCTCCACTTCAACAGCACTGAATTAGAAGCGTGTGCCTCCACGCCTGACTTTTTACATGGATTCGAGAATCTGAACTCAGGTCCTCATGACTGCAGGATCCTTACTGACTGAATCATCTCCCCAGCTCTTGTATTTGTCACAATTACCAAGGACAAGTGGGGGGACTGGAAGAGGGAACAGAACAGACAAGTGATCACCCAGACTTGGGTTCAATTTTAGTCTCTATCATGTACTAGTGTAACCTTTGTTAAGTCATTTACATGCTTTAGTTGTCAGTTATTTTATGTAGAGAATGTGGTAACACATATGACACATGTGTAATAACCCAGTTGACACATGGTCTATGGGCTCTAGGCTCATTACCACCTCACAGTGAATGCTTCTGATAAAATATGATTCTGGAGAGATAGTGTCCTCACAATTGGCAAATATATACTTGGTTGACTGATTGGATTTGTCTGTGGCAATGCTGACTACCCAAAGGACACAACTATGCAAACTTTGACTTTGTAGGATTGGATCTCCACTGCAATAAAAATAACTTTTTAGCTTCATTTGTATCCAAAATTTCAACATTAAAAACTCCTACTTATAATATGAAAAAAGTGGTTCATACAATTAAGTAGACATATTTCTCCCAGTCCTCTCCAGAAGCACGATGGCCATGGTAGGTTAGAGGCAGCCTGTCAGTGAGCGGTGCACTCACTCAGGGTACCATTCCCCTCAGAGGCACTGTTTGTTTGGCTATTTGGGTAGACATGGACAAGCCTCCCCCAAATGTCAGCATGCAGTACATGGTGTTGAGTACTCTCTGATTCTCCACTCTTCTGCTTGGATGTTTCCTTGAATGCTCTTCCAGCTGCAGAATTGGCTCCTGTCACTCAGTACATTAAAACAGTAGGATCGGGGTGAACTATTACAGTTGCCTTCTCTGACCAAGAACTCAGGAGACACTGCAGGGAAATGGGGTGAGCTTAGAGCCTCCTTGGACTAAAAAAAGACATCAAATAATTACATATTTTATATGAATACTTTCTAGACCTTGTAAAATCTGAATATTATAAAGCAACTAGTTATTGTTGTTAAGTAGAAAAGAGCCCTTTGCTTTCCACCCAATCTGCACACCACCTCCAGAGTTGTGAATGTCTCCAACAACAGGAATTAACAAACACACAAAGATAAAAGTAAACAGAAATACTCATACTCAGAGCAGAGGTATCAGGGTTGCTTCAGACAAAGTCAATAATAGTGTGTGTGTGTGTGTGTGTGTGTGTGTGTGTGTGTGTGTTTAAAAGGGTCGTTGCAGAAAAAAATAATGTTTTTCCCCAAAGGTATTTTTGAAAACACCCATTTATTTGAGAGCATTTTGTTATGATAGACTAGAATGGTTGAGATGTATTCTGCTTTCCTGGAACAACCTGCAAGCTAAAGAGAAAGGGATACGCTGACCCAGTGGTATTTGGAGCTAGACAAATGTTACAAATATTTTTCTCCTGATGTTTGGGTTTTGCTAAACCAAAAACATTTGCCCTAAGCTCTTGAGTTTTAAGAAGCCATTTGTATTTAGAGGGAAACTTATTCCATATGTGTTTAATATGCTTACACTTCAGTCATTAATGTGTTGAGTTATAGGTGGTCAAGAACCCTGTAAGCATCTTGTGTGCTTCCTGTCCATCTATACAAGCTGGGATTCTATCAAAGGCTCAGATTTGGCCACTGGGTTTGTAGTCTGAACTATAATTTCACAGACAAGATTCCTGAGAATCTAATTTAGTGGGTTAGTACCACAGGATTTCCAATTTCCAGAAAGGAAATAAGCTTATTAGTAAGTATACCACCAAGAAAAAAAAAGTAAGGAAGAAAGCCTCCTAAGATCCCTTATGTCTTGTCCAGTATTGGTTTTAAATGGTAGTAGATGTGCAATAGATAAAACCAGAAGATTCTGGTAGAGTACAAATAGTACCTTGGGTTATCACAAATAGCAAAAGAAAGGGAAGAAAACAAAATCCTACCCACTGGAGCCATAATGAGTCCTACATCTGAAAGCCTCATTCCTACAGAGTCTTATGGTAACTTTAAAATCACAGATGTAAAGGAAACAGAATCTAGGCAGGTTATCACCCTCACAGGATGGTATTTTAAGTTTTAGGAAGAAAGAGAGCCACTGATGTAAGGCAGTTTGTAGACTTGACAGAACTTCCTGCTGACACCTGTAGTGGACAGAAAAATAGGAATCCATGACCTTGACAGCCAGACACAGGGAGGTCTCAGCTGGTGTCTGTGTAGTCCCATGAGGCTGCTTCTCTGAGTAAGGCATGGCCAGTAACAACTCCAACAACCACAACAGAGCACTCAGATCCACTCCGTGTCCAGTAACAACTTAGCAATCCACAACAGAGCATCCAAATCCACTGTAACAGCTGTAGACTTATACTCAGATCACACGGAGTTCAAGCATATAGACCTGTGGAGGAGGTTTTCTTCTAATGAATGTCTATAACCCAGCAAGATGCCCAGCCTTCTCTTGTAAGCATTTGCTGTGGATATGGACAAGCCAGGCATAGAGGGCTGACCTGGAGCAGGGGGCAGTCATGCCCAGATGAACTAAAAGACATTTGTCAGAATCTGGATGCGTTCTGGCTTTCACACAGCTGCCTTTTTCTCATAATTGGCAATAGTGCTTAACCACATGTGCCTGAGAAGAAGGTAACAGACATGCACACGAACAAGCAGCACACACCCTATTGTGTCGTCATTTCCTGACCACACAGAAACCACACTTCATTTACTGCATCCTGATATAAAATGCCAACGTGTGCAAAGCTCTAGTTCTGATCTGGTGAAATTGAGAGAAGCTCCGACAGTTCCTCCAGGGGGAAGGTGTTGTCTTGCACACCAGGCTGGGAACAGCCACTTTATGCATGCCCAGCTTTCAAACTGATCCCGGGTGTGAGGGAAAACTAACACATGCAGAACGACTCCTCCATCTAAGGCTTGACATGATAATTAGGTCATTTAATCTACCAAAGGCCCTGACTGATGTTTTGAAACCTGCTGTCATCACTTTCCAAGGTGTTACACAATAAACATGTGAATTATTCTACACCTTTTCAATGGTTCATTCTACCCAGTGAATATACAATAATTTTTTCAGTACTCCCCGATTGTGGACTAGGTATGAATGTTCTCATTCTTTGATGCTGCAGATAATTGCAACAGTAAACTCCCTTTTATGAGATTTTTTTTATCTGTATAAAAATAGAATTTTGACTTAAAACATTAAAAAAAAAACTAATTGTGGAAATCACAACAGCACAAAGTACAAAACCAGAACTTATGTTTGGAGCCTGGAGAATCCTACAATTGCACACAGGCACGGCTTCTTCATTTTGACAATGATGCTCCACTTACTTCTGTGAAACCATAAGGCAGTACAGAGCACATCATTTTCACGTGTAGGATCAATAGATGTGATATATGGATTCTTGAAAACAAGACATCTTTTCAAAAAAGATCAATACATTGCTGTTAACTTGAGCTAACTGACCATAACTAAATCATTTTTATTTATTTTTTGTCAACATATGTCATGGCTTGTCAAAGATAATAGAAAGTATTAGGGTACCTACTGCCAGTCTTCCACCAAATGATGAAATGTAGTATCCTGTATCCCTGTGATTTTTTTATGCCCCATATTTGAAGACAGTTTAGCAGTTAGATAGGACTTCAGTGCCAGTGACAATATAGCACGAACCATGCCTTTAACCAGGGTTTCTCAAGGCTGCAACACATCTCAGAGGTAAGAACTTGCCAGCATGTGAGAAGGCCAGGGTTTGACTTTCAATCCTTTTCCAAACCTTTAAAATAATAAAAATTATAACCTAAACCAAGCTTTTAAAACTTTAATGTGAACAGAAATCACCTAAGACTTTGGGGGAGGTGGTTGCTAGAGATTGAACATATGATTTAAAAGACTATTTTACAGATAAAACCACACTCAGGCATACTGTGTGACTTACACAAGGTTCCTAGCCAACAAGACTCAGACTAAATAATGACATACAGAGACTTCTTCACCAAGAGACACTCTTTATCTTCTCTTAGTCTCTCACCTACCCGTGCCTATGCCTCCCGACCCCAGCAACGTACACCATTCTCTGTTCTGTGCAATATAACCAGACCCTTGTTTGAGACCAGTGTTTTGGGTATGTTTACACACACACACCCCAGAAGACACACACACACAGACCCCCACATGATGATCCATTTAGTGTTGCTTGTGTGTGTGTGTTTATGAATGGCACTTGGGATTGGATAACCTCTCAGGGGTCTTGTCCTGAAGAAGATTGATTTCTTCCTTCCTCGGCAGCCATTATTGCCTGTAGCTCTTCATCTAGGGGTAGGTCCTTGTGAGATTTCCCTCAGCACATTGCTTCAGGTTCCTGCCTGTAGCTGCGTACACCATAGATCTATCTCAGGAGCAGTAGGCAGTTGGCACACATCCTGGATGAGCTGTTATCTTTTTCCCTTCTTTGCATCCACCATTACAGACAGATTTATGAGAGACAAAACACCATGTGTTTCTAGTGTTCTGAAGGACTTAGCTCTGCCCAGTGACTGGGTCAGTGCCACTGACAGAGCCAGGGAGGCTCAAGGATCCTAGCCTTGCTGCTCTCTAACTTTGCCATTGGGCTCACACACAGTGTGTGTGAGTGTGTTGTATGAAAACAGTCTCTTTTCAATTTTTAAAAATATACTGTGCTTACTTTCCTGTTACGTTATTGTAACCAAATGTCTGAAACTTTAAATTTCCTTTCTCTCTTCCAAAGACTGTTAAATTCTCTTCCATCTGGAAGCCCACACACAGATCATTAGTTTTTATTTTATCTTTCCCTCCTGTCTTCTTTATATTTAATGCTTTTATATTATTTATTATTATACTGGCAATATTTGGCCTTAGTTTTGCTCCCATGTTCATTCTTTTGACTTTTTTTTTTTTTTTTTTTTTGGTGATAATTTGATGATTCAGTTAGGAGTTGCATCAAGATTTAATAGTCAAATGACTTTAACAATAAATCTAGTGGTAATTTAATCTCCAGATACCATTTTGTCTGCAACTATGATCAATTAATAAAGAGCTACTTTACCACATTGGCAAAACAAATACAAAAACAAAAAGAAAAAAGAACCACATTGATTATTTCCCTAAGAGTTAACAATCTAAAAATCTTTTTAAAAGTTTGGAGGGGTATTATATGCACTGGGATTATGTGTATAAGCTAAAATGCTTGGCTACTAATTTTTTTTTAATTAGTCTACACAGTCTAAAAATCAAAACCTCTTATTTGTTTGCTCTTATGAAACTGCTCTCAAATCCTTTAAAAATTTTATCTGTTCTAACTGAAACCTTGAGATTCAGACACATGTTTGAAAACAGGTCTATGTCCACATTTCTTTCTCAAAGCTGTGATTTATAGCTTCTTTATGTGAATTTAGACTAAAGTTATCCATTTGTCAGTAAATTTAACTTTCTCCTATAATGGAGTCCTGGACCTCAGTAGAACCCCAGACCTTAGCACAACTGACTCCGATGATGGAAGTACAATTTAGGCTGTAAAACTCAGTTCATAGAAGTACCATCTGCCAAAGCCAAAACAAGGACCTAATCCATCAAAGTCATAGAGTTATGGGAAAGTCTCTAGAAGTAGTAACTTTGCCTTTTAGGTTCTGTAGCCCCACTTCTGGCTAACTGTTCTTGTTAACTGAAGTATGTCAACCCAGAAAATGGTTTTTGTGCTTAAAAGCTCATGAGAAAGGCTCAGTGCTACACTGGGATCCTGAATACCCAACATAGTCACCAGCCGGCTAATCAAGACTTTCTTTCTATTGGTTAACGCCATGTCTGAGCACTCTTCTCTGGTGAACCCAACAACAGTTCTCTTAGGCAACTAGTATATCAAACCAACATTTATTGAGCAAGATGCTTTGCTGTCATTTGCCAGAGATTTATTAAATAAATAGATCAAATGTGCAACATTTAGGATGGGAGCAGTTTCCTTCAGTCACGCCCTGAGCACTTCTAAAAGCTGGACATAACAGGCCCCACTCATGTGTTCGGCATGACAACATTATTTTTAGAGATGAAAGAACCCTGGTAACTAAGAATGTTAGGTTAAATGACATTTCATGTTCCTGAAACCTCACTAAAACCAAAGTACAAGACCTTAAAGACACTCACCCATGACAACAACAAGAGAGAGAAGGAATTGGTAATAAAATTGTGTCAGGTAGAAAACAAGAGAGCGAGAGTGGGATGATAAATGGTACTGCAGAGTTTGAAAACCTGAGGGATGCTGCCAGTGGGGAAAGCCATGCACAACTCCCTCAAAGTGTAGAGCACCGGTTCCCAACCTTCCTAACACTGCTCCTCATGTTGTGGGGACCCCCAACCATGAAATTATTCTCTCTGCTACTTCATAAGTATAATTTTGCTACTGTTATGAATTGTAGTATGAGTATTTGTGTTTTCCAATGGTCTTAGGTGACCACTCTAAAAGGGTCATTCAATACCCACAGTTATGACCTAAAGGTTGAGAACCACTGGTATAAAGACTGGCTACACGAGAACACCATGGATTTGTGTCAGAGGAGCTAAGAACAGGATAGTTTTCAATCATCTGCATTTATCTCAGCTGTCCCACACAGCTCCCATTCGATGAAGCCTGGGCCTAACAGTTGCCTTTGGTTGAAAGCTGAAGGGTTGTTTGAAGGACCATGTAGCCTCTGAAATGGAAGAAACCGTATATAGTCACGGAGGGCAACATGTGGTAAAAATAAATAAAGCCTCAAATCCCCATTCTGACTCTGCTCCCCAAGCACTGGTGCCTAGGCCTATGGCCGAGCCAAAGCACCTTCACTTGACATGTGAACATCGCAATAGAATGCTACACAAGGTTATTGACATTATGGGTTCCCACATTGTGTTGTGTGTCCCAAATACTAGTCATGTATAGAGCTGACTCTCAACTTTTAAGAATCTCTTTATTAAAAAATAAGATAACTAAGATCAAAAGACACAAGGAAAGTCTCAGATGTGAAAAACAGAGACAAATGTTCACAAGCAGCAAAAATGAAGACGAAGAAGCAGAATCCATGCAGAGAGCAGGGAAGATAATTTTCCTTGTTACCTGAGGGATTAGAAAACACACTGGCCACATACAAAGTCATAAAAAGACAATTAGAAAGAAAACAGTCTAAGGGGGAAAAAGACCTATGAGTTAAAAGTACTGTAACAGAAATTTACAAAAATGAGTACAGATGTCAGATTAGAAAACAAAATACCTGAAACAAAACAAAACAACAACAAAAATAAAAACCTTTAACTGGAAGAAAAAGAAGATATTTCACCTGACAGGGGAGACACTATTGAAGCTGGTTTTCAAGAGGAGGCCCATTTTCTGCAACTCTGGGTGTGCTCACCCTTGTGGTTTGTCCATGAAGGTGGGAACTTTACTCAAATGTTGAAAGGAACAAGGGAGGGGAATGGGAAGAAAGAACAGTGGGAGGAATGTCCTGAGAAGACCAACACCAGAAAGCTTAGCTCAAGAATTCTAGAGAATGGAGAAACTGAGGCAGAGTTTGGAGTGCATAATGATAGTGACACAGACAACTATGGAAACCCCAAATTAAGGAAATTCTTACGTTAAGCCAATTGTGTGGTAAAAATAAAGTACAGAAAGTTGTGTTTCCTAATCACTCAGTTCTAAGTGGCATTTGCATAAAATGATTATGTACATGTGGTTCATGTAGAAAATGTAAATGGGCAGAGACTAGACAGAAAAAAAGAAAACCAACCCTTGCCTTCCTTATAATAGGACATCAAGAACGTCTAAGGCTGAAAAAGCAAACGGTCCACTGCTTAGAAATATGATGACAAATCTTTTAAAAAGTGAACTTACATTCAGAAATGGGAAAAGGGAGGGAAAGAGACAGTTGTTTTGTTTCTTATTTTTTAATTAGTAATATTAACAGGTCTGAAAAAACAATCTGATTGTACAAATGATAAAATTATGATTTTTAATGTTACAATAAAACTAAAAATCTACTATATAAGTAGAATTATAAAAGAAAAACTCATATCAAGGGGAGACAAATTAGAATTATCAAGGAAAGAAAGATGACTAGACAAGAGAGAGAAGCAGACAGCCCCAACCCTGGTCTCACAATTAGACTGGGGTCTGAGGGAGCCATGGAATGGAGTGTACGGAAAATGAACTGTGGGAGAAGGCTGCTAGCCAGCCTGGACACCTCATCCTGCTCAGAAGGCAGCCTCCAGTAACACTCAGTAAGCTTGTGTTTGAAGAAGACCCAGGGGAAAAGCACCCCGTGTTGCTGCACCTGCCGCACTCTGTGCTGGCTTCCCTGCCTGCTTTCCCAGCAGGCCATAGCTCACCTCCCATCATGCACCTGGTGATGCCTGCTGCCTTTCCTCATCTGATAATCAACCATGGAACTATTCTACCAGCGTGGGAAAATCCCGTTTCTCTCAGTTTCAGCAGTCAAGGTTAGTATTTCAAGAGTCTATTGAGAAAGCGCATAAAAGGAACAAAACAAACTTGCAAAAATATAAAAAAAATTTTTTTCTTTCCAAAGCTCGTTCTACAACTCTGGCAACAGATGGCTGTGTCTTAATGGACGCCTTTAGAAAAGCCTCAGCTTCGGTTTCCTTTTCCAGCTTGACTTTATCTCAGAATCTTGGTTCAGATCACACATCTAATAGGAGAAGAAGAAAAAAAGTGTAGAATTATATAATGGGAAGTAAGTTTCCAGAAACAAAATTAGAATGAAAAAAGAGGATAAATACAGAATTTTAATGAAGATTTGATTTGCTTAAACAAATGTCAGTGAATTATCACTGGTGTTTTTTTTTTTCATTCTTGTCTTAAACTTTAAAAATATCTTCCCTTTTTATTTCTTTCTTCAACTATAGCAAAAGGATCAGCTCATGTAAAAAACAAAAACAAAACTTTAGCAGACACTTGGTCATTTTTCTGCCCATCCCACCCCCACCTCCATATCTTTGAGAGTCTTGCTGGCCTTGAACTTGAGACTTCTGTGCCTCAGTAAGCCAAGTGGTAGATCGCAGGTGTAAACCACCACAGGTTACCTCTCGCTGACAAAGAGATGTCAGTCAGTAAGTGTGCACTTTTCAGGGCCTTTGTGGCCAGAAGACACCCTGCTAAGCATTCTCTTTCCTATGATGCCTCTAGCCTCCTTTTCCCCAACAGCATGTTGTCACCATTATAACGGATGGGACTGTGACCTTCATTATATCAAGAAAAGTAGCTGAGTAACTCTCAGTTGACCATGAGAATAGTATCTGTTTGGATTACGGATAAAGACCAAGGCCTGTCCTTCCCACTCCCTGACAACTGTTTTTCAAAAATAAACTCAATTGAATTTATTACAATTGTACCAAGTGTAAGAAGTACTATGTATTTATGATGGCAAATGTCATTGAATGGGGACTTCTGATGGAATCCCAGGGACAATATTAGTATTTTTTGCCACTTGTTATAATCTATGTCTTTATTTAGATCAGTGTTGAAACATTCTATGTTAGCTTCATTTTTGTAAAAATTATCATATTTAAACAGGTCTAAAGAATGAACTGGGGAGCTGACCACAGGTTTGTGGAAGAGTGTTTGCCCAGCATGTGCAATATGCTTGGTTCAACACCAAACATAGGCAGAAATGACTGACCTAGCGTTTCTCTTTTCCAGTCCAAAAATGCACAGTTAAACAGGTAATCATGACATCTGTGGATTTCTTTGGGTAGTGCTGACAGTTTAACGTTAAAACTCCTAGTCTATGACCACTAATAAATTTCTGCATTGATTATTGACCTTTACGGTTTTTTGTCAATGTTTCTTAGTCTTAAGTACATGAGCATGATTTTGCCCAGATGTGAAATCTAAGCTAGTCAGATTCAGTAATAACAGTAAGGCTGCTCAGGGTGTTGAGAGAGGACATGGAGGTGGGTAATCCATGGGCATAAAGTCAGTTCTGCAAGCTGAGGCAACCCAAGAGACCAACAGGACTGCACTACCTCAGCGACATGCTAGACACACATTCCTAAAAGAGGAGATAGCAGGTCAAGAAGACTTTGCCATGATATAATAAAATAAAGAGAAACTCTCCAAAGTCAGAGATTCCATTAAAGTGATTCATGACCCTCTTATTAGTAATGTGAATTCCAGATTTTCAAAGTAAAGAATAAGCACCTTTGGCTTCAGGGTGAAGTCATTTTAAAACCCAATAATGACTTGAAGAAATGTCTGGAGGCCTGATAATGTCCTTCTGTTTCTGGTATGACATGTGTAATGTGGTCTCAAGGTCTTCATGAGTAGCCACTGGTCAGCACTGGGGCCTGAATCATCTTCTGAGGGAAGCTCCTAAGCCTTGGAGAACTGCTCCCAAAGACTGTAAACTCGAAATGAGCAGAGAAAAGTAACTGTAAAAATCATTAAAAATGAAAACCAAAAAATGTGAGTGTCTGGAGATCATGGTTACCAATCATCTAATCTACAATTTGCAGCTGTTTGTGGCAACAGTATGTCAGATTGGCCCTCTCTTCAGGTGGAAAACCAAGTGAGGTGCTATTATTCCACTGAGCAGTAGCACGGACCAACCTCCACCACTTAATTGAGTAAGACCAGGTGACCACCTTCCAGAAACCTAGAGCAGCCAAGATTATTGTCAGCCAAGGCCAGAGGATCTAAAATCTCTACCCACTGAGTAATTATAAACTGGGATTAGTGGTGGTTGCAACATATGGCTATTTCCCCATCTTTCCTCACTCTGGCCTGTCCATTAGCCCAACTCTGTGTGAAGTCTACTTTGACCTAGTCATTTCTCCGGTTTCAGTGGGTTCTTAATATGATTAGTTGTTGATACATGGTTCTAGCCCTTCATATGTCATCTTGGATTGCAGAAGTTCTCATCTATGATAGATTCTTAACTGACTTTATGAGCACTTTTATTCAAGGAGAATGGAAGACAGACCCAGAGGGCTGACATTTAGTAAGGATGGGGGTTGTTAGTGCCATTGCTTTTGTATTGACTTGGAAGAACCTATTTAACAAGGGAAAATATGCCTCTTCTACACCAAGGACATCATCCGATGATAATAGGTTTGAAAAATGATCAAGTGGGTAATTAGCATTAAATGTGTTTAGTTTCACACCACAGGGAATAAGCCTAGGAAAGGGCAGGCATTGCAGGCTTTACACTGGGCATACGTCTGTTGCTGAGTTCCTTAGAAGAAAATGTTTTAAAAAACTGTGTTAGACAAATTAAACCTTAAGTTATTCGCTAGCCAGAGGCAGCACATTTGAAACTTAAAGTCTGTCTCTAATCACCACACTGTACGTAGTTCTGTTCTGTAGCTTCAGGCAAATCATTTGACCTCTTAGTGGTTCACATTTCCTCCTCTTCACGATGTGTGTGCAGTAGTGGTAGGATTCATGAAAAATGATCACAAATGACTTGGAAGTATTGGTGTAATGATATACTTCTTCCATGGGATTTGTTATTTGCTGCCTTGAACATAATAGGCAGCTCAGTAAATCTGCATCATATTGATGGATGAGCAGATCAATGGCTGGATTGATAAGTGAGCAGGGGAATAAACTATCTAAATATGTTTTGTATGTTTTCTCACACAGGCAAGCCCAGAATATTTTATGGTGTGTGTGTGTGTCTGTGTGTACGCTTAAAATATTGTCCAGTCATGCCGGCTCAGTGCCAGTGGGGTTGGTCTTTCCCTCTCCACTCCTGTCTGTCAATTTGCTCTCCTCCGCTCCTTTCTCCATCCCTTTTCTTTCTGCCGTATCTCCTGCTCGTTAATCTTACTACCCAAAATTATCTCACTTACTCTTCACTCATTTCAGCGCCAACTCAGATTGTCCACGACTGGTCTGCAGAGGTGAGACAGGTCACAGCACATACCACTCACAGAGAGAACCCGAGAAAATAGGGTCAGTACTCAACTGTGGTGTCCCTATCAGCCTGTCATTTCATATTAAGCATATCACCAACAACTGACTCCGAGAAAAAAGGAACATAAAGCACTCGCAACTTCTGGGGATGTTTCAAAACAGATGATCATGTGGACAGGTTTTGGGAAAGGAGGGTTCCTTGGCTCCAGAAGATCAGTCAAAATCAGCTACACAGCACAGCTTAAGTAGCTGGGCTTGGTGTAGGTTCACTCTCTGCAACCACCAAGAGGGCTAACTCAGGGAGGTTACAAGTTCATGGCCAGCTTAAGGAGCTCAGACACTGTCTCAAAATAAAAAGAAAGATACGAGAGTTCTTGGGATAAAATTCAATTGGTATGATCGTTTAGCACACAGTAAAATTTGTTAGTGTATCTGTGAGATTACTGAAAGAGAGTTGGGGAGAAGGCTTATCAAAATTTCTGGGAGCTTATAGCAGTGGATGATGACAGCTTTGAATTTAATATTGCTCTATAATATCTCTCTTGACTTTATGACCAAATAGAAATAGGTTTTTAAATCAAAAATCAAGAACTTACTCACTTTTGTGGCTGTTTAGTTCACAGTTGAAAGTTCAGTTCTCTATTCTCTAAGCCTCTTAGATGCTGCTGCTTCCAGGTTTTGTTTTAGCTACAATTTTAGAATTTCACTAACTTGAAAGAGAGAGTGGCAGCCAAGAACACATGGAGAGAGCTCCTGGTCAGTGCAGGGTAACTAGTCTTTTTTCAGTCAACCCTGGACTGAAAGGTTTCCAAGCTACAAGAGTCAGTCCATTCTGCTCGCGACTGCTGGGCAAAGTCTGCCTCAGATGATTGACAGTCAAAGAGTGACCTTTTATCAACCTGCTTCAGGAAAAGATGGAATCAGTGCCAGAGAGCTGGCGGAGGCTTGGAGTTAGTGCTGCAAGCAAGACTTGAGACATCAAGAGGCCAAGATCACATGGTTTGAAAGCACTGGATTCCAGACCTGCGAAGTCTGGCTAATAATGGGTTTCTGCACTGATCAGTCATTTCTACTAATTTTTTTTAAACCTCAAAATCAGCATAGCAATTCCATCAGTGAGATTTTTTTAAAAGCCTTTTTCATAATAGTTTAATCTTTAAATCCTTTGCTTTCAAGACTGGTTTCAGAATTTTCTCCTTTTCCCTATTGATCCTGAATAGAGATGATGTCCTCGGAAACATTGGCATTCTTTATTTTCATCCAACAAAATAGGGTTAGACACTACGTGCTCTTAGAGGCAGAGTTTTTAAATCCTGATAGAAGTTGAGAGTAGAGTGTTGGCGGTAGGGAGATTGAATTGTTGATTGATGGACACTAAGTCACAGTTAGAGATGACAATCTGGTGTACATTCATTTTTAGACAATGCTGTTCAAGCTCTGCTTTCTCTTTCTGCCCTTCATGGCCCGATCCTTTGCCATCACAACTGGTGGATAGATTCTGGGAAAGGAAGCGAAGATGGATGGAGGGGAGCTAAGTGACCTCAGGTGGCAGGGTAAGCACCTTGAGAACAGACTCCACTCTCCAGAGGCAGCTTCAGTGAGACAGCTTATTTTAACAGGGAACAAAGGCTATCTAAACCTTTGGGGTGAGTAGGGGCTATCAGAGTGACTGTACATCATTGGCCTGGACCAGTGTACTGGGATGCCTCATTTGCATAAGGAGGAACTCCAGGTACTGCTGCACATGATCATATAAGAGGGGAAGAAGTTTATGATAGGCAAAGGTGGGGGGCCCAGGGCTACATGTGCAGGAACACGAAAGCCCAAGGGAGGGGAGGTGCAATTCTACTCTTGCTCTGAGCCTGTCCCTTTCCCTCATCTCATGGCTCCCTGGCCCCACAAGACAAGATCTGGCTACGTACCCCAAACTGGTCTCCAGCTCACTATCCTCTGCCACTTCCTCCCAAGTGGTGGGACTACAGGCATGCCACACTGGTTCCGGCCTGCTGGGATGAGTTTGCACAGTGACCATAAGTAATAATCATGTGCTGTAATTACCATGTATACTTCAGCTAGAAGAATTTTTTAATGTTTTTACACAGAGAAATGACATATATTTATCATGATTTAAACATTGTACAATATATGAAAGTATTGAAATAACATGTAGTGTTTCACAAACATGAATAATATTGTATGTTGGTTTAAAATATAACAGGAAAGAGGGGGCATAGAAAGATATGAAAAGCATGGCTCTCAACTACATCATCTCTGAAGTGACCATTGGTTCTCACCCTCATGCCAATTGCCAAAATCAATGATGTCTCCACAGAGATTACAGAAGTCAGGACGTATGTCCATTATGAGTAATCCCTGCCCAATCCCATCTCTACCAGCCACATGCTCAATCACATAGTTTTGAGTTCTTCATGATGGATAGGATGTCTATGAATAGAAGAGTTAAATGTATTCTTAGGCCTCCTTCACATAGCTGGATTTTGTTTTCCTCTTCACTGCCTCCTGAGGCAGACTCTCACTGCTTTCTGGCCATTGTGACCAGAACTTACGTTGCATCATTCCTAGATTAAGTAGAAAAAAAATCACCTCCCATCCACACATTCTACCTCAGCCCCTGAAATAAACCTGGTTGGTTCTATGGCGTACATTTCTTCAGCACTGAACAAGTCAGTGTGTCTGAGAATGATGAACACCCTAGTCAGGCCCTCCTATGGCTGAAAAGACGGGGTTATGAGCACCGCTCCTCAGCAGTGCTTTAAGACAGAACAATCTCAGAAAGCCTAAGATGTGGCCATAAGATAAATTAGCAAGTGATGCCAGTAGGAAAATAAAACAATCAGCTGTGCAACTTATAAAACTGTTGGTTATTATTCCTTCCCGTTACTGCTTGCTCATTGCTAGCCAATAACAATACACATCGGCTTATGTGTTTCTGAGTGCTACTTGTAAAAGAAAACTATAGCTCTAATCATCTCTCACAATATTACATAATTTTCTAGTTTAAAAAATCATATCATACATTTTTTTTTGCAATTTTAAATAAACAAAGTGCTTCATTTTTTGTCTGTTTGTTTTTTAATGTCAGAAAGTGTCCTGGTAAGAGGGAACGGTTGTATTGGTTTGGAGGTTTTAGTGGGATTGGTTGTTTTTTTTCATATGTGCTCACATGTGCTCCTTCTTCAGGATGTTTCTTATGGGATGGATAGTTTATACACATTTTAATTCAAATCCATGCATTTGGTGAGTGCCTAGAATGAAGCATTGACTGATGTGCTCAGTCAGGAGGACTATTATTATTTATTGCTAATGCTAAACATGAGAACAGTTGGCATGCCTAGGGCCTTGAATTGGTGATTCAGCCATTGTAGAAAACACAACCTGCCTTCCCAGCAGCTTGCTGTTTGTGTTATTCCAATGTGTAGCCACAAGGAGTGTCTGTGTGTGTCTATGTGTGTGTCTGTGTGTATGTGTCTGTGTGTATGTCTGTGTGTGTGATATACATGTGTGCCATATGTATGTGCAGTGTGCTACCTATGAGCACATGTATGGAGGTCAGAGGCTGGTACCAAGTGCTCTCTCTATGCTCTTCTCTCATTTTCCATTTTCTCTCCAGAAGTTGAAGAGGTGGCTCAGTGGTTACAAACACAGTTCTTGTAGGTTACCTGGATTCTCTTCTCAGCACCCACACAGTGGCTCATTAGTGCCTGTAACTCCACTTGCAGGGTTTACAATATTCTCTTCTGGAAAGGCACACGTATGTGGTATACATACACACACAAAAGCAAGACATTCACAGGCACACACAGACACAGAGCACCTTTTACCCCTGAAGAGGAGACTTTCACAGGCTGCAGGTAATAAAATGTGGGTATATCGTTTTCAGAGCTACCACTGGGCCTGCTGGAGAGAATTAGCCTCCTGGAAGGTCTAGTGGATGTGTAAGCATTTGTGAGACTGACAGGAGGGAGAGGTCTCCTCCCTGGGAACTGCATGTTCAATGCCTAGAGGCAACAGAATGGTGAAATGACGGAACTGAAGGAAGTTCCTGCTTGGCTGAACCTCAGAGCACAGAGGACTAAAACGGGGACACGGCTGGAGAGGAGAATAGAAACCAAATTGTGAACAAGCCACATGAAGGAACTTTGAGTTTCTCCTTGGGCCGTGGGAAGTCACTGGATGTTGTAAGAAGAGAGATAGAATCAAATGTTCACTGGAATTTCTCTGGCTTGCATATGGAAAGTAGATTGGGAAAGACCCAGGATGGAAAGAGAGGCCAGTGAGGACGCCATCACTGTAGCTGGGGACCAAGAGGAATAGGTCAGGATAAAAGCAGAAGGAAACCCCTAGAACCAAAGTGTTTAAGACAAGACTGCCAGAAGATGCAGAGAGACTGCACGTGGAAAGAGAAGACTAAGATAGGTACCGTGACCCACACGAGGGTTCCCAATTATCATGGGCTGGATTGCATCGTTCAAATGCACATTCCAAATTCCACTCTCAGAATACCTCAGATGGTGACCTTATTTTGAAATGGGGATTTTACAAGTGTTATCAGGTGAAAATGATGTTGCTGTTATTATTTTTAATGTGAATGACCATCTGTGTATTCATTTATCTGAATACTTTCTCTCCAGCTGTTGGCTGTGTTTGGGGGAGGTTTTGAGACCTTTGGGGCATAGGGCCTTGGTGGCTAACATAGGACTCTAGGAACAGCCCTCGAGGGCTAAAGTTCAGCCCTGCTCCCTGTCTTGTCTTTGCTTCTGAGTCAGTCAGTCACAGTGTACACAAGTGACAAGCTCTTGTTGTTGCGGGGACTATATCACTTTGTCCCTCCTGCAGGGGACTATCATCCCCAAAACATGAGCTAAGTAATTGTTCTTCCCTTAAGCTATTTCTACCACAACAATGAGAAGCATCACTAACATGTGGTCATTTGTCCACCATGACTCATGTCTTGATATAAAGGAAGACTCTGGACATGAGAGGAACCCTATATGTTTGAGGCAAAGATGAAGTGATGTTCTATGCATCAGAAAACACCAAGCAAGCCACAGTAGCTATGGAAACAATCTAGAACACCCCAAACCTTCAGAAGGCATCAATTCTGCTGAGTCCTGCACTTCTGACTTCCAACTCTGAGGACTTCAAGGCTGTCCATTTTTATTGCTGGACTCCTTCTGTTGGTGGACTTTCTTTCTAGCAGCCCTCTCTAACTGGCCAGACTCACTGGGTACTGCCATCTTTTGAACTGGCAATAGTGAAAAACGTCTCTTTATATCAAGTAGGACCTCAGTGCCCAGAATGGAAAGTGACCAAGTACTTATTGAATGAATAAGTAAACAACACAGTCCTTAGACACTGGAAATTTATATTGGCATAGGAGATTCATCTTAAAGAATATTTGGACTAGTGGTCCCCAGAGAAATTTTAGATGCAAATGTTTTGTCTTTTTAAAAAAAAATCATACAAAGGAATGGTTGGAGGGATGTCTCCTTGGTTGAAAGTATCAGTTGTTTTTCCAGAGGACTGAGGTGCCGTTCTCAGCACCTACATGGAGACTAACAACCATCTGTAACTTGAGTTCCAAAGGTTCTGGGTCTCATCTGACCTTCTTCAGTACTGAATGCACATGATGCACAAATAATGCATGAGGAAACACACACCTACACACACACACGTGCGCGCACACACACATACACACACAAGACTTTATAAATTTATATCTTATAAAGAAAAGAAAGATTACATTTTGAAAAACACAGAAAGCAGCAATATTTTACCAGTCCATCAGATAATTCTCTTGCTCCCAAATTGACTTGATTAAAACCATAACAAACCTCCAGATTGTTGGGTCCAGATTGGACCCAACCCACAGGGGCAGACTGGAGGTGGAGGTGCTTGCGACATCACAACTGTGTTACTCTAGAACACTTTAAACCCAGCCACTGAAAGAACAATAACAAAAGCCTTAATCATTCATCCAACTCCAGAAGGGCGTATCCTACTACAAAAGCACAATAGGAACCAGCAAGACATCTTGTCTCCTGCAAAAATTACTAACCTCATAGTAATGACGCCTGATCAAGATGACTTAGACAAAACTTGAGATGCAGGAATTGAAAAGACTGATTATGAGTATATATATATATATACTTATAACTCAAACAGAGCCCAAATGTTTTCCAAAGAACAGATGAATGAAAGCATTCCATGATATGAAAATACAATTTGATAAATACAAAGAAATACTGAGGAATATCTAAGCTCATGCTCTGCTCTTTGACCAGTTATGAATTTCTTTGTTAATCTCCAACCACTGCACAAAGAAACGTCTCTGCTGAGGTTTAGAACCACAGTAATCTGTGCGTACAAAGGGATAGAAATTTAAAAGACAGCTTCATACTATGTCCTAAGTTTGGAGTAATCATCCACAACGGGACGTCTACATCACACTCTCTACCCAACAATGCTCAGGAACAATCTCAGAAGAGATGGCAACAAGACTGTGAGAGTTAGCCAGAAAGGAACGGACTGGAAAACAATATCTGCTGGATATGGCAGGATCTGCTGCACTCATGAGATCACAACAGCTACAGTGGCTACACAGATCTGCACAAAATCAAGCCATACTTAAGTGTGGAGAGAAAGGGATTCACGAGCCTCACTCATAGCTGAGGAGCTACTGACAATTGATGGCTTCAGGAGGAGAGAGAGGCAGTTGCTTTTGGTGTGTGGTTCCAGATCTGTCAATCATGCTCCAGTGGTGGCCCTCCCCACCATGAGTACATGAGTAGCTATGGACAGCACAATGTTGAATCTGTGATACATACATGTGTGTGTATGTGTGTGTGTGTATCAAAAGTGTGAGAGATGACGATCTGTGATGACTTAGGGGAAGGAACTGAAGGTGAATATGATCAAAATACGTTGGATACATGTATGAAATTGTCAAAATAATTAGTAAAAATATTACATATTTATATATTTCCCTTTTATTGAAAGTAGATTTTTTTTTTAGACTATCTTCTAGAATATCTTCCGATTGTGTTTTCCTTTCTGCCACTCCTCCCACTTCTTCCTCACCTTTCCTCTCATCCAAATCCACCCTACGGGATTATACTATAATATGATTTGATAAAAGAAAAACTAACACATTGGAATTGGAAAAACAAGCAAAGAGAGTAGAACCCAAGAGAAGTCATAAGAAACAGAGACCTGTTTGTTTATACACTCAGGAATCCCATAAAAACACTAAACTGGAAGACATAATATGTATGCAAAGAACCTGTAGAGTAAAAAGAAAAAAGAAACATCATATATATATAATTTAAATATAATATATAATTTAAATTTTAAAACAATAAGATATTTAAAAAGAAGAAGAGCTCTGACAAGACATTATGAG